>OV884042.1:12364166-12998055 GCA_930367265.1 Catocala fraxini
CATATGTACATGCCAGTAATTAAATTTAACAAACGGTTTTACAAAAATCTTTACACATCATCAATACCGTGTCATTTCGTACTTTTAACTGGAAACTCGAACCGACCCTGCTGCATACCTACGTAATAATTATGCTAATCAATTCTACATATCTTGTAGTGAAGGACACTTACTTACATTTACTTACTGCTTCCCAAAACAATATCAATATCAATCCTATATTTAAATGTAATTAAACAGTATTCAGTCAGCACCTATTATTACCAGTCACGAAAATCTTGGCACTTTGCATTTAAATGAAGTTGAGATTAAAATACACCAAAAATAAATTCCGCTGTTAGTAAACTAAAAAAATAATTGTATGTAACATTAATTTCAGCATCGTGATTTATTACCACAGTAGGAAATAGAATTACGAAACCAGCGTATAACATTATAACAATTGCCCTCTACGAACGCAAATATATGAATGAAGATTATTATTAACACTTACCGCTGCAAGCCCAATGACGAATCTGACTGCGACGAGGACCATGTAGTGTAGTCTGGCTGCCTGAGGACTCAGGATTGTGAGCAACGCACTTAGCAACATCGTGATGAACACAGTTTTCCTCGGCCCCCAGTATTCGGCCGCTGTTCCTCCGATCAAGCAGGTTATCGCGTAGCCCCAGAAATAGCCCGAAAGCACGTAGGCTTGCTCTTGAGCCGTCCATTCGAAGGTGACCACGCCTTCAGGCTGTTGAAGAAACATCCAAATTAGATATGTTTTGAAGAAATGCCAGATTAGATATCCTAAACCCGATGAGCATATGAGTATGATGTAGTAGGAATATGTGTTAAAAAGTTTTCTCCCAAAATTCTTACGCTTAGATCGTATAAAGAGTATAGTCATTTAAGTTTTGGTATGTAAGTAGATATCACTTTAACTATAGTGTCTCTTAACCATAACGCATTTATGTTACGACCAGGGGTGGGCCATCAACTATAATTTGAATTAGTTCCTGCTTTATTGCTTTAATGTTTAATTAGGTTACGAGCTGGTGAAGGCAAGTTCTTGACTATGTTAACCCTGTATTGGTCGCGGAAGAGCTGATTTATACAATGATGTTATGTTTTGAGGATAACGAACATATCTTGTTTATACAGCAGACAGGTTATTAGGACTGCGTCGTTAGCCCAGTAGGCTAAGAGGTGACCTTTAGGTGAATCCGGTGAAGATTCGCAGAAGGTGTTGTTATGTTTTTACTAAGATAATTCTTAGTAACAACAAGAACTTGTAACTAAATGGGGCAAATCGGTCTATTACGTGGAATCTAAATGTAGGTAGTACGATGTGATTGTTATATATTTCTGGACAGCGTTTCAAAGACAGATAAACGAAATATCATACTTTGCATAAGCATAGTATTTTTCTTCTAGTAATTACCATATTATGTAACATTAAAAAAAATAACACCCCTATGTTAGAGATCAAGCATAAGTAGCAGAATCACCGTTGAACCCAAGAGCTGTCCACCTAAAAAAATACCTGCTTTAAGCAGGCAAAGTTAAATAAAATTATGCCCTGTCCCTGGGTTAGGTGATTTTTTAGGTTATTTTTTTATTATAAGGCGTCTATATATGTATGTTAAAGGAGACTTTGCACTCCTAGCAGGTGAACCAGTAAAATTGTATCTTACGCAACGATGCGTAGTACCTACATGTTGCTGGCAACGTACGGGTAGTTCTTCTGATTTTGATAGCGTCCGAATTAGGCAATGATAATCATCAGGCGAGCTTAACATATCAGCTTAACCAAGGCATAATAATAACAATGTGTCTTGACGCCGGCGACCGTATGATGAAGGACTAATTAATGCTCTATTTTATATTTTATATAATTATGCGTTCGAAGCTTTTGCTTATGCATAGTACAACAGCACAGTATACAATCCGCGCGTAATTGTTAAATCGTAACGCCGCGCCGCGCCGGCCGCTAGTATCTTGCTCGACAATTTTCGGTATTTACCTGTTTCCGTTCGTGCAATGTCATTTGCCAACAAAAGGCTGTTGCGCATAACATCATTATAGTATTTAGTGCGGATAAATGAAATGTGGAGCATTATTTATTATATAAGTAATAAGCTGGTTAATTTGTTGCTATATTCGTCCATTATTGCGCATGTTAGATGCAACTGGTGTTTAATTTAGGTCAGTCTTTACATATACTGCACTTCCTCTAAGATAGAGGCATGATATAACTATTACAAAATCAAACATAAATATTATATTTCTTTATATTACATACACACGCTTATATTTCTCCACAGAGATGAATGGCGGTTATTATGTTTGTAGACTCCACGGGTGATGTAGTGGTTTAAATGGTTGCCTTGTTACCGCCACTACGCCGACTATTGTGAGTTCGATACCCCACGGGACAAAATGTTATGTAATCTAAAACTTCGTTCGTTCCGAGTCTGGGTGTTTTTTGTGTCCGTTATTTGAACACAGGAATTATTCGTTAATAATTATATATTTAGAAAGAAAAAAGAATTGTCAAGGCGGCAGTAGCCTGATGGATAAAGCACTAGACTAGCGATCAAGAGGTATAATCCCATCTATTGATATGCCGTCTGAACCAGTGATTTCATTACTATTTATTAATTATTCTAGATTAACCGGAGAGGTTTACAAAATACTTGTAATATGTAACCAAAATAGCTAGAAAAAAAAACATCCAGCCTTTTGTATAGCGGCAGAAGTTCTTAGACTGCCCAAATCAGTTGAATTCAGATACATGGCCGCACCTCTATACGTACGTAGTTATATTTGTATAAAAAAGAATATGAATCGTCTGCATAAACGAGAGAGGCAAAAAATACTGGCTGCTTGAGAGTTCTTTATAACGTTCTCGAAAGTCCGTTACTTAATTGTGGCCAAACAATATATCTTATTTTGAGAAGAATATGTGCGCGGCAATAAGCTTACCATTTTTATATCTAACATAATATGAACATAAGTTGTTTGTTTGTTTGTTTGTTACGCTTACGCCGATTATCACGAAATTTCGCATACACGTTGTCAGGGTCACAGAAAAGGACATAAGTACCTTTCATCCAGAAAAAAGTACTGCTTCCGAGGGCTAGAAAATTGACGTAACTTACATTTACGCGAGCGGAGCCGCGGGCAAAATCTAGTAAATATTATAATATATATAAATGGACTAATAACTAATAAGTTACTAATAGTAATAACTATATAATCAATAAGTTTGCGCTTATGTTCACATGTGATGAGAGAAGTGGAGTTCGAATCCTAGGATTGCAACGCGTTATTGAGTTTTTCCGTTCAACAATTACATATGTAACGATCGGCGAATTCTGACGTGTAAATCCAAAACACTGTAACTCGAGATACAGTGTTTTGCCTTAATAGCGCTCATTCGATTATTTCCAGGCAGTTACATATCCCTATGTATATTAACATTTTTTCATTATATAAGTAATATGTAGAAGCAGATATGATCACGTACAAAACACTGTATTTTAGTTACTTTTATGGTTTGTTATGGCACAACACTGTGATTGAAGTTACAGTGTTTTGGTTGAATAAGTTTAGGCGAGATTAGTTGAAACTCGCGAGATACAGTGTTTTGGATAACCAGACGGCAAGATATGCTATATACTGTAGATACGTAAAAAGAATATATCAAAAGTTCACGAAAAATGGAAGTCGAGGTCATAAAGATATATCAGATCATATTCAGTAATGATTCAGCATTCCCCGTAAGGTAAAATAAACATAACCTGAAAGTAATAGAATTCAGAAGTAATGAATTAACAATATTTGTCATGAATGATTATAACGCAGATTTAAAGCCAATATCTTTTTTGAAAAAGAAAGTTGTTGAGGTTGAATTGCGAAAAATCTTTCAAGCGGTGTAACTGATCTTTTGGAAGAAATACCTAAAGAGACTGAACTTATATTATCTTAGATATTAGCGAGACAAAAAAGAGAATTATTAGCACTGTGCAAATCAATGCAAACAAGAACATTTTTTCATGAAAATCTTGTTGTCTAGGAATCTCTCAATCAAGAAGAACACATTGACACTAATTTAATATAGTAGGTAAACCTAAAACCTTAAAGTAATTCATATACTTATTACACTGCACAACAAAATTGCAACTTTTGTCTGATGAATGACTTTTATCACATGATGTTTACTAATTCGACGTCGCTGATTCTACATATACCCTCATCTTTTGTGTAACTGCTCTTGTTGTGTAACAGCTCTTGTTTACGAGTTGTAGCTTTCACTAAAATTCGCTGTGTTACAGTGTTAATTTGCTGATAACTAGAAGAATATTAAGTTTTCTTAATGTAAATTGATATGGCATCGACAAGACGTGTTTGTTTGAATAATCCGAATTAATTTTGTTTCATTTGCGGAGAGAACATAAATAATAATAATAAGCTCAGCTCTCTACCTTCAGTTTCAGCAAGGAAGTCAAATAAAAGAAAGATATTTTCAACTTAAGAACTAAATAAAATAAGAGAATATTTAAATATACTGTGTTTTATTATTAAAAAAACCCATGAGTCATACTTTGTTAACTAGACCTGATAGAGAAATTTCAGTCACAGATTTGAAATTGTCATTAAAAGTTGGACCCAATCATCAGACATGCTGTTGTGCAGTGTTATTAATAAAACGTTGATCTAATTATTAAATTGTTTCATATTTTATTTGCTTTTTTAGTTTTATAATGACTATATAAATGTTAAGTTTATTTTTCTTTGCTTCAATTGTTTTAACTAATATTTGATTCGAAGAGATAGATGATGATCGATTTTAAAAGAATTCATTACTGAATTGAACATTTTTTATTTTTGTATTTTTGTTCGTATTTCACTAAATATCTGATTTATATTTTTCGTGTTATTGAGATAGATTTGATTGATATTGTTTTAATTGTTTCATCGATTAATTTTAAGATTTAATTCGAAGAGATTATTATTTGATTTGAAAAGATTTCATAACTATTACTTACTTGAACTATTTTTATTTGATTTTATTTTAATAAATATTTTTCTAAATATATGTCGAGTTTTATTGTGCGTGACCTAAACAACATTGAATACGCAAAATACACTATGTTATTGCAAACTGCCTATCATTTTTTAATTTTTGTAGGATCTTTTATCTCTGTTCTCGTAAAACCAATATACTGTAACGAAACATACAGTGTTTTGCTCAAACAATTGGGAACATTTCTTCAAGTGTTTTAGAGACAATACACGTTTACTTAGTTAATTTGAATTGTATAGATAGTATGGTTGTAAAATGTACACGGCTAGATAAAACGTAAACATACCTTTAATTTGGTACCTAACACATAATATAATGTTAAAAAATATTACTGAAACATACCAAAAACGAAAAAAAGGTTGAATCGCCATTTTCACGAAATAGCAATTTCTGAGATACAGTCTTTTGGATTCACACGGCAGCGATGTGCACCAACAAAATAAAACAGAAGTAAAATAAAAACAATGAGATCCTGTATATAAAAAAATGATGTACAATTAAAATACAAAATGAGACTCGCTAGAAACTTGCGGTTCTTGTTTTTGTATAACATTTTTCAACAAAAAAACTAACAATTTAAACATAGTTGCTAAAACCGGGTATGTACCTATTATCATGAAATTTGAATTATTCATGTTTCATACATGTATAATTCAATTAATTACTTCAGAGGCAGCTGTATGAACTGACGGTTTTAAAGTATTGCTTTGCGGTGCGACGTAACTAACAATAAAGTACGTATTAAACAGTTGAGTAAAGAATACTTATAACAAAACTGTATTTATTTTTATACAGCCTGTTGCTTCTAAGAACTTTACAGTGTTCAGTTGCTCACGTGCACATACATGCTCAGGCTCACGTATGTATAACCTCAAAAGTGTTAGGCAGTAGTGTATTGCATACCGAAGTTTTAACAGATATTATTATTTCGGTGGGATAGTACTTGATACTAGTAGTGAACGCGACTGTTTTGCATGAGGTATTGGGTTTGATTCGGGTCGGTCAAAAGTTTTATTGGATTTGTTGTCAAGAAACTTGCAATAGCAGCATTGTAAAAAGCTGCGCTTGATAAACGCCAATAGACTTGCCCCCAATAACGTGGTAACCTAGCTAACTGGATCAATAAATGTATCTTGCTTTCTTTCTATCTTTCATACATACCTAGAGATATGTGTTAAACCTCTATCCTCTTCGAGGACAAAGGCGTCAGTCTATGTATTTATTGATTGTCAGTCCAGTTTTGTATTATATGTCAGCCATGTATTAAACTGTCCCACTGCTGGGCACGGGCCTCTTCTCATTGTGAGTTTCGTATTAGATCCCGCGTAATACAATATAAGTACCGTGATACTACATTTTAAAAAAGCATTTACACCTTGCCTGGCACAAAAAATGAACTCGAGAACCGACGTTTGCCGCAAACGTAAGTATAAACTTATACTGAGGTACCAATGAACCATTCGGATACTGCAATTTTGTATTCAAACAAATTTTTATAACTAACACAACGCAGTGGATTTCTCGGTATCATATAATTAGATCTTTATTGAGAAAAACGCAGAGAAATAGGTACCTACCTTACTAATAACCCAAACTTATCGACCCGCGAAACGTCTAACAACATTTGTATCATCTATAAACACAATATTTAGATTTGCATAACAAATTAAAACATTTTATGAAAATAATTGAAATGTTATTAGACATGTTTTCTTTAGGTTATTAGTTTCAAAGACATCTCGCGCTAGGTTAGTTAAATTTTACCGTTTATCAAACTTCGTCAGTAAATAAAAAGTAGAGTTCGTGTTATTTGCAAGTAATTCTCAATTTTATTGAAAAACATAACGGTAAACATATAAACTAGAACAAAATGTGAAGACTATATCAGCAATTTTCTTTTAAATTTAGGTTTAAAAGCTGAGTATAGTAATAATTTAAAAACAAAATTTCTTTATTTAATCATTTCTAGTGGCGTGAAAAGTGGGTTAGGGTGCTTAAACTATAGCAAGTGATACTCCCTTTCAGCCAATTCAATTTGGAAAATGATGTACCAAACAGCCTGTATATAATGGTATCCATAAGAGAGGTGGTAGAGTTGAAGATCTTTTTAATTGTTATTACTTTGTTGTTTTTTATTATAAGTACGCTTTCGCATTCGGTATTTCCTGTGGGAGCTGTATGTAGGAATCATAATATTATTTTTGTTTGGGAGGTGTCTTGATTGATAGTTTTCTTAGCTACGACACAAGAAAATCAATTCAGCTGTTTGAAGATCATCAGCTCTTTTAGGTTTGGTTGATTTAAAAGCCTGTCAATTCAATGATATTTAAAGAATATAGTAACTAGTGATGCAACGAATATTACGAACTATTATTTTACTTTTAAGACAATGAATAATTATATGTATGATTATTGAAAAATAAATTATTAATCAAATACAATGAAACACGCTAATTATTATAAACATATAATTATAAGTATTATTATAATAAAAATTAACATCTGGTATTTTCTTATTAAACTGTAGCCATTGCAGTTTTTTAAAGTGACTGACTGGCTTTCCTTGTATATTGAAAAAAAGAGATATTAATATTCGGCGAATACGAATATTCGTTAATTGACTGTTATTCGGCAGACTTGTATAATTTATGTATTCGCATTCGCTGCATCACTTATAGGTTTTTTTTGTCGGGATATATTGGAGTGTTACCTGTCGGAGCTGCCGCTTGGTGACCACAGTGCCGTTGTACAGTGAAGTGTCATTCGTCACGATGGCCTCGCACTCGCTTTTCACCCTGTGAATTGTAATGAAATCAGTATTGTGTAGTCTGTACTATCCGTACGTGTCAGCATTACAGAATTGAGCACAACAATTGTTCTGTCTGCTACTAACAATGCATATTATGACATTATTTTGAACTTAACATAATACGACAATAGTATAGATCACTCACGGAATTATTTGTACACGTCTAGGTTTGCAATTGGTAATTCTAAGTGCCTGTAAATAATAATAATAATAATAATTTATTTATTGATTACAGTGGTAAAACATGAATACAGTCCATAAAATACTTAATATAGGTAATATAAATACCAGCTTTTACACGCAATTACGTCTGCTATGTATTATTATGGGGACAGCAGTGAGCCTCATAGTTCAGGCTACCTTGATACAAGTTTAATCAATATCGGTTTAGGGGTTTACCTGTTAAATCGTATTGAATCATATAAATAGGTATGCATTGTATATCCGTTTCATACGACTCTTTAATAGTAGATATTAAATAATAGTAGCTTATAATAATAGTAAATCATATGAATGTAACGAATAACGAATCACGTAGGTAACAGTAGGTAACATCATATATCATATGTGGGGGCCAGTCAGTGCAGACCGGCGACACTTCGACCCAGTGGGACCTTTTGTGTCGACACTCTCCCAATAACGACTGCCATAGATGTTCATGGCAGCCGGGACCGACGGCTTAACGTGCTCTCCGAGGCACGGAGCGAGCGATAATTGTCAATCAATTCGCATATAATTTCGAAAAGTCATATAACTTCCGAAAGTCAGAGGTGCGCGACGTGGGTTCGAACCCGAGACCCTCTGCATTGCTGTCTGAGGTAACATCATAGTCGCATCTCCTAATACTACAATAATGCCTGTTTCAAATTTAATCTGGACCCAGCGACACGCTGATACATCGGTGGTAAATGTGACTACTGAGCATAAGGGCTCGAGTTTTATATCCAAACTCTCAAAAGTATTTATTACATATTTTATCATTATATTTACAGTAACAATGTGTAGTCTGGCATTGTGTCCGATAGACGGCAATAGGCCTGTTGTTACATAGGTCTTAAAACTAGCTGGCGAAAATACATACACACATACATACACATACATATCTGTCTAATCCTTGTAGGATATAAGCGTATAACTAGATATGTATATATTTTAAACTACATCCATCACCTCAGACGATGGCACCACAGTAAACGCTAACATGAATTCAAATCATTATGTTAATATAATATTGTGGCACACGCTAGTCATTATGTTAATATAATATTGTGACACATGCCTTATAGCCGAAGGGTTTGGCAGAAACGTACTACACCCACAATTTGCCAGCATTGTCTCGGTAAACTACTGCTATTTACCGAGCACCGTTTCAGACTAAGAATTATCAAACAAAGAAACTCACCGCAACATATAAAATATAGGTATAGTTAGCTCATTGTATTTTGTAGACGCAGTTTTTGACATCTTAACTAATATAATAAATACGAATGTGTATGTTTGTTTGTTTCGCTATCACGCCTTAAATCCTTGACTGAGCATTATAGAATTTCACGTACACATTGTCAGGGGTGCAGAACCTTTTCTGCATATATATGTATTTTTTTCTAGATATAAGGTACCCTATGTCCTTACATAGGGTACCTTATATCCAGAAAAAAATACTGTTCCTGAGCTGTGCCGTGGGCACAAGCTACTATTACTATGTGTGAGCAATTTTTAATGTAATGTTTATCTTGAGGCGACAGTATAGGTACGTCATCATAACATTGTTTCAGGCTGTTGTTTACACAATATTTAGAGTCCTTTTCATTGTCATGCTAACACCTGTTACAGTTGCGAAGGCAAGGGCCAAGGATAATACATATGGATAGTATTACAATTAAGTTATAATAATATAATGTACGATGTTGCTTCAGCGTCATTGGAGGAAAAGGGAGCCCAGTTTTAAGGACAACGTAAATTTTTACTAGAGTAACTATTAGGAGAAGAATAAGCAACGTTAATTATTATTTATTTTACATAGAAGTTGGATGAATACCTAATTACCTATTGGCAAACAAGCTACAATTTATTTTCGACTGCTATGGTTCAAGTATAGTGAAGTAGGCAGATGTAATTGATAATTACAGCTGTGCACTTATTATACTATTTCGGTCATTGTTTTAGTCCTCCGCTATTACTTGTGTCGTCAGCATACCCAGACTCGGAACAACTATTGTTATACATTTCAGTACTTGTTTCCAACGCAACAGAACACTATGTTTATAACTGATACCCGGTTTCTGAAAGGCTGAACATCTCAAAGCTGGAATTAGCTGATCGAATTAGCATCGGCCAGTCAAATCTAAATCATTTTGACATTCGTTTGATTTTCTCACGTCGTTGATTACTCTACCAGAGACCATGTGTAAGACTAATCCCAGTTAGTTGTAGTTTCGTATCGGTTTCGAATAGAGTAGTTTAAAAAGATCTATTCATTTTATTGTAATAAATGAAACAAAGATATTTCTATAAAGACTATTATTTATCAACATTTAACCAAAATATATAATCAAATTTCTTTAATAACTACATGTTTCAAAATCTCAATATCTTACAAGATGTCGATAAAGTGAGATATTACATGTTATCTTTCAATTGAGGTAGAAAACCTTCACTGTATTGATACGTACATACCTGTATCGATATTTCATGTTATCAAAAACCTCCGGTGGATATTGATAACATGAGATATATACCTACCCGATAACTGGTTTGATCTACATAAATCATCGTTTATTGCAGGTTGTGAACCTTAACGGAAGAATAGTTCACGAGTTAATCGTAATTTTTTATCGTCCATCACAACGGATACTAAACTAAAACATTTGCTATTATAAAATTGTAATAAAAAGCTAAAGCGAATCGAAGTTAATCACTTATTAATACTTAATAACATTCAGAATTAATTATTTACGCTAATTATTCCAAGTGCCTACTGTCCTAATTCATTTGAAATTTTGTAAAGATGTTAACATGTGTCAATGCTTATTACTCAATCACGCGTAATCAATTAAACGGATGAATCTTGGTGATTAATGTATAGCACACATTTTAACTCGTTACGTGTCACCGTGGGATTTACGCGAACGCGCGGCAATGACTAGTTCTACCACTATATGCAACATGTACAAGCTACATGCGCGAGCTACATGCGCGAGCCACATGCGCGAGCCATATGCGCGAGCCACATGCACGAGCCACATGCGCGAGCCACATGTGCGAGCTAGACTAACAGAAGCGAATATATTTAACATGTTTTCGATGTAAGTTATCAGAAGAAAGCGTACTACCTTTACCCAACCCAGTTCCAATTTTATTGCTATTTTAAATAACCTAACATTTAAATCAATATAGCCCTATCTAGCAATAGACAGAACGACCATAACATTTAATTTTGTTTCCATGCCTATGCAACAAGCAATGCCAGTCAAAAACAAAGTTGGTAGTTACTATTACACAAGCAGTGTATACAAACAGCGTATAAACATCCATTCAAAACATACTTTCATAACGCAAGTATTTAAGTTAGTATTACGTACGTAAAATAGTGTTTAATTCACCGGTCGTGAGAACTGCGGCTCACGTGTCTCGGCACGCGTGACGAAGTGATGCGATTTGAATTCATGGATATCGCTGCCTCACGTGTCAAACCGCATTACCAAACTGTGCTACTATAGTAGCAGAAAGGCCATCGTACAAAATCAGTCTTACCTTCAATGAATTTGATCGGTCGCGGGTGGGTAATGGGCGCGCGGCACAGCGGCCGGCCGCCGAGGTTAAGCTTCTTGTAGCAGTTGTGTTATTTGAGGGGTAACCATTTTCAGGTAGCAGTCTACATTGTGGATTATATGACAGTTCACACTGTCATATTTGTATGACAGTGGGAACAGGCCAAGGCAACTAAAGGTAGTATATCTTTATATATTAGCATTAATATATCTTGCGCTTTAATCCTGCTGTAAGTAGGGTTTTTGTAGGGGTAAAAGATTAAATTTCAAATTACCTTAGCCTTTTCATCTTTAAACGTTGTCATACGTCAGACAATGTCAGATTAGAAGCAGCTACAGGCTGCCAGCGGTTACCATCAGGCGAGCCGCATAATACTTGTCAGTACAGTAATTTAAAAATATGTACATAGGTGTATATACAATGTGTCGATACGATATGAAAAAATGGTTCATTCAGTATTATTAGATTGACTGACTATAGGTTCAATAGACTACACAGCCTACTATTATCCCAAATGTTGTGGATTGGATCCCCAAACGGCATAAAAATTCGTGTGATCCACAAATAGTTGTATCGGGTTTAGGTGATCTTTGTGGCCGTTGTTTGAATGTTTTTAAAATCCCTCATGATCATGACACAGAATTTAAATCTAGTGCGGGAATTGTTGTTTTCACATAAATTGTGAATATGGTCTATATTGTGAATATGATTTATAAAGTGAAACGTGAATATGACTTGCTGTAACTATTACCTGACTGTTATTAAAATAATGTCTCTTAGATTTGCTAATCATTTATAGTTTAAAATCTTGTTAACCTGTGTACCTAACAACCACACACAGCAGGTAATATAAAAAGTAATAAATTGGTTTGCAGTGTTAAGAATCTTATTGCATACCTACAATAATTGGTGATTGAAGAGAGTGGCCATAAGTTTCTTGCCTGCCTCTTCTTATGATACTCATCGAATAGGCTTTTTATAAAGCATTATTTTTTCATTTTATTATAATAATTTGTTTTAATATATGAGTTAATTGACGTATTAATTACAGACAAAGATATTTTATTTTGACTTGAAAACTAATTATAGTCATCCAGCATGACTTACAACTTTTCATTTATTACACATAATTTAAGATAAGGTGCAGAAGCTGAAGGCAGTTTATGTAGTAAACGCGTACAATACTGATAGCGTTAGTTATTCTCGTATCAGATAAAAGAGCTACTCAGAAGTGATTACGTAGTATTACAATTCAACCTTTAATAAACATTGTGGGTAATAAAAGTGGTGGAGGTATATGTTTTAGTAACATTTACACTTGAGAACAAATAATATAATGCAGCTAGTTAAAGCTAAGTATGTGGGAGCTGATTCAGAATAAATAACATAGTGTTTACTTTGCAGAATATTTACCAAAGGTGAGAGGTTACAGTGTAGAGACATCATATACCGTTTAAATGCATAGTTGTATTTAAAGAAAAATAAACAAAGCACTTGCCTTGTAAATCATATCTATTCATCATATTTTTCTTTAGTTATAGGTATCTATTATTATTAAGTGCATGCAGTGTTTGTTCATTGGAGGTTACTTTTTCTACAAAGCCTGTTATATGTATTTGTTATGTGATTGTATTATTGTTGCATTTGGTAGCAGACCATAAACAAATAAATGAATAACGCTATCATAGTATCGCTATCATATCTATATAGACTATATATCTACGAAAGGATAGGCTGCTGTATTACGCCCACATTTAAGCACCTACGTTATAAAGAGTGAGCCAAGTCCGTCTACAAGTAATTTTTTTTAATTACTAGTAATTTTTAGACTGCGAGATTTGAGGTATTTGGTACGGGAAAAACATTTTTACATAATATTGTCTTATGTTTACGCGAATGTTAAACATTGAAATTGAACAAACTTTATACAGGCTTCTTCACACTTAGAACATTGAAACAACCACCATCTTAGTCTCCCCGTGAACATGGCTGCTGAAAAGCAACCGAAACATCGAGGAAAGTGTAAAATTAAATCTAAATAGATTTTCATTTATAAGCTTTTTAAAATATAGTAATCGCAATAAGAAATTATTCTTAGTGCGGGATTTGAGTTTTTTGTACCATAAACATAGACTCTTACTACTATACTACTTCTATAGACCAACGCTAGAGTTCCGCCCCCTATTCCGTGAGTTATTAATTAAACATAGCCGTCAAAATGTTAGTATCACGCGTCTGCTTACCCAAAAATATATTATGAAAAAAGGAATTTAGGCTGTCATACCTATTCATCATTTTCATGTTATATATACTGTGTAAGCAATGAATGGAATAATGAAGACGAAGGTAGCACAGCTGCGCGCGCCACATTTCTGCACAGTGGTGACCATGAATTGACGGAACTGACGCAAACTTTCAGTGTAAAAAACAAATTGCGTTCAATTCTAAATGTCAGCGAGCCGTAAATTGTGATAGTAAACTTCTTAAATCTGATTTATTTTTATTTTATTTACTTAGGTTCAATTTACAAATATTTTTCCACATAACCATTATAAATGTGTGCTCCTTCAATTATAAGAAACCACAGCTTGCAATAAAAGGCAAATTTACAACTAAGATTAAAAGTTAAAACAATTTAAAACACACATAGTTAGTCTAACGCTTGCATCCCAGAAAGGGCAGGCAGTAGTGAATTACAACTACACTTCAGCAGCTATAGTGTAGCACGAACATGATTGGTCACTTACTATAACAAATTTATTACCAAAATTATAGAAAGAAAATAGAGGCAAAGAGAAAGAGAGGAAGACCAAGAAGAAAGAATACAGATCAACTGAAAGAATATGCATATGTAGAGACATAGAGAATTAAAGGATTTGGCAACGGATTGAAAAATATGGAAACCTATCGAGTTGGTTACATATAATACTAAGGTAGTTCATTGATAACTTTTCAATTAAACTAAACAAAATAAAAGACATTTACTAAGTATCTCATCAATGAAAATTAAAAATGTGTTCGTCGAATATAAATCTTCAATTTTTGAGTAGGTTAAAATATTTAGATTAGTTATTATTACTTGGCACTAAAATACATTAATTAATTAAGTACTCAAATTAAAAGTTTAGAATATACTCAGTAACGATTACATATAGTTCATTATACTTTTATTAAAGTAAGTAAGCATTCATATAGTCAACAAACATATTATAACATTGCGCTTACGCAAAAAAGGTTAGCAGAAGTAAAAAGTATACTCATAAAATCCTGAAATGCTTCTGTCTAAAGACTGTTGGATAATTTGGTGTGTTGCTATAAGAATCAAAGGCTGCCTATACAACAGTTTAAGTGCTGCTACTACAAACTACGCAACATTACAATCTTACCGACAAAATAATCCTAATAATGCAATACGAAATCTACATCGTAAATGTATTTTATTCAGTAAATGTGGTACGTTATTTTATATTGTTTTTTTGAGGATTTTGATCTATTGAAAAGCCTGGATTATCTATTACCTATATAATTCCCAGTTTCTTAAAAAGCTTATCAACGACTTGTCAAAATTAAATTAATATCAAATGATTTGATTGGCTGTTGCTAATTTAGTCAGCATGTTAACTAAGTTATTTATTTATCTGCCTTTTAGAAATCAGGTGTTAGACTTACTGATTGTAGATATTGACGCCTAATCTAATTTATAACTGTTAGCTGGCAACATAACTTCATTTACATAGGCATAGTCATTAATACCTAGGTACATGCTTTCAATTACGATATAATAAAGTACCTATAGTCTATTTTTGCTTACTTTATTTTTGGTAAACTAACAAACTAAATAAATAAAATTCAGTTACGTCTATACTGCCATGCCGTCATAAGTAAAAGACGTATCTACCGGAAAATTTCATATTTTTATAAATATACCGGCAAGTGAGTTTTTTTACTGATTCCAAATACGTTGAAATCTCAATTTCGACTAAATAGAATGTAGATACGTGTTTGTCCTTATGACGGCAGTATATTAGTTTTCTAATGAAAAGTAATGTCAGATAAGAAACGCAATAAGGTAACGTATCTATGTATGGTCTAAAAACAAATAAGGTAGCTAAAGCTACCTTATTTGTTTACTAAATAAAAAAGAAGAAAAATTACTATAGATACCATCGTCCTAACTAACATTATAAATGCGAATTTGAGAGTTCGTTTGTTTGTTACGCTTTCACGCCTGAACTACTTGAGCCTTCATCATACAATTCCGCATAGACGTTGTCAGGGATGCAGGCAAGAACATAGAGTACCTTTCCCCCAAAAAGGTACTGTTGCGCAGCGAAGCCGCGAGAAGCCTTGTAAACTTGATCAATGTATCCGATTGCTAATAATAATTTACCTTGATTATACTAAGGTACCCATCAAGTATTTTTTTTGCAATAAGGTAAAAACGAACTTCATATTGACGTACATATATAGAGCCAGTTCTCATTGATTAACCTGACATAATAGCAGAACAGGGATGCAGTCTGTTGCACTTGATATACGTAAGTACCTGTTAATATTACAACGCTATTGATCGCTGTCCCTTCACGCTTCACTGCAAGTTCAATTACGCCTCAGTGTTGATTCAATACATTACGTTCACTGTGTGTGTGAACGCACACCTACAAATAACGTGTCATATAAACAAAGATTGCGTGATAACATCTTGATATGTGACACTTGCGCAAACGCCTCTGACGTTTACTAATGACATACGCCAACTGTGACAAAAGGTTTAAAAAGTAAGTAAGGGCCTATTAGATCAAGATATACTATAAGAGTAATTAGAGACCGTCGCAGTTGTGGCTTATTTTCGTATAAAGTATAAACGTTGGAGTAACTTTTAATCCGTTTAATCATATTCCTTATTTCCATAACAATTTTACAGCCTTGTCTACTTGTAATTACTTGATAGCCTATAATTAGAAATAATCTTCTATAAGTTTACTCACTTTTTATTTTAAGGGGCATTATAGTTACGTAAGTAAGCCGTTAATTATATATTAATCATTTATCAAGGCCAAGGGCTTGAGAGCTAGTCAGTTAAGGAGTAATTAAGTATTAGCTAGCGATATTTTTATAAGTCAGCCTGGCTATTACCCGTCATTTCATAAGTCTTAAACTATTAACTGTACCATCTTTGTATGTCTTCGAGGTCAGTATTTTTGTAAAAGCTAATATGAATTTGTTTAGACCGATAGAGAGTCAACGTCGCTCAAACAAGCTGCACCTGTTACCAGCAAAAACTGCCTTTTTTCACAAGAGTGTTTACGCTATGGCACCCAAAATATATAATAAGTTACCCAATAGAATTATATTGAGCCAATGTTTAAATGAATTTAAAAATAAATTATTTATATTGTTAGTTAATAAAGCATACTATTCTGTAAATGAATTTCTAAATGATATATTATTGTAGCAAAAATAACTTATGACATTCAGCGTTGACATCTCTTTTATTAATTTTTTTCAATTTTTATTTTGACATTTTTAATTTATATAATCATTTGTAATTGCATGACGTAACAATAATGTATTTTGTATGACATTTATGTATTTAATTTTGTTATGCTATATTTTTGTATGCCTATTGGCGGGACATGGAGTACACTATATAAACTATCCTGTAACAACTT
This sequence comes from Catocala fraxini, assembly GCA_930367265.1. NCBI lineage: Eukaryota > Metazoa > Arthropoda > Insecta > Lepidoptera > Erebidae > Catocala > Catocala fraxini. Next base: position 12,381,493 of record OV884042.1, read on the forward strand.
GTAAACCTGTGTTCACAAAAATAAATAAATTTGAATTTGAATTTGAATTTGAATTTGAATTCGATAACAGTGTTGACAACCATCTTGATGAATATGCCAATTACAGTGTTACCTTGGCTTTCGCCAATGTCCGACGACACTGTGCCAAGATTATGATAAAAGGTCATCAAAATCTTAAACAAGCGGTGTTGTTCAATTTTACTAAGGCTTTTGCAAGATTTTATTTGCAAGGTCGGTCGAAAAAAGGATACTGAGCTTAAAGGCTTAAAAGTAGGAATTCGTTTAATATTTTCAACTGCCTAACCACTTGATTAAAACACATTAAACAATATTGTTTACGTTTTGCAAAATCCTAATCCAAAAGTATTTCACTACCATGTGCCACAAAGCTTGGAACCTGCGCGTCAAGAGAGTGTGATTTAGTAGCGACTAAAGATGCGTTCAGTTCATTCGAATAACATTCGAATATATCAGCAATACTATAGGTACGCAAGTATAAAATCTGATGTTATCTTCGTCAGATTTGTATTGAAATTGTTGTGTATATTGTTCCACACTAAAACTCTCCAATGCCACGAATAGCATCAAAATAAATTTGAATTATTAAAATATCCACAAACTTATAATTGATAGAGTGGTTACATTTTAGTAACAACAGGTTTACTAAGAACAAGTTAATTTGTTTTGTGCATTCTCTGTACGGTATTATAGATGCGCAAAATTTATTGTCCGTCCTCTGTCGGTAGGTATTATTCCTACGGCTTAATATTCATTTCTTGACACATTGGATATCTGTTAAAATAACGTCTACAGCAATCTTTGAAATCTGAAATCTTCTAAATTACTTTGAAATACTATACCAGCTTCATGAGGAAGGAATATCAAAACTACACCAAATTTACATATCTATCTAATACATTTATTGATAAAATCAACATATTATTCGTGAACTCACACTTATATAATCCTACATATTCTGTCGATAATTTCATAAACTCACACTGAAATAAATATTCAACTGACGCATCGGTTATTCGCTACAGTCATAAAGGTTTGCAAATAAAACGAGTCTTAATGTTTACTTTTTCCATGAAAATCTACTTTGTACTGTTAACAGTTTTCCTCGACAGATATGTTAGGTAAAGAATAAGTACTTATACAGACGCTAAAATACAAGATATTTTGATACTATGGCAGTCACGCATAGATAACATATTGAGTTTAAGGACTGCTATAATGTTTACGGCAATCCATCTCGAGATTTTCTTTACCTAATTATGTTGTCCTTTTCGATTGCATGTGAACTACCAACCGATTCATATGCATTAGACAAGAAACATTATGCAAAATAAGAGGAATTAGTAGATATGTTGTCATAGTCAATAAGCGACAAGTAGATGGGACCCTGCATATTTACACCAGCCTTCATTTAAATATTTTTCTATAACTGTACAATCTGGTTTGCCACTTGCTTGTAGCACATTTTTTGTTTTTACATTAAATTATTATTAAAGGAAAAGGTAAAATTTTCGACAAAATACTCTTTTAATTTAGAAATTATTTAAGTATTTTAATTAATATATTTACCTCATATTGTTTATCATATATCTAACTGGCTTTTGCGTGCGGCTCCGCCCACGTAATACTTGCTTCAATAAAAAGCCTATGTCCTTCCCCAGGTTTTAAACTATATTTGTACCAAATTTCATCTAAATCGGTTGAGTGGTTTATGGTTTAGTCGTGAAAAGGTAACAGACAGACAGAGTTAGTTTCGAATTTATAATATTAAGTAAGGATTATTTAAGTTTACTCTAAATGTTGTGAAAAATAATAATATTATGTTTTACTCATGTTAACCTCAATCAGTTCATAACTAACATTATAATGTTTAATATGTGGATAACATTGTGGGTAATATATGTAATATGTGTAATATGTAATTTGTGTTACCTATTGTTAAATTGTTTAGTAATATAAGTGTGTAACTATTTTCTTTTCCGTGAAATAAATAAATAAAATGGCCGATATTGTGATTATTACGTAGAAATACACAACAGTACCAGAATCAGTTATTGTAATCAAGTCTATAGTACTGACACTCAAAAAGCGATTGAATATAATTATTAACGTTCATATTAAAGCATGTATATTACATGCCAAACAATAAATATCTATTGTAATATACTTACGATGTAGTCACAGATTTATCAGGTACCATAGCAATGATATTGACACTCATGTTGACCCGCATCATGTAGTTGACCCAGCATGCGAAGAACATCATGATCGCTATGTTGAACCGCGCCGGCACCAAGTCTGCAAACAACAACCCTTACCATTAGCATATTCACGGACGAACCGTTATTGCAAAACGAGACAACGAAATCAAGGTGTTCGAGGAATGCACGTTGTTTATAAGACTAAAAATGAAGGCGTTTTCCTTATCGTCTTTACATGCAAATCGATTTCCAAATCTTTAAACAAACAATATGATGTAATAAGGTCGGACATTTTCGATAACGTCGCAATAAATAAAATCGAAATTTAATTATTCAATAGATGATTCCATTAAGATATATTGTATATGTAAATCTAAGATGAGATCATTTCTTCATCGACCTTTGGTAATTGCGGAAATAAACAAAGTTTTGAGTTTGCCGTTTAGCAAAGTTGAGTTGTGGACAAGAATGTACGTCCTCGCAGAAAATGTACAAGTGTGCGGAAGATAAACTTTCGAATTCATTGTCAATATCAGACGGACAGTCACATGTTGGGGCCCGGTCCATTGCACCGTGCATAATTAGATATCTACTCAATAAACATTCTGTGATTCTGATTACTGACAAAAAATAAGGTGAGGCGAAAGTTAAGACTACCTGATACAGACAGCCTTGATCTGATTTATTGCGGTGAAATTATTTAACATAATACGGCACGAAGTGATTGGTTAGATGAGAAAATGACGCGCGACATGGAACCTGTCTATCAAATTAATCACTCGGACAAACTACTTTTAAATACAAGATTCCATACAAGCACGTACTTTTACTAATTCTTCTTACTTTACCAAAATTCTTGTTATTACCTTCAACCAAGCTTGACTTCATTCTAGGAATAGTTTGACGTCAATATAGCAATGTTCTTACATTACGATATTGACGACGAAAGCTAACCGAACCTGCATTTGACAAAATATAGTCGACCGTGTTTACATTTAATCAATGATTCAGACAAGATGAAAGAAGGCTGTGTTGGTATAAGTTCGATGTATCAATAAAAATAAATTTTGAAATTAAAATATATTTTTTTAAATTTAGTTTATGCAAAGATTCTTATGTCTCTAAGCCAAGAACCGAAATCGAGATTTTCGGCAAGCTTTTTAACCGAGAATAGACAACTCCAAAACTGCGATCTCGGGCATACCGCGGCTGTTGTACATCACATCTACGCAATGGAATCGAGCTTGTATTTAATCGATCACAAGTCTGCCATCTTATCCAATAGGATTTGGAAAAGGTGTTGGAAGTTTAAAATGGTAAATTTTATAACCAGGTATTATAAATTATTTATATTTTTAATTAAATTTGGGTTTTTATACTATCAACCGATGTTCGTATTTATCTAAACAATTACGTGCTAATGATAAACAAAGCGTCGTCGTCGCTCGCATAAGATTCTGTTTTTTCTATGGCCGTGGCCTCAAACCTCGATGAATAGCACTCCGCGTGATGATGGCTACGAAACGATTGAAGCACGATATCAAACTGAACATGGACATATAGGTATTTGTTATTAATATTGACCACAAATTTAAAATACGCCTTATTAAATAAAATCTGTTTATACTTTCAACTGTCCCCGTGTTTGTGTGTAAACAAATATTGCAGGTCTTTAATACTATATAACTTACCAGTAATCAACAAAAAATTGTTTTAGAACACAGTACCCATATGTATTAAATGTTAGGTTAGTTTACACTAACCTAACATTTTATATTCATATTCATCATTCATTTAATAATAAACCAAAGTAAAAAAATATTGTAGCAAAAATATCATACGTACTCTTATTTTGTTAAATATAAAGACATACATAATTTTATTCTAGAAATCATGCTGTGTATATACATGCAGCCAGAAAGACATACAGAGAGAGATAGCGGATGAGCGGTGGAATACAAAACGCATTTATTTTTGAAAACGATTGCTAAATAATGTTTTATATTCATTAAATTATTTATATATTTTTAGTACCTATAACTAAATCAAAAGGTGTTTGTAATATTTTTATTTATGTGATAGAATGCTATTAATTATGATTGATCACAAACATTATACTGTATACAGTATGCTGTAAGCTGTACCTGTTTGTTGTTTTCTTCGCACAAATTTATTCAGCACTAATTATTATCCTCAAGAACATAATTTTTAATATTCAAAAGAGTGAATACTAGCCAAAGATAGATAAGTAATTTTATAGCGTCATTGAATTTTATGATCACAGGCGATGGCAGAATTTATAAATGGCAGTGTAGATATATGTCTTTTCTTATTCATAAACGTCTTACAAGCAGTCTGTAGTAATGTCTGTAGATAGGTTTAATATTAATATATAACTTTATTCAATGACATAATTTTCTAAGACAACAACTTGTCTATTTTTCTTACACAACACTGTTATTAGCTGACAAAGTAGGTATTTTATAGATAAATTAGCTTGAGACTTAATTGTCGTGGCTAACTGTATTTCCAGTTGTTAATTTCAGTAAATCTCTAATAAGAAAAGATAATCCTCAGAAACTTTGAACGTGCACATAACAAATGATATGCTTAATTCAATACATTCTACCATAGCCACAAGATAAAATCATTTGTGTCGAATTATGACTCGAAATTCAAAAACATTTCGAAATATGAAGGAAAGAATAAGAAAAACTAGAAGGCTTTTATTACATATCGGTTTGCGTTCTTCATATTTTAACAATAGAGATTCATAAGCGGTACTTATATAGGAGCCTATTTCTTAAACTAAAGTTTACAGCATCACGCAACGGAGGGCGGAGTGGCAGTGGCACATTGTTACGATCCGTCATTGTCAGCGCACGCAGTCTTTGTGTCGGCGTGAATAGCCTGCGCCGATTATCTAATTGAAGTGTTAGAACACATAGTTATTACCGGCCAGTACCTCATTCCGTGCCAGCCTGTGACATGATGATATTCGCAACATAGCCAATTATTCGTACTTTTAACCAAAATGTATACGAATGGTTTATAAATAGAATGTGCTTATAGGTCGTAGCTTTAATTTAAGATGCATTTTGTGGTTATTTTAAGCAGACGAACTCTAGCATTATACGTCTATTCATAGCAATGTTTCGAGTTTTACTAGGAGATATCAGCGACAACGCGTTTGGAATTACCTATGCGCGTTCATGCACTCGCGCAATGGTACGGCGAGGCACCAATAAATGTGCTTTTGACTTGAACAGTAATGCAAATATATGATTGAATGAGCTAAATAACCTCGCAAACGTAGGCTTACTCTGTTAATGAGTTGCTAGACGGCGTCAATCATTTGCGTAACGGTGTGCTCGTGCTAGGCTTGCATTCTGGAAGAATCCGAATGTCCGTGTAGCGGTGAAAGTGCAAGAATGCAGGGTCCGCGAGGCGCAGGCGCCGCCATCGCTTCTTGCGGCGGCCGCCGACTGGCGCCGGCGCCAGACTCGCGCGCTAATGACTGACCATCCCGTTTCTGCCCCATAACACTTAATTAGCCTTACACTTTAATGTATTACGGCCTCCACATTAAACCACTTAAGTGTACGCACTGAGCCTAGCACGTAACATACCTTTCTTTTTTATTATGATGTGTATATAGAGATATAGGTATAGTTTGTTTAAGAATCGTCGATTTATGCGTTAGGTATATTTTATTAATTAAATGTATTAAAAACCTATATTATAACTTTAATGATATTAAAATTGGCTGTTAACGATAAACGAATTGTCCCTAACTTTCACCTATCACTATTTATAAACTAGAAACTTCCAAGGTCTTTGAAAGTAAACCAGAAGCTTCCACGTATCTTTTTATTAATCTGGTCACCACAAGACCTAACGGGCGTCCGTGTCGGGACGAAAACACTTATCAATAAAAGTGACAGATGTCGAACGCAAAACTTTCAAATGATTAAACACACGACTTGTTACAGGTACATACTCTAACGGTACAGCCTACTTATATTAAAAAGGTTTATGATTCATTTCGCGCAATGCCTGCGGTTCGGTTGAGATGCAACGCTTTGTTTTCGAGGACCTGATTTGGTCATTAGTCATTACACTTACACGCGCCGCGCCGGTGAATACCAAGTAACTTGTGGACGTTCTCAATTAGCTCTCCTCATATTATAGTTTAATGTTTAATTTCGACTAATATAATGCATCGTTACTTGTTTTGTAATTGTGAAGACTGTTTATGTTTATTCTTTCTGTATACCAAAAAGAAAGACGATACAACGTATGCAGTTATTGCTATGGAAAATCCTAGCTAGTATTAAGTATATATTAACTAACTAATTAACTAGTATTATACATATATTACAAATGCGAATGTAAGTTTGTTTGTTAGGTACTTTTTCACGCCTTAACTAGTCGACCGATTGTTATGAAATTTTGCATACACTTTATCAGGGGTACAGGAAAGGACATATAGCACCCTTAATCCGAAAAAATACTGTTTTTGAGAGATAGAATTTTATTGTCAAAGTCTACATTAAAGCGAAATATACCGTGTATACTTCCATTTAGTAAAAAGCTACATGACATTACAAACAGACACTTCAATTTTATTTATTTGTATAGATGTTATCGCCATAACACGCAAATAACATTTCTACAATATATATCTGGACAAAGCGTAGAAGTAACAAAGTAGAACTAAATAGCATAGATCTACATAGCTATGTAATATTTCGGTGTAAAACACGTGCTATGTGCAGCAATTACAAAGTTTATTTCCTTAATGATCTGATTACCTGACCAGGAAAGGCCTTTGTCCCTTATGAATGAACTGTCACCAGTGTGCTACCTTATTGCTCTACAAACAACAATATCGCAACTACCTTAATAATAATGATGTTCGAAGGAGGTTATGTACGTGTAAAAGAAAGTTATAATCTTATTTCAGAAACGTAATATATATTTGATAAATAACCTATGTGTCCTATCCTTGGATCAAAACAAGTTATTTTAAACTTAATAAATGACTTGATTTTGTCCGCGACTTCGCTCGCGTAAATGTAGGTTATGTTAGGTAAGACTAGTAACAATAGGTACTTTTTCCTAGATTAAAGAAACCCTATATCCTTTTCTGATGCCCTGACAACGTGTATGCAACATTTCATGATCATCGGTCGAGAAGTTAAGGCGTGAAAGCGTAACAAACAAACAATCTCATATTCGCATTTATATTAGGTACTAGTTAGGATTTTACGACAAACATTGCAATGTGCTGATAAAAACATCTATATCTTAGTGAAATTAATGTACTCAGATTAATTTCTGGCGCTTTTTCATTGTATAGGGTCTATATGTGATGCTTAATTAATATGGCCACACTTACGCACACACGTTACACGTATACACGCTGTCCACTGTCCTTATCTTCAAACAAAGTTTTCTATTGCTATTTGAAATATAAGAAAGCAATGTTTTGCAGTAGTTATTACCCACTGTCACTATTTCTGTCACCACTTAAGTACAGCGTGGAATGTTATGCCTTAAAACTGCTTTTACTAAATATAAGCGCTGGAAACTAAAGGCGCTTATCGACAAACCGGTGACATTAAGATAACCGTGAAATACAATGTAAAAAGGGCAAGGCAAGGATTACATAAACACTTAGGTTTAAATCCACATTCCTTAAGTAATATCATTTAACTATTATGAGGAAACAAGGTCATTTTTTTTACAAAGAAGATGATATGAGGATAGCTGCGCCTATACTACAATACCAACATTAAAACAACGGACACAAAGAATGTTCATAAGAAACAACAATGTTTGACTTAAATTTCATTGATAAAAGGTAATATATAATATATTTCATCGTATCAAACTATAATCACGGCCTCAATAACGTACATTTACAACATTATTAAAAAAATCTTATAATATATTTAACTGGCACATGGTAATTTGCAAGTGAGAAAAATGATGGGTTCTGTTGATATGTTAAATATGCAGTGAGTAAATATATCGAGTATCGTTACCGTTAGGCGTGAGACAAAGACACAGAGAACAAATCTACTGCTAAAACATTAACTAAATTGACTGTCAGGAAAAGACAAAATGTAAAACATACTTCTGGAAAAATGGAGTCTTCATTCTGTTGATACAATATCAATGTAAACAAAAAAATCAAACCATGTCAGATCATTGAACGGACAGAGCATGCAAATTGTTAAATAACCAGAAATCCTACTCCTTTTTATACCCATAGTAATTTCGCAGTGAGGCAGCAATGATAGGGACCTGTGACAATATCGCTGAACCGTGAACAGTAGAACCGATAGTTTTATTCGTTCTGTCAAGGATACATTCGTCGTCCATAAATTGACGTACCTACTCACATTATGTAGTTTTTAATGAAGCATCAGCTGTCGGAAAATAAAGTCATTATGTATAATCCCCGCAAACATTGTTCAAGTATTCACTCCCAACAAATAAGTATTATCATAATAAAAAAGGTACGTAAGTATATCTATTGCGAGAATTTTGATTTTAATCGTCTTATTACAAAGTATTGCCTCTATTACAGATATATTAGATCACTGTGAGTCGCTTTTTACAGCAGAAACAGAAACGGCCATCTTAAAATGTACAATTTTTATTGGTAACTTTTCTTGAACTTAAACGTCGATGTCTTACCGGATTTAAAACTGGTGTCATATCATTGCTCATTATTGATGTAGAGAAAGGAACAACCAATATACAAAACAGTAGCATTACCGATATTAGTTAGCTCTAGCTAAGACTAGTAAAAAAGTATACTTCGTTTTTGGGAACCAGTCACAAATACTCGGTTGAGATATAACTACACCAGTTTAAACAAGGTGTAAGTTTTTTTTATCAGGGTAACTACCCTGTATAAAAAGACTGTCGAACTCGACAGTCTTTTTATAAACATGACTCAAATGCCTAAATATGTTTAGTACTAAACGTTACATAAAATTAACGTTACTAGGAATATTATATTAAAATATTAATCATCTGTCACTCAAACCATTCTGCATTTTAGATGGCAAAACCCTTTTTGGATGCAATATTATGAATGAATTAATAATTAATCATTTTACGAATTCCGAGTTTCAACTACATGCAGGTACACAGCAACATCCACGTTTTAACAGCTTATTATGCACATACACAGATGCTTCTGCGAAACGAAGCGTTAGGTACATCATCATTCTTTTGCCCTGGTCCCAATTTATTTGGGGTCGGCGCAGTATGTCCTTCGCTTCCATACTTCTCTGTTAGCAGTTACAAGCGTTAGGTACATATTCCATTTAAAACTTTAAGGTAGACCTGTAATTAATCATTAATGGTTTTCATATTTTCTTCATTTTTATCAAATAGATTTCTTATCAATTTCTGTTACTAATTTCAAGTATTCATGTGAACCCCTTCAGCTAAGCTAGAACGCTTGTGTTAAGAGTGGGTTCACGTCGATAGTATAACGGGTAGGATTCGAATCTTCGACCTCTCGATGGCAAGTCTAATGCGAATGCAATTGGACTACCGTCACTTCAAATCTTAAAGAAATTCTTCTAATCACACTTTTATAATTAAGCTAGTAGTAGCTAGGACTTTTGAATAACTAGTTTGAATCAAGAAGCTTACATCAAACATATCCACCCTAAAGAACTGCTGCTAACTGCTGACATTAATAATTGTGAGTGTGAGTACCACATAAACGAGTTCTTGGCGCCAATACTCTTGCTATATTTGTCACAATAAAACAAACAAACTTGTTTGACTTGCAAATGCATATTTATCTACTAAATCCAAATGTTGTTTTTCAACACCTACCCACGTAGTAACTTCAAAGATCATACTTTTGTCGTCGTATCGTTGTTAAATATTAAAAATGGTTACTGATTTTGAAGTATGACATGAAATAATATAATAATATGCAACGTTGAATAATATTATATTTTACATTCATAGATTGCAATAAAATACTGTTAGTTACGGTTTTTGCAATCATGATTTCACTTTCAACGGTTTCCTATGGTTGTTTTGTTGCAACATTAGCAGTCGTAAGAACTAAAAAGTGCAACATTAGTAAGGTTTATTACCTTTTTATTTTAGGGATTGCAATTTATTTTAATCAACCTTTGGCTTACCAACTTGTGTCTGCATTTTTATAGTTATTATGTGGACGTTATCCTTAGTTGATGATTCACGCCGACAGGAAAAGTATAAAATTCATATAAATATTAAATTTATAAACTCTTCGTCTTAACATCCTAAGTGACAGTCTTGAAGACGTCTTAAGGCAAGACGAAGTCTTTAACATATTATGATTTCAATCAAACCGTTTGGATAGTAGGTAAATACATGTTTTTAGTTAGACAGGTTTGCCAAACAGGTATACATACATATGTTCGTACATAAAGGAATTTGTTGAAACGTTTTTTGCTTGAGCGTCCTTTGACCTTGACTGATGTAAATATTTTGAAAACATCTATCAATGTGATCATCTCCTATATTACTCCTATTCTATATCAATAGAATTCGCTTGCGGTACAACTTGTATGCATGTTAATAATATATGTATGTGTGAGGGTTTCACCTCAATATTACTGGACGGTACCTAATATAATAAATAAGGACTTAAAATTCAATGATTTGTTAAGTAAAGAGCACAATGTTGTAGCAGGTTTAAAATTAAGTAATAACTATAAAAATGTATTCATACTTTAATAAAAAAACATCTTTAATAACCAGTTGAAGGTACGCTGTATATACAACAAAGCAAGAACTTTTATAAGTTTCTGACGGTCACTGACGCTAATAACTTTTAACTACGCCTCTCGCTTGCGTATACTTGAATCAAAATATACACTGTAATATTACAACAATTACCTAAGTAATCACAATATAATTTCCATCTTAAATCAATATCAGGGGAAATTGATTATAGAAAATTATTAACATTAATCGGGTTCGATTCCCGCACAAGTCAAACATTTGTGTGCATGAACATGGATGTTTGTCTTCGTCTGGGTGTTATATGTATGTATTTACATCCATTGTCTAGTACCCATAGTACAAGCTCTGCTTAGTTTGGGCTAGACGGTGTTGTGTGTATGTGAGAGAATATTTTTTATTTTTTTATTAGATATTTACTTGATTTGATTAGCCTTTGATTATAAATTTTAATTACTAAGTACTCATTGTCAGATTACTTTCGCACAGCTATTAATTATTTATCTATATTTATTTATTAGCTTATTTATATAGATGATATATAAATACTTACCGAATAGTTTAATGTGAAATTTCATTTTGTTATATTATGCACGAAACACGTAAAGAACACAAACAGCCGCACGGTATGTGAGCACGCACGCGCGCCGCGGTACGTTGCAAATTGTGGCGGATTGGCGAGTTGCGCGGGCGCTTGTCTTTCTACGACTGCCTTCCTTAACGACGCCAGTCCCCTGCTTCTAGATCCGCACACTGCATTCGAAGGCCTCGCCTCGCGTGCCACTTCAAAACATCCGATCGTCAATGGACATTAGCGTTAGTTAAACAAATCTTTTATATATCTACATGAACGTTATCCACTCTTATTTACCTAACACCTGTCATTAAGTATCCTAACTCAATATTATAAACGGGAATGTGAATTTTTTTGTTACGCTTTCACGCCTTTACTTCTCGACTGATCATCATGAAATTTCGCATACACGTCAGAGGAACAGAAAAGGATACAGGGCACCGTTTATCCAAGAAAAAGTACTGTCACCAACCTATATATATACCATTTACGCGAGCGAAGCCGCGGGCAAAGTCTAGTAAATAATAAGTTTGCGTCCAAAAATATGCAATGTAGTTATCAGCTCGTATTTCTCTTCTTTGACTTGAAGCACTTGACACACACACACACAGCCAGGTCTTATCGTCACTCCAAAGATCTAATGCACTTTTTCAATCGTTACTCGTTGAGATCTTCACTATCATCGTGAGATACGTCATGATTATTATGACGGCTAAAATGACAACAGAGTGATTAAAGATAGATATTTTAAAAAACAAGAGCTGATTTCGCGGATAGACAAAGCCATTCTTCTTACACTAGCTTCATTCTCTATAATTATATTGTAACTATTGTGGTATCCAGATACAGACAGCAACATAGAGCGATACATACTTACAAGATTTTAAATGCCTCTACCTTTACAAATTGTAATCAATGCTAGTTTTTTTATAGCAGTTATAATAAAAATATAGTTGATTTTTATTCATAAAATACTTGTACAAATTTGTTAAATGTTCAATGAGTGTACACACATTTGCATGTTTAAAAGTATCATGTCTTTAATACAATGCATATACTTGAATTATTCATTAACCATCATACCGCATTTCATGCAAAGTTTTGTTCTAAGTAGGTCTTATACCAAACTAACAAGGTTCACAAGATAGGGCATAATGCAAATCTATTAATTTAATTTACAAATCAAATCAGTTAACTATTGTAAGTATCACGTTTAACCATCGTGACTAATGGCAGTACTTAAAACTCTGTTAAACTCTGTTAAACGCAGATTACGGTGCCTAATTAAGAATTAATGAAACAACATACGACGTGACAGCAAATGTTGATATATTAAGTATTTTTAACATGTCATAAAACTTCTTACAGTTATAGCCAAAGATATTTTTTCAAAATGAGAATGCGAAGTGATACTTTTACCCTCCAACGATGGATGTCATTGCAAAATCAATTAAATAATTGGTGACTGTTTGAAAGAACCCATTTGCCTAAAGCAAGTACCAATGGAAGGAAATACCAGTAAGTAGTCTGTTTGCCACTTTAGCAGTATAATAAAAAAATACTGACGAAATCACTTGTATTATTGTCGTTTCTGCGTATGACGCAGTGAAAAAGCATTTAACCAGTGTAGTGATAATACTTTGTCGTCTTCTGTTGAAAAATATCTTGAGAAAATTCCTTACAATATTTGTGGGATCAAATTTAAGATCTCTACTCTTACTAGACAATTTAACGTTCTCAACGCTAATGGCCTAAGCCTAATTTTGTACCTTCGTGCTTAATTATACATCCTTATCCTAACTTATGTTATAAATGTTAATGTGAGTTTGTTTGTTACACTTTCGCGCCCTAAATACTCGAATGATTATCATGAAATTTCTCATACACGTTTTCAGGGGTAAAGAAAAGGACATAGGTTACCTTTCATCCAGAAAAAGTACTGTGTCTGAGCGAGCAAAGTCGCGGCCAAAAGCAAGTACATACATAATAATAGGTACATACTTGAAGCCCTATTATATGAGCTGTTCTACTACTGAGCACTGCCCACTTTGTAGTGTGAGAAGGGTTAGGCCTTAATCCACCACGCTAACCCAGTGTGGGTTGACAGACTTTACATATCTTCGAGAACATTATGGAAAACTCTCAGACATAATATGGGTTGCCTTAAATTGTTTCCTTCATTGTTAAAGCGAGCGATTTAGAATTATTACCGATTTAATCCTTATATATAACATCAAAAAGTCAGAGGTGCAGGTCTTGAGATCGAGACCTCTGCGTGGCATTCCAAAGATCTCCCACTATGTTAGGTATACATATGTACATTATTATTACGGATAAAAAATTTAAAGTGTCTACGATTCAACAATAGTTTAAAAGACTCTTAAGCGTTTCCCTAGTCTTATTGTTTACACTCGTATTATTATTAAGAACGTATTGAGCTCGACTACCCGTTCTAACAAGATACGACTGACATTAGTTTTCCCCGAAGCAACAGCCACCTGCCTTCGCGATGCAAAAGAAAAAACTGTTTATGAAAATTATATCTATAGGTAACAAATATATACTGAGCTCTGCTTTATATACACAGCTATAACATTGGAAGGTCTACATAGACTGGTAAATATGTTCTCCTAAGTCCTATATACTACGTAAACTACACCGGATACAAAGTAAATTGTTTAAAGACTTAATGCTTATACGTCATACACTAGTTTTCGTAGCTACAATTGACGTCAGAATTATGTTTTTTACCAAATATAAATTAGACATCAATTTTTACACGCCAGTTTCTTGTTGTCAAAATAATTTATCATACATACATACATAGATTCACGCCTGTTTTCCAGAGGGGTAGGCAGAGACTACGGATTTCCATTTGCTACGATCCTGACACACTTCTTGTTTTTCATCACATTCCTCATACACGCCCGTCGGTTCAAGGTGCTCTTAACCTGGCCTTTGTCCAGAACGCCTCCGATCTGATCGAGAAACGTTCGCCTAGGTCTTCCTCTTGCGACTGTTCCATTCACACTAGCCTTATACACTTTCTTAGTCAGTCTTTCCTCGTCCATTCTTCATACATGCGCAAACCAGCTTAACATACCCTTTTCTATTCTTGTCACTATATCGACTTTCATGCCGCATCTCTCTCTAATCACACTATTCCTTATTCTATCTTTCAAAGTCACACCACATATATTTCTCAGCGCTCTCATTTCTACAGCATTTATTCTGCTCTCATGCTTCTTTTGCCATACCCAACTTTCACTTCCATACATAAGTGTGGGCACTAATAGTCCTCTATGAACAGCCAAATGTGCCTTGTCGGATACATTTAGACTGTTCATAAAACCGCGTAGAGCTCCATTCACTTTGTTGCCAGCAATCGTTCTCCTTTCAATATCTCTCTCATGTTTACCATCCCTTGTAAACAAAGTGCCCAAATATACAAACTCTTTCACTTGCTCCACTTTTTGTCCATCAATCATAATATTACATATCGTCACGCACTCTTCCTTTTCAAATACCATTACTTTCGTCTTGCTTACATTTATTTTCATACCTTTACTCTCAAAAGCACCATGCATAATAGTTACCATCGCCTGCAACTCTTTTGCTGATTACGCAAGTATTACTTGGTCATCGGCGTAAAGAAGACATTTGACAAGTAACTCATTCATTCTTAATCCCCATTCACAATATTTTAAATCTTTTAAACAATTGTCCATGTATAGGTTAAACAGCCAAGGTATATATCCTTGTCTAACACCTTTTTCGATGCTAAACCATTCTGTGTAGGTCCCATTTATCCTAACACAAGCTCTGGAATCATCATAAAGAGATTTCAGAGGTTGCTATTCACTCCATACATGGACAAGACCGACCAAAGTTCATTCCTCACCACTTTATCATAAGCCCTTTCCAGATCCATAATTTATCATCATGCTATACTCATCAATTTTCTTTTTAATGAAATTATTTATAACATTTTATATTATTTTATTCAAATGTTATCTGAATAAGTAATCATACGTAAATAATATTATAAATACGAAAGTGAGTTTGTTCGTTTGTTAGGCTGTCATGTATGGCTATTCCAATGATCATCTAGAAATTTCGCATAGGTACATGCTGTCAGGGTTACAGAAAGGGACATAAGGTACCGTTCATCCAGAAAAAAGTGCTGTTCCCGAGGGATCGAAATTTATTGACCAAATTTACATTACGCGAGCAAAGCCGTAAGCAAAATCTAGTATTTAATAAGGATTCCTTTGTCTATTAGTACAGGATTACGTTTGAAGACTATGACTATATCAATGCTAACACACGGTCTGTGAACGTCAGATCAACAAAAAAAATGTTTACCGGAATTAATTAGAAACAGCCAATCAAATCATTTGATATATGTTTGAATTTGACAGGACGATGAATAGCCTTTCAGAATATTGTCATATAACTTTTTTATTGTAATCTGTATCTGTTGTTGGTTCGATGGATTACATAAATAGTTATTCCGAATTTTGGTATTCTGGGTTTCGTTGTCTGAATGTTTGTAAAGTCCCTAGAATCATTACTAGTGAAGGAGTTGTCTTTTAAAAAGAAAAATAAAGTAAACGGTTATCCGTTTAAGGTGAGATCAGTCTGACAATAGCTGCTGAGTTTACATAATACCAATTTTGAAATGATTGATAAAAAGGTATCGGTATCTTTGACTCGTTACCTGTCATGTCGATGACGTCATTTCAGATGATAACTGAAGATAGCCAAATAATAATCAACCATCATCACTTTGGTTGTCACAAAAAGATACGTATTAGACCCGCAATAATACTTATGAGTTCAGTGTATAAGTAATACTAGTAGTAATGTATAATACAGCCATTAATATAATAGTATACTCAATGATAGATCATAATATTAA
Source organism: Catocala fraxini (assembly GCA_930367265.1). NCBI lineage: Eukaryota > Metazoa > Arthropoda > Insecta > Lepidoptera > Erebidae > Catocala > Catocala fraxini. The sequence continues at coordinate 12,397,979 of OV884042.1, forward strand.
GAACTATCAATTAGACAGTACACAAGGTAAACCAGTTGTCTACAACACAGTAGCAAGATAGCAAGAAAAACAAGACTCTTTATTGCGTTAGTGATCCATTCAGAATTTTATTGTGCATTGCCTCAACCTTGACTTTTAAACAAAACAAAGAGCTTAGAAATAGCTTTAAAGTTCCACATAGATAACTCCAGCTTTTCTCTTACAATTCAAAAATAGTTTGTCGCAAAGAGCTACATTTTATTTATCAGGATAAGTATTGGAACATCGTTAAATACAAGAACATCAAGGCGCCATTCAATGAAACTTTTGTATTAATTCTCGTGTGTAAGCAATAACAATGTCTTAAAACGAAGTCAGGTGATAGCGAACCTTGAATTATTTTCCTTAATTAAATTTAAATAAAGTCAACAGTTGTTAATTTTTTGATAACATTCAGTACGATAACATCTTCAAAACACGATGTCGACTACTATCTTACTGTCTTCACCTTATTCATATAATATCATTAATTAATCATTAGCTACTTAAGTAGGTAGCACGTTAATGGCTATAAAGTAAGCAAACAAGATTACAAAGGGATTGGGTGCGAGGATTTAAATAACAAGCCGTTGCTCTCGAGACATTTGCAATGTTGTACACTTTTTGTTCGCTTTATCGTGTGAACGGTGAAGACTTATACATAACGCAAGACCTGTTCTGGATGCGGGACAAGATCCCGGTATAAATTTATTCGATGTCAGACTTATAAAAAGTTTAAACTACAGAAATATTACGTCCGAGCGAACATTCACATCGACCGTACGAATTAAGTATGCATATGCTGACAATCATCAAAATCGTTTAAGACCTACAGTTGCTAAGCAAAACACTTATTATAATTATTGACCGCAACAGGGTCACCTTTGGTATGTCGTGGTATATGAACATTTAATTCTCTAATTCATCGGTTTACCTACGATTAACATGATCGAAATCGCACTCGATGATCCTAGTTTAAAGAGAGCTTTGATAAAGGTAGATATGTATAAGGGACTGGTTACAGTCGCATAAAGTATGTTTTTTATTTCTTTTGGTCGCAGATGAGCTAACGGCCTACCTCATGTTAATTTGTAACCGCCGTTCATAGACTTCAGCAATGTCAGGAGTTTAGACAACCGTTCGATAAGTACTGAGAGTAGTTCTAGTACTGTTTAAGCCTCGTTTGAAGAATTATTACTAATCACAAATCCTTACTCCTTACTAATATTGTATATGCAAAACAAACAAACAGACTCACATTCGAGTCTGTTTGTTTGTTACGCTTTCCCGCCTTAACTACGATCAACATTAAATTTTGCATACACGTTATTGGGGGTACAGAATAGGAAATAGGGTACCTTTCATCCAGAAAAAAGTACTGTTACAAACCTAACCTAAATGCAGTTTGCATTTACGCGAGCAAAGCCGCAGGCAAAACCTAGTTAACATATAATAGTGGACGATATTATTACTGTCCACTCGGCAGTGACATCGATCACCTCATAATCACTCGATTACATAAGTGCTAACTAATGCCATAAGACAGACGAAGCCGTGATCTTGATCTTTCATTTGTATAATTAATAGGTGTTCTTTGATACTTCTTTTTTATACATTATGGAAATTCTCGCAGCTGGAAAATACCTCTATCGTGAGGCACTTTACAAACATTCAAACGACTGATACAAAGAGCACCTGATCTCGCGACAGCTATATGCGGATCAAACTTGTCCCGTGTGGAATTGGAACCCGCAACACACGGCGTAGTGGCGAGGGGACTAAACCTACTTACCTACTGTGTTGGCTAAACTAATACTTAATTGACAAGTCTTAGGATACCAAACACGCTTAAATTCTATTGTTTCTGGTCAGCGGTGTGCCACTGCTGCCACTCAATTAACCCCTTTAAACCACTAAGCCATCCGCGCAATCAAATTATTACTTTAACAATATGTAGGTATCTTTTACTTTATTTAAATTTAAACCATCAGCCTTCTGTCATTGGAAGCCTGCTATTTAACGGGCCCTATACTTCAATACAGTACGATAAAATATTGAAGACAAACGCACTAATTAGAAGCTTTTTGTAACAGTCTACGGATTATATATGGACGGACCTTCTTAGAAGCTGGCGGCCTCAACTACTTATTAATCCGTACGCAATGATTAACGGAATATAAAGATGTTCTTGGGAGACGGGCTGAGCATTTTATAAAGTCTCTGGATCCGCAAACTCTAGATTTTAATCTTGATTGCACGATGGTTGAGATAACCCCATTAATCCCAAAGCGCCGCATGTTTTGGATATGAACCCCTTAACAGGCGCAAGGGTTTACATATTTTGCGCATCGATCCAATATTTTACAAAATTCTATTTAATAAGTCCACTTAAGACTGCGCCGAGTGTAAGACAGATAATGACAGAACTCGTGAGGCGCATATTCAAATCAGCGAGCGTCGCCATAGTAAAATTGTATGGAGGATTTGAAGTGCTTTGTTGATAAATATGTATCTTTATTGTCAACCAATAACTTAAATATTTGGGACGGACAAATTTCGTTTAAGCTGTAAAATAGGATAGATTTCTACTGTTATACTTATAATCTAAAATCACGTAACACGAGCTTACGTTTTTGCATTATTCGTGCAAATTTACGTAATTTTGTAAGCGAAAATATTAATTATTTTAAGTTTTTTACACGGAGTAATTGTCAACACATTCATTGTTATGGTAAATGTATAGGTATATTATTTGTATTAAACAAAAAGTGTTGCTTTTATTCACTTAACTGTGACCGCCTATTTTAGCACATTTCGCTTGGCACTGTCTTAAGTATCGTTAACCACTGTCCTAAGTAATATTATAAAAGCGAATTGTTGGTTAAGCTTTCACGCCTTAACTACGCGACCGATCATCATGAAATTTCGCATACATGTTGTCAGGAGAACACAAAAGAACATAGGGTAGGTACCTTTCATCCAGAAAAAAGAACTGTTACTAACTTCACCTAGCCTACATTTACGCGAGCAAAGTTGCAGGCGCGTGGGCCCAATTACGCCGGCAAAATGTAGTGTGTCAAATAATTAAATTGTGGGACAGTCAGAAATCCCGAGGTGAGCAACTGTATTTAGCGAATTTAATCAAATAATGTTGCAAACAAAAATGCTAAAACAACTAGCTTAGATAATACATATTATATCTGCTACCAAGCACAGAGTTAAAAGAGTTTAAGAGACAGGACAGCAGGCTAGCTTGTTAATAAACTTGTTCTAGGACATTCTTTCTATGTTATAGCTACTGTTGACAAATCATAGTTGAACTTATAAGATGATTCATATAATTAACCCGTCTCGCGTCGCGAGCCCAGGGCTGAGCGCAAAACAATGCTTTTTCATACATCTTTGATCTGGAACAGAATGTTAATCACATACCAGATGCCGTATATTAAACTAATAACAATTACATTTGGTTGTTTCTTTATAAGTACTAATAATAATAATGTCCTCCAGACCGAATTTCGGTCACTGAAGCTTAATCTTAACGGAGACTGGCCATCTGCGCAGGAGATATTACAATTATAGTGCACAAGTGTGTGCGCAAACACATGTTAACCTAACTCTCACGATGGGTCGGTAATCGGACACGACCGGAGATTAGGCGTAGGACCAACGGCTTTACGTGCTTTCCAAGGCACGAGGGTGTTGAACACCACCAACTTCCTAACTCCGGACTGCTATTGATAGTTCTTAACAGAAAAACCCAATAATTGTTTGGTTGTCCTACCCGGGATTCAAACGCGAGACCATATGCATAACAGTCCTATTCATTACCGCTGCACTATATATACTACAAAGGTGACAAACAATACATGCTTGATTGTCATTGTCATTGCCATGTAGTATAAAAATTCTATCCGCCTGACGGTAAATGGTTTATGTAACCTATGGTCTCATTCATTGCCAAACGAGCTGCATGTATAAGTACGCCCGCGTCCCACGTCGTAGCTGTACCTATTCAGAGGAGTCTGGTATCGTCAACTTTTATATTGCAATAGTTGGGGTAGACAATCCGAGGGTGCGTGGCTGGGTTCATCATTTCCCAATAACCTATGGTCGCTTGCGATACTAGTGATATCACTGGCGCGTTCCTCTATATAGGGTAACGAATTAGGGTGAGAAGATAGAAAAGAAATAAGAGAAAAAGGTAGTGAGCCATCGTCACTTTTTCTGTAAATGCGAAACCTAGTAAGCTACCTAGCACTGTCGTGACCAGGGAAACTGCCCAATACCTTTCCTCTATCCAAAGGTAGGATTGACATCTGTGTTTTTGGCCCCGTACTTGTGCTGTAAATCAATCGCAGAAGCTGGCGCTTACAAAATTTTCTTTACTATTTAGTTTCAGTTCTTACCTATCTATACTTTTATATATTTAATTTATCTAGAATCATATTTTATTCTCATATTAATTGTTTTTATCATAAAAATGTCATAAAATACAAATAGTAAATATGTCTGTTAAAAGACTATAATTCAAACATTGGATTTGTAATAAACGTCAGTTAATGAATGTCAAAATCAAAACAATCTTAATATGGCGACTGCATTTTGCTCGTTTTTTATATATAGGTATTTACATTATATTATAAATACATAATTATATAAGTATTTGTTTGCATGTTTTTTTTATATTACAAAAATACGATTGATACAAAACAATTAAAATACAAATCCTGGATTACAATTAAACAGGTGTAAAAGTGAATTACTTAGGAAATAAATTCCATTAATAGTCTACGTTTTTTTAAAGTATCACATTAACTAGTTATGGCCGGATAAAAAAAAAGACTAGGATTAGGAAAAAAGGAACTCAGCGCCTCGTATACTGAAAGTGACGCACAATAAGTACGTTGGACCGCCGATCGACACGACGGGCATCTTTGCATGTACTGCCTATCCATTTATCCGGTATCTCTCAAATCACGCACATATAGATGACTACAGTGCACTTTCAATGTGTGACGCAGAGTGCTTCATTTCTTAGCCCGTGTTATCACTGGACTTAACTAAAGACCTACTTTTAAAATATTTTACAAGGCATTTTATCAATCAATAATTTTATCAAATAACTAAGTAAGGGAAATACTAATGCGATATTGCCCTTTAATCCCTCGAAATTGAATAATATTACATATTAAACATGTTATTGAAAGTTATCTGCAGACATAACCTATAAAAGTTCATGAATGAATATCTATTATGCTCGGCCTTCTCGAACAAAAATTTTTGCACTAACTAATTCAGAAGATGACGCTGAGTTAAACCAGATATTTTTCATTTTAAGACGCAGGAATTTTATCTCAGCTAAATCAATGTATGGTTTTCTGCCATTGTTCTTTGCACGAAAAATGCAAAAACGTAAGCTCGTGTTACGGGATTTTTAGATTATAACAGTAGAAATCTATCCTATTTTACGGCTTAAACGAATCCGTCCCAAATATTTAAGTTATTGGTTGACAATAAAGATACATATTTATCAAAAAAGCACTTCAAATCCTCTATACAATTTTACTATGGCGGCCGCGCGCCGAATTGAATATGCGTCGAACGAGCTCTGTCACTATCTGTCTTACGCTCGGCGCAGTCTTAAATACTTGACCGATCATCATGCAATTTTGCATACACATTGTGAGGTTACAGAAAATAGCATAGGGTAAGTAGGTACCTTTTATCCATAAAACTGTGTTGTTCCCAAGGGATATAAATTTATTAACAAAATCTACATTAACGCAAGCGACCCTGAGGGCATAATCTAGTTAAACATAAACTGCGTAGACCAAAATAATGATGAAGATTGTATTGGAGACAGAAATTAGACAAAAATATAAATTCAATCAACTTTATAATGCGTTACCAAACACCTTATTCAAAGTATCCTTGTCGATTTCGAATACAATTCCAAATTTGTTTCCTTACCCAACCTTGAAGGTTGACGAAAACTGAGGAAGTAGGTACATAACAAACAGCTTCTTATATTTTAAAATTCTTTCTTTCTTTCTACAAATGCAATATGGCTTATACTTACTGTACTTGCCTACATTACCTACTAGGTAAATAAACTAAAGATGGAAAATGGAATGAAAGTAATGGGAGAGGTAAAACTCACTCTGTAAAATGTAACCAGGGACAGTGTAGTAACACTTTTACCTTTGTTTCCTGTAGGGGGTGTTATTTCCCGAGCGAGATACTTTGATATTAAACCCTGAACACCTGAATACACAAATCACCAGACGATTGGCAACGGCAGTCTGTCACTCGTAATAAATAACGTAGGATGTCTAGACATTTCTGAATAATAACGTAGGATATCTAGACATTTCTAAATACTCAGAAATTTCTATGAGAATATTGTAATAATAATAATAATAATAAACAAGGCTCGCGTTAGATGGCTGGATCAAGTCCTTGATGCAAAAGGCAGTACTACTCGACACGGCGCGTATCGTGAGGAGATTCCTCTCTCTGAGGCCTTACTACCGGCAGCTTGGACCCTGTTCCCAAAGTCGATAGGTCATTTCAGATTTTGTATTTTTAAATATGTATAGTTTTTATATTTATATTTAAAAATGTAATTATTAGAAAAAAAGAGTAATAAAGAGAAAAATAGGGAGGGCACAGTACACAGCTTTTAATTATTATCGCCTGCTCCGTGCTTCGGAGAGCACGTTAAGCCGTCGGTCCCGGCTGCCATGAACATCTATGGCAGTCGTTATTTGGAAGTCAGTGTCCTATAATATCTTGACACTGGTCTAGCCTTAGGGTACCGTTAGCCTTCGGGTTGCGCAGGTCAGGTGGCAGCCGCTCCGTGTAAAAACTGATATCCAGTCAAATCCGGTTAGACCAGAAAAGCCGACCCCAAGTGACTTGGGAATAATAAAGGCTAGGGAGAAGAAGTACACTAGCTTTTAAATTACCACTTTCGCCTTGTGATATATGTAAACAAAAAAATTATTACCAGGTTAAATAAAAGCGCACAAACCGCAGGGCAGCTTGTGGCGAGCGAGAATGTGAGTGGCGACACTGCAGTCCTGAATGCCTCAGAGAGTCGGTTAGGGCCTCGTCCCCGGCTTGCCGTTACTGGTTGGCTGGGGTGGAACTACAAGAGCGCCCGTAGGACTCTCAACTCTGGCTTGCCTTGGTCGGCCGGTCAGAGGAAAGCTGCTAGAGCTATATGCTTGGGGGTGGAAGTGTCATTTTCAAGGGCATAACTACGAGGAAACCCGCTCCGGGTCTCCGTTTTCACGAGATCCGTGATGGCGAAACCGGCGCCGCACCACTCGACACCCCTAGCCGCTTACACTGGTGTTGCCCCTTGCTGCTTTTAAGGCCTGTATATCTATGGCGACTATTCAGTGACCCATCTAGTGAGTTGACGAGTCACCGTCTGCCCATCCGATTGATGCTATTTGAGTATTCAGGGCAGACGCCGTTTTTCAGTTTTCATTATACCAGCCCATCAAATACCCATCCCTATAGCCCAGAATAATTAGTTTCCATATGTAGCAATAGTCTCCTATACCTGCCGCGGCTAGTGTCTCGGTAAGTGTTCCATCTTAATTTAAACTAAAACTCTCGAAGGGCCTCTGCATGTTGGACCCATGTCCCCGTGTAAGCCTCCCAAAGGGCCGGGTATTTTCCTAACGTATTAGGGAAATACCCGTGACAGAGTAACAAACAATAATAATAAATGTTATTGCCCAGAAAAAGTACACAGTTTAAAAACAGCAAAGTTAACACAATATTCGGTGAACACAATAATTGTTCGAACACTGGTACCCAAAGTAAGATTTCACTTGTGTCATGGGTACCAGGCCTCTCTAAATTTATTTAGTAACTTTTTTTTTATAATCTTTGCAATATACTAAATTGAAATAGAAAATGATTAGGGTGTATTTGTATGTGTTTGATGGTAGGTGTATCATATATACATGTGTGCGTGTATGTATGCTTTGTGATGTTTGTGCGTGCCTGACAGTTTGATTACAGAGTGGTTATTTTAATTAGATTTTCGGTCTCTTCAAAGTTTTTGCCTTAGATTTCAACTCAAAATCCTAGGGTTGTATGTATACCATCATGCATCAGTGTCAGCGCTCCCACGGGGCGAATGAAGCGGCCGCTCCAGGCGCCGTGTCCTCAAAAGGGATTGCTGTGCCTTAGAGAATATAAAAATAAATTAAAAGCCAGGGGGCGCTATAGTATAGTAATACATTTATAATATAGTTACTAATTTATTTGTTATCTTTATATATTGTGTTTCATGAGCAACATTTTCTTGCGCGCCGCTTAATTATATAGATAACATGGATGTTTTGTTTGATTTGGATTGTTTTGGATTTTGAAGAGCATTTTTATTTTAGCGGGATTAATGCCTGATCATCTAATAATTATTATGGAAACATAAGAACGATCTGACAGCGGCATCGCCGTGGCCCCAGATTACTATATCTATATTTATTTATAATACTAGCTGACCCGATAGTCGTTGTCCTATCAATCTATACAAAAATACATGTCACGTAATTAAATCCAATATCAAATCGTCGATCAATAAAATTTTCGACGTTTCAGGTTATCGCAAATTTTCGTTCATACAAACCTTGTCCAAACAATTACAAACACAACAGAAGAAAGCCAAGTCGGTCGAGCCATTCTTAAGTGATGCTCCATCATACATGTGGCAATTGATTTTAATTTATATAGGTAGAAATAAAAATATTAGAAATATAATTATTTTCGTATATTTAAGATTTAACTCATTAACGTACATAACTAATTTTATTATCATAACATGACTAGTTTTTACTTAAACAAACATAATGTCATTAAGTACATTAAAAAATTAATATTGCTTTTATTACAATAGGTGGGTAAAACATAAAATAATAATTAAAATAATAAACAGCAATTCTCTACTGAATAAATAAAGGTCAAGAAAGTCAATGGCAATCGCATGACTAAAGTCATTGCAATATTTACATCGTTATAAATATGCTGTGTGTTTAACCTATTGAGTTGCAGCGGCACACTGGCGGCAAGTCACAAAAGGTTTTCAATTATTTCTGGTATACTAACAATTGACAGGTTTATTAAATTAGTTTAGTGAGAATTTCCATAACCAAGCATTACAATATATAAAAAGCTTGATGTTTTAAAAACATCAATACAATAATCAATTCAAAACATAATTTATAAGAACATCAAATAACTATTTGATTGGCGTATAGTATAGTTTTCAATGCTTGTCAATATGATATTGAGGAACAAAATGTCGTTACGCAAGTGATCATACATCTATAGACGCACAGAGCCGTCGTGGTCGTCGCAAGCCGGTAGTGTGTGACAGCCCTTCCCTTTACAAGGCCTGCTACTTATCAATGGCCATTCTCATGTTCGTGACAAAACAGCTTCTGTTTACTAATAAAACTGCGAAGATTGATATCTTCAGACACCTATTATTAGATCACAATATTTCTTCTAAATGTACCGTGATTCTTTATAGCTTGATATAACTGTTTGATCTAATAAATTATTGGACTTGAATATGATTTCGCATACTGATTTCATTTATAGAGATTTGGGAAGTTGAAGACACTTGGTAAGTACTTTGTGGTAAATGTATACTTATTTATTATATTTAATAGGTTTCGAGATAAAATGTTTTAAGTTTATAAACTGCAGTTGAACTTAGCTGTGTGAAGATAAAAATATAAACATTCTAAATACAAAACAGCTAACTTTGAAGTTGCACTCTGTAAAGACCTAAGAAGCAATGTACAGCAATGAGCTAAGTATTTAAAACTTAAAAGCAAACCGGTGTACGTATTGCTGTGGAACTATGGCGAAATTTATTTAATTATCGAACTAATATTAAGCTTTTTGCGGACTTCGTGCCAACTAAGCGAGAATATTCTATGAGATCGTTGTTCTTTTTTCCATTTTTCTTGCCAGCTCCGTGTCTTTTATACGCTTTATATAACATTACTCCTCCATTCACCCATACTGGTATATAGTTCAAATCACTTTCTTTAGGGAAGTTTTCATCTACGCTATCAATATCAGGATCTAGCCTTGCATACGGTGATGCTTCTAACTTAGGAATACAGTCCACTAAGGAAAACCATTTGTAGGTCTCTGGACACAATAAATCTGACGGATAGAAGTTCCCTTTGTATCTCATCTTGCGACAAGAATGTATATAGTAACCCATGTAGTAATACTCGATTTGCGGACATATGGAATGCAAATGTCTGGTGAACTGGATCTCTCTAAAATAAACAAATAAAACATTTAATACACAAAAATTACTTTTTTAGTGGTAAAGCACAACTGATGTAAGGGTCAACATAGACAAAATGAGTTAAATATATAGTTTTGCTTTTTTACTCTTTCGTTAGAGGCATGCAAGCTTGGCCGATGATCTTAAAAAAATCCGATAAGTACATTTCACACACGAAGACGAAGTTTTGTCTCTTACATAAATAGTGCCTTCCACAGACAATATTTATTGTTTACGTAATAAAATAATACAATTCATAATTGAATACGGGAATACATGCGATCATACATTTAATAATTATTCAGGACAAATATCGTATTTGTCCTGAATAATTATTAAATGAATAATTAATCATACTTAAATAAATAACATTACAGTGGCTATGTTAGTAGCTAGTAACAGCGAAACACAGATATTTGTCACTTTAAACATCGAGTTGTAAAAGATATGATAAACTACTTAAAAAAATACAGTAGGCTTGAAGGATTGTAAAACTTCTTAGTGTGCCGTAACAATATTGCACGTTGACGTAAACGTGGTCATGTCGTTACGTATAAATTTTCCTGATCATATTGACATCACGATCTACATCAACCTACTGATGTGTTTATTATAATAATTATATGCAGCATTATATATAACAAGTCAATTAACTTAAAGAATGTGACATGAGAGTAAAGCCTGTTCTTCAAGTAGCCAGGGTTACCATTATGTAACGAAATAAATAAACACTTAATCTGCACACAAAACAATACTATATTTATTTAATTAATATTTAATTGTGGTAAACTAAATGCATTTAATTATTAATTTATTTGACTAACAACATTTTATATGATTTTCTTTTATATGCGTGAAGCAAACAACATTTATTTTTATGACTTTTACGATCAAATATAATGCCATCTAACAAGGAGGTGGTGTTATTCTTATAATTTTTAAATGAATTGTGCATTTATGCACATTCTGTGGAATATTACTCATATTATGCGACACAGCTGTAGCAGAACATCAATATTATTGCACACTTGGAAAACAAGATCACGATAAGGAAAATTATGACTTGAAAAGAGTCAGCTTTAAAACTTTATTGGTTTTCATACATATAATATATATTTTATAATAATTATAAGCTGTATTGTGTACTGACTCATAAAGTCTTAATAATTTAAAAATGTTTCTTTTATACACGCCAATTTTTCCGTCAATGAAAGCAAAGTATTGCCATTTGTACAACCACAGAATGTTAAATAATATAAGGTAGACACAGCGACACATCAACCTAGACTGTTTGGGCTCTGAACTATTAGAAGTTGAACGCTGCGAATCGTGTGTGAGAGTGCGTTATATTTTTGTTATTTTGTCTCATTCACGCTGAACAGGACGCGTCGCTTGATCCTTACCATGCATCATATCCATAATATATTATTATGTATATTATTTTCGGAACAAGTTTAGCGCGAATATTATATTTTACAAGTTTGGCTTTCGATTAGCGCTAGCTTCTGAGCGTAAATACGTCCATTACCTATTATCAATAATTATTATTATTACTGGTGCAAATGTTATAAAAGATTAAAAAGAGTCTAAAAGAGTAAAAATAATAAGATTTACATTTACTCGTGAAATTAATAAAAATGTTGAAACATTAAGTTAAATAAGTAAGCGATAAAAATGTATTTCATTATTTACTTTCATAACTATGCACTGGAAAATATTTATAATAATAAGTAATTTTAAGATATTCATTAAATCATTAAGTAGCGATAGCTTAGTGGGAAACCGATGGACTGCCACGCAGAGGTTTCGAGTTTGATCCCGAAACGCGCATTTCTGACTTCGAAGTTATGTGCGTATTAAATAGTTAATTATCGCTCGCTTTGACGGTAAAGAAAAACATCGTGAGAAAACCTGCATGTCTGAGATTTCTCCATAATGTTCTCGAAGATATGTGAAGTCTGTCAACTCGCACTGGGCCAGTATGGTGGACTATAGCCTAACCCTTCTCACACTGAGAATAGGCCCGTGCCGAGCAGTGGGACAGTAACACAGGGCTGATATTAATATATAATTATATTAAATCAAAATGCAGTAATTTTGATATAATTTCGATTTACCTACTATTTAATTTGCTGATCTTTAGTGTCCAACAGTTCAAAGTAAATAGGTAACTAGGTAACTTGATAAATAAGTTAAGCTTGTAATTTTGTAATAGTGCATCTGTCCTTGCTATAAAAATAAATTTATTCATTTTAAAGCACTATCGTATGTTTATATTTTCGTAATATCTTATGATACATGTCCTTTAGTGAAAACATCCATTCGTAGCCGATAAACAATCAGTTTTAAACGTTTAGTAGTAAAATAAGGTTTAAAGTGGCATGCACTTGGTGGCTCGTATCCGAGCCGCTGTCAAATTTACAAGTAGGCAGCTATAAGGTTCAGAGTTTAACACTCGCCCCTGTCTCATTACCTGGACATAGCTTCGAACAGTCGCTATTAGTATTGTTTTTTATGTAATTAATGTGTGACACATGTATTGATATATTACATGCTGCCGCTGTTGTGAAGGTAATTGTGGTGCCATAATAGATATACATATTTACGCTTAGTACTTGTTTGACTGACGCGCAGCGATAGCTCAGTGGGGAGACCAACAGACTGCAATGCAGAGGGTCTCGGGTTCGAACCCACGTCGCGCACCTCTGACTTTCGGAAATTATATGACTTTTCGAAATTATGTGCGTATTGATTGACAATTATCGCCTGCTCCGTGCCTCGGAGAGCACGTTAAGCCGTCGGTCTCGGCTGCCATGAACATCTATGGCAGTCGTTATTGGGAAAGTCAGTACCCTCTAATATCCTGACACTGGTCTAGCCTAAGGGTATCGTTAGCCTTCGGGTTGCGGAGGTCAGGTGGCAGCCGCTTCGTGTAAAAACTGATATCCAGTCAAATCCGGTTAGACTAAAAAAGCCGACCCCAAGTGACTTGGGAATAATTAAGGATAAGGGAGAAGAAGTAAGAAGACGTGTTTGACTGACGACCGGCGAAAAACAACAATAGCAAAATAACGTGCGTCGGTGTGTGTAAGCACAACGTCGCCGCACGCGCTAGTGCACCGTGATTGGTCGACACTACGATGCACGGTCCCTTTCCGACCATTCTCTATTTTATATGTAGCGTAGTTATGCGTATATAGGGTGTCTAACTTGATGTGTAGCCGTGTGTATCATATTTATGCCATACTTAACATAAAGAAAAAGCAAAATAAAACCATTGCACTTTTTATATTTTATAAATACTTTAGTGTTTAGTTATAGTTTTATCAATTAAATGAAGAGGAAAGTCCATATTTTGTTTAAAAGTTGTGTCTTACCTTAACGCGCCATAAGTTCCTAATGTCAAATTCATATATTGTGGATCATAAAAGAAGTAAACGGACGAGACACATTTAGGTAGTATATCTATTACACCAACTGCTACTAGTTTACCGTCCAACCAATATTGTTGGTGGAACGAACCATAACCACATGGCGGACCGCTTTCCTTATGTTCCTCCTAAAAAGAAATTGAAACTATATAGGTAATGCGATTAAATACATTTAAGTATTACACGATCTTTTTATTTTTATTATTACTGTAACATTATAAAATTAAATATAAAACTATTTGTGTTACCTACTTGTTACGTGTAAATGAAACAAGATGGGTGTAAAAACCCAGGATTCAACCTCTTCGTCTTAAATGTAAAAGTAATGAAAATAAATGATCTCTATATCTCGGGAGTCTTTTGACCCACAGGGCCCACATTCGAACTCGACCGAGGTATGACCTCAAGGTGTCTGCATACCAAGTTACAAGTCAATCGGTTTAGTGGTTCCGGAGTTATGCCGGTCACTAACAGACAGACACACAGACCCGCATAGTTTTCATTAACCTCTTCGAAGACGACTCAAGAGGTTAATAAATAAACAAATTTGTTGCTAGGCAACCGCCATGAGCAGATATTATATTTAATTACTAGCTGTTACCCGCGACTTCGTCCGTACCTATGGAATTTCTTTTTTCACGGCATCTTAATTTTTCTTAAATAAATGTTCTCTAGCTTAAGTTACTCCTTATAACATCAGCTATCCGCCAGTAAAAGTCACGGCAAAATCGCATTTTAGAGATTAGCCGGAACAAAAAGTTTTTTTATTAGTAGGTACTATATATGTACGTATATACATTCATATGCATAGCTGTTATTTTGACATTACAAACGGACACTTCAATTTTTTTTAGATACACTGTAATATACTTGTTAAGAGATCCGTACAGTATTACAAATGTGTTATGAAAATAAAATTATGACGACTACCAAATATATTTTTGCCAGTATTATTGTCTTCTTCTCTTTTAGTTTTTATTTTAACTATATACCATTTTTGTAACTAATATTTAGATTATAATGTGGTCTAGTAGACAATGTAGACATATTCTAAAAAAATAACAGCGGCTCTCGAATATACTAAGAACAGATATATTTCACAGAAATGGACGCAATAATAACATAAATAACCGGTGAAAAAGACGCAAGTTTTGCCAAAGAGTAAATAATTTAATGTTACTCACCAATAAAGGGCTTTGTACTAGAAAGTCTTTAAATTTAGGTTCAGTACATTTATCAGGCTTGTCATTATGAATAGTTATTTGATACTTGACGTATACTTCATGTGTTTCCTTAGCAGTTGCCAGCCATTCGGGGCTCGGTGGCGCAGTTCTAACTAATTTTATCTACAAATAAACAAAAAATCTCGCCATTAAAAAATAATTGGAATCTAATGGTAAGTGTTTACATAGATTTACATAATCACACGTTTTATATCCATTTATGCCTTTGCGGCGCAGCGGTAGTAATTGCGACTACTGTGCATGAGGTCTCGAGTTTGAATCCCGGATCGGGCCAACAAAAACTTATCGGGTTTTTCTGTTAAGAAATCTTAATAGCAGCCTGGAGTTAGGAAGTTGACGATTTTAGACACCCGCGTGCCTCATAAAGCCATTGGTCCTGCGCTTGATCTCTCACCGGTCGTGTGATGCCTGAGTGCCATCCGAGACGACCGTGTTAGGAAACAGAGAGTGCACTTGTGTTGACGCACACACTTGTGCACTATAATGCACACACTTCTCCTGCGCAGATGGTCAGTCTCAGTTAAGACTGGCCGGCGTGGCTGATATTCGGTCTGAAGGATATTATTTATGCTTTATAGGTCCCTCATAATATTTGCGCGAGCTTATCGCCATCTACTGGGCACAGTTGCAAACTCCGTGTTGCCACGAGAATTGAGAATTTTATGAAAGAAAATCTCAATAAAACTTTGTTCAACCCGGAGATCGATCTCGTGCACAACAGCCACAGTGAAAAGTAAAATCTCATAGTGATTATATCAGCAATGTACTAGAGCATCAAAGAGTCAAATATGTATCACACCTACATTTCGTTAGTCACCTTCATCCCACGCAGTAGGACCTTTTGCTGTTGTCTAGCAGTCATAATGCCATACCTCGTGGTTTTAATAATAATCTCCTAACCATAAATACGAGTTATAATTCAAAAATCAAACAAGAACCGCACAAAATGCGTACATACATAAAAAACAAAACTGTCCTAATAATACAGTAATTTAACAACACGCAAATTCTGGTCAGTGATTCTCATTACCATCAGTCGGGAGAACATCGAAATTACCAGAAGATGATAATATACCAATGCCTTAATGGATATTAAAAAACAAACAATAGCTATAAAAAAAACATGATGTATCATTGATGTAGTACCTGTAGTTTATGTTTGACATCATCTGGCAACTCATTTATAAAGTCTTCAATTTGTTTTTCCTTGTTTTTACAAGAATTGTTTGTGGGTAGTACGTCAATCCCCTTCTCTTTGAGTTTTTCAAGCTTCCTCTCACGTCTCAATTGTTTCGCTTTTTTACATGGTGCTTTAGTTGGATCGGGGCCTGCATCTGCAAATTCGTACCTTGTAATTACTATTTATGTATTCTTGGAATAATTGCATCATGTTAATTAGAGTTCATTATAGTCTGTGTAAATGACCAGTCCTTGTTCAACCAGTTTTATCACAGTTTATTATTGACTGCACTACTCCTCGAACAGCCTTTTTTCAAAGCAATATTGCTCTCTATTTATATTCTTAAAATTTTTTCAACATAGGTACTACTTAATTGACGTCCAAAAAGTGTTTACACAGTGGATTAATTAAGGCTGGATTTAAAAACACTATTACGGGATAGGGAATAAAGATAATTTTCGCTTGTTGCCTTGGCAAATTTGTCATGTTAATATTTTTATATCATAGTAATTCACAAATATTTTCACGCGTTTTCTAAATTCTCGTGGGATAGGACAAAAAGGACGTAATTACTTAAGTCCGCATGGAAGGAATCATGGGCAAAGGGTAGTTAATTTGGTAATGTAAAATAAAACAAACCTTTTTTAATACTTGTCTCAGAAGTCTTACATTCGGGCTGCTCTTTTATCGCAACATCGCTTTGAGTTGTACTTACATCTGAAAATAAATGTAAAAACATATCGAATCTTAAACATAACTTTATTAACGGGTAATATGTGTGACAATTTTTTTTTAGTATGTTATGACTACAATTCGTTCTGATATTAGATTTAATAAAACAACTTCAATGTTATCTACTGAAATATTCCATTTTCATAAAATGATTTGCTTTGGCGGCGCAGCGGTATTGAATCAGACTGCTGTGCTATGAGTCTCGGGTTCGATTTTCAGGGAGTTTAGGGCAAATTGTTATTTTCTATCAAAGGAGTCATTAGCAGCATGTTGTCTGAAATTGTATACGATAGATGGCAATAAGACTGCTCACTATTACGTGGAACCTAAAACGCAATTGGCGAAATGTAGGTTTAATACGCCTGTTCTCTACATATAGGCATAAGAGGATGTGTTTTTTTTATAAATACTAAACAAGTCATACATAGAGCCATTGCTGTAAATGCTACCGCGATTGGCAAAATAGACTTAGGTGCGAATTCTCAGTCGAACATTTTGATTAGTAATTTTAGCTAGCGATATTCTCAAAATCTGATAATATATCTACCCAGTAGTCGGTACCACGACCACTCAGTCGACCTGTTTTCGTTAGCGCTTATGTCTGCAGCTGATTCTTAAATCGCCGGTTTGATCCCCAGCTCTTGCAAAGTATTAGTGGAATTTTCGTTACGCGCCTCTAATTGTCCGATATCTCGGGAATAAAAAAAACTTTGTTATTTATATTATGTATAAAGTATTTTATAGTCAATACGAGATAAAAATATTTATGATAACATCCAAAAACATTTCTTATTATATTATAGTATTATGTACTTTGATATAATATCACATGCTATGTATAAGATATATATTTAAATAGAAAAATTGCATATCTAATCTCTAATCTATCTGTTGAATAATAAAACAACAACTTGAGAATAAAAGATATGATGGCAATGTAAACAAAAACTTAATAAATATCTATCTTTACGGACATTATAAATTAAATGTAAATGTCTGATTGTTATATTTTAACAGCTAAATAAAAGAGCCAATTTTGATTATTAACTAATAAGTTGTCAAGTATTATGGAACCCATATGGCTTAATGTCTTTCTAGTTAGCGAACGGCAGAACTGCTGGATGCTGGACTTTGTAAAGAATGCTGGGCTTTGTATAGAAGCTTGACTAAAGTTACAAGTATTAGCTAACTTTAATAATTCAAAATATTTTGTATTCTTTATTTAGATATTTTTATTGTACTGGTAAAGCATTGGTATTTAATAAGAATAAATATTTTTATGTAAATAAGACATAGCCAGGTCTCTGTCTCAAAATAGTTTTTAGTCCTGGGTCAATACCTCTACTCTAAGTGATCATATCAAAATGACTTGAATATATGGCCAGCTTAAGCACATTTTGAAACCTGTGTGTGGTTGCCATACTTAGGCTCCCAATTAAGGCAATACATAAGTGAAAGACTCAAGAATGGTCAGTTACTCACTCCACCTCTCTGTTATGTAAAATAGTAGGGTACCAATGTTTCTTAGTCCTTTCTTAATAATTTCTAGAACTCCTTAAGTAAATTCAGTATCACCTAAAATTGTAATATATTAAATGTTACTTGCGGGTAGTGCAAGGACTTATTTATGAAACATTTAGTATAACACTACTGATACCATTTAGTGTAGCAAACTTCTATAAGTTATGTATGTATATGTATGTTTTAAATAAATATTAATTATTGATGTTCAAATCTACTAAAACTGACTTCAAGTACTTCAAATGAAGTGGCATTTGGCAATTCGTCAAATAAAATTGAACACTTAGTATATATATAGTATTATTAGCAAATCATTATGTCATCCAAATGTTTGGTGTATAAATTGATAATTTTAATGAACTCTAATTCAAATGATTCAATATTAGGATTCAAACAACTACTAAATACTGATCTGCCAACAAACAATGGCATACCAAAATAGGCACAATAGCCTAAATAAAAAAAACATAGTGTTTAGTCGATTTGTTAAAACAGGTTTAGTCACATCATGTATTTAAAGAATTCTTACACTAATTTTAGAAAGAACTCTAGCTTTTAACAGCTGGACAATTTTCTTTAAATTAAGTATTAAAACCATCTAAATTAATTGTTTTCAAATATAGAAATGTCATTTGATTTATCTATTTGCATTATACTTATAACTTCTCTAATTTGGAATTGTAAAGTTAAAAGGAAATAAATATGAATCACACATTGCATCATCTTATCTAGCACCTGTACTAAACAGTGTAATTGACAGTAGTAGTAATTCTTTTTAACTAACTGCATTTAAAATTGTATTGTCATTTCTTGTTTTGTAATGCATTAACCGGTCGTATACCGCCGGCTCGCATACCAGCCGGCAGATTTGTACCCGTCGTAGGCCGGTGGCTCGCATGCGAGCCACCAAATTGGTTTTACGTTAGCTTAAGCTAAAGCGAAGGCAGCGTGCGGCGTTTTGGCGCCAATTTGGTGGCTCGCATGCGACCCACCGGCCTACGACGGGTACAAATCTGCCGGCTGGTATGCGAGCCGGCGGTATATGACCGGTTAATATAACATATATGGACAGAGTTGTAGCTAATAAAGTATTTAGTAAATAGTTTTACTAATATAAGGTACACATTCTCTTATGCATACATGCTTAAAAGGATAAGCAACTCCCAGGTATATTTTGAGGTCTTAAATAATAGGAATTTAGCCTATTACCAGCTATTGGGCACAGTTCTTATCTGCAAGCTATACTACATAGAACATTTAGTCAGACAAACCTGATAATACTTTGCCTGTTCCCAGAGCATCATGCACAGCAGTTACATTCAATACAGCTGTGGCATATAGGTGTATAAAATGATTATTCATTAATTATCATACCTTGAACATCATCACCAACCACATTCAAGGATTCTATTGTTCTAAAATTGTCTATGTCAATGTCCTGATGTTCTCTCATGGTTTCAACAAACTGTTCTCCACCCTCCTCAAATCCTTCTCCAATGACTTCACTGCCGCTACTGCAAGTGGACATCTTCCGTCCAGACTCAGATGTTGCCGATACATCTTGACCTATCAAGAACTTATTGAACCGCTTCAGCACTTTTTTTTGGGACTTAGTTGCTTTGAACTCTTGGGATCGGCACCTAAATACAAACACAAAGGTAATGGTAATTAATTTGTTAGGGACACACACAGTAAGTCATATTTGGTAAATATGAACACTATCCTCCATGTCTCAATTAGCAGAGCAAAAAACAGTGACTTTTTTTTTATCAACTCATCATTGGAATTAAGCTTATGGAAATCAGTACCAATTATTTATTAACCTGTCAATTGTTGATATACTAGACATAATGGAAAACCTATAGTCTGTGCACCAGTAGGCTAAATACATACAGGATTGTCTTAAGGTGGAAATATATATTGTGTACCTTTGTTCAATATAAAAAAGTATTTTTTCAACACAGACACAAACACAAAGACAAAGCATTAAAATTATGATTATAAATACATATGCACCTCATTCGCTTAACAGCTATGTTAAAAGTTTTTATAAGTACATAATATATTGTTCACAGTATGACTTCTTACTAGGCATTGTAATACATATTTAAATGGTTTTAAGATTAAAATTAAGAAGATTTAATATAAAAGCTACACCATAATATACTCTGGTACAGGATTAAGTGAAAGCAGTTAAAATGATTGTACTTGTGTATGTCAGCAATACAAAAAAAACCAAAAGCCTCTTTATGTATGGTTGTAATATTCACAAGCCTCTAAGGACAAAGGAAGTAGCTTTAGATAATTCTTAACAACAAAAGCATACTCTGCAATATTATGTTATCAGGTACAAACCGAATAGTATACATAGGACAGCAAGTTACATCCATGGTTGGCTTATAGCAATATTTTCCGGACCGTCTCCAGCCCCTATCAATTAAATCTTGATAATCACTTACAGTCAAAGCGTGAGCCCACATACCTTAAAAGAAAAATATCTCGCATATTATTTTAGCAATTATGTTAATCTTATAGCAGCTGATATTATGAACTTACCATGACTAAAATTAGTATCAGGGCTCTTACAATATCCACATCTGTAACTTTCATGTTCGGCAAAATATTCCACTAGACTGTGCATAGTGTATTTTAAGTCAATGATATTTATTTCAGCGTCTTACACTAGTTAAAAAGTAAGTCAATGTAAATCATTAAATAATTCTGATTAAATTCCCTGAAACGAACGAAACCACGAAGAAAAGTTGACGATACTAATAACTAACGACAATTCTTGACAGTTGAATGGATGGACCATGATTATCATGAAGCGTCAATTTGACAAATGATAAAACTGGAACGTACTCTTTTAAATACTCTACCATGAATAAAGGTGACTTTAGCTTTTAGATATAGTTTAGTTTATATTTTGAAAAGATTAATATTATTCGGCTTATTCATGTAAAACTATAAAACCATATAATATTAAACCACCTTTTAATGTGTTGCTTAAATATTACATTTTTATATTCATACTTTTTTATAATTTCTAGTAATATTTAAGATTAAAATACTATATTGTTGAACGGATTTCGATTAAGCTAGGCACACAGATAGCTATGATTATCACACTCTAAATAAGAAACAGGATACTTTTTATGCTAGGAACGCGTTCTTATGGGATTCTTCTTTTTCTTAGTCGTATTTGCCTAGCGGAATAGCTGTCGTCATGGATGCTTCACATTCACTGCGTGTACATTTAGTGAGAGAAACACCTTTTAAACAATTTAATTGTCTGTCCATCTTACATATGGGTGATCGGCCGCGAAAACATGCCCTTCTACTCTTTCTTGTGTCATTACATTGCAATAGGAATAGTCCCAAAGAGCTTTTATTGCAAAAGATATGTGAAAACATTCTATCTCATTCACCGTTGCAAAATCGATGAAAGTCTTTGCTTGATGCGAAGCTATTTCAGGACGAAAACGTTAGTACGGTATGAAGTCTATTTCATCTTCTCGCAAGCAACTCCAGCAGTACCACACCTCAAGAGCGTCAATCAAGAGACCAAGATAATTATTGCGATCCTAGGAGGAGAAAGGGAACCTACATAAAAGCCGGTCATTTAATGAAAGATGCAAAATAAAATTGTATTATACATTGCAATAAGAATGCTCCTAATTAATAAAAATGACCATAAATGACCCTTTATACAATGTGTTGTGATGAGTACTAGAATTTTAGGTAAAAGCAGATAATTAATTATTTTAGGTAAAGGAACTAAATACGTTATCAAATCTCTTGCTAGAATGATGCAAGACACAGTACAATTTCTCAAATGCATTATAAACGATGAAGAACTGTAAAATCCTCAAATAAACTTAAAATTTCATAGGTATGAATATTTTCAGACGACCATTTAAAAAAGTTATAATACTTATGTACTAAAATAACTGCCTTTACCATCAATTACTGGACACAGATATGTTACTCAGAATACCTTGACAGATTCACCCAATAACACTTTGCTCGACGCTGGAGTTAAACCCGATACCTTAAGCACGGAAGTCGCATTCATTACCGTTGCACCACCATCATGGCAGACGATTTACCAAAACTCATATTGTTCGAATATTTTTAATTGAAGAAAGGTTAGAAATCATTAATAGAGTTATCACTGAGTTAAAAAAAAGGTAAATGAACATCTGAAGAACCTAAGTGAACCTATAATATGAGTAAACCTATTCGCCACCCCGGGTGGCAACTGAGATTTTTCGGCAAGTACTTGTATTTGGAATTACATTTGTAGTTTTTTAAGGATGGAATGGCTAAGAATTTTAGTATGAACTCTAAATAGAATAGTTATTGGCGATTTATCTTTATTACAAAAATCATTAATAGATTTAGTAGATACCTATCTACTTAAATAAATTTTCATAATATATACCTTATCTAATACATATATACTAATCTGATTTGAAACATCACATCAATAAAACATCTTTTATTTCTCCCTAAAACGACTAAACATGTTCTCCCTAGCCTTTTTATTATTCCCAAGTGACTTGGGGTCGGATTTTCTGGTCTAACTGGATTTGACTGGATGGATGTTTTTACACGTAGCGGCTGCCACCTGACCTCCGCAACCCGAAGGCTAACGATACCCTAAGGCTAGACCAGTGTCAGGATATTATAGGGCACTGACTTCCCAATATCGACTGCCATAGATGTTCATGGCAGCCGGGACAGATGGCTTAACGTGCTCTCTGAGGCACGGAGGGTCCGGCCGTTAGGGTCCTATTCCGGTACGCCGCCGGCCGATGTGCACCCACAGTGAAAAATTCTTTATTCCGCTACGCTCCCGGCCGAGATGGTCCCATTGTAAAACAACCGGAGACAACACTTGAGCAAATAGTGTTGAAAACAAGTGTTTTTGAACAACTTTTTGTTATGTATTAACTTTAGAATTAGTAAGACAAATTTTTAGGTACCTATACTCTTTAAAAATATGTTGGTTGCCAAGTTAGCAACTTTTCAAAAAGCAACCCATTCATTGTTTCCGTGCGGCAACAGTGAAAGGGTTGGTCTCCCATTCTGTAGATTTCAAATTTAAAAACACTTGTTTTCAATAGTATTTTCAATAGTTTTTCAATAGTGTCTTCTCCGGTTGTTTTACAATGGGAGCGTCTCGGCCAGGGCCGCGGGCGTAGCGAAATAACAAATTTTTCAGTGTGAGTTCGTCGCAGCCGGGGGCGTACCGGAATGGGACTCTAACGTCCGGATCCGGCACGGAGCAGGCGATAATTGTCAATCAGTACCTACGCACATAATTTCGAAAAGTCATATAACTTCCGAAAGTTATATGAAAAAAAAAAGGAAAAGCCTTATAAAATATTATGATAAAGTAACTATTGACTCCCAGCAGTGACTGGACATATCTACGTAACAATGTTCCAATTGACACCGGTTCGCCACACCTAGTGGCGACTGGGACATTTTCCAAAAAGAAAATCCCATGCGCACTGGCGGGGACGCAGCGTTGCCTCCTCTGGTAGCGAATGGGATTTTTGTTCACGGAAGTCGGCAATGCTGGGGGTGGCCAATAGGACTAACCCGATTAAATAAGTATCAGACACTTTTTAAAGTTGCGCAGCCAAAGATCCAAAGTATTCAATGGCAGCGCCTGTCAAAGATTTTAAAAAAGCAGTAGCAAAACGTCATGTAATACCTAACGTATAAATCCTTATAAGTTATAAATAAATAAAGTGAAGCGGTACAGATAGGTAAATATTATTACCAGATTTTGTCCGCGTCTTTGTTATAGTACCTTTTGTTAATAAACTTGTATCCCTTGGGAACAGTGCCTTTTCTGGATGGAGTTCTGTACCTCTGACAACATGTACGCAAAATTTCAAGTAGTTACAGCGTGAAAGCGTAACCATCAAACTAACTCACATGCTTGCCCATTAGAAAAGCAACAAGTGAAGCTATATCTCAATCTCAATAGTATTTATCTGGTCAGCTCAAGAAATTAAGAAATAAATATACATACATCAAATATCTGAAAATAATAATGTAGAAAAAAGTGGTAGGTAAATTGCAATTCAATATTCTTACCTTCCTAATATGTAAAGGTGGGCTGTTAAGCTAACTTCCTAGTCTACAAGATCTAATATCGCTTAAGGTCAGTGATACGAAGGAGAAATGTGTTGCATGTTGCGCCGTCAAAAAGTAAATAAATAGAAGTGAATGTAGCCGCGCGAAATCGGCCCGGACGGCGCCAACCAGCGGGCGAGGCGCCCGGCGCGCCGGACGCGCGGTACCACCAGACACGCTTCTGCTTTCATGCTTATGACCCCAGACTCACGTGTCTGCGCACGTTTCACGCATACTATTATTAGAATAAGGCGAACATTCAGTTTGTTCGAGCATAGTTGTATAAGCTGCAGCTTTGAAACTGCCTAAGATTGTATAAAATGCTAGGATTTTAAATAACATTTACACTTATATACTTTTACGGATGCACATTTATGATGTCTACTTATCAAAACTTTATTACTGACTGACTAACAGTTATGGCACCGCTCCTAGTGGTGGATCAAGCACAAAAGTTTCTAATAAGAGGTGAACTCAAAGAAAGACAAAACTGGAATTAATGTGACGAACTATTTTTATACGTTTATATTATAATTAAAAGTCATTTTTATCAGCTAATTTAAATTTTTTATTCTTATTTGGTATGTTGAATTAAAATAAAATAAAATAGGGCGAAAGCCTGCATGGGTTCCTCGATTGAAATGTTTTTAGGTTTCTGAAGAAAGAAAGAAAGAACCATGGAAACTTATTAAAAGGGAAATATATTAAAACAGATCTAACTCAATAAAGGAGCGAAATATTGCAATATAGACGTATGAACTTTAATAATAACTTACTGATATTAGTAAATAACTTATTTATTTTATAATCAACCAACTAATTAAGATTGTAATTAAGTAATTTATTATTAAAATTTGTGCTTGATTAGGGAATCGAACCTAATTTAAATTACTTAGTCGGCATACAGACGTGCATGCTTACGTTATGGCATACTTTTGTTAATGTGACTTAATAAGGTTAAGTATATCATATAAGACTTATTATTTTCAGTGCTTATAATTATTATATTGACTCATTCATACTACCAGTACAGAAAGTACGTCATGGTGCTTTTTTAGAGAAAGTTGACTATCCAAAAGCTTAAGAGGAAAGTCGTATGTTTCCTGAGACGTTGCCGATGGGAAAGCCCATGTCATCGCGCACACGTGTGGTGTATTTAGAAATTTGCATCTTTCGACTATTTAAAGTTAATGTCACGTTTTTTTCGTTATGTATGAATAACCGGTCGATAAATATATGTATGCACATAACTTATTGTCCTTCTAATTTATAGTCAAATTATGTTGACATATACAAATAAATACGTATGTATACATCTACGTTGAAATAATGACTATCGCAACGTTGTGGTAGTATTTATATTATGTAATATATAGTACCTTGGTTTATGGAGTTGTATATTAAAAGGAGGTAGCGTTGTTGCTTGGAAGAGCCTATAGAAATCCTATTTATTTTAGATTGTACAAAAGCTAACAGCAACTTGTGCCAAACGGCAGACCTAAAGCCAAAAACAAACTCTTCTAATTAACCTCTGGATCATGACAAGGGCACATAAAAAGGGCCGTCTTATAAATACTTGCCTCCGGATTCTCGGATAGTACGTATAAATATTGATCACGAATGCAAGCACAATTCATTGGTAACAGCCTAATACTTAATTGTTAACGAAATACAGCACATTTCCGAATTCATTACATTTGAAATCATGAGCTAACGATTGCATAGATAAATTGGTAGTCTAATATTGTTTATAGTTGCTATACGTGGCTTCGTCAGTGTGAATCGCACGAAATAGCATATTGGGACAAAAAGTATCCTGTGTTAAACCAGGTCATGGTCTATCTATGTAGCAAGTTCACACCCTATTCCGTTTAACGATTCATGCGTGATTGACTGCCTAAAAAACACAACATCCAAGTATCCAAACATCTTCACAAACTGCCACATTAATAATATTAAATAGGTAGTAGGAAGTTAATACCAAGTATAAATAAGATTTAATAAATTTCAAAGGCGCCGATAAAGATACTAATAACTGCTGAAATACAATGCCCTTCATTGACATCATATGTGACGATAATAGGAGGTATTTATTAAACAGGACTAGTGACTAGATGACTGAAGGGGTTCCAGCGATTAACAAACATGTCCTGACCCATCAGTTTCATAATGGCACGTAGTAGTCTCCCAATGCTAATCCACGGCCGTAACAAGCTTCGTCGTATTTTCGATGGAATATTCCGTGTTGCTAGATATGTAGTTTAACCCACATTCGGTCTATCACTAAAAATAATCTATGCAAGAAACGTGTGCGCAGACACGTGAATCTGCAGCCGCAGGCACAGAAGCCGATGCGTGCCGCCGCTGTGCCAATTTGACGCGGTTACATTCACTTTTCTTGGCGATGAATAGTCCCTGTACTGTAAAAGACATTGCAGACATACACCGACTTAGAACAACTGTAAAAACTAACCACGTGCCTTATAAGCTTTGGCTGGAGTCGGATTAACCTAGAAGCAAAGTAGCAGACTGACGCTAAGCTTAGATATTTCCGGTATGAGTCCTGCGTCGCTTCACGAGCAATATGTTTTTATGAAATTATAATTGAGATTTGCATTACTTAGGTGCCTGTACGGCTTAAACCGGCCTTGGTTATTGATAAATAACTGTTTAACACCGTCCAAATTGCACAGCTAAAACCGCAGAAACTAGAAACTAAAATAATACACGCAGTTTCCTTGTATTTGCAAGATGCCTTTCGTAACGTTGGATACTGAAGGCTTCTTACATATTCATCGCTTAAGGAGTTCAAAGTCTGTATGTAAGTAGATAAATGAAGAATATCTTAATCTAATCGGAAATAATAATAATAATAATAATTAACTAACATTATGGACTCTGTCTGAATAAATAAATATATCATTATTATTATTATTATTATTATTATATTCTATCACATACAATGAAATGTTGTTTACATTCTCTAAAAGCAATTAATCAAAATTTTTTTGGGTTTTATAAATTCACGCTTAAGAGGGATGTAAAGTTACTAATAAGCTTTACAAATGTCTATACCTAAAAGACGATACAGTGATACAGTGAATTTATACATTTCTTTAAAATAAATTGTATTCCGATATTTTACATAGGCTTACGCCCAAAAGGCAAAGGTACACCCTGCCTGTAATACATTACACGCCCACATTACGCCAGCTATAGTTAAAGGTCTCACATTATAACGTGAGCGAGCTTTTGGTCCGTTGCACAGTTCTGGATATCGTGCTACTACTAATTTCATAACAGTAAATCCTTTAGTATACAACCTTCAGCAGTACGGCTTGGGGGAAACCTATATCCAACAGTGGACGTCTTTAGGCTGAGATGATGACGATGAGCAACATGGTAGCTATACAAGATCTGCAAATATGCTCAGTAGGTAGTTGTGCCAACAGCCTCACTCGTCCTATAACATAGAGCAGGCTAAATGTAGATGAACATGTTTTTACTAATTAGATAAAAAGCTATGTGTGATTCTATAAATGTAATAATTTAAACATCTACACAAATTACAGACTCAAGTTTATTTTATTCAAATATATTATAAGTTATATATATAATAATCTAATATCCACGTGGATTATGTGCCGGATATAGGCTATATTATATCCGACTAATAAAAAACTAGTTTTTATGAACCTTATGGTAATGACGTCACATTCAGACTGTGATGACAGCCTGGTAGTAAATTGTTCTGATGTCAATTAACTCGCATCCGAACTGCGCAAACATTTGACAAACGCGTTTATGCTAAACGAACACCACTTAATTATGATATAAACAAACTAATGCTAATAAAAGTCCACCTGGAAGTCGTCAAATATTTATTATAAATTAACGTAAATTTGATGGCAGTGTCATTTTTGTTTGTGAAGATCTGTCTTCGTCAACTTCTATTATATCAGACATTGTTGTCGATGGTTTAGCCAGATTATTAGGGCGCCGAGGTCTGCAAAGCAACATTAAAATGTTCTAAAGATCAAACAATAAAATTTTCGTAGCAATTGCTTTGTAATATTAATATTGAGCATTGTTGTTCGTTGCCGATTTTTGGGACTGTTAGAGTTAATTGATTTTACAATAACGAAATTATCAAAAACAGCAAGGAGTTTAAAACTATGAGTTTTGTTATTTGAAAGACTGAAACTAGACTTTTGTTATTCTAAACATCTACGAAGGATGTAGGTACTAAATATGTGTTTTAGTAAGTGTTTATAAACATAAAAGACTTAAAATACCTTTGACTTCGTGTAAAATTCCAGGGCTGTACTTGAGTTTCGCCCCATATCAGAAATATACAACCGCTCATAAATAGTACACTGGCGTGGAAACACCATATGTGCTTCCAAACATGCGGCAAATTCTACAAAAAGAGCCTTATGAAATTATTTTTATCATCATCTGTGCTACATATAATGAAACAAAGTCCTCATCCACGTCTATCGGTCTGTTCGCGATAAACTCTAAAACTACTGAACAGATTTTCATACGGTTTTCACCAATAGACAGAGTGACTCATGTTTCAAGCAGGTTTACGTGTATATTTTGTTAAGGTTTTGTACTACCTTGGCGAAACTGAGGCGGGTCGCTAGTAAAAGATAATTAAAGGATGACTACTTCTCCCGTGCAAAGTGTCACTGGCTTTTTCTATCTAAAAACTCTCAGTGGCAGCACAGGGTCTTAAACTGTTCCTGGTAAGTGGCACGGCTCGTGGAACCTAAAAACATAGTTGAAAATTAATTTTTATTTTCTTTTTAAATAAATCCTGTATCGCGGGGGCTTTATAAACATTCAAACAACGAACGTAAATAACATCTAAACTCGGAACAACAATTTGTGGATCACACAAATGTAGATATATCCCGTGTGGGGTTCGAACCCACAACGGCCAGAACACTCGACGTAGTAGTAGTGGCGAGGCAACCACTAAACCACAACGCCATCCGTGCAGTCATGTGGGTGTATTAGACCTCTGTCTACCCCATCGGGGATGGAGACGTGATAAGTATGTAAACAATCTATTGGTAGATTTTAAATTGCTATCTACGCTTATAACAAATGCCTTCAACCATTTTTAATTGTCGTCAAATAGGAGCAGCAATCACATGAACAATTCCGTATCACATAACACTGTTTTGTTAGTCAAAAGACGTATGCGACGGTCGTGGCCTGATTTCGATACCTGATGGGCAAACATATCGAGTTTTTCTATCAGGCAATTCTCTGTAGCAGTGCGAAGTCGATATTGTGCTCGAAATATGGCTATACAATCATTCGATAGTAAAATATACCCGTTCATCCTATCAATTGTTGGAATCCCAGACATTATTCAAAACCTATGTATTTGGACGCCTGGCGCCGCTGCGACTCAGCATACATCCTAGGAACCTATTTCCCCTTGGGAATAAATAGCCATGATGCTATGTTTGTATTAGAATACACGGCTAGCACAGTGTTCTAATCAGCTCGCCACTGCCCAGGCTTTGACTGTTGTCAGTCCAAAATCTACATTATTACAAAACTTGTAGGCACACCAGTCGCTTACGCGCGACAGCCGTGCATGAGATATCGCGTTATATTACTAGGACTTTGTGAATTCTGTCCGCTAAAGGAACAAAAATTTGTGTGATATACAAATAGCTGAGTTCCTTAAGTCTGTTGTTCAAAGCTTATAAAATCGCCAGCGACTCAATATCTCTAATTCATTTTTGTCTACGTGTCATGTATCAACCATTGACGTTGTCTAGTCTACAGATGATAACAGTACGTACCTACTACACTATATATAATGTATAATTAGTAAATACCTTATATTTTTGTGTAACCTGACCGACACAAAGAGATATTATTATACCAGACACGTTCCCAATAATTTTAATAACCGTGTTAATTGAATTCATGAACGTAGGCGTTAGTTCCTGAGAACAACGATTGGTTACATATAAAAAAACATGCGTAATTAACTAATATAAAGTAGAGGAACTGCGATATATGCTATAGAAAAGGCTGCGAAACATATTGCTAAGGACTTATTCTAATGGTCTGTTCATAAAAAAATTGTCTCTGAACATCCGCAACAAAAAAAATCTATGCGTAAGTAAATAATTCTCAATAGTTAATTCTAAGATGTAGGTATATAATAGACTATAGATAATGTGATGTTTAAATAACGTCATAATATGATCAATCAAAATTTAACAGAGGGTGATGTTTGTGGTGATTTCTTTGTTGCGGCAACATAAAAAAGATCACATACTCGAAACCTTTGGAAACGGTAAATTAGATACAAAACACAGATAAAATGTCCAGAAACGTAAAAGTAAGCGTCTGCAACTGTAGTTGTTGATATACTGATAACGAGATTAATATTCAGGTATAATAGAGAGCTTCGTGCTTGATCTTTTTATCGATTCTATGCCAATACTTTGCTGAACGTGGCAACAAGCTAAATGTAAATTCATAGTATTGTTTAGTTAGTATAACTTTTATAAGTGTAACATTGTGATCTAAATGAATAAAGTCAAAGTACTTTGATTTTGAACAAAGTAAAGCATATCTGCGAGTAATTTCTTAGTACCAGCTAAGAAGATTTAAAACTGTACCCGATAGGAAGGCTTGGTTCCTAAACCTTATTTTACTAACATTTATTAGTCTTTCTGGGAATAAACTGTCAATTGTTGGAATGTCAGATATAATAGAAAACGTATTGTGTCTGGCTGCCGGTGTACCGCAGCCACTCAACAGGTCAATACGCTCTATTCAATTGGGAATTACATTCTAGTCTTACCGAATATTTGATTATCAGACGTTTGGCCAGCTTACTATAATCAGCTAAATTTAAGCATCTGACTACTATACATTGTAACTTGCTGTTTTTTGATCTATTAGGGTATTAAAAAATAATAACGTACATGACACAAGTCCAACGTAAGGTCCATTCCAGCAGCCGTTAATGACACAGCTATACTTAATACCAGTGGTCCTGGCGCTGTAGGCAACAGCCATGTAATAGTCACCAACAACCCCGGGATCAGGTGTGCTACATGCAATACATAGAATGATTAACTGCCGAATTATTAGTAAATAAAGCTTAAAATCTGATGACAAAGGAATTTGGGTCTCAGTAGGGCGCAGTTATGGACAGAGCATAAGAATTCTATTTTATTTTTTAAACAGCGTAACAATCTATGTGAGATGTATGTAGTATTTTTGTCAATATTGGAAAAGCAGAAACTAAGTTATTACCTGTTTTTAAAACCCCTCGTAATCCTACTAATATTACAAATCTAAATTTAAATATTTGGAAAGGCAAAATTATTACGATAGGTCAAGTCAAGTCCCGAGTAAAAATTAGTATCATTAATACAAAAGTCCGATTTTGATGAGAGTTGTTGTAGCAAGAACTTTAAGCATAAGTTTAAGGTACATATTTATGTTATATCTATAAGTAACTATACAACGATGAAAAAAATAATTGCGTTTAAAATGGATCTATGCTAATTTTGTCTTTAGCCTTGCCAGGCTTAGGTACACGTGAAATGAAAAATGACTTTAGGGTTATACTTAAAAATTCAAAGCCAACATTAATTCTCGCATGGTCCTATACCTGCAAGCAAAATTTCAATACAATCGGCTTAGCCATTCTGAAGATTCACTTGTACAGATAGACCAACAGAACAAAAAGAATTACTTGTGTATTTGTTGCTCCAAATATAAGTATTATAAAAGGCATTCATCTTGTAACAGCCAATTTCCTTTTTTATAACTACTTCGCCGCATAACTAATAAACATTCGTGACTTACAAACAATGGTAAAGTATTTCCTAATGTGTGTAATGCGTCTTATTTGCGGTTTATGTTTATAGTAATGAAACGTTTGTATCAAGATAATCCCCAGCACTAGTCGGCAGAAAAACGGTATCGCTGTAAGTGCTGATGCCTGTAAATAATACACTTATTAGTAATTGACTTAATTTAAAATAATTAATTATATATGCTATGCGTGGCTTTCTAATGTAGGTACTTAGTAAGTAGTAGTGCTTACTAATATTATAAGTAAATGCGAAAGTGAGTGGGTTTGTTATGCTTGCACGCCTTAACAATTTGATAAGGATAATTTTGCAGACACGATGTCAGGGGTACAGAAAAGGACAAAGTTAAAAACTACTGTTCCCGAAGTAATTTATTGACAATGTCTATATTACCGCTAGCGAAGCCGCAGGGAAAATTTAGTTAAAATATATGTTGATTTTAAAGTGCATTAATTACGTATACGAATATAAAACATTCGCACCTATGAAATCGCAGATATAATAAACCAAAACTTCTCATATTTGTGTAAGGAAAACTTATAGCATATTATAGTAGTCTGTTATTATTTCTTATTATATTACTTTGATATATAATTCTACTAATATTTACATGTAGGTACTATGTCTGCCAGACTGCCATATGCATAACCACAATTTCAGATATTAATAAGTGAATAAATACTAACTTCGTTTGTCCAGTTATATATAATTCGAATGTTAATTATAAAATATATAATAGATAGATAATCAAAACTACCGGTAAAGGTGAAACTGAGGTCCACTTAATATCCTGTTGATACTAACACTATATATATTGTATCTAGCAACCTTGCAGTAAAACAGCGGGCCATATAGACAAAGCGATATGATCATCCAAGAGTATCCAAAGTTCAAAATACAAAGAGCCCAAAATGGCACAGATTTTAATATAAGCATCCAAGGAGTATGCGAGTTTGTTAACTGAAAATAAAAAATTTTTTAGGAACAGATCTTTTATGTGACTGCCTCCTTGGCATAAGCTTGTTTGCACTTGTCCTGGGTTCAATGTCCGAATCGGGTTATTGGATTTTGCTGTTATGAAATTCTCAGTACCAGCAGAGCGTCTGGAAACGGTAGATTCCGATACACTCTTATTACCTAAACCCGTCGCGATCAAAATAAAGGATCAAATACCTAAATTAAGAGTTCTAAAGTAGTCGGGTAAACCATAACCACACATAATATGTAAATCTATCCAATTTCTTATCTATAATTTTTACTACACGCAATATTTTATTTAATGCGCAAACTTAAACTTAACTTTCAGTTTAAGTTTGCGCATTTAGTATGCGTCGCCTCTAAAACAAATAGGAAATATTTATCAAACAGGAAGCTAATCAAAGAGTCAAAGGCTCAAGCGTCATTGGATGATGATGGTTAAGGAATATATTTAACGGGAGTCGCGCACATAGTGCGCGACTTCATACTTATAAATATAACATATCTTGGATTTTAAGTTCAATTCCATTTATAAATAATATAAGATAAATGTGGTGACAGTCAAAATAAAAAAAATACATATGGGCGTGTCTCCTGACCAGATCTGAGACTTTCTGGCGCAACGCCTTAAGCGTACCTATCCTAAACCGAAGAACGATGACGCTTCGTTGTATGTAATAAGTGTAATAACCATGATGGAATAATGGTTAAATAAAAATAAAGAATTAGACAACAACAATAAAATGGAATTCAAATTCAATTTGATCTTCATTTAAGTACTTATCAGATTTATACAAGGATCGATAGTTCTTATTCGGTATATATATACGATTTTAACGTTTTCAGCTGCATGGGCACGTCGGGTGGCAGACAAATTGTTTCTCAATTATGTCTGTCATTACAGGAATTGAGAGATTAATAAGTTGAACGATGTACTCGTATAAATAATTAGGTTTGAACGCGGTAAACTCGAACTACCTCCAAATCTTATACTGGATAAACAGGTGTAAATAAAAAAAAAGGTAGCCCTTTCATTGACTGTTACAACACTCTACGACAATCTTCGTTTAACCCAGATGAAATAGCAGGACACAGCCAGTTATAATCAGCTATACATACTCATAACCCGTATTTATTTTTTCATATAATCAATAAATAATTCACGTCTCAATTCAATTAATATACTCATACAATTTAATTAGTAAGAGATGTCCTTATAGTTCAAAGTGCGTGAACTTTCGAAAGACATAATTATATTAAATCATACTTCAAAGAAACATTTAAATTTATATCTTGTTTTGTCCTGTTTAACTTTATAACTGTTCATTAGGTATAAGGGTATTTAAATGACATTACAGTTACATATAATAACTATTTATATACATGTAACTGCTATGTAAATATAGGCTCAGAATAATCAATAATTTATATTGTGTGAACCTGTCACGTACGTTCAAAGTGAAGCTATTTAAAATTTAACTACATTTAAATAACCATACATTTGTTCAACATAAAGTTATTGAAAATGAAAATGAAAATATATTTATTTCTAGCTTCTTTTTGGTACAAAATTGTTACAGTTTCTCACAGTAGGTTTTCCGGTGTCGTGGAAAATAGGCTCAGTACAAACGAGTGTTAAGTATCAGCCACAAATAGGAATGGATAAGTATTAAAAAAAAGGTTTGTGTATGTGTGGAACCGTGTGTGTATGAGGATGCATGTGTGTGTGTGTGTGTGTCATGTTAATTACACATTGTTAATTTATTATACGACGTGAATAAATAACACTTAAAATACTTACTTTTATAGTAAAAACAGTACCGATAGCATTGATTAAATACGTCAGCTCCTCTTCAGAAATACAAGGATGCTTTCTAGGCAAGTCGGTAACGACCAGAATCCAAATGATAGACCATAATACTTGCATGCCACCAGACGAGTAGAATCCTACTGGCCATCGTGAGTAATAGTGTATGGCGGAACACAGGAGAAACGTGAAGAAAGTTCCCGTAGTGAAGCCTAATTACAAAAATACATAGAATTAAATAATATGACGTCTCGCTTAAGCATAAATAACGACACTTGGCGCTTTCCTGGCCACATTATTATTTATTACATAATATTCGAGCCTATTATGGAAGAACATTGTAAGCGACAGATATGTAATTTTATAGGAGACGTACTTTATTATTTTGTTATATGTTATTATAGATTCCCGGTTTTTGTATATGTTGCAAAACACGCTAGGTTGTACTTAGAATCAATTAAAATGTTGGAAAAACAGTCGAATAACGAGTACTTTGGTCGCTTAAGATAAAAGTGAAGTTCATGATTTCTTCTTGTTCGAAAATCGTCGGATACGATATTATTTTTTTGTATAATTAGTCTACTTATTCATGTTATACTATAGAATTGTGCTTTATGTTTTTCCCATATCGGTAACTATAAAAGTTTATAGTTATGTCCTCAATGAACATTGCAACATTTCCTATGAAGTACGACAACATCGAAAGCATTGGTCTATTTTATTTTGACCGCAGCAACTATCACAGTACGTACAAAACTAAAGACGAGTGTTTGCCCTGCTCATCAATCATCTTTAAATACTTATACACCCTTCTTTTTTTCGTCGGGGATAAAACCAATCTCGGATCTACAGCTTGTTTTGCTTTTCAGTTATTTTTGCAGTCAGTTTTTTAGTTTCAATATCGGGAATGAGAGACAAAATCTAAAGACACATCCAACTTCGAATTCCATCAAGGTGTTAAGGCTACAGAGCGACACAAATAGATATACATACTAACACTCGACATAACTATTGCAACATCCTTACAGGCGGATGGGTAAAACATTTCAATATCAATACGTATTCACAGAATTCGGTTAATAAAATTTATCACATACCACCAAGGTGCCAACCTATACCATATCTTTTAAATAAATATAGATTATATTAAATGTCCACACTGCACTGAATATTAATTTTGCAAGATGGATACTCGTAGTTACAATTTGACTGTAAATCATCATTTTCTATTTAATTAATTATTTTGCGAGATAAAAGTTATCAACTTATCACCAAGGAATCGTGATTTCAAACAAGTTTGAACTCTAACCGTTTAACGAATCTGCGTTTAGTTATTACTCAGAAACAATGTTTTTATTTACAAATTTAAATTATTCTTATTGTTTAAATATTAATAAAATTAAAATATTATAACAATGTCATATTGTTATAATATTATATAAAATAATTACCTACAAATCAACAATACAATAATTATGATAATCAACTAAATGCAACACAGATTCAAGGTAGATCTTAAAAACAATTTTGCATCGTAAGTGACAAACGTTATTTACGATAAGTCGGTTACGATAAATCTTAATTATCTTCAATATAAAACTTTTACTTTTGTTGTTTGCGATATAATTTATTTCTAATAATAATTTTGCCATTTATGCAAATACGGATCTAAAAGTTTTGCATTAAGGTTTAAATTATTTTAGTTATTCGTTACGATAAAAAAGTGTAATACCTACATTTTGTCGCTTACGATGTTCTGCCATAACAGGCTCGAATTATGCAGTTTCTAAACTCCTTACAAACAGACAGCTTACACTTGTGTAAATATCAGTTATAGCGTTCTTCATCTAATAAACACTTGGTATTACAGATTAGTGACAAACACAACAGTATAAAACAACTGAATACTTAGGAATATTTTGCAGCATATAAAATGATAGGCAACTTTAAACAAACCGGATAGGTAAGGAAAACCCAGAAATAGAAAAAAGATTGCTTAAACCAATAAATAACAAATGTAGTCTGCTAAACCGACTTTGACCGGTATGGTAGACTATACTTTTACTCCTCCAATGTAGGTAGAAGACGAGTGCCCAGTAGTGCAGCAAGTTAATAAAGCATGGCTAATTGTCCTCAACTAACTACAGTAATAAAATGTGAACAATGTTTTTCCGTGGTACACTTACCACAATAGGCCCAAATGAAATGATTTCTTTCTATAGGCGGCACCCAGTTTCTCAACACTTGGACCATACTGGGTTGCATGGCTCCCTATATTGATACAAAAAACAATTACATAGCGAACTATATACGTAAAATGTTATATTCATTGCTTTCTTAATTAATCTTAAAAGGAATTCTGAGCTAGAAATATTCCATTGCCAATAAGGTATGTACATATATGTATATGTATCTTATGTGGGGGCCGGTCAGTGCAGACCAGCGACACTTCGACCCAGTGGGATCTTTTGTGTCGACACTCTCCCAATAACGACTGCCATAGATGTTCATGGCAGCCGGGACCGACGGCTTAACGTGCTATCCGAGGCACGGAGCAGGCGATAATTGTCAATCAATACGCACATAATTTCGAAAAGTCATATGACTTCCGAAAGTCAGAGGTGCGCGACGTGGGTTCGAACCCGAGACCCTCTGCATTGCAGTCTGTTGGTCTCCCCACTGAGGTATCGCTGCTCGCCAATAAGGTATACTTAAACATGATGGAGCCAAGGTACTAGGTATACCTAAATAATACAGAGACTGATAAGTTGTTACTAAGGAAATAATAAAGAATTCCCTTAATAACTTACAAGTAACATAGCCTAATATTGTCTTCTGTTTACGCGAATGTTATTCATTGAAATTAAACTACTATATACGGATTTTATCGCGATGTTTATTTTACACTTCATTACATAATTTAGAAACTGTTACACTACTACTAGGTACTATTAAATCCTACAAATTTTTAAGCTAATTAAATTATTAAAACTATTAAAACTATTTATATTTAAGTTTAGGTTACACTTTCCCTGACGTTTCGGTTGCTTTTCAGCAGCCATGGTCACGGGGAGACTAAGATGGTAGTTGTCTCAATGTTCCAGTGTAGTTATTTCAAAGTACCCAAACATAATTTAATCATTGGTGTTTCTATTTACGCAGAATGAGCTCAGAGTATTATGAAGTCGAGCTGTGGTTTGCTTCTTCTTGGGTTTGACTATTTGAATTACTGGATCTTAAGCTGATGGTACATTCCTACCATCTTCTCTATTGAAATTAGGATGTTTTTTTTATTTCAATAGCCTCGCGAAGCATCCTTGGTAGGAATCGGTGTTGATTAGCGAGAATCTGTGGTTTGTCGAATCTCAGGTAGTGGTTGGTCCCCTGTTGCACATGTTCACACACAGCAGACTTCAACGAGCGTTGGTGTTTTACATCAGCTATGTGTTCTTTCATGCGTGCCTATGCTTCTCTTGGTTTAACCAATGTATGAGAGTCCGCAGTCATAATCTATTTTATAGACTCCTGGATCTCGTAAAGGTAGTTGGCACTTTAAATTATGTTCGGGTACTTTGAAATAACTACACTGGAACATTGAGACAGCTACCATCTTAGTCTCCCCGTGACAATGGCTGCTGAAAAGCAACCAATACGTCGGGGAAAGTGTAAACGTAAACTTAAAGCAGCAGCGATAGCCTAGTGGGAAACCGTTAGACTGCCACGCAGAGGTCTCGAGTTCGAACCGAAGGTGCGCACCTCTGAC
Source organism: Catocala fraxini (assembly GCA_930367265.1). Taxonomy (NCBI): domain Eukaryota; kingdom Metazoa; phylum Arthropoda; class Insecta; order Lepidoptera; family Erebidae; genus Catocala; species Catocala fraxini. Next base: position 12,437,007 of record OV884042.1, read on the forward strand.
TTTTCGAAGTTATATGCGTATTAAATAGTTAATTATCGCTTGCTTTAACGGTGAAGGAAAACATCGTGAGGAAACCTGCATGTCTGAGAGTTCTCCATAATGTTCTCGAAGATATGTGAAGTCTGCCAACCCGCACTAGGCCAGCGTGGTGGACTATGGCCTTATCCTTCTCACAGTGAGAAGAGGCCCGTGCCCAGCAGTGGGACAGTTTAATACAGGGCTGATATTATTATATTATATATATTATTATAAACTTAAATATAAATAGTTTAAATAATTTAATTAGCTTAAAAATTAGTAAAATGTAATAGTACCTAGTAGTAGTGTAACAATTTCTAACAGTTTCTAACAGTTGTAACAGTTTCCGTATATAGTAGTTTAATTTCAATAACATAGCCTAGTTATTGCCACTTACCCCGGACTACTTGGTCCGAGTACTCACTAACCAGAATTATATCATAAGTTTTACTATTAGTGGATATCTCTTTGCGGCTCAATATAGTTAAACAAAATACTAACAGCACAAAATCCTTTTATAATTCGAACTAAAAATAGCAGCCAGAAGTTATAATACGCAGCAGCTGGGGTAAGGCAACTCAGTACTCCTGATATCATTCCTGCAATACCCACGACCCACGTCGGCCCTAACCTGCAGAAGATAACAAGAAAATGATCATAATTGGGGATCTATGTCCAGTAGTGACTTACAACAGACTCGCCTATTACAAAACAGCTTTGAAAGCTTCAATCTTGATATGTATATGTTATATTCTAGGACTCTAAGATGTACGTGACAAAGATCCTGGAGGTGCACAAGAAGTACAACGCTGGTGCTGGTAGCATTCAACAACTCTGAGTTCGTTGAAAGTAAACAAATAGTCGATGATCTCAGGTTAAAATAATATTACAAAGCTGGATAAACTTACCTATCTCCGATGTTATGGAAAATGGGAAAGCATACGCAGTACCCTATATGGTAGGCAGAAAACAATTTCCCCATTTTCATGCTATCCCAACTAATTAGATCGACCATCTGAAAAGTTATTAGAACCTTACTTAATGAAAGTAATATTTTTGTTTGCGTTATGTCTAGTAGGTATATTTAATATGAATGCGCAGGGTTTTAAGTGACTTTGGGTTGTAAGTGCGATCTAAAGAACACAAAAAGTTGTATGGTCTAAAAATAATTGATCCGGCTCTAGGCGTTCTTTGTGTCTATTATTTTGATGAAAGGGAACTTTTCTTACAGGGATAACCTTACAGGTTCTTTAGCTTTAGGGTGTTTAATTATCAAAATATGACTTAGCTTACAGCTTGTTCAATGGTTAGGTTATTGAGCTTGTAATAAATTTTTTCGCCTTATTGACATTAGAGGATAAAATCTACTGGCAGAAATGGTATTCCGAACTTTCTCAGTGAGCTGATGTTATCCCATATTATAAGCTTCATTTAATTCTAACCGCTGCGCGCTGTTGAGTATAGGCTACAATGTAATACATCAGTTTTTTTTAGATCATGCGTCAGTTTCATTAATTGGCAATGACGCTTTCGTATAGAGGTTAATAAACTAGGGCCTACTATGTCTAAAAGCGTACTTATTGCATGCGCGCGAATAAGACAAAGCTTTTCTCTGTAACGCGCTGTCTCAATCTTGCAGAAACAACGAGTAGGTATGTTATAAGAGATGGTAGCCTCTAAGTATTGTCAAAATGTTAATACGGTTGTGTATATTAAGTTGTACGATATAATTATACGTTAAGCTATTATCAACATCCTAGTCCTAACTAATATTATAAACGTGAACATAAGTTTGTTTGTTTGTTACACTTTCACGCCTAAAGGTGATGTCTCATTAGTGCGTTGCGTTGCGTCGTCGCAGCATCGACGCTGCGTCGTTTTTCATATATTTTTGTGACATGCCACATTAATGTGTTGCGTCGTCGCACGCGACGTTTTAACGGATCGACGAACGAGAAACAATGCAGGGTGCTGCGCTGCGCTGTCGAAGCTCCGCCCGGTGCGACGACGGACAGTGTTCCGATCCATTGTGGAATGACGACTGAAATCAGTGCGTGCGTCGCCCTTTTGCGCTGCTCGTAGCGCAGATATGGCATACAATGCGTTGATCCATTGCGACGACGCAACGCAATGCACTAATGAGGCATCTCCCTTAACTACTCGACCGATCATCATGAAATTTCTCACGTTGTCAGGGGAACAGAAAAGTACATAGGGTACCTTTTATCTAGAAAAAAGTACTGTTACTACCGTATCCAAACCTACATTTACGCGAGCGAAGCCGCAGGCAAAATCTTGTAATAATACAGAATCTGTAGTAATAAGTTGAATAGTAGGTAGTAGAAGGGTCATACCCCTGCTCTCGAGGTTTTAACTGTAATGCTGTTATTATATCGTGTGCTATGATGATCATCCCTTCTTGCCAGCTGCGCCATGCCGACAATATGCACACTTAAATTATTACGGACAATGTACATTAAAAAATAACCGAAAAATATCATTACGCCCACCTGTAAAATAGTTATTTTATTAATTGTTGCTATTTTGATGACTTTATTAAGGTAGTTTTTAAATTATACTTACTATAGCACGAATCCTAATTTTAAACATCGCAGAGTCTAAATATTTACGTATTGACAATTACAAGTTCTAAGCCATAACCATATTGAAATAAACAGATAGATAATGTAATTAATTATTATGTCATTGATATATGTTTACATTTAAATCGTGTAAAACGTGAAAAGCTTTTTTATGTCAAACGTATACATAAAAAACTTAAATCTACATAAATACGAACAACATTGAATCTTTTCAAACCTGATAGCACGGGCTGGTAAATGCCAGAAAAAGGATCAAAGATCATTTTTTGTTTGTTTATTTGTAAGAATTTAACACAAAAATAACTCAACAAATAAAAATATCTTTATCTTTATCTTTATCTTTATCTAACCGATTTTAAAAATTCTTTCATATTTGGAAATCTATGTTACCACCGAGTAACATAATATTTATTTTATTTAAAAAAAGGACTGTTACTAATATAACCAAACCTAATTTTAGGTGAGCGAATCCGCGAGCAAAAGCTAGTAATTAATAAAATAAAATTATAAAGTGCTAATTAGTGTTGAAGGTTAAGATTAAAACAATAAAATAAACGGCACAGACTAATCACAGCCAGTAATGAAAATAATTGTTATATAATTATCAGTTTTAGCAGATTATTATCCATATACAAACATTATTATCATTGAAATGTTCAATTAAATTATAACGGCCCGTAATTACAATAGTAAGACAATTCTTAACTCATTAGTAAAACCGGATTATGGCGTGGATTGCGTCGTTGATCACGCAGCACACCGTTGATATTTAAGGATATTTTCACCAGGTATTTATTTCTGAGTGAGAGTAGGTATAATGCCCAAAGTTCAATTTACGGTTCGGACAGTATTCTTGGTATGTCTGTTAGGAATTTCTTAGTAGCAGTCAAGTCTGTAATTGTGCCTAGACAGCTTAGCCATACTGCCATCATACCGAAAAACCTATCTAAAATCTTTTCAGAATTGAATTTTCACCTATTTGGAATCAGTAAAATAAAAGCATCTGCCAGTATAATTTTTTTTGGCAGCAACCTATTTTTCCTTATTATGGCAGTATAGGCTCGTCCCCTATTACGTGGATCCTAACAACATAGCTGTAGAAGTATATGATTAATACTCTTGCCTAATACTTAATATTTTTTTTTACCTTTCTTTATATCGGCCGTAGCAGGCAATACACGGAAATTATCTACTTGAGAATACACAATAAATAAAACTAACTTCCACTTTACATATGACGTTTATTTTATGATTAACAGGACATTAAATTAGGACAATCAATTTCAATATCAAATATATAATACAATAAAATACTAATCATAATTTAAATCTAGATACATTGACATCATTAAAAATATAATAGCATCACATGATATGAGTGTAACACAAAACTTATTTCTAGAATTTACTTTACATTGGTCATATGAGATACCCTCAAGTCTTTGGCTGTCATGTAGTGTTACTCTTGTTAAAAAAACTCGCGAAACTAGAAATTCCGACCTCATCCGTTTCTAATTTTTAAATTTTATTTTAATAAATGATGCAGATACCTAATACAAATGATAATTATAAACTTTGAGTTTCGCTTAATGATCCCTTAAAGTTACGAACGATGATCAGACAAACATAAACGATTACATAAATGATTTCTGGATTCTGATACATAATTGTTTAAGGTCATCGTCCTACAATAGGCAAGGTTAAAAACTAGTAAGTTGGCTCGCAGCAGGAGCAAAATACTGCTATTCGAGTTCAGTATACGCGACAAAACCAGTGCGAGAATTCTTTAGACCCGGCGAATCTACTCACGGACTATAAATAAAAATAATACCACTGGGGCTGACTCCTATATTAATAGAATATCCAATACATTTTTTACGATCACAGCTAATATAGAACATTTAAGTTTGTCTCTATTAATATTTGACCTCATCACATATCATAATATAATTTCAATAACTATCTTCTAAATACGCAGCATTCATTTTTATGACTATTTTAAAGGCACATTTTTTTGTCAATGCTATTTGACTGAATATGTTAATTATAGTAACGGCCATCGGTAAGTAGATTAAAATTCTATCACATTTAAATGTAATAATATGCTTATAGTAATCGTTTCACAAACGAGTCGTGCAGATAGTAATTATGTGCATTGAACTGTTGGAATACATCTTGAACAATAAGTGGGTAATTTCAACATTATATGTTATTGTCTAACAGTTATTTCTATGTCATTACGTTATATAAAACTATAAGATGTGAAGATCGCTGCGGGAATAGCACTTTCATTTAAAATGAAGTTTCGCGAGCATAACCCGCATTTTACGACCAGTATTTCCATTAATTTATGGTACACATTAAAGTCTATTTTAATACATGGACGCTGCTGTAATAAACTCGTTATAATCTGTTTATTATCTAATAAGGACGAGATACGCCTTTTATCACATTTTATATATCTTACAGCAGTCAATATATGTATAGATACATCGAATATTGTCGATGCCTAGAACTAGTTTAGTGATTATAGGTAGGTTACCTGACTCGAAAGTAACGAGCCTCATTTACGCGCCAACGTTTAGAGGAGTTTCCTTTATTTCTTTCGATTCGCCATTTTTTATTGTCGGACTACTCATTTCCTTAAGATCGCCGTTAGTTTTATCGTCTTTAGTTTCTTTGTCCTCTGGTTCAAAGTTCCATGGTTGTATATTGCCAGTACCGAAAAATATGAAGAACACTGCCGATATTATGTAAACCGATGCACCCAGGAAGAAAACGGGACGCCAGCTCTCGAAACTATTCTGTAAAGGAAAGTGATGGACATTAATAATTTGCCACGCATAAAATCAGTCTTGGGCGTAGACTAGTAGCCTTGAATTCAATCGTGTCTGCGATTAATATTTTACAATACAACAATGATAACATTAGAGTAAATAATAATCTAGATAAATCGAATCTAGGTAAAAACTTAAAGACATATAAAACAGTTCTGAAGAACGACGGTTTTTTAATTGAGTTATTAATTAATAAACCGTCACATCAACGATTTTTTAAATGTAATGTTAATGTATGTGAATGTATGTACGTCTAATGAAATATTAATGAAAATAAATATATTTACCCCTGAGCTCGTAAAGTATGCCGTGATCATAGGCGTGAAGAATCCTGCAGTACTGCCCACACAGTTCGCTATTCCGTACAAGGTGCCCGCATAATTAGGCGCCAGATCTTGATGGTTCTGTAGATTAGTCAGAGTAGCCGCACCGTTGAAACCCATCGACATCGTTATAAGGGCCACAGACAGTGCCGTAGAACATCCAGCGTACACCAACAAAACTAGCAAAATACCAGGAAGGATATGCGAGAAAATACAGAAGAATTTTCTTATCAAAGTAGTAGACATCAACTTCTTTGCCAGTATAAAATCGCCGACTACTCCAAATATAGTTGCTAGGAACAATCTCGCTAGATATGGCAAAGCTGATATCACTCCAGCTGCGGATAGTTCGAATCCCAACACGCTTGAGACAAATTTAGGTCCAACCGTCATTATAAAGTATAATCCCCAAAGATTGCCGTAATGAAGAATAACCATAGCCAAAAATGGTAAAGACGTCACAATACTCTTAAACGGGGGCAGGCCCTGAAAATAAAACATGCAAAGTGTAAAGTTAGACAATCCTAGCTGAACAAATAAAACATAACAAATATTTTAGTTTCAATTAACACACTTAGTACAAATCGGAGGAAGATACAATACTTAGATCTCTACGGATGACGTAATGGGGTATTTATTGTATGTGCGAATAATATGATCTTTTAAACTACTCGTCTATTTATCCTTGGACAAAACATTGACTTATGAAGTTTACCCTATCAAACAGATACACATATTTATCAGTTAACAACTTCTATAAGTGACACACCTACGCGAAATTTGCCTTGTCAAGCCAAATCTTGAGTCTTTGTAAATATTAACTCACCTTTGATTTCTTGACCTTGTCTCCTAATGCTTCTAAAATGTATTTCCTCTCTGCTTCTGTAATTCTTGGATGATCGGAAGGCGTGTCTGCCACCAGATACCACCAAAATCCACACCACACCAGAGTTAAGGCGGCGGGGACATAAAATGCTGACGCCCACCCAAACTTTTCCATAAGCGGTCCCGTAAGTGACCAGGTCACCACAGTGCCTAACGTTCCTCCCATCATAGCACTCACGAACTTTCCCTTCTCAGCTGGTGGAGCCCATCGTGCTACAAGGACATGAAGTGCCGGATATATAAAACCCTGAAAAGAAAAATAAAATATCACAACTACAATTCCATGCCCACGAAAATAAGTTTACAGTGTGATATTAGAATTACGTTAAAAGACAAAAGAAGCGTTTAGTTAAGTATCAAAAACATGTATAGCAACTTATCTAGAATTATGCAAAACATCATCCCTGTAGATACAGATACATATTTACCTACTGATTTGTTTAGCAAAATACCCACAAGGAAAACCTCTGATACCCGTTTTACGGTCACTCTTTCTAAGAACAGCTTAGCTTTCATTTAACTACTTGAATAAATTTGTTTACTTTCTGTCATCGAGACGTATTGCGTTAAATTATTATCTTCTAAATATACAACTTTAAATCTCAGCATAACAGACTTAAAACGTAGTTTAATATAGTAGGTAATTTAACTCACCCCAGCAAATCCTAAACAGAATCTTATAACTACTAAAGCCATGTAATCCAATTTTGCGGCAAAAGGACTCAGGGCGGTCAATATAGCACTCGCGAAGGATGTGACGAGAACAACATAACGAGGTCCCCAACGTTCCGCAGCCATGCCGCCGACCAGTGACGTCAAAGGATAGCACCAGAAATACGAGCCCAGGATTAAAGCTTGCTGTTCCGCAGACCAATTGAATGATGCTCCGCCAGGTACCTAGAAGGCAGGCGTATTTGTTCTAATAGACAGTCAAAATAAATGTTGATATAAATTAGTACAGTAGTAGGCATGTGTGAGTAAGTAAGATAAACCTTAACGTATGTGCTAAAGTTTGTTACCAATATACCAAAGTAATTAACACGATCACATTTTTTTGCCGCACAGAATGAAACGTAATATATTCTGCACGAAAGCAGCTTTAATAAAAACTGCCAAGCATAGAGATAACGTTTCTATCGCTTCATACAATCGTTTTTTTCTACTCATAATATGATTATTACCTTTATAGGAGCTGCGTGAACTTCCGTACCATCGTCATGATGTCTTGTTTCATTTCTTACAACGTCATCATTGGATCCGCACTGCGACCGCGATCTGATAAAACACAGTGCAACACACATTAGTCACGCCAGTCATTTACGTGACTGATTGTCACCTTGCAAATTAAAAAAATATTACACTAAGAAAAACATTAATAGGATGATATTTTCCGTCAATAAACAAAATTTGCTGCTAAGGCAATTTTCTTTTACTTTATCTTGATTAAATAATGCTTAACTTAACGATTATATACCAAAATTGTACACCAGCCTTGAATCCTTAACTTTAAAACAAACAATATTCAATTTATTAGTAGCTAAGCTATGACTATATCAACTGAGATGAGCTAAACTTTATTTTACACTATGCATAGTTACATATCAACTGCAAGGCATTAACTTAAATATTTTAGCAGACTTACGTCGTGTTGCTGGCAGCTTGTGGAACCATAGCAATGAGATTGAGACTCATATTAACACGGAGCATGTATACCACCCAACAGCTAGTGAACAGCATCACCCACAGGTTAAAACGGACGGGAATCACATCTGGAAGAAATACAAGTACATACAATATGCTACTTACAAACCTCTCGTATTGAATTTTGCATCTATAGCAACGGATAACAATCATGATCGCTCATTTTAACCTACAATCTGATATTAACCCATCAATTGTTGAAATACCAGATACAAAAAATAACCTATTGTGGCTGGACACAGGTATGACGCTGCGAGTCAAAAGGCTAATTTACTTTTTACGTTACATATAAGATAGGGTTAGTTTAATAGCTAACTTTTGCTATAAATTACCACCAACATCAGTCAACCACATATGTATGTATAGTAGATATACCTACATACACTTTTGAAATCATAAACTCAACCTACCACTGTTCCTATCACAAGTATTGTACCAAAAAGCCGCATGTTTTATAGGTAACCTATATATCGTCTTGAAATTATCAATATCAGATATCAATGATATACTAACATATCAAAAGGGAAGCACGTCTCTGTGTTATTACTTTCATCGTCGTTAATTGCATTGTCTTCGTTTGCATGTTGAATTTAAATAAATAATATATAAAGTTATAAAAGAGATTTATCAAAATACTTCAATGTCTTTTAACCTTTGCTGTCAACAATATTATAATTATATCAAACGTGACGTAGATAGGAAAGTAGATTATTACAAATTAGGTTTAAAAAATAAGTTTAAATTAATGGTTATATTATCTATTACAAATCCTCAATCAAAGAGTTTATAAGTACTTGCATACAACGTAAGTACATATTCATTCCATGTGGCCAATTCCTAGATAATAATTATGACGAGGTTCGTACGCTGTTATTTTTTTCTTAATTTACGGTTACTTAGTTATTATAAAAAGACAACTCTCGCACTAGGAATAAATCCTGTGTCGCGGGGGACTTTACAAACATTCAAACAACGGACACAAAGAACACTCAGACTCGGCACAACCATTTGTGGATCATACAAAGTTTTGTCGTGGGGGATACGAAACGAATCTATATGTGCCAGTACGTTGAAAATAGAATTGAATAACAATAATACGAAAATAAATCCAATTTAACACTACAGCAAAGTTTAAAAGTACCCATCAGCACGAGAAATTACTACAACAGCAATAACTTTAATTGCTAAAAGGCAAAACACAATACATATTTGTATATTTACTTCTTTTAATCTATAAACCAGGAAATCAATTTAAAATATCATTTAATAGGTGTCTATGTGGTTCAGTGTCCCATGAAATGGTGATGCGAATTACGTCGATCGTCCAACCACATCTAATAAGTGTCCACGGTTAATACATCAGTGTAGACACATTATGATGACGCATAACTTGCTCTCTGTGCCGATCTTAACAAGAAATAATACCCTGAAGAGTCGCGTGATATCTAAGTTATAATCTTGTAAATGTAATGTTATATTTTAATGACTAATGACGTAATCTTTCTTTATATTTTGTCAACTCACAAGCGATTCGATTTTCTGTTTTGTTTAAATATGGAATCCATCTTAAGCAATCATGTCATAGACAACTTAGTATAATCTATATGGAATCATTTAATATCGTCTAGGTCAAATGTTGGGTCACACGGCAACCAATCTTAACGAAGACTACTTATGAGACGGATTATAGTGCATAAACGTGGGTGTAAACACAAATGCAAGGTAATGAGGCAATGGTAATGTCTGTCCGATATTCAATGTGAACAGAAGACTGTACAAAAATCGGACTTAAGGTCAAGAGTGCTCTAACACCACATCTGCCTAACATCCAACTACTACTGTGAATTTCTCGACAGAAAATATAACTTTTTATTGACCTGACCCGGTCATCGAAACCGGTACCTCATTCATCACAGTCGCAATCATGCCGCTGCGCCACTAAAACAGTCAATTAATCAATCAATAAACTAAATGAACCCTGAACTTGATCTGACCTGACCTCTAAACAGCACGAGAAAGAAACGAAACGTAACTATGTAAGAAAAATCTGCTCTCAAAATGTTATCGTGTTGATGCCGCTATTTACCTGAATAGCACATAATATTTACTTTGGAAAGTCAATTATTTGCAATTTAAGGCATTGAGAATGAGCCACGTAAGTCTTCTTTCAGTAATTAAATTTAGGCAATCCATTGCAAAACAGTATAAAAAATAAACAGCAACCGCAGAAATAGTTTCAGTTAAATATTTTAATTGTATCTGCGGTTTCTAAATAGAGTGGTTCAACATCTCAGTGGCAAACAAGTCATTTATTCACAAGCCGATTTTCACTACTACTATTTTTATCATTTAATCAAGAGTGTGTATGATTTGATATAACGCTTATTTCTTCGACGCCGAAGTAGAAATAGGATTACTAGTAGTAGATTTATAATAAATGCGCAGTTAAATATGTACACAATATTTTTTTTTATATTTCGCACTCTTAATAAAACAGCTACTTAACTCGAAATTTGAAAGTAACGCAATTTGATCTCTAATTGTATATGTTAAATTCTACTATTATATTTGTGTTAAATCTTTGTAATAGAGTTCAAATTTGTTTAATCCAAAATACTGAGATAAGTCTCTGTTTTATTAAGGGTGCGATTTTACTAAGCGATTTCGTCAGCATAGTTTGGCCACGTCTAGTTCCCTACCCGAATCGCAATTACCTTCCGTTGATTCAGTTTTATGATAAAAAAGGAGATAACCTTACCTCGAAGACATAAAAATATTACTAGTTAATCACTTTACCATAGCATAAACAATATCGGTTCTAAGCTATGCCTAAGGCATGAAGTGTTAGAGCTAAGCTAGACCATATACATACATATATGTATATTTGTTTGACATATAACTACGTATAAAGTCTAGGTTTTATCAGCTAAACTAATGCGTAAACGATCGAATTATCTATTGAACACATTAAAACTATTGAAGGAATTTATTATGCAAAACACCTATTTTGAATATGCATATACCGTACTACGACGCGTGAACAAGGACGGCTGTTAAATAACTTAAAATTCTAAAGATAGCGGATCACACGACTACAAGCATCCTAAATATAGACAAGTCCCCCTGACCTGAAAGAGCAATGGTAAAAGATATTGTTTTTGTTATTGTCAACTGAAAAATACCGTTGCTCAGTTAGACTAAATTAGTATATTTGCTAATAAAGACTACAAAACCATACCGAATTATTTCAAAGTGCCACGCCTTACATAATAATTATACACTCTTTTGTGCGAATTGTAGGCTACATCATGAGAGTTTGAATTAACAATAAAGGTGTTTGGAAACGATGTAGAGGTAATGTTATGTGTTCTTAACATATGTCGAAATAAAATAACTTGATAGTATATAATATAAATATGTTCTCTAGTAATAGTTACAAATAATATAAATACATATTGAATTAAGACTAGGCTAACTGAGTGGTTCCGGTTGACTGCCGCACGGTGCTAATGCATATTTCTTGCGGCTGACTATACAAAATCAATGCGTCAGCAGTGTTCCTAGTTCCTACAACAACACACGGGCAACATGTGCAAGTTACCTGCCTGGGGAACATGCACGAGTTATTCATTCGAGTAACTTGCAAGGATAACTTGCGTTGATCATTTACACCATGCCTGTACTTAGCGCAAAAGCCATTACATCCACTGCCTGCGTCGTAAACCTAAAATTCACAGCTTATATATACTGAAAGATGTACTCTTAATACTAAACATTTTATTCCATGTTATAGGTACTTAGTCCAAAGTTATAAGATTGAAAATATTAAAGTCTTACCAGTGACTTTTTAAGGCAAGTAAACAATAACATCATATTTTAACTATAGACACTTGTAGATCCTCTGGGTATGCAGTCGACGCTAATAGCTGTCATTTGACTGTACTTAGTCATTACCCGGTGATCAATGACTTTTGTAATGAAATTTTTTACTTTAACCTTTTTATGACATGACAATATCACCACAAAATAATTATGCTTACAAAATTTAAAAATAAACGCTTTTACAGGAGAGTAGATACGTTATTTATTTTAAAGTGCAGAATAAACACAGTCATTACCGTACCAATCAACAATAAAGTGATGGTTTAAAATTAATGACGCTGTCTGTTAGGTGATTACACGTAGGTTATATTGAAGGAAAATAAACTATTGTATTAATCGTACCACCGGAGAAAAGTTTAATTAACATTTTAATCATTGAGGGAAATCCCTCGTGTTTGTGTAAATGAAATGCAAAAAAAACATGTATTCATTTATTTACACGTGTGCTTGTGGTAAACTTTACAGCATGACAAAATGCGATACCGGGAACTAATTTATTAAACTCCAAACTAATATTATAAATGCGAATGTGAGTTCGTTTGTTTGTTTCGCTTTTACACCTTAACTTTTCGACTGATCATCATGGAATTCCACATACACGTTGTCGGGGGAACAGAAAAGGATATTGGATAACCTTTCATCCAGAAAATAGAACTGTTACTAATCTAACCTAACATACATTTACGCGAACGAAGCCGCGGGCTAAATCTAGTAGGCAATAAACAAATAGGAAGCAAGTTTACAAAAATATACATATTTCTATTGACACATTTTCTCACACTTTGCCGTATCGCAGATAAGTTCTTATAGGTTTTCGTGTACGGTTGGCTATATCATCGTTACAAATAGAGTAAAATAAATGGATAAAACTCTTAGTATCGCCTTTTCAGCTATGTAAGTTTGATAAGGAAATATGATTTAGTGACTGGAAAGTTCGTTATTTTAAATATTTTTGTACTTACCTAATATGTTTCCCTTACAAAATCTACGTGCCAAATCTAAGACAATACTAGACTCATGCCACGATCCGTAACGAATTAGCCATGGCTAAATAACAGTTGTCGTTTTACATTGATGTGTCCAACGCAATAATTATAATAAACGAAAACACAGACGCAAAATGCAATAGAGTTTTACATAGTCGAAAATAGAGAAAAGATCACCAGTCTAAGCGATTTCTAATATACATACATGTATGACCTCACATGTCTTTTTAGAGGCTAGTCCGATTTTGTTGCTTGTTGTATTATTGAATACAGTATTTGTCGAAATTGGTCCTATTAGAATTTAAATATGTATATGCCATCCCTAAGGATAAAAAATGGTTGAGGGATGATTGATTTTCTCTACAGAATTCTCACATATAATCCAAATCTGTTCAAACTTGGCATTGATGAGCACTTTGATCTAGCTGGGTTATGCATCAGCACTTTTATCACCTAAATTAAAATGGATCTGAAAATCCCAACAAGAAACGGAAAAGAAAAATACTATTTAGTCTCAATAACTTAGCTTCCAAACGAATGGAAGTAACTAATTTTGAGTCGACGTCAGAATATATCTTAATTAAGTGAAATAATTTTCAAAATAATCACATGGAATCTGGAAACGTCCGAGCAGTCGGCACTTCTTCTACGGGGTACTAAAAACATAACTATTCAAAAGTTTCATTGTCATATATGGCTGCCTTCCCTTTAAGGAAAATAAAGGCTACATATGCACAAAATATCAAGAAAATCTTTGCGTAGAATTTACAGAATAAAATCCAAATGTCACCAAGGTCGATCATGATAATAAATCCGTGTAGATCAATGTCATGGTGTTTTATACCACGACCTCGATTACACATTGGCTCCATTTTATTCCACTTGTACAGAATTTTTTTGTTATTTGTTACTCAGTTTCAGCACAATGTATAGTACCTACCGGCTGACTGTAATCTGCGCCTTCGTTTGCACTTGTTCCTCGATAGAGAGATTTATATTCCTTGACTGCACATCTAACGTGCCTTTAAACTACCTCACAGGTAATGTACAAAAGACGTATCTGACACCTATGGTATCTATGTTCTATTTATTAACCGGATGACGCAAATTATTAGATTATTTATTAAACGTTAGGTACCTATATCTATTAGTTCCATAGAAACATTAACAAGTTAAGATTCAATACAAATAGTTAACATGAGCATGATAATATAAATGGATACATTGCTAGAACTTCTATAGAGTAATAATGTAATTAGTCTATGTTTATTGTATCCGTTGAATGTTGTCGATACAACTCTAGGACCTATTATTTAGAATGAGTTAATTTATGTTAAAACAAGGCTTTTTAATGTGATGCTACCTTATCGAATTAATTGTGTCGTGACTGAAACATTAAAATCGTCAATGCCTTTACTCCTTTAGGCTCGGTTGCTATATTCAGCAATGAACAGGCTTTCAGGCTTTTTTGGGCTACAGACAATTAAATTTTGACATATTTTTATACAATATGTGACAAAAATGTAACTGCCTTTAGGTAAAACGACTTGTTTCCTAGTATAGGAACCGGACCTCAATAGAAGATATTTGTCCAAATCAATTGACTGAAACATTTATGTATTTATGATATTTAATATTGTAACTCCTAAAAGGATTATATACCGAGCCTAAATATTATAATTAATTACGAACCGAAATGGGATTTATAATTGGCAATACCAATAATCAGCAAGTTCAGTATGGTTCGTAAGCAAACATTTGTTCACATATTATTTATATTTTTCTCCAACATCGCATATACTTCCTAATTTTGGTGGATACTGTACAAAATATACTTATATATTATATCCCACGTATCTAGTTCTTATATGTAATGTATACTTAATATATATATATATAATAATAATAAATACTATACGTCCCCTCTGGGGTAGTACTTATCTCATCATGAGACTAACGCAATAACGGAGGGCACAGTACACTTGCTTTTAAACTACCACCTTCGCCTTGTGATATAAACAAAAAATAAACCAGGTTAAATAAAAGCGCACAAACCACAGGGCAGCTTGTGGCGAGCTGAATGTCAGTGGCGACACTGCGGCCCTGAATGCCTCAGAGAGTCGGTTAGGGCCTCGTCCCCAGCTTGCCGTTACTGGTAAGCTGGGAGGAAACTTCAAGAGCGCTAGTAGGACTTCTAACTCTGGCTTGCCTTGGTCGGCCTATCAGAGGGAGGCCGCTAGAGCTATATGCTTGGGGGTAGAAGTGTCATTTTCAAGGGCATAACTACGGGGAAACGCGCTCCAGGTCTCCGTTGTCACGAGACCCGTGATGGTGAAACCGGCGCGCACCGCTCGATACCCCTAGCCACTCGTACCGGTGTTGCCCTCTGCTGCTGGCTTGTATGCCTTTGGTGGCTATTCAGGGGGCCCATCTAGTGAGTTGGCGAGTCACCGTCTGCCCATTGCATTGATGCTATTAGCGTATTCAGGGCAGACGACGTTTTTCATCCATAGTTACCAATATACCGGTACACCAAACACCCATACCCATACCCCATGTATTAGAATCCATACGTAGCAATAGTCCTACGCCTGCTGTGGCTAGTGCCGCTGTAGGTGTTCCATCCCACCTTTAATTAAAATTCTCTAAGGGCCTCTTCACGTTGGACCCATGTATCCGTGTAAGCCTCCCAAAGGGCCGGGTATTTTCTAATATAATAATTAAGTTAGAAAATACCTGTGATAAGAGAAACATAATAATAATTATTTATTTATTAAACAAGTTACAAAGACTCTCATATTAAATTAAAAATTATACTTATTCTACAAATTATATATAAAGTGTAATGTATAATAATTACAATTCTCTAACTTTTAACTTTGGGGACCTAATAAGTAACTTATTCTGCATCATCAATTACCACATGCCATATACTTAAAAGGATTGGTGACGCAATATTGAGAGAATGAGACTGTGACAGTGTCAGAGACAGAGAAGAAGTCCTAGTGACTGACGCATGTCCGCAAACCCGTAAAATAATAATTAAAATACGTACCTAGATTTAGGTATAGTACTAGAATCGATGAAAGTATAACATCGGTAGAGTATTATGTGACGTCTATTTGCATATGATACATTATTAAATAACGATAACAATCAGTAGCAGCGTAGTGGCATAACCGTGCAGGTATTTGCGTCGGTATGCAATCTATTAAGTGTTCTTGCCTTAATAAAATAAAAACAAATCAATAGTTTTCGCTCGCAGCGAGATAAAAATCCTATAAAATCACGTTCAAGCGGCTAGCGCGACGCGCGAACGTTTAGTACGCAGAGTGAATTTTTTTTATCGTGTGCGTCCTTTCCTTAGCGTCAACATGGTCGTGTATTTGATAACACACGGCGACGGTCCGTCCAACAACTCCAACTGTTGACATAACTAACATGTCGGCGATACTCGAATGAATCGATCCGATTTCACAAACATCATTCTTCCATGTCTTTCAATTTTCCACAATTACATCTGATTATCTCGTTATCGGAAATATACGTTGATATGCTTACAAAGAGTTAATAAAGGAAAGGTTTAATCAAAAAGACTATGTCTATACAATTAAATTTAAAATCCTTGCAGCGCGATTACAAGTCGATAAACCAATCACGTTTCATCTAAGTTTTTAAATCATTGACCTTCTTACGCGATGATTTATGTAAATTTTTGTATGTATGATATACACTAACTACACTTGTGTGAACTTGTTTCTAGAAAATACGGGATTTACAGAATCAACGACTGAGAGAAAGTCGCCTCACAACATATTAGCGCGGTCTCACTTTGGATTGTTCCAGAATGACCATAGAAAAGAATCGAATATAGCGAGAAGAATAGTATGCTTGCAAGGCGCAATCTATTCTTTTGCGCAAAAGCTATTGCGTTCAATAAAAATTAACAAGGTATTCTAACTACACAGCGCTACGATAAGAAAGATTAATCAATTTTGGAAGTTGAACAAATTGAAAATTACGTTACACGTTATTAACTTCAGAAATTCATTGCTCTAATATTGAACTATTTCATCCATAGCCTTTTTATGAAAAAACTTATCATGTCTTGTGTTTAATTCCTAATTACTAGAGGAGAAACCGTAATTGGGTTTTTGCTATAGAACATTCTCAGTATCAGTATGGAAATGTATCCGTTAGGAAGCAATAGACTCACTCCTTATAACGTGGGACCCAATAAATATATATCTGGCAAATTGTAGGCGTAACACAACTCTGGTTACCCCATCGCAATACATAAACTTGTATCTATTAATATATTTATGTTATACGTAGATTTTAAGGACATCGAACTGCATGGATCATATAAGATATACCTAAATATGGAATATTGAACAAAATGGATTCTTACTGTCATTGATTTCTCTTTGTGCTGAGCGATTATACTCTGTTAAATAACTAATTGTAGATCAATTTACATTTATGCCATGATCAGTTATTTCCATTTATGTCAGTTATGCCAGATTTTTATTTGGTGGGTTCTTATTCTTAGACAATATAACATATAGACATATAGACATTTTACCGAATTCTTCCAATATTCGACAATGTCAGTATCGTTTTATATCTCATATCAAGAAATATGCCAAATTATTTACTACCTAGTCAATGCCCAAAAACGAATCATAGGTACTAAAAACTTAATGACACGCTAAATGGTGTCAAATACGGCCTGATTGTAAGCGACTACCATAGCCTATGTTTGCTTGCTAAAACACTCACGTGTCGCCAACCCGATCGAAAAGGATGTAAAGATGGTGTAAAGGGTATGAATACGGGAGTTAGTTAGGTAAACCACCTTAACACTTACTTGCCGAGCGAAATGCAGTACCATTGTAGTATTACTCTTACGTCGATTTCAACCTAGAGCACTTCCCCATGAGCCGGCTTTGCTTCCGTGACTCACGAATAGTTGCCAACGGGGTTCCCCACTCAAAATGTATGCCATATTAGCTAATTATCGACACTGCTTTTGTACTTGCCAAACACAGACATCAATGGATAGTTATGAGCCCGTTCGTCCCTCAAGGTTCGCCCTCTAGTAAGTATTTGTTAGATTTCTTCTTAAAATCTACCCAAAAATAAGAACCCCGCAAAACGGGGCTCCGTCTTTCTATGAAAGGGGCGAAAGTCAAGGGGCGTACGGGCTCGTAGCCCGATGGATACATAGAAGAAAATTACAATATGAACTCATTCCAAAATGTAAGTAGCAGTTAGCAATTGAAAACTTACCGTACCGTTATTTTTTTGACAAATGTTTAAAAGCATAATACTGAATTTTCTTTCTCTTTGCCAAGATTTTTGTTACATTGTTGAAATAGTTTATACATTTAATATTAAGAACATTTAGATTAAGGTATTTAATTTATCTATGGGCCTATGCAGACTGAAATAAATGATTATTATTATTAAATGGGATTAAATATAATGACTACCAAAAATACTAATTGCACAGCAAAATATGCTTACGAAAATATATCATAACGAGCCTATACGCCTCAAATCACTGCATTCCGTCTCGGAAGGGTTAGGTTATGTTAGGTTCCTTCTTAAACCCACCCAAAAATAGGAGCCCCGCGAAACGAGGCGCCGTCGGCTTAGTTTGATCTCTTTAAAATATTTTAGTATGCATATTTTGGTGTGCAATTAGTATTTTTAGTGGAACAAAGGCAAAAAATTGAGGAACAGTTAAATACTACCCTTATTAAATCATAAATATGTAACTATACAAGTATTTAATTTATTTGAATAAATTTTACGATATTCATAAGATTCACATATTTACCTTTTACAGTATTAGCGATTTTCTATCTCCCATTTGTCAAATGCACACGCCTGCTAGAGCTTACAACGCCTAATGTTACAAACCGTAATGAAAACATGTTAAAAACTTATTTGACGCGTTTTGACGTGATATTTTGCCAGCAGCAGAATTCTGCTTCGGAGTTCTGTTTTGACAGGCTGGAGGTAACACGGATCATCTAGTTAAATTTCATACATCGTATTGGACGATTTCAAATATCTTAGACTGAAATCCTGACTGATATCATTTATACAAACGTATATTATTTATTGCCATAAAGAATCATTGTAATTTGTAGTGGCACCATTCCTATTATCATATTTGATAGATATATTTTTTAAATTGATTTTATTATATTGTGTGAGCTTGCAATCGTCCCAACACCAACTGTGTTCTAAACACAGTTAGCTAAGGAAAAAATATATTTATTTATCAACTACACTGCGTAGACGTATTAGAATATGATAAGACACATGAGTAAATAAATAAAAATGTATAAATAGGTAGTGTAAAACATGATGTGCCAGCATTTAATCAAATATATGAATTATACTGTTGCCAGTAATCGAAACAAAAAACTGTGCAGTCTTTTGTGTCGATTACTGGCAACATTTAAAATTCAAATATTTGCCTTACCTTTTTCAAACAGAAACAAAGCAGGTAACGAGTTTTCAAACTCGATTCTATTGGTAAGAAGTAGTTTTTTTAGACCACGAATTCGATTCGATAAGCCTGCCAGTACAGTAACATATTTTCAATGCTCAAAGCTAGGGCGAAAATAATCGCTTGTCAGTGCTTTATAACATATTTCGAATGAATTGAAGACGATCTCAATGTCAATATAAAAGCTTTCTGGCGATATAAAAAAGGAAACGCGTCACTAATAGCGTTCCCAGTCGTATATACTATCAAGATATAGTTGGAAACTCAGGTGGGGAGATATCGTCAACCTTTTTGCAAAGTACTTTTCTTCAGTGTATAGTTCTGGAAACACAAGCAGTTACTTCCCTGATTTCCAACCGTCAAACCTTTTAATTTCTGACTTGCATATTGATAAAAACGACCTGTTGAATAAGCTCGAGTGAATTAATATGTATAAAAGTACTAGTTTCGATGGTATTCACCCGATCTTTATTCATATTTATGCAATTGCTTTAGTTACACCGTTACATATATTTTTTTAAATCTTTACTGCAAGACATATTTCCAGAATTACGGCAGATATCTAAAGTGACGCCTAAATATAAATCAGGCTATAAAGGAGTTGTTTCAAATTACCGTCCTGTCTATGTTATAAACTATTTTCTAAAATAATTGAAAGTTATATTTATAAATACATATATATATATAACTATTTCAAACACATATTAAGTCCGAAACAACATGGATTTGTCACAGGGCAATCTACCAACTCTAATCTTCTTTATTACACCAACTACATCTGTGAATCCTTTAACTGTAAAAACCAAGTAGATTCAATGTATACCGATTTTTCAAAGGCTTTTGATCGTGTTAATCATTTGGCTCTACTTGCAAAAGCTAAAAGTGTAGGAATACATGGAAATTTGTATAGATGGCTCACGTCTTACTTACTGAATCGCTCACAGTTGGTCACACTCAGTGGTTACTTCTTTGTTTCATACCTGGCTACATCAGGTGTTCCACAGGGTTCTTATTTACACCCAATTTTATTTTTAATATTTGTTACAGAATTAAAATTGAATGCTAATCTTTTGCGGATGACATAAAAATATTTAAACGCATATCCAATCAATGTGATTGCGAACTGTTTCAGGCTGATATGGATACGATCGTGAACTGGTGTGACAGCAATTTCATGTCGCTAAATACAAAAAAGTGTCAGGTCTTTACGTGTACCAAAAATAAAATAAAATATGGTACTTTAATTACTTTATTCAAAATACTATTATTGAGAGAGTTACAGAAGTTCGCGACTTGGGGGTGTTGTTTGATTCCGCTTTATCTTTTAAACCTCACCAAGACCATTTAAACAAACTAAGTCCTTAATAGTTTTATATTGCTCTTTGGTTAGAAGTATTGTAGAATACTGTTCAGCTGTATGGTCTCTAATTTATAATATAAATATAGATCGGATAGAGGCCATATAGAGACGAATTGTGAGAGCTCTGTGCTCAAAATATGGGCTTAGGCGAAAAATACCACAACAACAATGTATGTCAGAATAACCCACTGTACAGAATGTGTAAAAAATATAATTTTATCTACTCTCATACAGATATTTCCACATAAAATTCAGCACATTTAAATCTTTTCTGCTGAAGTATAACAAACCGTGACTTTTAGTGTACCCAATCTTGTATATATTTTGTTTCTATTTTAAATGTATCATGTATCCTTTCTTTTTTTTTTAACCTTTATGTTAGTTATTTAAAAGTTTAAGCTAATGTAAACTTACACATACATACCTATGTACTGTATATTACAAATGTTGTGTACAAATGTAACTGGATGTCAGATTAACTCATTGTGTATTATTAAGACTATTATTTGTAATATGCTAATCTGTTATCTGTAGAAAAAATATAAATAAAATAAATAAAAAAGTTCCTGATTTGTACAGCACCAACCATGGTGTACCTTAGTAATAGTCATTTAAATCATACCATTGCCTATTCCATGGTATTGATAACGAGTTACTACTAGATAAAGAAATACTTCTAAAAAAAGCCACAGACTTAAGAAGTCGAAATTGAAATTTTTTGTAAATACATAACACAAACCCAGTATATCTTTTAAATCTGTACCCACAAAGCAGCATTCGCTGTCTTAAAATAATGTTATTTATAAAGCTTTTGCCATTATAATTCATCTCCAATTAATTCACACTGTCTGCTATGTTAATAAATCCAACATGTTTGTATGCTAACGACCATATTATGGTACAACATAGTTTTGCGTATTGAAAAATACGCATATAAAAGTATAACCGGGTTTATGTCCCTATAGTTTAAATAAAGCTGATGTCGCAGTGTGCCTAACAAATAATAGGAAACCTACTACGAAGATACTTTATCTGACTGTCAAATAATTAATTATCAATCAGTTATGTAAGTAAAAAATAATATAAATTGGAAAATATGGGCAAAATACCTACCTTGTTTGACGTCAGATAAGATTTTCATTTAATGTTCAATATTTGATAAAAAGATTATTCGAAAACGTCAATACTTTTATATTACCATCATTTTTGGATATTTCTTAAAGATGACATACTTATTCTCATTCGTTTCGATGTCTTATGACTAGATGAGACACCCATAAATAGTCAAAATATAAGTCTTTGATACTGGACACCTAAGGATAAAAAATTACTAAATCATAAAATGTGTGCATTTAAACACAAACTACATCTAGCAAGTGATGATATGAATAAAAACCAGATGACGGTGGGTACACTAGACAGACTTAATAAAATACCTACATATGACTGTTCAATAGGTCAGCAGAACAAAAAGCAGGTCAGAGTAATTTTCCAAAGCTAAAAACCTCCCCGTTACATTGCTTGTAGTAAATTATAATGAATCTATTATAATAATTGATTAATTAGACAGGTTATTGACAAGATAAAAAACTATTATGGAAATTTCAAAATCCAGTTGTCATCTATTTAATATTGTATCTGAATCCTTCAACATTCATTGACAGTCTCGAATTGTACCTACAGCTTAATAATTATTTTGATTTCTTGCATGCAACGTGACTTATCATCTCATACGAGTAATTAAATGTATAGATAGAAAAGACGAAAGTGTAGCTAATTAACATTATAGGTATTAATTTAAAAATATTTCTTAAGTTTAGTCATAGCAGCGGTTACCAAATAAATATTCAATAGAATTTATTTTTTATTTCATGATTGACACTTGCAACACGACAGTTTTCACTTGCATATTGGTAACTCCTTGTGTTTCAAAAGAGAGGGTCGGAGGAGAGAGGGGTGATCACCTCGGCTTTGTCATTTCGCAGCATTGTGCGTTAGATTTCAGACGGTAAAATTATGTGATGCACGAATACTTTTACTTTGTATTCTTTGTTGCCATTAGTTTAATCGTAAGGTCCTAAACGACACAAGAATTACCTCTTCTTTTGTGTAAGATAGTGAGGTGTGATGTCGCCGTAATTTGAGTTTTAAAAATGTACAGCTTCATTGGACTCGATTTGGCGAAGATGAATCAATCAAGATGTCATTTTACAAATGTGAACGATTAATTGTAACTCTAGAACTAATTAATTAGGAAACGATAAGTTAATTTGAATTAGGAATCATACCGAGTTCAATTATGTAATAAACTGTTAAACAAATATTATGAGGAGGAATATAAGTTCTTACATAGAACTGACTTAGAAATCTATGCTAATCGCCGACACTGAACAAGCCTCGCACAGGGTTAGGTTTCAGAAATATCAATTAATGGTAGTCGATGACTTGTAGATTGCTATTATAATCATAGCAATAGCAACTTTATCCTTTTATTTTCTCGAAGGCCTAAGCAATGTTATAATTATCATTAGGTAATAAATAAATAATAACTGTAGACAATGATGTCTAGAGTTTAAACAATAATACGCACCGGCAGACATTACCTTGCGTGGGGAAGAACTTTACACACAGCGGTCGCATCAAATACTTATTTTTAAATAATGTATTTGCACTATTCATTAAGATATCGAATCTCCAAAGGACACAGAAGACGCCATCAGTGATAGTGTTGATACACAATATTTTGTTACACAACACGATAATTGTACCGAACACAAAATCTAGCTCCTTACAATAGTTAGCATATTCGGGTCTAAAGAAGCTACTTTATAATTAATTACTTGATGCAGTTCTAATTACATTAATTACGTAAATATGTGTAACCAAATGCAATTTTATAATAATCTTAGTAACCCGTACGCAGCTAACAATGATATAATACACAAAACAAAAAATAAATTACCTATTATTGTACAATCTCCTTAATGCCTATTCATGAATTTTCAGAAAGAATTTTAAATGTAAATGTTATCTATGCTGTAACATTTTTTCTCTGTGAGTAGTGTTTAAATCTTTGGTTTAATTTATTATGCGCGTTATGTATGTGAAATGCACAAATCAGAAAAGGCACCGCCGATTCAAATAAAATCAATCTTCTGGTTATAAGTCTGAATCAGAAGGATCGGTGGTATGTTTCCCGAGTTTAAGTATGTTTGTTAATTTCTTTGGTGTTGATAGAATCGTCGTAATAGTGGGAATAACATTAGATGTATTATTTTAGAAAAATAAATATGGTCACTGTTAGACAACGGTATTTTTTGGCGCAGTTTGTAAGTCGAATATTTGTATCTTTATAACTTAAATCTTTATTTATTTATGATATCTATTTATGATCCTAACTAATATTATAATTTGCACGCCCTAACTACTCAACCGATCATTATGAAATTTTGCATACACGTTGTCAGGGATACAGAAAAAGACACAGAGTACC
This sequence comes from Catocala fraxini, assembly GCA_930367265.1. Classification (NCBI taxonomy): domain Eukaryota; kingdom Metazoa; phylum Arthropoda; class Insecta; order Lepidoptera; family Erebidae; genus Catocala; species Catocala fraxini. Next base: position 12,461,621 of record OV884042.1, read on the forward strand.
TACCTTTAATAAAAAAAGTACTATTCCCGAGCGAAACCGCGAGCAAAAGCTAATAACAAAATGATGTAGCTTGGATCACTTTATCTGCTACCCGTTCCTATTATAGTAGTCCAGTCGCTCCACTAGACTAAATATAATCCTGATACAAAAACTAGCCTTAGGAAACAGGATCTACGCACTCCTAGTGGAGCTTCGAGACTCGTATAGACAACATATGCATAGCTTTTGCCTCGTTAATGACGATCCTTGGATAAAAATAGATGATGACCCACACATAAAGCCACATGACAATATTCACTTAACGCACCTACATGAGCAACAAAGTGGAGAAACTAGCTCATGTAGACCGTTGCGCGTTGTGACATTTTTAGTACTTAAATTATCACATTTCCTCAATATCTTGTGAACGTGACTATTTCGTGTAAAACTACATAATACATATTATTTCTTTTACGCAATATATTGAATTCAACTGTTTTATCTCTTTCTACATGAATATTTAAGATAACAACTCAACATATATCCTAACTCAACATTATTTTCCATTTAGGTCTGCGATTGAGATATTCATTGGTTCGACCCCATTCATTGCACGTTCCCTACGGTAGCGTCGTAAACCCACTCCTAACATAAGCATTTAGCATTCGCTGAGGGTTGTTAACCTCTACAATTTAAATTACATTCAACCAGTATACTAGTACGTAATTTGTAACTTAAATTGCGAGTACCTAATCTAATAAAAGAATCATAAAAAGGATCGCAAAACATTTACATTTACAGATTCATGAAAACATATACTTTTGAACATTTGATAGGTGTATATGTGTGGTCGAACCTATCTCTACAATGTTAGGCTACGGTAACCACTTACAAAACATATACCAGATGCATACGAGAAGACTACCTAAGTAGACCAGCAGTCGTACGTTTGCTGCTATCAACGATGGTCATCTAAACCTTTTGTGGCTATTGGATACCGGGGTATTTAATATAGCAAGGCATATAAGCATCTAGTAATAGGCATCACAGAGTAAATCACATGCGTCGCCAATTTAAGAAAAAGCGCTGTGCTGCTTTTAGTCCTCCACTTATGACACTGCAACGCACTGTGAAGGGGTCCTGATCAACCTGCCTAAAACGGGGCTCAATAAAAGGTCGTTAGATCTTCTATCTGAGTAAAATGGCTAACGGGCCCGATTAACATGTGCATGTAGCCCACGCGATTAGCTGACGCATGTAACACGCGCCAGCTACATGCGTTGTATAAAATCATAAAAAAACACGCTTTATATAGTAGAAAATAATTTGATAATTTAAATGTAAAAAATCGTGGGTGCTTTCTAAGATATTTTGATAATCCTCACGCCACGTTGCACGTGTTTTTAAAATTTTTAAACTATTTTTCTAAATTATTGTATTGTCGTCGGTCGATAAGTGTGCAAAGTTTCAGATCAATCCGTCGGTTTGAAAAGGGTGAAAATCACGTTCAAAGATTCTGTTACATAGACACATAGATACATACATAACAAGCTAATAAAGGCGTGTTAATAAAAGCATCATACGTCGCTGAAAATCATCACGTCAACAGAAGTCATCGCTTGCACGCTACCGAAATATAAGGCACCGGTGGTATTTGAATTAATAGTATGATGAACATATAAATGTACTGTTATCACGATTGTAACGGACATAGTTAAAAAGACAAAAATAGAACAATTACGTGTTACCTTTAAAATGTAATCTATAATTTTTTTACTTAATATTGAATACAGTCAGACAAAAAACTTAGGTAAGTACTAGAAGAATATATTTTTTGGTTTTCGTTACTAAGTCAATATTCTAGCATCGTCTATTTTACCTTTGACTGATGCGATGGTAGATAAAGCCCACAGTTATGTCAGACAAACTACTACTAATCTCTATCTTTGTCTCTTGGTTACTCATAAAACATTATGCCAATTTTTATTGACTTGAGTTTCCAACATAAAAATGAAAGATAACAAAAGAATACTTGTAACTAAAGTGTTTCATATCTAACGGTGAAGGAAAACATCGTGATAACCTGCATGTCTGAGAGAATTTTCTCAGAGATCTGTGAAGTCTGCCAACCCGCAGTGGGCTAGCATGGTGGACTATGACATAACCCCTCTCACACTGAGAAGAGGCCCGTGCCTAGCAGTTGGAATGGTTTAGGTATTTTTAGCTGATATTATTTAATATTGTCTTCTATTTACGCGAATATTATTCATTGAAATTAAACTGCTATATACGGATTTTATCGCGTTGTTTATTTGACACTTTATTACAAAATTTTGAAAATTGTTGCACTACTACTACTATTAAACTTTACAAATTTTTAAGCTAATTAAATTATTATTAAACTATTTAGATTTAATTTATTTATACACTTTCCCCGACGTTTCGGTTGCTTTTCAGCAACCATGGTCACGGGGAGACTGATATTATTGTTTATTATTAAAAGTATAAAGTAACTTATAAACAGATAAATCATAATTTTTATCTACTGTTACATGGTTGAGATAATACATCTGTATCCCCGAATGAATAGCCAGAAGTATAGGTATAACACCTACAGTCTACATGTCGCCTATTATACAGATATCTTAGGTCCTACGTAATACGGCAAGAGCCTACTGTCATCTTCCGGGTACAGTTTTAGACACCCTGTTACTGAATTTCTTGACATAAAATCCTATAACACTTTTCCCGACCCGGATATCGAACCCGAGACCTTATGCAATGCAAGAGTCGCATTCCCTACGACAAAGTCAAAAAGAAATAGATTTAAAAAAAACACGCCTAGTTGGTACACAGCAACCTTATTTGTATAATAGTAGAAGATAGGATTATGTATTAAAATATACGGTACGTCTCAGATATTCTTAACGTTACGCAATATAAGAGCAGCGATAGCTCAGTGGGGAGACCAACAGACTGCAATGCAGAGGGTCTCGGGTTCGAACCCACGTCGCGCACCTCGGACTTTCGGAAGTTATATGACTTTTCGAAATTAAGTGCGTATTGATTGACAATTATCGCCTGCTCCGTGCCTCGGAGAGCACGTTAAGCCGTCAGTCCCGGCTGCCATGAACATCTATGGCAGTCATTATTGGGAGAGTGTCAACACAAAAGATCCCACTGGGTCGAAGTGTCGCCGGTCTGCACTGACTGGCCCCACATACATAAGATACATACATACATACACAATATAAAATACGTATTCAATAATGATTGAACAATATTACTTAGCAGCGTACATATGTACTGACTGCTAAGGCATTTTATTATTATATCGTGTATAAAGACAATAGCGAGGTATGTTCCAATTTTTATAACAATCTTTAATGTTTGAAAAGTCAAAGGAAAATAATACATATTGTCATTGTCATTACGCATTTAAATGTAACAATGCCTCACGGCTCGCGTAAATTAAGTTTGAACATAATATGGTTACCAAACTACAATAACAATATCTCAGTTTAACGGTCCATTAAAATGTTTAGCTTAACGTTAAAATGCATTATGCCATATTATTATTTTGTTGTGAAATCTGTAATATTTATGAATACGTTTACGTCACTGGTCTTCCTGCAAAATAAATGCGAAAGTACAGGTGAATGCGTGCTAGCCCGAGATCTACGAGTGAGCCCTTACCTACTATATTTCATGCGTAAGACTGATACAAAGCTATAGCTTTAAGACAGTAGGTTACAGAGTGTACTGTGTATACACATTCCACTCTGTAACCTACTGTTTTATTCAAGCCCATGCAACGATACCTTATGAGATGGTGGTAAGGCTCCTGGGCATAGGTCCTAGGAGCTATAGTTAAAAGAGATCTTGAATGATGAAGGGATGAAAGGGAGCCTTTCAGGAGAGCTTAGGAGACCAGGAGAGAACTAAAATGAAATTCTGATAATACTGCTAGAATAGATGGTGGTGTATAGGTACGGTATCTAGTTCTGGTAAAGTAAAATTATTATACTATATAATATAATATAATATATAACATTACTACTTTATACTTTTTTTATAAATTTATGGTGGCAAACAAGCACACTATTCTCTCGTTCTCACGTAGAAGTACTGCTGGAAAAGATGATTCCAACCGCTAGATTACAAAGAGCCCAAATACTTCGATTTTCTTCACCTTGAGTCCGCTGAATAAAGACTGACGCAACAAGTATTCTACATAATATGCTTGACATGTTATTGGAATCCGTAGCTCACAAATAAGGGACTTTAACGTTGGAGTCAATGGTGCCTATCCCTATCTTTAGGCTACTTACGATCCGCCGGCTTCGCACAACTTCATACCTAAGTCACGTCACGCAATCGAATATTTATTGAAACAGAGCGTAACTTCTATATCAGCGATTTTTTCTAAAAAATTTATTTAAATTTAAATTAATTAAATTTAAACACCATTCGAGGTAACTAATTTATTGAATTAGATAATAATTAATACTATAGCGGGCAAAATAGCTTCACAAATAATCTAGTATTTTTATTTTTATGTTAAATAAAAAATGGTTTTTGTAAGACTGTAAGTTCAGCCTTTTTTTTTACGTGCGGGTATGCATTGACGTATATCCTTCCGCGGAGCGGGCAGAGGGATTATGTCGGAGTCACCGGGGTACAAGAGAAAGATGGAAAAGATGATAGTAATGGACCTCCCGGAATACCGACTAAACCTACCACGGTGTTCCTCGACAAAACTGCTATCGACGGGGCCGCGCGAATCACTTGTACATGCGGTCGCGACCCCGCTGAGGTTTCGGCCCGCCGTATAAAACGGCAGGCCTCTACACGAAGAGACCTACCCTTTGGCACTTCTCACTCATAAAACCCTACTGTCCCCCCCCTAGAGGGGAGACGGACTCGACACAGAGACGCGCGTGGGAACACGCACGCCGCCTCTCGGACCTGGTGCTGATCTGATGGCGCGCAGGCCCACGAAGCCCACCACCCAGGTCAAACCTCAGGGTGGCTGAAGGTCGTCTCGCTCCCTCAGGCGCCCGGCTCTGCGGTTGGAGAGAGGGTTTAAGCGCTCCCTCTCCCGCTCTGCCGCCTTGATGGAAATAACTTCCTCACAGAAGGAGGCGACGGCGTTCCACGACCTCTTACTCCGTACCATAGACTGAACTACGGCCGACAGCGAGAGGGCAACCAATCCGACTGCCGCGACCAACTCACGTCGCTGCGATGCCCAGGCAGGGCAATCCTCCAAAGTGTGCAGCGCCGTGTCTTCAACAACGTCGCGGCAGTCGCCGCAGTGGTGACAACCGGGCGTCTCTTGCCGGCTTATGCAACACATGAACTGGCCAAAACAACCATGGTCAGTCATAACCTGTGTCAAGCGCCATGCCGCCTCTCCAGCCACTCCTCAAACACGGGACTTACCGCCACGATCGTGGCGTGCCCGAGCCTTCAGCCTTCCTCCAGCCAGGATAACCACGTGGCATCTTTTGTGTAGGGCTTTTTAAGACCTACTATTTTATATATCTACTAATAAGTACATTATTTTAAACTGTAAACCGTCATTAATATTATTTTTTGGGAAGATACTTGTAGCATACGAAAATAATATTTTTTGAAGACTTCTTTACAAAACATCACCTCTTCTGAACTATTTCTAGACTAAATTAGAATGTAACACAAACCTTCCGGAAGAAGTTCTCTAAACGATAGTGTAACCCGCATGAAAATCCGTTACGCAGTATAAAAGAACTAACCTGACAAACAAATAGACATACACGGAAAGCTAATTTATTTTGTAGTGAATGAATAACTGAAGACTCATTAGTGACTTCGTGACTAATGATGATAAAGAAAATAATGCTTCGAAAAGTTACTTTACTTTATCGCTTATATGTAAGCGAGTATAAGCATAATTATTATACATTGCTAGCTGACCCGGCCCGTTGTTCTGCCATATACATTTTAATTCATTCGATAGGGATATACATAAAAAATATACCAAATATACATTAAAAAATTCATAAACATCGGTCGAGCCTGTTTCCTAGGAGTGCGACCACAAACACCGTGACATGAGGTTTATATATATATACAGGCGTAAATAAGGATAACCCTGAAACTGTCGATTGGCCAGATTATCATCTATCATTTACCCCACTTTGCGAAGTTGTCTTAGATTGTAACAAAAAACTTTACTGGTCTGATGATACAAGTATTCAAGAGTGACATAAAAAAACAGAACGAGAAAATGTCGCCAATTGTAAAAATAGCAGCTGATTTTGTATGAGTAAGTACGATTTTTATTTAAAATATCTGAAATATCAATAATTTGGTCATATGGTGATATAAGTGGGGTAAATGATAGATGATAATCTGGCCAGTCTACAGTTTCAGGGTTATCCATTATTTACGCCACAGGGTTATCCGTTATGTACCTGTATATATATAATTATGTTCAGCTTAACTTAACCTGCTATTTGTCGTGGTTGATGTCGTTTGACAACCATTTTTTATTAATTACTTGTCAAATAATCAATCAAAATAAACCCTTAATTTATTCGAATAATCATCAATATATCGCCATATTCGAATCACTTGAAAATTCTTTTATCGGTTATCATTTATCACACGTCGCTATTGGTGCAGTAGGTATTTGAATTGTTTTAAATGTTGGCATAAGAAGGGGAAATCCAATGTGACAGTCTTATAGGTAGTCTAAACACACACCGTTATGTCTGCGACTATAAAAATTCCATACCATTCTGACATCATTATGACTGGAAAATATACTGCGCTGAATAGTCGATTATATTTATGATTTATTATCTATAAGAATTGAGTAAAGACCACAAAACTTCAGTAAATAAGTGTAAACAATATAAAATGATTAATTGAAACTGTCACCTTCATAAGACATTAATTTAAAATAATATAAGACTAATAAAATAAAGACTTTAGGACAAAAGCATGACCGAATATAATAAAGACGGAAATAGTATTCAGAAAAGTGATTAGATTGTTTAATTCCCGCACAAGTCAAACATTTGTGTGCATGAACATGGATGTTTGTCTTGGTCTGGGTGTTTCTATGTATAATATGTATGTATTTACAAAAAAAAGTATATAAGTATGTTTATCCATTGTCTAGTACCCATAGTACAAGCTCTGCTTAGTTTGGGTTAGACGGTGTTGTGTATGTGGTAGAATATAGAATATATAGAATATAGAATTACTAATATAACTGGTAAATTGATTAATAATGTTTGATTTAAAAAGCTGTCTTATTGGTCCCTTAGTATAACTGTGCGCTTCTGTTACTTTGCGTTTGACAGGTCGTTGGTTCGATGCCCACCCATTGCATTGTCGACGTGATTACGTGAACCCATTCCTTACACTACTAGCTTAGCTGAAGGGATAAATAAAAATACTAGGCATTTGTACCGCAAGTTGCTAGTACCTAATCGTTTAAAATAAAAACCAATGTTTTGCGATTGTAAGGTTCCAGGTTCAACGCTCCAGCCGAGCAAATATTTATTGAGTTAAGTTAAGTGACACTTAACACTTATCTGGAGAAATGTGGTTATTTAATATAGATAATAACGCTGACATTCCGTCAGCGGACAGGGATGTTCTTTTGCCTACACTTCCGTGAATAATTATTCTGTTTGTATAATTTAAAAAGTCGTTACGATATTCAGTACCGCGTAATTATACCACTAAGGACTATAATAATTAGAAATCGCTGCCTAGCTACACAGAGACACAGACGCAATTCTATGTATGCGTGAAAATCACCCTAATTACTAATAAAATCGATATCGATAGTCACAGTATAATAAATCACGGCGCGCATAACTCTTTATCGTGGGCAAACAGTAAATTTAATAAGTACACGTACAACTGCTACTAGTTTATTATAATACGAAGAGATAGTTTTACGTATTGCCCCTCTATGTTCTTACCTTCCACCTACAGCACAGAATAACTATTAGGTAGTACGACTTTCTTGTTAATAAACATTCCATTTTCGAATTTTCTGACGCGGATACTTGACAGAATTAAACATGTTTAAATACTAAGCGTTTAAAGAGGTCTATAAATGAAGTCTTAGGTATGGATTTTAGCCTTTCTTATAATTATTTTCAAAACATATTTATAAATTAGATATAAATATAAATTTGATAATATAGGAAATTAATAATGTTTAACCCGTAACGCCGACTCAAATTTGTGGTTATATTTTATAGATTTAAATGCTTACGAAAATATTAAAAAGGCTGAAGAAGTACTGAACTAAAAATAAAATACTTCCATTAATTAATTTTCTGATTAGTAATAATTACAGAATAACAATTAATAAATAACATTTAATGGGTACTGTACGTATTTTCAAATACCGTAAGTTTAATGGTGAGGTAGTAAAAATTGTGGCACACAAGCAACATCGAGGTAAAAAAGTGATGTGTAAAATGGTAATAATTTCGTTTTATGTCTTCTTTGTGAATCGTTGTTTTAAACACAAGAGGAAACCATAAATCATCGAATTAGACATAATCAAAATGAATACTTCATACCAAGTAATATATAACAATATGAATTCATAATCGGTAAATGTAAGTCTTGCTGAATTTGTTATTTATTTTCTTACCTAAATAATAATTTTGTATATAAAATTCAAAAGTTTATTTTTATTCTACCGTCAGGTAGAATAAAAATTATACATTAAAACTTACTTAACTTTAAAAAGCCAGAATACACTTTAGAAAAATAAATTAAAACATAAAATACTTACCGATAAATTTAATAAATATCACTGCCATTTTTATAATATATTATCAATCTATAACAGTTAATTAATCACAAATATATAGTCACTTTATCATGCGAGCATGTTGTGGAATAAACAATACGTGTCAGTGTAGTAGTGTGTGGACAGACCGCGTCGAGGGCGGACTGCGGAATAAACAAGTTGCAAGCACGGAGTCGGCGGTAACCAAACCGCGGACGTTGTTTCATCAACAACCACGGAGGAGGCTTCCAATTCGAATCACACTATCGCCACACTTCCGCTCAGACAAATATAATGCAAGTTACGTGTTTCAATAATGTTCTAGCTCGCGTACTTGGCTTTAAACTGGAATCTGGATTCATTGCTCCCACACCTGGACCTTTCTTTTCTTTTACTTTCAAAACTCGTATCGCAAGGAACGTTTTTGTACGAGACGAAGTATGCGTTTGGCATGTTACACGTGCGGTCACGTGTTTGGTCATAGTTAAGCCTCATCGCACACTCCTACTTCTATTGTCCTTTGAGGCGATTCATGTCAAACACGCCAGATATGCACTGATATGCTTGTGAATCGACACTGTGGTATACTACGCCTCGTAATAGGCTATTTAGACAATCGGCTATATCCAAGAGCAGCAGGCATTGTGACAGTTTTTGTATAGAAAATCAATCAAATTGTTTAAGTACTCACAATTAAACACAAATACGTGAATTTCTTTAAATAATAAAAAATTGGTTTGATTATTCTATACGGAAATTTCATAAAAATCGTTATGGATCGATTCAATCACTGGTTAAAACTTAGGTCAGAAATAATTTTATTACTTTAATTAACAGATAAATTAAAACTATCTATTTAATTTTATATTTTGTTACTTTTTGTATGGGCAATGAGTAAAATTTAATTTTACAATTAGTTGTAATTGTACCAATTTTTTATTATACTAGCTGACAACTGCCACGGATAGCGTTGTCGTCATGTTCTTTGTGTTCGTTGTTTAAATGACTGTAAAGTGTCCACGGCGCAGGATCAACTAGAACAGGAGTTATCCTTTTAAAAATATAAAATGAGAACTATATTATAATTTTAAGTGAAATATATCCAATATTATACGTTGCATTATCTCAGCCAAAAGACGACCACTGCTGGACATAGGCCTCACCCAAGGTTTACCACACGGACCGGTCTTGGGCCACCCGCATATAACCACATCCCACGATCCTTACTAGGTGGGCTTCTGATGCCACCTTGTGGGAGCCTAAGCCTGCGTGTTCCGGAGCATGGCCGCTACTCTAGAACCTTTTTGCACCAACCACCATCGATTCTGCGTGTTATGTGGCCTGCCCATTGCCACTTCAGCTTGACTATCCGGAGAGCTATGTCGGCAACTTTAGTTTTTCGGCAGATGTCGCAGAGAAACTCTGAGCATAGCTCTCTCCTAAGTGTCTTTGAGTATTCTGATAAAGCCCATAGTGAGCGACGACTTCGTTTATACTTAGTATAAATCTATCTATTTTTGTTTAATTACACTAGCGGCCCTGTCTCACATTATGGCCCCGGGGCGCTACTGTTGCTAGTGCGCAGGGGTACTACCGTCTCGGACCGTGTGGCATGGCACTTACAAGTCACGCATGGTCGAAAAAAAATGAATAGAAGTATTTTACGCCTTCATTTCGTTATATATAATGTACAAGTAGCAAGTAGTATTTCGTCTAGCATAAAATTGAGTTTGTATTCTTACTTATATACTGTGTAAAAGACGAGGTGTAACGAATACTATAACATTGAATGCGGTCAATTCTAAGCTGAAATGTACTGCAGAAAATCCTAGAAATGTGAGGGCTGGGCTGAACATTGTGTATGATAACACAAATATATGCAGGAATGAGATGTTGGTAACTTGTAATCGTGTTGCATATATGTGCATATAAAAATACCGTTATTATTATGCTTGCTTCAAATCCGGGCAGTTTTATAGTATTGTCCCGGTAAACTAAAGAATGTATGGTACGAAACATTACTTTTCTGATAAGACACAATTAAGTGAGACATTAGGATAATATGCTCGTGATTAGCAACAAGGCAGTAAGGTGGTTAAATTGAAAAGAAACTTGTGAATATAAATAATACTTATAATAAACGAGAACTGTCTTAATTATCTCTATGCAAAAAGTCGTTGCAACGGTAGTAAGAAGAAAGTAGGATGGAATTCTCGGTAGGAGACCTAAGAAATAAATTTTCAGTAATAAGTTTAAAAGTATTAATCCTTACTAGTAATATTATAAATGCAAATGTGAGTTTGTTTGTTTGTAATATTATAAATGCAAATGTGAGTTTGTTTGTTTGTTTGTTGCTTTCACGCTTTAACTACTCGACCGATCAACATGAAATTTTGCATACACATTGTCGGAGGTACAGAATAGGACATAGAGTAGGTACCTTTCATTCAGAAAAAACCACTGTTAAAAACCTAACCTTTTTTAGAGTTCGAAAAATCTCTTATGCAGCAGCTTAGTCCATCCGTCCGTCCGTCTGTTATACAACTTTCAACTCAAGAACCGTAAGAACTAGAGACTCGCGATCGCCATTCGACTCAACATAGTCGATATACCCCGAAATGATTATGACCTTTGACCTCTGACTGCAAGGTCACGTGGTATCACGTGACCTTTGCATATTACTTGAACAATTTTTTCGAACTCTAAGATTTACGGCAATTCATTACCGATTCTCACTTGTTTACGTTGGGGAATGCATTGACGCATACCCCTCCGCAGGGGCGGGCAAAAGGGTTATGTCGGACTCACTGGGGTAAAGAAAGATGGTGACTAGAAACATCCCGGCAATACAGACTAAACCTAATAAAATATAGTTAAAATATAAAACAAAAACGATTCTTTGGGTACCTATAATAAATGTTGTACCTACGCTAAATAATGTTAAAATTTCGCTATAAAAAACAAATTTATTGATCACACAAATATAATAAAATTATGACCATTGTTCATTAAGTTAACGATATTATGTTACAATTGTTACAATATTTACTTTTATTTATTCAATGTGTGTCTTGTTCAGTAGTTACTCTAGATACCTAGTGTGGCTATTAAAACTAGTTGCATTCGTCTCATCATGCGTCTTAAATATTTATATTCGTTGCCTAGTGGCAGACCGTTGAACTGCCACGCAGAAGTCTGTTCGATTCCAAGACGCAAAATCTCAGACTTTTCGAAGTTATGTGCGTATTAAAAAGTTAAGTATCGCTCGTTTTAACGGTGAAGGGAAACATCGTGAGGAAATCTACACGTCTGAGAGTTCTCCGTAATGTTCTCAAATATATGTGAAGTCTGCCAACGTGCACTGGGTCAGTTGGGTGGACTATGGCTTAACCCTTCTCACACTGAGAAGAGGCCCGTGCCTAGCAGTGGGACGGTTTAATGCGGGGATGATACTATTATATACTATAAATAAATAAATAAATAAACTCTTAAAAAAGTCACAAACTATCATTAAAGTATCCCAACGCCAGTCGACGGTATAGGTTTTTAAATATTGTGTGTAGCTGTGCAATTCTGCCAAATTGATCAGGACTTCTCACTCTTACGCTTCGTTGTTCTTTTGTGCGTAAAAAATCTATTCTAAAAGCCAAATCATAATACCAAACTCATTTGTGTTACAAAGTAAGATACGGCCACCATGGCACTGACATTTAGTTCCTATACTTTCTGGCGAGACGACAATCGTGTTTGTGATGAAAATTTTCAGTAGAATAGCACGCCATAGCATGGAACTTGCGCGCTGCTTCGACAACAAGCGTGATTTACTACTGTACTACTGTCATTTTATGTAAATATAGAATATCTCATGATTGACCTGCACGGATAGCCTAGTGGGTTAAGGGGTCGCCTCGCCACTGCTACTGCACCGAGTGTTGTGGATAGAAAAGGATCATAATTAGGGACGAAATAGGAATTACTTTAAGAAGTTAATATTTATTTAAATTTAGGACCATGTAAGAAATAATTCTTGGGATGAATGCATATTCATACGTTTGGTATGAAACATGAGGGACGAAAGCGAAACAAATCATAAAAACCTGTAAGCATCGGTTGAATGGCACCATATAACCATTGTTGATTTTTTTTGTATTGCCTTTGGTCGCAGAGGAGCAAGTGGTCCACCTGATGGAAAGTGGTAACCGCTGCTCATGGACACAGCAAAGCCGCTGCCTACCGTGAAAGAAGAACTCTCTTTAAACCTCGTTTGAAGAATGACATATCATAGCGCTCGGGAAACACCGTGTTGTATAGTATTTATGTTATACCGTCAGCCGAAAAATATTTCAATAGGTATACCTCGTTGATCTCTCGGCAAAACTTTAGGCTTATGATTGCATGCCATCACGAGCCCATCAGCGCAATGATTTAAAATAATTTTAAACCATGTTTTGTTTTGTTAACCATATGCTCAAAATTGTAGAACGAAAAATGAAGTGTGTGAGGAACATTTTAAAACGTGGGACTTAATGTAGGGGCAAATGCGGAACAAACCGTTTTTATTAATCCACTCTTCAAATTTAACTCATATTTTTACAGAACCCACGGTATGCATGTCCGATTCACAAATGATCGGTTATTAAATTATATAGGCTGTAGCTGTCATGTCACATGTATGTATCTATTGCATTAAGATAAATACATACCATCATTGTAGTAAGCGTTAATTACCTGCAGATTCTTTTAATATAGTTTCTATCGCGATAAAATATATCAACACATAGAGACAAGACACACTTAATATTTATTTATGGGTCTTACATTCCTTTATTATAATTCACTAGATTTTGCACGCGGATTCACTCGCGTAAATCTAGGTTAGGTTTGGTTTGTAACAGTTTTTTTTTTCTGGATGAAAGGTAGCTTTATATCCTTTTTTGTTCCACGACAACGTGTATGCGAAATTTCATATTGATCGGTCAAGTAATTAAGACGCGAAAGCGTAACAAACCAACAAATTCACATTCACATTTATAATATTAGTTAGGATTAGGATTAGGGTTGCCAGCCGTACTTTATAATAATGTGTTGTACTTTATTTCCAGTAAACGTACTTTATACTTTATTAGGAAAATAAAGTGCGTGAAAATACTTTATTTTAACTATGTCAACTTTTACAGGTTTTATTTAACTGTTTACTTAAAGCATCGCTATAGAGATTCCCTAAATTGAATAAAATCAATTGTTTATCTGTCTTAATATAGACATATATCTAACGATTTAGTTACGACGTTCCTTGATAATAAATATTCTTAGATGTTACTAGCAACAACAAAAATATGGTTACAAAAAGGCAGGTTAAAAAAATAATACTTTATTTTTATATCTTGTCCTTTTTCTACCTAAAGTAGTAAATATACTCTATTCGTTCGAACGAAAGTTGGCAACCCTAATTACGATGGACATAGTGTCAGTGTGTCAGTCCACTACCTTGTTATTTCGTCTCAAGGATGTAGTCAATCTATACATTTCTGACAACTGACACCTATAAAAATCGACAACAAATAGATAATTTGTCACACCTACTTGACTTATATACATGATCTATCTGTAGGTATGCTAAGATCTATTAACTGTACATGAAACATTAATTACCTGGTCTTATGATGATACAGAGACCTTTATAAAACATTTAATTTAAAAGAGTTTGATAATATAATTGTGAAATTATTGATATTCAAATTAGTAGGTATGTATAATTTAATTTTAATAATTTTTTCTTTCTGTAAATATGTAATTTAATTGTTAATTATTATTTATATAATTCACTATAAATTTTAAATACGATCTTGTTAATTATTGTAAACATTTTATATGATATATTTATTTACGTCAAGTCAAGAATAATGAATGGTAAATGTGAATAAAAAGACTACCTACAGGACAGGCCTAGCCTGTAGGAAGTCTTTGGCAAAACAATAAATTCTTTTCTTTAGTTATATATCTGAGAATATGTATATCTTTATTTGGTGAATACATTTTTTTTTATCTGTACAAGTTTGATATTTTATTACTATCTTTGTATTACCCCGTTTGCTCACCTCCATGCTGTTACTTTTAAATCTTTTAATTACATTACTGTACGTACTTGCCAAATGAAAGTTGTAATAAATAAAATTTTCTTATTATCTGTTAGAAAGCGATGTAAATACTGAGATTAAATTAACTTTGGCAGATATTGAAGACTGTTATTTCTCTCGCTATTCATAGATTGGATAGATAGATTAATATCCTTGTTCTGTAAACAGATATAATCTAACTTAGAGTTATTCTCAACGTGCTAAGAACATAGCAATATAAAGACTGTACGGATGGCGTAGTAGTCAAGTGGTCGCCTCGCTACTGCCACTGCGCCGAATCCCACACGAGATATCCATACATGATCCTCAATTGGTTGTTCCGTGTCTGGGTGTTCTTTGTGTCCGTTGTTTGAATACTTGTAAAGTCCCCCGCAACACAGGAATAAAGCATAAAGCGGGCTAACTTTAAAAAAAATGTCGTCTATTAATTTCAACTTAATCAATCAATTAATCATATTTATTCACCATCATAGATTCACGTCTGCTTTAAGAGAGTCAATCAAATAAATAGACTTGTGGTATGACTTGAGCTTACTACGAACCGTACAAAACTCTTTTGGTTCATTTACTGTTATTTTCGCTTTTATATAGCTCATTGATTTCGGTTATCCTTGTTTGCCCGAGGTTCATTATCCAAAAAGTCTTTAGTCTAGTCATATAATTGAATCATATCTGATAATTGCCACAATTAACCATTATTTATGACTTAGAATAGTACAGTCGGAACACCGAGACCTTTGCCCAACGTAATAAAATTATAATGAATTCAACAATTATAATTGTCAAAGTAATAGTATGTGATAGTGATATTCACAAACTTTCACACACACAATTATATATAATATTGATAAGACTGCATTTTTTAAATGTAATGGTTATCTTGTTCCGCTGTTTTAGGTTCAGGTACAAGTGGTGCAATATATATATTTTTTATTATTCGATTAATCAATACTTTACCAACGAATAGCATAGTGGTTTATGTGGCCGTCTCGCCGTTGTCATTGCACTGAGTCTTGATCCCACACGAGACAAAAAATTGTGTGATCCACAAATGGTTGTTGCAAATTTGGGTGTTCTTTGTGTCCGTTGATTGAATGTTTGTAAAGTCCCCCGCGATACAGCAATTATTCCTAATGCGGGATAAGCTTTTTAAGAAAAAATATCCACACCTAAATGTTCGCAAATTCCACACTCTATAGGTCCTCCTACGGTTATACTTGTCCAGCTACCTCCAGTTTCAAGGGAAGTTAAAACTCACTATGCTCTCTTCTCTCATGACTACTGTATCAAGAATCACATGGTATGAGCCACATGACAAACATAATCTCGATGCAGATTTACTACTTACTTCAAAACGTAGGTATTGTTACGAATTACAATTGTGAATTAACGATAGTGATATGAATTTATAGCAGTTAAGTCGATTCGAACATGCGCGTTTGAAATTATAGTTACCTACAACGCATAATTCTGTACGAATAATAATTTTGGCAACTTTATACTCCTTTAATCGACAAATCAGTTGAGTAGAAAGTAGAGTTCAGTAAATTAACCTATGTCGAAAATGATTGTGTACCTACTTAATATAATATCTATTATAAGTCAAATCAAACAATATTTCAGCAACAGTAACAGTAAGTTGCTCATATTTATACTGCTAATATAACTAAGTAGGCAAGTTTCTATCTGACTGAATATTAATCAAAGGGGCATGTCAGTATTAGGCCCAGAGATGCACAAGAAATTGGCTATACTAAAAAAATATATTAATATTTATCCTAGTTTTTCCTTGTATTTATTGTTCTGTACAAGTACTAATATTTTCTTAAATATTAAACAAGAAAACGACTAAACTATGTAATGGAAATTGCAAGCAAGTACATTAACGTGAAAATGTTGCCTTTACACAAAATATGTTGACAGGTAGTTAATTGAAATAGTAATTTACCATTGTTATATTATACAATTATTATTTTAGGTTATCGTTAATCAAATTTTTTATACAAAAGTAAGACAAAAACTAATAATAATCATTATTTTTATCTTTGCAAGATTGCTTTGATTAACTAAAAATAATGTCTATTAACGATGTATTGAGTTTTTTGTGTTTATTATGGCAACACTATCTCTAACTTGTATGATACCGGAAAATGTAAATGTGAATATCATTGTTTTTTTTTTTTGTAACTCCAATGTGACGGTTAGTGTTTATTTATTGCGATTAATATCGACAACTTTTACCTACAAGCAATAAAACTGCAATGTATTTTGTTTTATTTCATTTCTAATATGATTGCTCTCATAAATAAATTAAAATAATGTATAAAATGATATAGCACATATTTAATATAAATTGTAACTTTAAAATGCCAAGATTTTTGTAAATCACTTCTTATACTAATTAATTATTGGCATTGCTTATTTTTATTATCATTAGCCTTTATAGGTGTGCACTGTGTGTCTGCCAACCCGCACTGGGAGAGCGTAGTAGACTATGACCTAACCCCTCCCACACTGCGATGAGCCCAGTGCCCAACATTGGGACGGTTTAATACAGGGCTGACATAAAATATTTAAATTTAAAAAAAATGTGTTTTAGTTTAATTTCTTGGTTAAATATACCTACTTTTGTTACCCGCCTATATACGCCACGGCAATCCATTGTCTTCGATACGCTCGTTTGTTAACACACGTTGCACGTTGCTATACTGCGCTATAGGTATATTTGTTTCAGTTACACCAGAACATAATACCCAGCAATAAATAATTACCAATAAGCCATTGCCAATGTACCATGAAATATAAAGGAATGTATTTAAACGCATAATGTTGTATTTTTATACTACCAAAGTAGCTAGTCATACGACCGACCCGCCTGATAATAACCTGTGCTTGTGGCCAAAGATTGCCTGCTTGTAGATCGTGATAAATAGTAAATAGTAATAATTATTAAAAATGGGATGAAAGAAAAGGATCATTCTCGCTCGATGTATATTCAAGATTCTACTGAGAGCAATGATTTATCGGTAATCATTTACTCAATAGTTTACCATACCATACCCTATTAGCAACCAGTTTTGAAAATATAGATCATCTACGAAGAACTGTATTTTATTTTTTGTTAGATTCCTTTGCCATAGTTTAGTTCATATTTTGTTCTCAATTATAGGTGACGATTGATCCACTAATGACCTTTCTTTTTTTTGTATAATCATTAGGTATACTGTGTTCGTTGGGCGACGACGCCCGTGTGCAGCGCTAACGTGGAGAGCAGCTCCTGTTGTATTGCTCGATGGTTTATAAGTAGCTGAAGATATCTAAGTTTAAATGAGTGTAATTTTAAAGCACTACGCTTAATAAGTGCGTCAAATTCTTCGAAAATTTAGCGTCAGGCATAACATGTTATGTAAATGGTGCTGCCACTTTTGAAATATTATTGCTTTTGGTTTTTATTGCAAAAAGATAGAAAAACACATTAAATATTTATGTTCAATACAACGGCTCGCCCGATTCCCGTTTAGAACAATGTTACATAGAGTCTCATCGTCTAACAGGATTAGATCAGGAAGTAATCCACCGCACTCTCTTAAATTAAAGATACTAACTGAATACATGACATAATATTTACTTACTAACAATGTTACTAATTAATTGGAAAAATTGCAAATTCTAGACGAAAATTAAAAGACATTCCTCAAGTTTGGTTATAACAAGATTGTTAAAAGGAAATCCGTCTCAGGTAGATAAAGAACTTGATGACAATATTTCTTTTTACCCCACTAACTACTTCAAAGCGAATATCAAGGGTTATGATTTTATCAATTTATGTATGTATGTCTGTATTTTCTAGCGCAGCGCCTAAACAACCGAACCGATTTTGATAACTGAGGTGTCAATTCGTTATTATGTCCAGTGACGGACATTTAATAAGAACAAATTCAATATAAAGAATCCTACACACCAAAAAGTTGGGGCACTGAATTATGACTTTATTCTTCTATTGTATCAAGAGATAATAAAATAAAAGAGCAGAGAAATCTCAGTTTGAAAATATGATCTAATATATTAATTAGACTTAGAAACTGTAAAGTTATATTATACATTATTCATTACACTGATTAATCTATCTTATATATATTTACAAACGTATTAGGGGTTAAAGTATGAAATTGCCGTTTTGTACTGAAAAATTGAAACTCGTTTTCTTCTAAGATGTACTTACCATATTTATATAATCGAAATATTTACCCCTATTATCTATACATTGCTGCCATCTAAACGGAAGTTCATTTATGCCTTTACGATAGATCTGCGTGGATCTAGATTCGACAAACTGTGTGATAGCATTCTGTACTGCCTCCGGAGAAGAAAATTTTTTATCACGTAGAAAATTGTTCAAATCCTGAAAAACAAGTGAGAATCGGCAATGAATTGCCATAAATCTTAGAGTTCGAAAAAATGGTTCAAGTAATATGCAAAGGTCACGTGATACCACGTGACCTTGAGGTCAGGGGTCAAAGGTCATAGTCATTTCGGGTGTATATCGACTATGCTGAGTCGAATGGCGTTAACCGCGAGTCTCTAGATCTTACGGTTCTTGAGTTGAAAGTTGTATAACAGACAGACGGACGTCCGTCCGTCTGTCTGTTATACAACTTTCGGACGGACAAAGATGTTGTATAAGAGTTTTTCGAAATCTAAAATGGTAGTCCGTTGGAGCCAGGTATGGCGAGTACGGAGGATGACGTATGGTTTCTAACTGCAGCTCCTGCAGAGTTACAATAGTTTCTCGTATGAGGTCTTGTGTTATCATGGAGCAATAATGGTGAAGTTCGATTCACGAGTCGGGGCTGTTTCACTGCCAGTTTTGCCATCATTGTTCGAAGTTCGGCACTGTAAACATCTGTTGTTATTGCTTGACCAGATCGGAGAAAGCTATAGTGAGTAACACCATAAAGAGACCACCAAACAGTTACCATTATCTTTTTATTGGTAAGCTTTGTTGTTGTAGGGCACTGTTTCGGCCCTCGCCGAAGTGTACCACTTCGTGGCGGCGAGGAGGTCCCGCGGGGAGCCCCCGGGGTGGGAGGAGGTCGCACGCATACGGCGACAGGCGCGGGCCGCCCTATTGAAGCGGTGGACGGAGGACCTGGCTCCACCGGCCCCGGGCCAGTGGACGGTGGAGGCCATTTGCCCGGTCCTCCGGGGGTGGATAGGGCGGTGATTCGGGTCGCTGACCTTCCAACTCGTGCAGGTGCTTTCCGGGCACGGATGCTTCGGAAAGTATTTGCACTAGATCGCGAGACGGGAGGCGACCCCGGCCTGCCACGAGTGTGGGGCGCCGGAAGACACGGCGCTCCACACGCTGGAGGCGTGTGCCGCGTGGGGGCCGCAGCGGCACACGCTTTCGGCCATAATAGGCGGAGATCTCTCCCTGCCGAGCGTGATCAACGCCATGCTCGGCGGCGAGAGGTCGTGGCAGGCAGTGGTCTCCTTCTGCGAAGCTTTCATGGCGCAGAAGGAGACCGCGGTGAGGGTCAGGGAGAACAACCTCCTCGCTGACCCTCTCCGGCGCAGACGGACGGGAGCGAGAAGGAGGCGATTTGCCCGCCTTCTCGCTCCTGTATAGTGGGGTCACTGGTACAGAGTCGGGGGACTCTCTACCGGCTTGCACGGCCCCACACGTCTGGGGGATGGCCTTGGTGAGCAAGGCCTTCCCTCCACAGGTGCTGAGGCCCGGTCACCATCAGCCGGGCCAACCGCCGGGGCGGGATGGTGATTGCTAACGCGACCCCATCCCGCCCCACTCCGTCCGTCGGCGGAGGGACTGCTCACCCCAGGTTCTTAGTGTGTGCGACCCCCTTCAGGGCCGGAGGGTGGGTTTCCATAAAGGATTTTCCTGGGTCAAAAAATAAAAAAGGCGCCCATTTTTCATATTTTTTTATCTTATTGATTTGATGCAAATGAGCTTATATTGTAGGTAGGTAACGTTAAACCATGCCGCTAATTCCTCGGTAGTTTGACTTAGATCGGCTTTCACCATCTCCATCTCAATTCAGCGTTATTCACCTGTGTGGGCGGTCTTCCACGTGGTTCGTTCTTCAAGTAGAAGTTTCCATTACGAAAGCCTTTAAACCAAAAACGCACGGTGCGTTCATTAGCAGTCTCCTCTCCAAACACAGCGTTGATATTGCGAGCCGTTTCTGCCGCGTTAGTTCCGCGTCTCGTATTCAAAAATGACTCGGATTTTCCAAGTATCTATATTTCCAATTCCAATTTCCAAAACAATTAAAAGTCGAAAATCAAATGTTGCACATTTTTTAAAAGAAATAATCTTATAGATATCATGTGAAAAAAGTTTCACTCGAAAATCTCACACCATGAAGGTTTTATGTCAATTCAAAGTATCTATTACTATACAACGGCAACTTCACACTTTAACCTTTATTATTAACATTACAAAGTAATAATAAAATACCAATAATTATAATAATAAATATTTGCAAAAATGGTTATAAATATAAAAGTACAATATCAAAATATACCAAACGTTGAGTACATAGGGAATCTAATACTAAACAAAAGACAAGTATTTAGCAAAACTTAATCGTTTATGCATAATACTAACGCTATCTGTCAGCAATTAACTAAGATGTTTTTATAAGTGTTTTAATAAAACGTCATAGAATATTAATAATTATATTTACTACATTGTCAAGCTCTTCCTTTGCTGTCACAAAATTTAACGTTAAATGAAAAAACAGAAATTAAAATATTTTAATAATATTATGCAAACAGCTATAGGGTACATAGGGTATTCATAATTGTATATACTACTCAAGCTATTATAATAATTATCACCCTCCGCTGTCGCATTAAAAATAGAAAATTGAAAATAAAAATAATTAAAATGTTTAACGACCAAGATAATAGACCAATACAAGTAATGTTATAAAATAACTACAGGCGCTAAGTTAGACATTCTATTATTTTTAATTGCTCATAATAATATTGCAGGCGGTTGTTATTGAATACAACAAAGCCATGCGGATTCTTGCGATTCAAAGTAGCTATTCCACCGGCACCGGCCAGCATGGGCAACATTGTGAAGAGCTAAAATTATGTAGATAGTAGGTACGTTGTTATGGCTTGTGAATCACGTTATATTGTGATTAAAAACGGCGTTTGTGTGTCTTTGTGGCATTAACGGCCCTAATAGAAACAATTTGGCAAATAATTTCATGGGTACGTACTCAAAGTATGTGTTTCTGGATCAGTTTATAAATCACTTTTAATATACCTAACTGCTATGAAATTAGTTAAATATACATTTTTAGTAACATGGTTTTGGCATATGATGTTAAGGTCGTTGTATTTTTCATAGATACTTCCATCTGATTTAAATACCACTATTTATTTTTATAGTTTTAACAATATTAATTCATTATTTAGCTGTTTCCATGCCTAATTTGTACAAATTACTCAACATGCAACCATATTAACTGATAAATAATGAACTTGTCGAAAATCTCAAGCAATTTTTATTATTCTAAGGTGTAGTATAATTACCTCCTTCTTTTGATACCTCTATAGACACCTCATTCTCATGTACCATAAATATGAAACATGTGGTCATCTCATTCTGTCATTGCTCATTGTCACCTATAATATGCACGCTTTTTATGTTGAATAAAACCAAGTATTCTTTAGTTTTGGCTATTATTCTATCAATTTATTCAACATAGATAATTAATAAAAATGTCAAATAATAATCCAAGTTCTTCATTCTTCATCTTCTGAAAAAAATCCTGTGTCATCGATGACACGATTTTTACGACCGGGGCGCTTCGACATCGAACCCGGTACATCGGCAGCCGATATAAAATGGACTCACTGGCGGTACACTTTTACAAACTTTCTATGTGAAGAAAATTCTGAGCAGATTCCGGACTCCATTAAATTAAATTTTTGGCTAATCATTTGAACCCCACAATTTTCTCGATGATACGAGATTGTTCGACATATGAGACTGCCATGAATTTGCTGGATAGTATCTACATAAAAGCAAAGAATGTTATTCATGCGAGATATACATTATCAATTTCTGACTATATCCGTGCTCTAAAGCAATTAGCCTTTGATTGCGATTTTAAAAACGTGACAGCAGAACAAAATAAGAATGAATACATTCGTGATGCATTTATATCAGGCATTTCGAATCAAAAGATACGGCAAAGACTATTATAGAGCTTAACTTTAACACTGGACCAAGCTCAAAATCGAGCCATATCTCTAGAAACTGCAGAAGATAACTCTTCTGCCTATATGCGTAACAGTAATTCTGATAATAAATACAGTTCACGCAGTAACAGATACTATCAAAAATTGCGTTAACGAAACTGAAGATGTTACGGCTGGAGCGAATCGAAGCAAGGGTCGGCGTTGTTTCTTCTGTGGGAGTAAGAGCTTGCATCAACGAATTAAATGTCCAGCGTTTAATGCAATTTGTCAATTGTGTTCTAAGAAAGGCCACTTTGCTTCTTCTGCAAAAGTCGTGGACAGACTTTAAATGCTATTGAAAGTGAAGACAGTACTGCTCATGCGAATGAAACAAAACACGCTACGGCTGCATCTCCGTCGAGCTTAAGTAAAGCAACTATTTCTATCAGTATCCATGAATTTCAAGCTGAAGCTCTAATCGACACAGGAAGTTCAGTCAATTTCATAAACAAGAAATTGGTCCAAGATTTTAAGGTCTTCTTCGTCTTCGTCTTGTAAGGTCTTATCTTGAATCTCATCTCAAGATAAGATCTTACAAACTATGTATATCTTTGGCTTCTCTAAGTCACATTTCTTTCGTAGAAGGTGTTTATAATGCCACTATTAGACTGAACAAGGATACGTATTTCTAACAACCTCAATTAATTGTCAATAATTTATGTGCTGATGTTATCATAGGACATGACTTACTGAAATACCATAAGAGTAGTAGTACGGTTCAAGGGATACTTTGAAAATATGTGTCATGGAGTCATCAGTTCCTCCAGCGTCGCTGTTTACTAATCTTTCTTCTAACATAAAACCTATAGCAATTAAATCAAGGCGATATACTGAAGTTGATGAGCAATTTATTAAAGAAGAAATATCGAATCTGTTAAAGGATGGCGTGATTGAACCAAGTACTTCTCCATGGCGAGCGCAAGTACTTGTAACTAGAGGCACGACGCACTGAAAACGACTTGTCATTGACTATTCCTTAACTATAAATAAATTTACCGAACCTGATGCGTGTCCATTACCTAATATTGAATCAATGGTAACTATCGTTGCAAAATACAACTATTTCAGTCAAATTGATTTAAAAAGCGCTTATCATCAAGTACCAATTTTAAACACAGAGCGTAAATATACAGCTTTCGAAGCATGTGGTTCCCTTTACCAATTTACTAGAATTCCGTTTGGTGTCACTAATGGAGTAGCTGCATATCAAAGAACACTACAACATATCATTCAAACTGAAAATTTAAGAGGCACGTTCTGTTATCTCGATGATGTGACCGTGTGCGGATTAAATAAGGAAGATCATGACAAAAACTTGCAATATTTCATGAATGCTGTAAAAAAATATAATCTTACGTTAAACGAATCAAATGCATTTTTGGATCAGAAAGTTTAATTGAATATCTTTAGGATATTCAATTAAAAATAATGTCATCAAGCCTGACAAAGAAAGATTCAAACCTCTTCTAGATCTACCTATTCCAATTGATTCAGCATCCCTAAAACGTGCACTGGGTATGTTAGCCCACAATTCAAAGTGGATTTACAATTTTTCAGAACAAATTAAGCCATTGATTGGCAATACGCGGTTTCCACTGAGTCAAGACGCTATATATTGTTTTGAAGGTTTAAAATCAGGAATTGCTAAATCTTGCTTATCTACTATTGACCATGATGAAATGTTTACAGTGGAAACTGATGCGTCCGAACATTCAATACCGCTACTCTTTCCCAAAATGGACGCCCTGTGGCTTTCTTTTCAAGAACTTTATCCAATACGGAACGTAATCATTCATCTATCGAAAAAGAAGCAGATGCGATTGTGGAAGCACTTCGTAAATGGCGACATTATTTAATCGGAAGACATTTCATCCTCAAAACCGATCAGCAATCGGTAGCTTTCATGTTCGATCAGAAGCAAGATAAAAAATGAAAAAATCGAACGATGGCGCTTAGAACAATCTTGCTACAGGTATGACATAATTTATCGCCCAGGACGGGAAAATACTGTAGCTGATGCATTATCACGAGTTTGTGCTCATATGACTCCCCATAAACTCTACGAATTGCATGACCAATTGTGTCATCCTGGTGTTACTAGAATGTTGCATTGGGTGAGATCAAAGAATCTTCCATATTCTATTGAAGCAATACGATCTATGACAGCATCTTGTAAGATATGGGCTGAAATTAAACCACGGATTTTCAAAACTGAGGGACGTTTAAATAAAGCCTTAGCTCCCTTTGAAAGACTAAATATCGATTTTAAAGGACCACTTCCCACAAATACGTCAAATCGGTATATACTTACTATAATCAATGAATTCTCAAGATTTCCATTCGCTTATCCCTGTACCGATCTATCAGCTTCAACTGTGATAAAATGTCTGAAGGATCTATTTCACTTTTTTGGATTCCCACTATACGTCCACTCTGATCGAGGATCTTCCTTCTTATCGGAAGAATTAAGAAATTTCCTTACGCCACTGGGAATACTAGTAGGACTACTCCTTACAACCCCCAGAGAAATGGCCAATTCGAAAGACTGAACGGCACATTATGGAAAGCAATACAGCTAAATCTTCGATCAAAAGGAATGGATATCTCAAACTGGGAACAAGCACTATCTAATGCTTTAAACTCTATTCGATCTCTTCTATGCACAAGCATTAACGCTTCTCCTCACGAAAGATTGTTTATTCATCCTCGTCGTTTACCAAACGGTTCAACTTTACCAACATGGCTTATAAATTCCGACCAGTTCTAATAAAGAAAAATGTGAGAACTTCAAAATATGACCCAATAGTGGAAGAAGCCGAGGTTCTAAAAGCGAACCCTACGTATTCGCATGTCCGACTCTCGGATGGACGAGAATGTACTGTATCTAATAGACAATTGGCGCCTTTACCTTCAATTCCTAATATTTTTCGAAGAAGACCAAGATAATGAAATCAATGTCCACTTTGAGCTTAACACAAGTGCCAGCACAGTCTGTAGAAACTGAAGATGTGCAAGATGAAAACGGTACTGAAATAGAGGCAGCACATGAACTTCGCCGCTCTACTCGTGAAAGACGCCCTCCATCATATCTTCGTGATTATATTGGAACTTCAAGGGCGGGTGATTGTAGTATAATTAGAGCTTGTCCAACTTAAAATGACGCGCACCTCTCTCGTATTTACGCATACACGCAAGTTTAAAATATGTACGCAACAGTACACACCTCATTCTCATGTACCATAAATATAATACATGTTATCTCATTCTGCTATTGCTAATTGTCACCTATAATATGCACGCTTTTTATGTTGAGTAAAACCAAGTATTCTTTGGTTTTGGCTATTATTCTATCATAAGGCAGACTTTATTCGGTTGGATAATATTTAACTACATAATACTCAATACGCAAACCACCACACTGCTCAGCTGCTTTTTGACATGTTTTTGACACGTTGAGAATTGACAACATTGACAGTGACAAACTGTAAATGAAAATCATAATTTTGTTGACTGAAATAAAAACTTAAGTAATATTTAAATATATAAAGACCAACAAGATTGTATTAGATTGTCGGCCCATAGAGTAACTTAAAATATATAACTGAGTGTCGGCCAACGGGGTCGAACAGGTTTGTTCAGATATCTGATAAAATAAGATACAGTTTATAAAAGTGAAGATACGTTAAAGTACATAATGCAATAATATCATAAATTACTTTTATCCACACTTTTATTGCCTGATAAGTGATATACGAATATTATAGTTAATTTCTTGTCAGATAGGTATTATTTATAAATAATCATTGATATAAAGTATTCATGTTACGTTAAGTTTTTGATCAGCATTCCAAAGTTTACAGTAGTTTTTAGTTTTTAATCTTGAAGACTTGTTAATAT
The DNA here is from genome assembly GCA_930367265.1 of Catocala fraxini. Lineage (NCBI taxonomy): Eukaryota > Metazoa > Arthropoda > Insecta > Lepidoptera > Erebidae > Catocala > Catocala fraxini. Next base: position 12,488,726 of record OV884042.1, read on the forward strand.
ACCTATTTGAAATGTTATTAGGACGAGTAAGTCAATTCCTAATAAGACGTTCTATTCACATATCTCCGAAATTAAATCAAGCCATGGGTATTGACGGCAATACGATACTAGCGGAGAGTTTGAAAAGGCAGGTGAGTGAACTCATATCAAAAATTTTTTTAATGATATAATATATTTATTTGATTTTTCTTTAGATTTAATACGTATCATTAATATTTCGTAGTCAGTAACTTGCAAAATACAGTAAGATAAGTCCATTTACATCTATAAGACTTTGACCTCATTACATTTATTTATTTTTATGTTTATGACTATATAAGTATGAAAGTTATTATAAATCCGCGGAGTGTGCTTTTTTTTGTAATTATTTTACTTATATTCCTACAATTACAGTAGGTATGATGACAGTAAGGTGTAAATGTGAATTAATTATTTTATCAATACTTATCACAAATGCTATGTAGCATAAAATAATGTGTTTTCATCTTCTAATTTAAATTAGTTTAAACAATATAAGTGTTTTACTTCATTATTATTTATTATACTCTTGTAAACAACTTTTTACCCTTCTTAAAGTACAAGGTATACAATTAAAAATAAATCAGTATTCTTCTTTTAATCTGTCCAGTCTTGGAGTGACAGACTTAATTAAAAACCTATTGTGTCTGGCCACCCATGTGTCACTGTGACTCTAAAGGTTAAGCATGTAAACACTACAATAAAAAAACTACTCATTCACAGTAAATTGCTGCAATTTTCTCCCTATTAAAATGATTGCTTGTATGTAATAAGACAAATTGTTTTAGGGTGTGGAGTATGTATTTGGTATAGTTGGTATACCAGTGATTGAGACAGCTCTAGCCTTCCAAATGGCTGGGCTGAAATATGTTGGCATGCGCAATGAGCAGGCAGCATGCTACGCAGCCCAAGCTGTTGGATACCTCACAGGTTAGTGTGTTATTTTCTTTTAATGTTGCTATGAGCCATGTTTGAATAAATACTATTGAAGTAGCCACACTAGCAAGGGTTAAGTGCTGCACTTGTTGCATTTAATGAATGCTTCTTTCCTCCTTACGGTGACCCAACAATCATTGTCCTCTAAATAGAGAAGCTCCTGTACTGCCATTGTTATCTATATACCCCACTGGCTCTTATGTTTGCAAGCATACTTACTTTAATATAATTAATCAACATTAAATAAGAGACTATGGCTGCATTATGGATCTAGCTGTGTGTCGCAGGAGACTTTATTAACATACAATTAATGGACACAAATTATACAAATTTATTTAATCAAACTGTGCAGTTAATTCTGTAAGAAAGGATGTCAATAGTTGTAAAAGTACAGTAAAAATTATTTTAGTGCATTGAACAAGTACTCTTGAACATCGCCACATGTTGATATAAGGGAACAGCTTTTAAAATTAGTGTCTATTTTATCAGTTTGTATTCCAATACTTAGTACAAAGGTTGAGAGCAGCGATAGCTCCGTAGGGAGACCAACAGACTGCAATGCAGAAGGTCTCGGGTTCGAACCCACGTCGCGCACCTCTGACTTACAGAAGTTATATGACTTTTCGAAATTATGTGCATATTGATTGATAATTATCGCCTGCTCCGTGCCTCGGAAAGCACGTTAAGCCGTCGGTCCCGGCTGCCATGAGCATCTATGTAATGGCAGTCGTTATTGGGAGAGTGTCGACACAAAAGATTCCACTGGGTCGAAGTGTCGCCGGTCTGCACTGACTGGCCCCCACATAAGATAAGATAAGTACAAAGGTATCTTTACCAATTCTAAATTTTTATTATGACTAAATAACTAAATTTTTATCTCTATTCAAGAATTAATTACTTTTATACCATAATCAATATGATAAAATACATACTTTATTTGATAATAAGATTAATTATGTTTTAACAATTTAGCAAATTTTATAATCAGAAATTTTAGTAAATCCTCAACCTATAAATATTGGAAAGGATGATGACCAATTTTGTAAACATCAATGTGTATCTGAATATTTGTGATTGTTTTGCATAGACACACTATCCATTTACAAAATATCATCATTATAATCATTGTGAGGCAATTTCCCCGCAGTATAACCAAATGTTTTATGCTCTAGGAAAGCCAGGAGTATGTCTGGCAGTATCTGGTCCTGGGTTACTCCATTGCATTGGCGGCATGGCCAATGCCCAGGTTAACTGCTGGCCTCTTATAGTCATCGCCGGCTCCTGTCCACAAGACCACGAAGGCATCGGAGGCTTCCAGGAATGGCCACAGGTAACACATAAAGTTCTTATTACCACTTACAAAGCCAAAATAAACAATGACTGACTGCTAGATTAGACTAGTGTGGTGTTTAGTACCCACGGTCTTAATAACCACTAACACTAAATAAATAAATTACTTTTGACTTTGGCTTCGACTTTGGCTAACACAAATAATATATTGGTAACAAAAAACAAATTGCATTTCAAAAAGATAAAATTTTAACTTTACAATTTCGTCTTAACTAAGCTTCTAAACTATTCTAACTATTTTGGGATTGGTGACATATAGATAGACTTGCGAAAATTTTTGTGGCCTAGGATAGATAGATATAACTTTTATTTCAATTAATAATATAATGTAAAGATACCGAAAAGCAGAACTTCCTACTACAGGCATGTCATGCTTAAAAGGGGGTTCTAAACACAAACTCATATATGTACCAAATATTTTTGAGACAATAAAGTTATTTATTATTTATTATTATTATTATTTTAGGTAGGATAGGTATCATTGTGTTTTTAAGGGATAAGATGTGCCATCTTATCCCTTAAAAAGTCATCATTACCTGCTTAGAAATATTAGAAGTACGTGGTGCCATTTATATGCATATAAATACCTTTATATTGATTAAGAATTTTGGAGATTATTATAACTAAGAGCCTTTCTAGTAAATACGCCCATCTATTAGAGAAAACTTAAGTAATCGATTACGATCAGCAGTTCTCGAGATATTAGCAAGCATATCTACATAAAACATACATGTCAAACTAAGAATATTTTTCAAGTGGCAAATAAATATGAGCTGTCTACGAAAACATCAGTGGGAGATAAAAAAATCTCGAGGCAGATCCGTTGACTGCATTAAGTAGTGAATGTTTGGCTTCATAAACGTAGATTGTTCACGAAGTTTCTACTAACTGTTTATGCGGCAACAAAAGCCTGTGAAATCTATTAAAATGCAAATGAAATACAAACAATTACTTCATAATCATATTGTGTCACTATACAGGTTTATTTATTGACGTTTGTTTTATTCAAAACGTGTATCTAAGCAATTCTTAAAGGATAAGATTAAATATATAACCACCTCAAGACTAACAAATTATTATGAAGTATAGCCACGATAAATAATAACATAGATGTCCAGCTATTAATAGCGATAGTGTTTGTGAGCTTGTTTTCACAGGCTACTTTTATTTTTACGGAGTCTCACGGTCTTTTGGGTATACATATAAGTACAGGCAAGCATTGTACATATGTACATTTATGTATAGTTACCTTTTCTGCGTACCTATTTTATTAAGAGTTCATGAGTTATGAAGTACATGTAATTGACGTAAAACTTTATCAATTACTAATCGGGGTCACCTATTGTGTTTATAGTAGAGTTCATATTATGAATAGTTAAATAATATTAGTATTCTTAGGTAATAGTAGTGTTTCGGATTTCATTGTTAAATTACAAAATAACTAGGTAATACTATTCTGCCGTCCAGTAACTAAAAGGATGTTAAGTGTTATGGAGCGTTCAACGTATATGGCTTAACTTCTTTTAGTTAGCGGACGACTGTATAACGAATGGCCTAGCCTAATTGATCCACGGGCGTAGTGGGCACGGGCATTAAGTCGAAGGAGCCCCGCCAGGCGGGCTCCTTCGACTTAATGAAAGGGGCGAAAGTCAAGGGGCGTACGAGCTCGTAGCGAAGGAGAGTTCAAGCTAAAATTTTATGTGAGCCATCGTTTTTTAAAAGCCGGGCCCGCCCTGGAAAATAACCCTCGATACGCCAATGTCGGTCAGGAAATTCTCTGTAACTGCACAAAGATTGAAGCCATGCCAGGCAGAAGGAAATAGACTCGCTACTTCCACAATTTTTCTAGCCGAATATCAATACAGAATCAAGTAGGGAGGGGGCTACTTGATTCTGTAAATATAATAATAATAATGTCCTGCTGACCGAATTTCGGTCACGGCGGCTAATCTTATTGGAGACTGGCCATCTGAAAATGCACAAGTGTGTGCGCAAACGTAAGTGCGCTTACACCCACACGACTGGAAAAAGATCAGGCGTAGGACCAACGGATTTACGTGCTTTCCGAGGCATGGATTATGTATTATGTAAATATAATACAGACATGCCGAATGCCAGTATCAATATTTTTACGTGTGTGATATAGATATTATACAATCGGTATATAAAATACACGTATTGAATACAATAAATTAGATAAAATTCGACTTACTTTCAACGGAAGTAAAATATCCATCTGTAATATTTGATAGTGATAAGAATTAAAATGATACTAGAATTATCAGTACTTCATTTAGGCCTAAGAATTGTGTTTAAAAAAGACACAGTTTTGAATCATTTTAAATGTTTGTTGCACTCTATGAAGTCATTTCATTGTACACACAGCGACACATCAGACTGTTTGGACTTTAAACTATTAGAAGTTGAACTCTGCGAATCGTGCGAGAGAGTGCGTTATATTTTTGTTACGCTCTATCCTTACCATTACATCGACACCACTATGCACTGTCCTTTGCCGACAATTCTCTATTTCGTATGTAGCGTAGTTATGCGCATATAGGGTGTCTAACTTGATGTGTAGCCGTGTGTACAATATAATTTTATTTAGATCTACATGTGTATTTTATTTTATTAGGTTAAACAGCATTTAATATTAGTACATATAACTGTTTATACAGTTATATCTACTAATATTAAATGCTGTTTATTTTCTTATAACACAATAAAATTGCTTAACATAGTAAACATTGGAGAACTTATACTCATGATATTATTTACAAATAAGTTACTTGATACAATACAATGTTTCCACAGGTTTATAGTACATACATACATGTCTTGTATTTTACGTTTCTATTTGTTATAAATAATTTTCTAATGCAACGTCAGTAGTGGATGACCGTTGGAATGCCACGCATTGGTCTTGTGTTCGGTCCTGTGGCACGCACCTCTGTCTTTGCGAAGTTATGTCCGTATTGAATAGTTAATTATCACTCGCTTTAACGGTGAAGGAATACACCCGAAGCAAACCTGTATGTCTAAAAGCTTTCTAAAATGTTCTTTCAGACGTGTAAAGTCAGTCAATCCGCATTGTATTCAAGTAATTAACCTATCTCTTTCTATATTTCTAATTATTAAAACACAATTAATACCTTAAATTAAATAATTTTTTTGCCGAACTTCTTTAATTCGTATTTTTAATGACCCTACTTATGCAAAAGTTACACACCTGAATTAATCTCCTTAAGTATAAACTTAAGGAGATAAATTCAGGTGTGTAATATCACTAATAACGAATATTTATCGTGTTGCTAGCGACCCGCCCCGGCTTCGCACGGGTAGTACAAAATCTTCACAAATTATACACCTAAACCTTCCTCATTAATCACTCTGACTATTGGTGAAAACCGCATGAAAATCCGTTCAGTACTTAGTTTTTGATTTTATCGCGAACAGACAGACAAACGCGACGGGCGCTTTGTTTTATAATTTGTAGTATCATAGTGATTCATAGAGCTCAATAACATTTGCATTATCAGTCAACAATGGTATGGAAACATTCAATATGTTGATGCATTTGGACCTACAGTACACTATATAACTGAGCTACAGTGTACCTATATAAGGGATATTGTTTACTTATCCTACTTATCGGTCAGTCGGTGCATCAGCCAATAAGATACTAGTAGCAATATTATAACTTCTTGCTATCAAAATATTACGTCACATAAATATTTCGCTAATTATTATTAAAGATATCCGTGTTTTCATTCCGCTAAAACAAATTAAATATTCTAAAAGATAACTTTTCAAGTATATTAAACCAGCTACAGTCTATTCCAGAGATATAATGAATAAATGTCGATATCCACACATACACACAATCGACTTGAACACCCTTACCAAATATTGTCTTTGACCCTTATCACAAGCATTTAGCTTAGTTGTGAGAGTTAATTATTATACTTATGATTTCAAACAACAAGGGGCCACATAGTTAGAAATACAATTAAAAATAAAATGATTATTCAAAAACTCCGATTACACATATTTTCAGGCTTCGGCTATTTTATAACATATAGGTAAGGTATAAAGATATTGAATAGAATTAGACGCTACTTGGCGGCAATCCATTGTAATCAAATAATTGGAAAGAGGGGAAACTGTCACGCACCCTCGGATTACACACCCCAACTATTACAATAGAAAATATTTAAAATATCGAACAGGGACTATCGCGTTGTGGAATCCGAACGTATATTTCTCTTTTGTTTTAACGCAGGGGAATGCTTTGATCCATACCTCTCTGCGGAAAAGTGTAGCGGAAAGGTTATGTAGGGCCGCCCAGGAAAAGCTGGAACGTCCTGGGTACTATCGACTAAACCTACCATCGTGTGCCCACTCGCTGCCTTATGTGGTGGGTGGGTCGCTGAAACTAAAACTAGATCAACGACATCCGAGCGTACCTACTCCGAAGCGGAAGACGCAATATTTATTTTATTGAAGATTATTAGGTTCTTCTTAGAGATATCACTTCGTTATTTCGATGCATCTTTTTATTGTTGTTAATCGAATAAGTTCCAGATTCAGCCTAAATTTTAAGAAACATAAATATTGTAATATTTTTTCATAGGTGGAGTCAAGCAGGCTATATTGCAAGTATTCAGCTCGGCCGCCATCGCCTCGCCTTATCCCGCTGCACGTCGAGAAGGCGGTGCGCCTCGCGTCTGCAGGCAGGCCTGGAGTAGCCTACCTCGACATGCCTGGAACACTGCTTATGGTAAGTACGTTTAAGATCTTCTGACATGATGATACCATTTTTCACCCGCTATCGTGTGAAAAATTGTGCCACTGACCTAATCCGTAACATGAGTTACGGATCGGATGTCGATGATAAATGGAATGTATGGCTGTCTAAAAGTCATGTATGGCGTTTCTTCTTATTGGTCATTGTCTTGCCCAGGTTGTAACACTATATATATAAATAAAAGTATCATGTCAATCTTAACTATTTTACGATAAATTCGACTGAAATTTTGGACTCGACTATTTTGAGTAGTTTCGGTACTACAAGATTCTCGGACTTACCGAGACTAAATTTAGTTCAAAATTAGGGTTCTTCTTCTTTTTCGTGTGGTTAGTAGCCAACCTGTTGTCAAGAGTTTTTCAAGCCGCCCGTAGGCCCCTGATGTGGCTTAACGACTGCTGTCAATTTGACAACAACCGGGACCGACATTTTACGTGCCCTCCTAAGCACGGAGACGCTCAGATGAAATACCACTAAGCGGTCACCCGTCTATAGACTGACCGCACCTAACTTGCTTAACCTCTCTAATCATTTACCGGTCAGTGAGTGCAACTGGCTATGTTACGTTACATGAACAACAATAGCGTTCTTATAAATTCCTCTGTGATTGTTTAATATCTGCAAATTAAGTAGACAATAAATTATAACAAATTAAGCTTACAAAAACATTTACCTACTAAGTAAGTATACAATATTTAATACTAATGTTTACACAAAACTGTAGACCTTGATGAAATTAAGTAGGTATTATATTTTAAGTGTAGATTGTAGGCACACACAAGTTATGACCTTCCATTTAACCTTTTCAAAACGTAAGACGCCGATGCTATTATTTAAAATTTACTTAAACACGTACATAAAAACGTTTTTGAATTATTATAATACTATACTTAGTTGTGTGTATATACATTCACCGCCACAGAAACTTGGCCACACGTAAAATTGTCAGTAATTTATAATCTCATGTTTTTCTCACTGGAACAGGGGTAGATGCACTCAATAGGTGTTTATAAGGCTTTTAGAACAATAAAATTAACACAAAACTGCACCATTGTGAATGCTTTTAAAATTAAGCACTTTTACAAAAAGTATGACTTTTACACTATTCATTTACAAACGGTAAAAAATTAGTAAAAAGAGACTGTTTTTACTGTCTCTGCTTTTTAATATTGAGTGTTTCCTCCTCTAGCTCTAATAACCGCTTGCATTTGATCTGGCATGCTTTGAATTATGTTTTTGACATCAACTTGTGTAATACTTTCCCAAGCGGCCACTGCTGTGTTTCGGAGTTGGTTAAGAGTTGTGGCGGGTTGGTTAAACTGGGTCCTGGACTGGACTTTATATTTCTCTTAAGCATGTCCCAGACATGTTCTATAGGATTTAAGTCTAGACTGCGAACCGGCCACAGCAATTTTTGAATACTTAAAGGTATTCATCAACGCAATTTGCAACGTGGGGGCGTGCATTATCGTGCATTAGGAGGAATTCATCGTGGCCAATGAATTCCGAATATGTCAAAACATGTTCCTTAAGGACCTCTTCGATGTATCGGGTTGCAGTTAGCCGGTTGTCAATCATAACCAACTTCGTATGACCGGCGACCATCAGGACTTGTTCCTCCCCAAACTATGAAAACTCACAGTTTGTGTGGTGGTGTTGTGTAGAAACCTCTCTCCTCTTCTTCTCCACACTCGATTGCGACCATCTGGAGCATGCAAAGCGATTCTACACTCGTCTGTGAACAGCACTCGAGCCCATTGCTCATGAGTCCAGTTAGCGTGTTCACGTGCAAATTAAAGTCGCGCTACTCGGTGATGTCTGAGAAGTTCTGGACCGCGTGATGGTCTACGAGCTTTCAAATTTACTTTTCCCATACGTCTTCTCACCGTACGCTCGCTAACATTGACGCATCTTATGATTTCAACAGCTGTCAAGTAGCGATTTCTTAAAATTTCAAGTACAATAAAGCGGTCGTCTCGAGCAGATGTGCATCTAACGCCTCCACTGCCTGGTCTGCGGGAGTATTGACCCGTCTCCTGGTACCGTTTTAGGGCATACTGCAGCGACGAACGTGGTACGTTAAGCACTACAGCGATTTCACGTTGTCAGTCCTTGATTAATTAATGTGCAACCTGTGCTGGTATTCAGGGCATTTTTATTGGCTTTAAAGCACCTTTAGTGATTGAATAATAAGCACAAAACCACAATTATTGAATAACTTAACCGAAATCTCTCATAATATACAAATTTCAACTTGCAACTTAACGGGTCAAATGACGCTATTCAACTAAAAGCTAAAAGTTACACCATAGTGCACTCAAACGTAATGAATTACCGTCTTGAACTAAGGGTAAACACATTTTAGAGCTACCTTCATCATAAATAATCATTGGAAACACTTAAAATCTCTGTTATCGCATACGTCGCGTTGGCCAAGATTCCGTGCCGCGGAGTGTATTTTTAGTCGGACACTTTAAACGTTTGAATTTATTTCACTTAAATAAAAAATACAACAGAAATTAATAAATGAAACTAGCTTATGTACCTAGAGTGTGTGCGTGCGTGCGTGTGTGCGTGCATGTGTGCGTGCGTGTGTGCGTGCGTGTGTTCGTGCGTGTGTGTGCGTGCGTGTGTGCGTGCGTGTGTGCGTGCGTGCGTGTGTGCGTGCGTGCGTGCGTGTGTGTGTGTGTGTGTATCTGTATCAGGCATGATCTAATGCACACTAGAGCAGATTACAATATACCGGTCGCGTGTTAGTTTTAGCGCTACAAGGATTTGTGAGCTTTATATGAAAGTAATCTTGCTCTTCACTAAGATATCATGTTGTCCCGTTGTGAAGAACTTGAACACATTTACGTGCAACAAGTAAATCAAATTTCGAATGCGATGCCACATTATACTTCTCTAGATATTATCTGGATATTGATATAAATACGGATCTTCATGGCTTGCTATCCTAAAACTACTATGTTGGTTGTATATGTATAGATAGGCTCCTATAAGAGCCAGATTAGGATAGCCATCATACCTAGGATTTTTATTCAACTGGCCGTTCGATTGTGGATCCATCGGCCATTCGGTCTACAGAAGTTCAGAGCCAGGCATGCTTGTGCTGCTTCCTGCTCTCCTGTACCAAGCACCTTATTAGGCAGGCTGTTTTTTGTCGACAACAGTCTGTAAGTCTGTCAGTTAGAAACTACAGTGAGCATTTATGGCACTAATCGGCCTTATTATAAAATTGCACAAATTCTATAAATATTAAAATCTCGTGTCACGGTGTTTGTTGGCGCACACCTCCGAAACGGCTCGACCGATTTTTATGAATTTTTTTATGTATGTTTGGTAGGTGTGTGAGAATATTTCAGTCGTGAATATTTCATACCGCTAGGTGATTAGGGTCAACCTAACTTACATTTACGCGAGCGAAGCCACAGTCAAAAGCTAGTAATCATATGTAATTGGTAATACAGGCTGAAGCCGACGAAGACAAAGTGCCGATGGACTTTTATAACGCCGAGCCGGTAAGGCTGGCGCACCCCGACCCCGCGCTGGTGTCCCGCGCCGCGGACCTGCTGGCAGGAGCGGAGCGCCCGCTCGTCATCGTTGGCAAGGGCGCCGCCTATGGACGCGCTGAGGACGCCATCTGCAACCTAGTCAATAACACCAAAATACCATTCTTGCCCACGCCTATGGGTAAGAGATGAAGATTTAAAAAAATACCCTTAAAGTATTCTCTATAGGTATAAACTATTAAAAATGAGCATCACAGAATTTTTTCCTTATGTTTCCAACGATAGATGTTGCGGTCTCAGTGCTTTAAGAACTAAGATATGGTTTAATAGCTGGTCAATTATACTAAAATCCCATTCCTGCCCACGCCTATAGGTAAAGAGGTACCACTTTAAAATATACCATTAAAATAATTATATGTATACACTACTAAAAATAGGCAATATTCGGCTCTTTCTTATGTTGTCAGTGATAAATGTAGCGGTCTTAGCGCGAAAATACTAAGATCGAGTTCAATAGCTATGTATTCACATGAATCTGCTATTAATACAAACAATTAGCAAGAGGTTTTAACAATAATATAAGTCACTAATAAACACAAATTGCAGTTTTATAGCACCATTCCTGATACAAATCTCAAACCTTAAATAATAAAATAATATACCTCTAAGTCCTGTGTAAAACTTCATGAACTGTAGAAAATGCTTACAAATTTCAATGTCCATTTACCTGACGAACGAATGAAGTTGACGAAGGAAAAATATATTTTTATCGATTCACTGTATCATCCCAGTACCTACCCAATTCAAAGACTACCTTCTGAATGGGTAGACATCTTCCCAATGCGATGACATAGCAAGTAGCGAGTCCCTAGTAGGACGAGATGACGAATGACCACTAAATCTTCAATGCAAAGTTGCGTATATATTTTGAGCGAACGATAAAAGCAATATGTTTTATAATTAATTAATTAATATGCAATGTATTGTATTGAACAGGCAAAGGCGTAGTCCCCGACGAGTCAGAGTACTGCGTATCGACTGCACGAACACAAGCCCTACTGAAGGCTGACGTCATCCTGTTGCTAGGCGCCAGGCTCAACTGGATGCTGCACTTCGGACAGGCGCCCAGGTTCGCGCCCGACGTTAAAGTTATACAGGTAATCTATTGTTAAACACCACATAACTATTTTATGGATTAACTTATGGCAGGGATATTTTTGGATGAATTTATCTATAAGATAAGTCTACTCTATCTCTCTTATTTATGGCCAGTCCTACAACTAACAAGTAAAATTGTCTTCTATTTACGCGAATATTATTCATTGAAATTAAACTGCTATATACGGATTTTATCGCGTTGTTTATTTGACACTTTATTACAAAATTTTTAAAATTGTTACACTACTACTACTATTAAACTTTACTAATTTTTAAGCTAATTAAATTATTATTAAATTATTATTTATTATTAAACTGTTGCACATGTTCACACACAGCAGACTTCAACGAGCGTTGGTGTTTTACATCAGCTATGTGTTCTTTTATGCGGGTGCCTATGCTTCTCTTGGTTTGACCAATGTATGAGAGTCCGCAGTCACAATCTATTTTATAGACCCCTGCATCTTGTAAAGGTAGTTGGCACTTGACGGATGGTAAAAATTGACTTATCTTCGTTGGCGGCTTGAAGTATGTGTTGATTGAAGCTCGCTTCAAGATGTAGCCAATCTTGTCAGTGACACCCCTTACATAAGGCAGTATAGCAGGCTGGCGCTCGACTGTGGCTGGCTTTTCTCGGGATCTGTGACAGCGGCGTGGCTGTTGGAGCTTGTTGTCTTGCAGTACTTGCTTGACATGTTGAAGCAAAAAGTAAAAGTTATCCGAAAGATATTTATATTTCAGATATCAGGCCGTAAAGATTATTATTATTGTTATAAACACGCCTATTTTACCCGTTTAATTCTAATTCCTATATAGCAAAGGCACCTTACAAAAATAATAAACAATTTTTGTAAGATACCTTACAAAAATTAAAACAACAGATACAAAGTACGCCCAAACTCAGAAGTACTTATTCGTGGATACCACACTATTTTATTATCACAGTATCTTTCATAAGAAATAATTAGTTAAAGTAATATGATTGCATGAGAAGCAACATTCAGCCTTTTATTTTAAGTACATCTTACTATAATAATTTAACAACTGTTTAAATTTGTTACTTATCAAAAACAATTAATGGTCTTAAAATAATTAATACATTCATTCACGACTTTTTATTAAGACATGGGAAAATAAAATAATTTATTTGTGAAAATATGCAATACTAGATGTGCCTGCGGTTTCACCGCGTTTATAGTTACTGTTCCGCCCCCATGGGTCGTAGCTTGATGTTATATAGCCTATAGCCGTCCGCGATAAATAGACTATACAACACTAAAATAATTTTTCTATTCGAACCAGTAGTTCCTGAGATTAGCGCGTTCAACCAAACAAACAAACAAACTCTTCAGCTTTATAATATTAGTATAGATGTTGACTTAACAATAGATTATTTATGTTTTATTCTAGGTCGACATTACTCCTGAGGAATTTAACAACAGCATCAAGTCAGAGGTGGCTGTGCACTCGGACATCAGACCGTTCACTGAGGCGCTCACTCAGAAACTTGCTGAGAAGAGGTTCGCGCTCCAACCCAACAGCCACAACTGGTGGCAAGCGTTGAAACAGAAGCAGGCAGCCAACACTGAGTTCGTTAAGGTATACCCATAGCTCTATGACTTACGGCATCCATTTGCTTGCAGATAAGAAAATAAAAATACATATTAGCTTTTGACCTGACATTTGACCCAATACCTTACCAACCCCTCACTGTGGCCAAGACGCCTTTACCCATCGTTGATCAGTCGTGTGAGTCTACTCGACTGGCAGTGAGTTATCAAATACCTGCCTGTTACCCTCGGACGCATGGTGCAGGCTTCCCGAATTGATCTATCTAATTATTTATTAATCAAATAGTATATGGTAGGCTAGGAACTTAGGGAATTGGAGCTGATAGGACTGTAGGTACTTTAGGGTTCCGTAGGTTCTTGTCACATAATTGTGCGCATCTAGTCCGCTACTACTAAGATGACGACTGTACGAAATTCTTCCCTTTGCAACATTGTCCCTATCTTATAGGTAGTATATAGGGTTTAGGAGCTAGACCAGTTTCAGTTTCGAAGCGTAAAAAGCTTAAATATATTTTTTTTACTTTAGGAAATTGTTTTTTTTTATCATCCAAAATTTTATTTAAAAAGCCCATTAAATGAGGTATAAATTTGACTACACTATTTATTTAATTGTAACTTATAAAACTGGATAATGGGATTCGAAGTACCGCATACCTACCGATTAGTCAAATTTTAAAGCCCTCTAGCTGGTTAACAGGAACTTGTAATGTAAAAAAAAAATTGTATCTGAATCGAGTGCATATATACAGTGGTCGACATATAATTAGAAACAGTACATAAAACTTAGGTAAACACAGAATGAACTATCGTTATGAGTAAAAAATATATAGATTAAATCACTATTAACTTTGCCAGAATATATAGTAAATAAGTTAAAAATTCATAAAGTATAAAAGAAAGAAATCTGTTCTATCTTTAATTATTAAAAGAGTTTAAATATGAATGATAGTTAAATTTCTATTACTGGCCGCTTGGACAACTAATTAGAAACAGGATCCAAGGTTCGTTCCATCTTTAAAATTTAAAAAAAAAACCTCTTTCTTCGCTTTTTCTGTAGTTTCGGCGGCAATTAAACGTCAATTTGGAATTACGTGAATAATAAGTTTTGTTAAAAGTGGGTAAAAATAAGAGTTGTGACGAGTCAACTAGGCAATTAATTGTTCAATTACATTTAGATCGAAAGTGGACTTATAGAAGAATTGCTAATCATTTAGAATGTTCTGTGAAGAAAGTTTTCAACACTATTGTTCAGTATAAAAGAAACGAAACTACTAAAAGTGTTGTTAGAATTAGCTCGTCCAAGAAAAACGTCTCCCCGGGAAGATTTGCAAATAATACGTGTAGCTAAACAAAACCTGTTTAAAGGCTCTAACGAGATTAGAAATGAAGTTTTTCACCTGATGACCCAAGGAAAATTTCCTCGAAACTGGTACGCCGCAGATTAGTGGAAGCTAAATTGTTCGGGAGGGTTTCTCAAAACGTACCGCTTCTTACCAAGCAACACCGAGAGAAGCGATTATTATTTGCAAAGAAATATCTTAACTGGACCGTAAGAGAATGGAAAAAAGTGTTATTCTCGGATGAAACAAAAATAAATATGGTGAATTCAGACGGCAAACGCTACGTTACACGTCCAATAAACCATGCTTTTGATTATAAATACACGAGGAGCATAGTCAAACACGGCAGTGGTAACATTAAAGTATGGGGATGTTTTTCTGGTTGCGGAGTTGGACCTGTCCGTAAGATTGAAGATATAATGGATCAATTTCAATACAAAAACATCTTAGAAGAGACAATGATTCCCTACACCGACGACCATTTGCCTGTGACCTGGATTTTTCAGCACGATAACGACCCAAAACACACGGCTTGCAGTGTTAAATCCTTTCTTAGTGAGCAACGTGTTACCATGTTAGACTGGCCTGCAAATAGTCCCGATTTAAATCCTATTGAAAATTTGTGGTACGTCGTTAAAAAAAAAGTCTCTGTTAAACGTAATTCCAGGCAAAATGAACTTTACGAAGCCTTTGTTGAAGCATGGAACTCGATCCCACTCGATAAATGGATGAAATTACTTGAATCAATGCCACGTCGTTGCAGAGCCGTCATTAAAAACAAAGGCTATGCAACTAAATATTAATTTTTAATAAATTTAGTAAACCAAACATAATTTTACATAAATAATTTGAAATCGATGACGTTAACACGTTAATAATTTGATTTTACCTCATTTCTTTATTGTTTCTAATTACTTGTCCATGACGGATGGTACTGCAAATATCGTTTAGTTGTTTGTACGTAACTAAATATCTAAATGGTAGTTGTAAACTCGAATATTTATTTGTTTTTTGATTAATTATAAGTTGAACTTTTTATCTGTCCGCTTTACGTGGAATGTCCCATTTGTTATAACCTTATAATAATAAACAATAAATACAGTTGACTGGTACATAATAAAAACCGGTGATCACCGGTGAATAATAATAATATAATAATATTCTACCACATACACACAACACCATCTAGCCCAAACTAAGCAGAGCTTGTACTCTGGGTTCTAGACAATGGATAAACATACATATATACTTCTTTTTTTTTGTAAGTTTATACATATTATACATAGAAACACCCAGACCAAGACAAACATTCAAGTTTATGCACACAAATGTTTGACTTGTGCGGGAATCGAACCCGCGACCTCGGGCGTGGCAGTCGGTTACACTAACCACTACGCCATCGAGGCCGACTCCGATCACCGGAGATTGCTCAATAACCGGTGTATTCAATCGGTGATCGAAATTCCGCTCCGGTGCAAACCACTACTGTCTATAACTGGTCCCTGAAGGTGCTTTCGGGCACTGGAAGGTACAGCGGCTCTCAGTTATATACCTAAACAGGTGGGAAAGTGGGAACGCTGTATCATAAACTTGAGTACTCTGCAGAGGGAAGGATCTGTACAACATTCTTTGGGCCAAAATAAATACGCATAAGTTCGTCGAAATTTCCAATTTAATTAGGAATTATTACAACCGCAGAACAGCTGATATGGCCCAATCGAAAAAAATAATCATGGCGATAAATATCCTTTATATTCACTTCTATAATGTTTTATTATATATTAAGGTAATTTGTGTTATATGCTTAATTTCTGATTACTAGTGGCCTTGAGTGTGCAGCTAACCTACGATGATTTTAGAACCTTAGATTTCGATTATATTAGACAATCTCTAGTTGACTGAAAACAGTTAATGATCTCCGATCGCTGGTAAAGGTTTTTAGAACTGTCATGTAGAGTCAAATTTTAAAATGGGCAGTGGTGTTAGATTCATATAAGCCTAGAATTACCGACTTGCCTTATTAAAATGCTCCTGCATGAAATTAAACCAGAACATATGTTTCATTATTATATTAAAGCTGGCACTAGCATACCTTCTGCCTGCTTTGGTGAGCTCATCTATGACAAATACATAGGTGAAAGTATAGAAGAAACAAGATTGATTTTTATTAATTAAGTGGTTAAACCTAAAATGCATAACTTGACATAAAACTTTACTGTATTTCGCCAGGCCCAATCAAGCAATGTATCTCTACCACTCAACTACTTCGCCGTGTTCAAGACGGTACAAGCAAACATTCCAAGGGACTCGATCATAGTGAGTGAAGGCGCCAACACCATGGACATCGGACGTGGCCTGCTGTTGAATAATAAGCCTAGACATCGTCTGGATGCTGGTACTTTTGGTACCATGGGAGTAAGTATCCCGGTCGCCCTTTCAAATACAGTCTACCAAAGTATTATATCACCCATATTAATACACACAAATATCGCTCGTGCTTTGCCAATTTAGATAAGGTACCAATAGAAAGGAATAACAGAGGTATTATGTAAGCAGCCGAAAATGTACCGTAGCGGGCTGAACGCAGTGTCAGTGTTACTACTCTTACGACGGTTTTCTGTACTTCTTCAGAAAAACCGGCTCATTCGTACCAATCAAATAATTAGCTACAGCTAACAGTCGTAAAATATTTTTGAGTTAAAACAAAACATGTCAGAATTTAAATTCTTTTAGGAACTGAGTTCCTGTACCAGCTAATACTGGCAATGCACAGAACGTGAACTATCTATTAACCTATCACATATCTATGATGATGCATAACGTTAATCCTTGCACATCAATTCATCTACATATTTTAACTCATTTATATGTGATTCAAGACATTCTTATTAAAACTACTTATTTTTTTAGGTAGGCCCCGGTTTCGCTGTTGCCGCAGCAATGTGGTGTCGTGACTACGCCCCAGAGAAACGCGTCATCTGCGTCGAAGGAGATTCAGCGTTTGGTTTCTCCGGTATGTACTAATGAGTAATTGTTTCTATAACACGTATGTATACTTGTAACGTAGGTTTGTTTTAATTTCGAAGCCCAACAGCGGTTGAAGAATGACAGCACTTGTATTACAGTAATATTATTGATACTTACACTGTTTATATAACGTTACAGGCATGCCGCGTCATGTTTGAGATTGTAACGTATATTGTTGGATATACAGCGACGACAAATCAATCTATTGGTGAAGAGAATCTTTAATCCTAATATATATTCGTCAATTTTTATTTTTATGCCAATCTCAATCAATTTCGACCTTTATGGATGTTTTGAATTTGCCATTATCTTAGTCGGCTCATTTCGGTTTCATAAGTTCAATTAATGTTAACCAATATTCAGCAAGAATCCTAATCTTAACTAATATTAGGTATAAATACGATTGTGAGTTTGTTCGTTACACTTTCACGTCTTAACTACTGGGATCGATCGTCATGAAATTTCGCATACAAGTCAGGGGAACAAATAAGAACATAGGGTACCTTTTATCCAGAAAAAAGTACTGTGTACTGTACTAACATTTACGCGAGCGAAGCAAAATCTAGTACCCTATAATATGACTTGACACCTCTTTGGTTCCCTATTTATTCGCATAAAATTATATGTCATAATTTGACATGACATACTTTTACTTATCCTAATAATAGTTACGCATAATATTAATTTGCATAACTTTTTAGGCACCATTTTTTTAAGCATAATTGCTGTAAGCATAATAATTGTTAAGCATACTATTCTAAAGCATAAATTTGTTTACGCATAATTATATTTAAGCATAATATTTATAGGCATTGTACGGTGAACTCGTACATTACTACGTGTATAATAATTATACGCCGCATAATTATAGCCATAATAATTATTAATAAAATACTTTTCGTAGGTATATAAAATAAACGGTACCCTATTTATTCGCATAAAATTATATGTCATAATTTAACATGGCATGCTTTTACTTATCCTTATAATAGTTACGCACAATATTCATTCGGCACAATTTTTTTTTAGCATAATTGCTATAAATCTAATAATTGTTAAGCATACTTCCTTCTAAAGCATAAATTGGAAGTTTAGTAAATTTTGTGTTTGCATTTAATAAAATACTTTTCGTATATAAAATAAATATGTTGGCGGCCCAAGGGCCACCCCCGCCGCACCCTAACCTATTGTTACACTATGGTACCCAAGTTATATATGCCTTATAAATTTATGCCAATCAAAATTAGGGCAAAAAGTATTACCCTAAATTATATTTATGCCTACTGAAATAGTATGCCAAAAAACCATTATGTCAAAGTATTATTATGACAAAAAAAATATGCCTGACACGTTATGCGAAATTAAATAATTACAAAAAAAATAATCGAAAAAACCTCTTTTATATGCTGTATTGTTTAGAACTTTTATTAGTTAGTTTAATTAATTATATAATAGTTACCTTTTAATGTTATTTCTCAGGTATGGAGATAGAAACAATGTTCCGCTACAAGTTGCCTGTGATCATTATCATAGTAAACAATAATGGTATCTACAGTGGCTTCAACAAAGAAGTTATGGCAGATATACAGTCGGGCGGCGACATTGCTCAATGGTAAATTACTTCAGTTAATTACATAAAGAAGTATGTATATAAACAATTAAAATGAAAACTCAATTCCATTTTTAAATACCGTGTGAACTACACTGTAGTCTATTGTGTGTATACTAAGATTGAATTTTATTGATTATAGCACCCCACCCACTGCCCTCAGTGTTGAGATTAGATATGAAAAGATGATGGAAATGTTCGGCGAAACTGGCCATCTCTGCCGCACTGTCGAAGAAATCGAAGCAGCTATCAAGAAAGCTGTGAAAGTCACAGACAAGCCGAGCATTATCAACATTTTGATCGACCCACAGTCCAACAGGAAACCACAGACCTTCAATTGGCTAACAGAGTCTAAGCTGTGATATGTTTACAAGATTTTCTATTTTTGTATGTAACAAGGTACAAGACTGTGAATTTAAGATATAACTGTTTAATGGTGCTAACTGCAAGTTAGGTGCTGGGGATGTAAATCTATTATTATTCACAATTATTACAAGTTGAAGGGATTTCATTCTTCACAGTATTGTTTAAGAGGCATTTGTGCAATTATTTAATTGCATTTATATAGCATTTCATTGTTTATACTTTTGGTTGAGTCATAATGTTTACATAAAATAAAACACTGAAGGTTTGATATTGTCTGTAATTGAGTCATACTTATTTATGGTCACATGTTGTTTGTATATAATGAACTTAAAAATATATATTTAATAAATTTACATTATAAACTAAATCCCTGTATTTTCATTTAACTCCTGGAGGCAAATGAATCTGCTGTCTTGGTTGTCCAAAGCAACATAAGATGAGCAGTTATATTATACTTCTTCACATTTTGCTGAGGCAGCCAATCAAAAAGTTCTCTATCACAGTTTGTGCTGAAACAGATTAAAATAAACCATATTAATACATAAACAAAAAAAGACAAAATTACATACATTCTTTTGAGATAGAAATCATAATTGAAATAGCAAATAAGAATAAAATTCATATACTGAAAAATGCTACAATAAGATTTTTGTCAGTAGTTAGAAAGACATTTACCCAGTTTGCAGTTATTGGTAGTGGTCAAGGTGTAAGCATCTTGGTCATAATCATTGGTAAGGGTGAGATCAGCGCCTCTGATTAGAAGCTCGTTGCAGGTGTAAGGGAAGTCAGCCGCTGCTGCATACATCAATGCTGTGCTACCAGACTGAAACAAAACATGTACATTACATTTACTAGTTGAATGTAATAGGCATAAATCACTGTGTAGCTGGTCCAATAGGATAAGTGTCATGACATCCTGTACAACTATCAATTGAGGTCACACATTGGGCAATGTATTTGTGTTCTGCATTCTTATATGATGAGACTCTCAGTTGTATGAAATTTCTACATATAGATATAGATTCACTTGTAAATGGGACAGAAATAGAGAAGGATAATTTACCTACATTTCTGTCTATCCCTTTAGAGATAACAGCATGATTAGAAGAAACCAGTACAAAGAATTTCTGAAGTGGATGTGAAGATTCTTTAAGATATTCAAAGTGCTAGCAAACAAAGAAATGTTATCAACTTACATCATCTTGTATGTCAGCATCAGCTCCTTCATTTAGAAGAAACTTCACAACCTCATGGTGTCCGCCCGCAGCTGCCAGGTGTAGTGCCGTCTCTCCTTCAGGGCCCCGCATGTTAACATTGGCACCACACCTAAATATTACAAAAATAAACTTATATTTTGAACAAGGATAACATCACTCAAACAGAATAGCTTATACATGTTACAGGATCTATAAAGAGTAGTCCTCCACATTATGAGGAGCATTGTGTGGAACATTATCCCACATCCAAATCTAATGACTGGAAGACAAAGAACAAAGGAGTTACAGTAAAGTACTTACCACACTAAATCTTGGCAACTGTTTAACTGTCCATAGCTGGCTGCCCAGTGCAGGGCAGTGAGACCATGCTCATCAGTGATGTCGACATACTGCTCCAGTTTCACGTCGTCACGGGTTATTTCGCCGCGGCCTGCCTTAGCGTGTAAGCTACAATCTGGCTGGGGTAACTCCGGGACTCGCGCCTGCGTATTACCTACAAAAGCGACCTTGAACGTTTAACTTACCTACTTCAAACCCACAAAGATATTGCTAGAAATCAATAGATCTAGTCGACCTACCAAACACGAGTTAAGTATGTTAAACGACGTACCTCTCTGTAGATTAGTTAACGCCGTACATTGGACAGATTTATAAGGCGTAAATGCACTTTTTCTTACGCCATTTAAATTAGGCGCCCATCGTTGATATCCTCCACTGCCACTTTTACTACTATCCTGGCTTCCCGAATCAAATTCGAACTTGTAACTATCAACATTCTCCTGCTTTTCTTGTTTAATATCAATATTTTTGCCTTCGTGTTTGACAGAAACAGTCTCTTCCATTTTCCTTATTGTTTTTTTTGTTTTCAATCGACACCAAACCAAAGTCAGAAAGTGTAAATAAACTATAGACAAAGAATGAATGTAAACACTGATGAATGATTTTAACCCGTACAGTTCTGGATATTTCTCATATTTCCAATATTTTATTTTTAGATTGGCAATTCAATGTCTTGTCTGAAATTCTCTAATATATTGGAGATATAGGTATATGTCGAGGTCGTGCATAAAGTAGATACTTTTGGCTAACAAAATCTGTGTAATATTCTGTACTCTGTGGTAGTTTATGGTTTACAGAGAGCAAAACTTGTCAAACACATGTCTTTGATTTATAAATTCAAACTTTCAAACAGAAATAGAAACCGATGTCTACTTTCATGATTTTGGTTACGAAGTTTCATTATTTAATTCCATTTTAAACATTGCGTCTATAAAAAAAGACTATTAGCAAAATGAATCAATTACAACAGGACTTGCAGAACGAATTAACGACTGCCAATCAACTTTTAAGACTGATGTATGTATTAGTCCCATTATAATAAATAAATTTATAACTAATTAAAACTACATTAGTTTCGTTTTAAAAATTATCGCTTTTTTTGTTTTAGATCTGTTGAATTACAACAAATTAAACATTTAACTAATCCTGATGGTGACTTTGAAGCCAATATCAATAAGGTAAAGTAAATTTTAGGGTTGAAACCTATATACACTAATAGGAAACTTACTAATAGAGAACTAGTAGTCATAATACAATACAATATAATATATATATATATAATGTAATCGTAGCAAATGGAAATCTGTAGTCTCTGCCTACCCCTCTGGGAAACAGGCCTGAATCTATGTATGTATGTATATAATGTAATGTAAAAGTGGTTATACTTACTACATGTTTATATTTATTATAACAAAGATATTGTATTATTTCATCCATTTAACTGCACACTGGACCTAGTAATTGTGTTTTATGATGTAACTTATAATTAGAAACAAATACTGCACATACTCAAGATGTTATAATTATAAAAATAACCTGTACAAGTGCCAGATTATATAGGTATTTGATATTCCTATGATTCTGGCAATATTTCTGATGTGATCCCTTACTTATAGTCTTCTGTTATTTTTTTTTATTATAAACTAATGTTACATTATGTCTAAAAGTTACTAGGCACAGTCAAATTATTCACTCTGTAATTGGATAAATGAGTAAAGTTGTTTAATATTGTCTTATTTCAGAACTCTGCCTTAATAAAATCTCTGGCTTATCTCCAACAAGTGGATTTAGATAAGTTACCTGCATTCACAAGAAAACAAATTGATATGAGCATGCATTCTAACCAGAATATGTCCTATGAACAGCACAATACTTTTAGAAATGACTCTGAAATGGAAGAAAGTCAATAAAAAAACACTATGTGAGTGCAGCAATAGACTAGTGGAAAACCGTTGGACTGCAACACAGAGACCTTAAGTTTAATCCCAGGGTGTGAAACCCTGACTTTTTAAACTTATTTGTGCATTAAATAGTTAATTCATCACTTGGTGTATGTAATGGTGAAGGAAAATATTAAGAGGAAACCTGCATGACTAAGAATTCTCCATAAGTCTGCCAACTCACACTAGGCCAGCATGAGTTGCCTTCTCACAGTAAGAAAATGCCCATGCCCAGCAGTGGGACAGTTTAATTCAGGGCTGATATTATGTGGAGGGCAGTGACAATACAGTACTAAAAAGACATGCTTCTTGTTGTATGGCCTCTCTAGTCTATACTTATATACTTTGAGCCTCTGGCATTCTATAACATAATGTTAATGATCATCGCATAATGAGTAGTGGAGTGATAACTTGTTAAGTCTTGTTTATATGTAGAATATGATAATATGACAAATTTTTCATTTAATTTAAAATAAATAAATGATATTGTACATAAATCCTTTATTTCTCTTGTGACTTAAATTAATAGTTTTACAATAAAATTAACCTAATTAAGTATAAAATCTTTGTTAACACAATAACATATATACAAGGCAACATGCATTATAATTTTGAGCGTTTTTATTTGTTACATTGTACAAGTATAGATGTGTATAATAATATAATATGTAGATATTGTATTTGCCAGATAAAACAAGTATAAGTTTAACAGTTTATTATTTTGGAGTAAATTCTTAACATTAAAAGCAACAGATTCAGGCTGTAGATTACCTATTTAGTACATTAAACAGTATAATAACATTTATTTAAATCTTAGAGCAAAATATTGCAATTAGAAAACCATTATCTTCATTCTTTTCTTGACATGGCATCTGACACCTCTCATTTCCCATTCATTTCTTACCTACACTCTCAACAGTTACTCCAAATCTCATATATTACATTATTGTTATTAGGTTTAGTGCTCCATTTCGTTGCCAGAAATTCATATTAGTAGTTAGCCAAACTAAAGTGAATAATATGTGAATCACGCATCAGCTAACAATACTGCAAAAAGAGCAGAAGTCAGTGGCAATACTTGCCAAACGACTAGCGTTGTTGCCTGTTTTCCCCCCATCAAATCATTTCCACGTTTAAGTCATTTAAAATGGGCACCCGAAACATCGCGTCACGCAACGTACTGTCAGCTAGGCCATTGACGAAAACGTTTACTCTCACAAAGGCCACTGGGCTTCAATCTCCAAACATGAACTGCTCAATATACATTTATTTTCTTTGATTACCGTATTTGGTGCTAACTAAGCTTACACATATTTGATTGATCAATATGGAATTCTTGTAAACTACCAATGTTATTCAGTCATTAAAGGAACCAACACCAAACCTAAATTATCTCGCAAGTATTTATAGAATACCTTTTATATTTTGGTATAGCGAAATATAGAATATATTTTATAAACACATAAATTTCCTCTTTTATAAAGCCATGGTAACAGCTTAAGACTAGATATACTATAAATAATTAACAATTGTTGAAGGTATCAGTGTTGAAATAGAGCTGCCTTCTCTTTGAACCTTTGCATTCTTAGCGCTTTTTCTTCCGCTTCCCGGCGTTTCTCCTCTTGTTCTTGGATGATTTCATTGTGGAATTTATTACTCTTTGCCAGTTCCTCGATTTTGGCTTCAAAGAAATTCTTAGCACCATTCACACCTACTTGATCTACATTTATTTCTGTTAATCGTGCGAAGGCGTCTAGGCCGGAGTCAGTTTCCAGTTCTCCCGCGCGGGCTTTCCTGTAAAGAAATTCAATTTAAAAATTATTATGAAAACGCGTGACAAATAAGTCGGTATGGACATTATTAGGTACCTACGCTTAGAAATTATGAAAACTGCCATGATGATGTTTTGATTTTTGTATCGATTATCTCTCTCAGTCGATTCAAGTTCGATTTGTTGTAAATTGTCCATATAACATCATTATAATATCATTAGGTATACTTATTAACTTCAGTTCATCTAAGACCGGTTATAACTTTATTATACTAAGTAAATGTGTACCTAATAGTTTGTTTTTCAGA
Source organism: Catocala fraxini (assembly GCA_930367265.1). NCBI lineage: Eukaryota > Metazoa > Arthropoda > Insecta > Lepidoptera > Erebidae > Catocala > Catocala fraxini. The sequence continues at coordinate 12,513,995 of OV884042.1, forward strand.
CTTCGAATAAAGTGCATAGAATCCTAACTAATATTATAAACGCAAATGTGAGTTTGTTTGTATATTTCACGACTTTAACTACTTGATCAATCATCATGAAATTTCGCATACATGTTGGGGAGATATAGAAAAGAAAATAGAGTACCATTCTTCTAGAAAAAAGGTATGTTCTCGAGAGTAGAAATTTATTGTCAAAAATGTCAAAATAGATATTAATGCGAGCGAAGCCGCGGGAAAATCCTAGTATCACAAAAAAAAAAATGATTTTCGTGCCCCTGTATCCGTGACATGTATAGAATTTTTAACGTAAACAGATAATCTTATGACAGTCATGAGTTTATGTCACATTTAAACTACCTATATAATAAAAATACTCTTCGTATTTGTTTAAATTATAAGGCTGCAATATAACATGAGTAAGTATCTACTTATAATTCAACGGTCGTAGAAAGTGAACGCGCTGTAGTCATTTTCAAATGACATGTTAATTTGAATAATTATAGGTACTACAGCTAACTACTGAATAACAACTCTGATATCATAAACATACATTTTGTCTGTTTAATTATGTAGCTTTATATATACCCTACGAGTAGGTATTTCATTTAACAAGGTAATAATGTGTTTGAATGCCACTATCGGTGCAAGCTTGAGCGTCTTCTATTACCGGGTGAGTACAAATTATTGCTATTTTTGTTTATGAAGTAAGCTTGTGTAGAACAGATCCTAAAGGGTCTGTTCCATCTCCTCCAAAGAGCATTTATCTATAAGATAAAATCCCTGATAAAAAGTATATTATGTAATATTGCGTGTGTTAATATCATATTATGGTATAAATATGACACAATCACAAATATTCACACCAAAAAAACTCACAAATGAGTAAAGTAAATAATATTAAACCTCAAAACAATTATTGTATTTAAACTGGCCTGTATATTAGCACGAATATCTACAAGAGCAAACGGTTCTGTGTTTACGCTGACATTGTAACAAATATTAAGAAAACATTAAATATTTTTGTGTCCTCCCATCTAAACCATCTAAATGCTTTATGCTTCATGCCTATACGTTACGTTCAAACCATTGTTATCTAAGCAATTAAGAACATTTATAGCCTGGTAATATCCTTATTGTGGCTATTATTATTTAAAGCAGGCATGTAACTCCCAAATTATTAACATGTTCACTATTTCCCTCTAACAAAATGTTTGACAGATACATGAGGACCTTATTCTAAATACTATATAGGTCGTCAAATTTAATGACTACGAACCTTGCAAATTTAAGCTGTTTATTATATATTCATAGGCTCAAAACCCTTAGCATGAACCTAGCAGCTAAGCTAAATGTAACTCAAAACGCACAAAATTACGAAAATTTGACATTCATAGCCGTTACTTTGTATTTACCCCCTCAATTGGTTTTAATTTCGTTTGAATGTTCAATTCAGGCTATATGTCCGAGTGAGATTTAGCATAATTGAACATAAGTATCTGAATTATTTATTATGTAAGTACCTAGGAGGTATAAACTTACTTACTTAAAACTAGTTAAATATAATGACCACCAAAAATACTAATTGCACAGCAAAATATGCTTAATAAAATATATCATAACGAGCACCTATACGCCTCAAATCACTGCATTCTGTCTCGAAAGGGTTAGGTTATGTTAGGTTCCTTCTTAAAGCTACCCAAAAATAGGAGGCCCGCGGAGCGAGGCTCCGTTGACTTAGTTTGATCTCTTTAAAATATTTTAGTGAGCATATTTTGGTGTGAAATTAGTATTTTTGGTGTAACAAAGGCAAAAAATTGAGGAACAGTTATATGCTACCCTTATTATTATGTCATTGCAATGTAACCTGTGACAGTTTGGTCACAGTACACAAAAAAGCGTATTGTGGTTTGGTAATCAGTGTCAATATTATTATTATTATTAGATAATAGTACATAATATTATATTTTAAACATGGAAACTTCGTGGCGATTACCAACATAAAACGGGCGCGAAGAACACTCGGAAATTACTATTATCAGTAGATCATCTAAGCGTTGAAGCTCTATGTTATATGTCTAAGAAAGTTATTCGTGGTGTATAGAATAGAATATTTACCTGTAAATAAGTAAAAATTCCCGAAAACTGATTTTATTGTCACCATCTTCATCGACCTCGGATATCATAGCCTTTAGTCCCAAATGTGTCTGCGGAGCACCAAGTCGTTCCATCATGCGCTTCACCTCAGTTAGGTCAAGATAACCATCGCGTCCTTCGTCGAATCTGGAACGACAAGAGGTTTGCTTTAGTATACCTATATTTATATATTTAACATATTATACTTTATAGGTACCTACTGCAATTTAGTTAATGAGTAAGTATCAACATTTTATCATTAAAAATGTGGATGGTAAAATACAATAAAGAAAGCTCTTACGCAGTTAGTGTAAAATATACGATTAACAGCAGAATACGGCCGGTAATAATGGAACGAAAGACCGTTACGTTATTCAAAGTGTCATGTATGGGGAATGCTAATTTGTATACGTTTAAATATGCCATACTTTCGCTCAGTTCTACTCTGTAGTTTACATTGAGTTACATTTGTATTGCAGTCTTGTGACCCAAAAAATATCAATTATAATCAATGGACTGAGTCTCATCACTATTCATAGTCATAAGATTATATTTGAAAGTTATATTATAACATGGATTATTCATTATATCATGGTTATATCACTTAACTAGTTACTTAGGTACCTGTCACATAAGTAAGCCAACTTGATATTTAACAACCAAAGTTCATCATCATAGTTGGAGATATTTATATATCTTATTGCGCATGAGATAGAGTATAGCTAGGTATGAAAGCTATGAAACCACTAGAAACACAACACAGTACACATATTATTTACTAGATGTGCCCGCGGTTTCACCCGCGTTTATCGTTACTGCGCCGCGCTCCCGTGGATTGTAGCGTGATGTTATATAGCCTATAGCCTTCCTCGATAAATAGGCTATCCAACACTAAAATAATTTTTCAATTCGTATCAGTAGTTCCTGAGATTAGCGCGTTCAACCAAACAAACAAACTCTTCAGTTTTATAATAGTAGTAAAGATTTGAACTTAGACAATAGATAACGGTTTACTTTACTCAACGTTATAAAGAAATTAAATAAAAGAACAGGCTTTTAAAATCACTAGACCGCAATCAAAACCATTCAATTCGAAAATAATGACGGCTATCAGTATAGTACTTAGTTACACAAGCAAAGTTACACAAACTCGGTTAGACTAAGCTATAAATGACTCTTTTTGCAGTGTGTGCTTATTCATACACTAGCTGACCCGCGCAACTTCATATGCTTCACATAAGAGAATTTTCTACGTTTTTACAACATTTTCCATTGATGCACCGCTCCTATTGGTCGTAGCGTAATGTTATATAGCCTATAGCCTTTCTCGATAAATGGACTATCCAACAGTGAAAGAATTTTTCAATTCGGACCAGTAGTTCCTGAGATTAGCGCGTTCTACCATACAAACAAACAAACTCTTCAGCTTTATAATATTAGTATAGATCAGGGGACGACGTGCGTGCAAGTTGACGTAACACCGTTTTCCACGCACAAAACAACACTGTATCCATTAATCTTTCGGTGCTAGTAGGTACCTATATCTATTACCAACAGATTATTTTTTAGAAAAATATGCTATATTTTATTTTATTTTATTACAAAACACTACTAAGAGTACTACTCTAGTAGTGTTTTACTTTCGTAATTAAGGTAGGTACCTTAATTACAAAAGTAAAACATAGACGACATGTTTTTAGTGGAGTCTAAAATCAGTCATGGCTTTTCGCAATGACAGGCGAATGTGATTGTGTCATATTTGGCTGCGGTACCGTAACGTAGTTGTTTTGTCAAACGGCTAGCATACATGACTAACTTGAGGGCTTGTTGATATGCTTGACACGTACAAGTTTCACATATTTCACCCACTTTGTTACATCAGTTACAACTTACATTCAATGTGCAAAAACGGTTAGATATCGACCCACTGAATATATTAGATAAAAAATATTGAATCAAGTCTCGGACCTTTTTCTCTCTCTCCAAAAATGCAATTAAATTACTCATGTCTGCATTCATCTTTGTATCAAATTCTCGCATGTCAGACAGCACGTCTCGCTTCATTTCTCTTACGTAATTCTGGTATTCCAAATTTTGGGTAGGCATGTAAAATAATCTAAATATTCATAATGTAAACATATTTTACATAACATAAACATGACACAGGTTAACAAATTGTTTTACCCACGTAGGCTGTTCATCATCTATACAAATATTATAAAGCTGAAGAGTTTGTTGTTTGTTTGTTTGTTTGCACGCGATCATCTCAGGAACTACTGGACCGAATTGAAAGATTATTTTAGTGTTGGATAGCCCATTTATCGAGAAAAGCTATAGGCTATATAATATCAAGCTACGACCAATAGGAGCGGCGCAGCAATGAAAAATGTTGCAAAAACGGGGACAATTCTCTTATGTGAAGCAGGCAAATTTGCGCGGGTCAGCTAGTTTCTGATAAATGTTATGTATTTAGGCAAGTACCTACCTAACTTATTATCATATTATGACTACCGACATTGATAATAGTAATATAATGGCCAAACCACATAAACGTGTACAAAGAACCTTAATGGCATAGAGTTCTGTAGAGTTCATTGAGATTTAGTTATCAGATAACGATGTAGTATGATAATACAGATGATACTGTTATTTGTACAACGCGTCGGCGGTTTCACTATACGCGGTGCGTAACTAAGATAAGATAGTCTTATCTTTGTCTCTTTCTAATTTTAAGGTAGTGTTAACCATTGGAGAAGGGCGACAAATAAAATGCTAAGTAGGTACCTACCTAACATTTTTACAAAATGATGTATGTTGGAATAAGTATATGTTGTAGGACGTACGGCCTTAAGCTTCCATATTGTACACTCAATGAATAACACCTTGACCTATCGGACAAGCCAATAATGTTAATTTTATACGTTCGATAAACATAAGTGAGTTATATAAATTCCTTGTGTATGTTCAATGTATGACAACTGCTCGACTGAGTGGCACAATCAAGGTCATATGTCCCCTTATTCCATTAGCGACCAACTGTGATATGCTAGGTACCTACGTAATAGATATCACGGGAAGCGTATAAAACTCTGATTTATCGTATCCTCTGAAGACTAGTACCTACTGATGTATGCGTATGTATGTAAATCCATGTATGTACGCAGTCGTTTTAAAAGTAACAATAAATTTTCATGGCTTAAATGTGATTGAAGTATATTTGGCATGGCTATTCACGAATATGTAGGTACCTATGGCAAATACATTTGTGTTGATATGCAAATAGTATTTATTCTGAGCTGAACCATGGGTAGTAGCCAGAGGCAACTAATCGCATTGTTATACTTGTCGTTTCAAGGTAAGTAAAGGCTCACCAAGCTAACCGTCTTGCCGGCTAGCTATGCACTAAATTAACCTAGGTACAATGTACTAACCTACTTTGTTACGACTTATGAGTAAATTCTTAGGTAACTATTTTAACAAACTGTGATTTTATTACTACTATACATAGGTATAGTAGCAATAAAATCACAGTTGATGATGTTTGATATTTTTAGCTTACTCATAGGACTAAGCTAGCTATTTATGAGTTTCGGAGAATATAGTAGGTACTTAGTATAGTCATATGTACCTAGTTATCGGTAAACGTTAAACACTATCTGTACTTTATCGATTTTCAATGTTTTCTGCTTTTAAGACTAACATTATAGAAATATTTATAGGTACTTATAAATGGATTGAAGATAAGATAAAGTCTGTTTACCTATAACGTTTTTATTTCTAAACATCTCCGATTTTGATTCATAAAATAAGATGCATCTTGGAAAGGACATCCTAAATTATGCCTACAGATGATGGCTAGAATATTAGAATATTATTTTAAAAAGTTGACACAACCTAAGTCTTGTATAATTTACGACTGTGATAATATATACATACTTACATACATTCACGCCTGCCTCCCGGAGGGGTAGGCAGAGTCTACGGATTTCGATTTGTTACAATCCTGACAGCTTCTCTAGCTTCATTAACTTTCATCACATTCCTCATACACGTTTGCCGGTTTAAGGTGCTCTTGACCTGGCCTTTGTCCAGAACGTCTCTGATCTGATCGGGAAATGTTCGCCTAGGTCTTTCCCTTGCGACTGTTCTATTCACACTAGCCTTATAAACTTTCTTAGTCAGTCTTTTCTCGTCCATTCTTTCTTTATGCCCAAACCAGCTATAATAATGTGTCTTATTAGCTCGTCAATTCTTTCTTCATGCCCAAACCAGCTATGATAATGTGTCTTATTAGTCTTATTACCTATTAAGTATTTTTATGCAAGTTTTGATTAGGTAGCATGTAAGAAAGTCCCACAGACACTAAGTTAATCGAAAGATTAGTGTGTAAATCTAAAGTTGTGTAAACAAATACGCAAATATTGCGTAACATCTAGCTGCAATAATATATGTCGGTACTAAAGACACACCCGATAAGTTTACGTAGATAAGTAGGTAAGTATCTACCAACCATTTTTTAATTATCTTATCAAACTGATTACTTAAACGGATTATAAATTGGGTTCGAAGAAATTAAAGATGAATTCAAAGTTAGATAATAGCATTATACCGATAATTTCTTAAAATTAAGTCTGAGAAAACAAACTATTCGTCAAAGTAGGTAGGTACTTGTTAACTAGAATTAAAACTGATTAGGTAATATACTTATAAGTAATTAATTGTGGGAAAATAAGTAGTCGCCAACTTGAAGTGCGTTTTTATACTGTGAACTGTCATTGTTTATTCAATGTGTTGCGCTCTTAATCTCGTCAGACTTGTTTATTTCTAGATACTCGCGTTCATATACATAAACTACGATGTTCATATTAATGAAAGTATTTAAACAGATAATTAAACAACACAGTGTTTCATTTCAAATTTAACTTTTACTTTATGAAAGTATAGTTTAATGTGGCACTCTTCTTTGCTGTTTAGGTAGATAGTCTGTGAAACATTTTCATTTAAAGAATTTGACATCTTATTCTTTTTTGTGTCGTTGCAGAGTGATTATGTAGGTAACATATATGTATATACCTACCTATATAGCAACACTTGAACCTAACACATAGTAGGTACAGTTGAATGATACGTAGTCATTCGTAAAATTAATATACTTAATGACTTAACACTTATTATTTAATACAAACTATAACATAGGGAAAATACTTTAATTATCTGAAATTAATAAGTAGGTTCTGTGTTTCATTATAATTATCCGTTCTGAATACATACTTATTGTTATATTATAGCATAACGAAAACATGAAAACACCATCGTAACGGGAGTTCCCGATACGATGTAAATACTAGGCGTATTCGCTGCGGGAGACATTGACTCATGTGTGTTTTTACATGAATAACACAAACAGACGATATTGTGGTTTAAACGTTATACAATTATTCTAATGATTGACGTCAATTATCACAAACCATAAATGGTAATGTTTAAAAAACTTATATGACTAATCGAAAACAAAGGAAGTTGTCACTACATAGGTATATACCATTAATAAAATATCTATTGACAGTGTGAGAACAATGTGAATTTGGAATTCTGGTACAAAAGCATATCAATTGTAAGTCAAACAAATTGAGTATAATTTATGGCCGTTAAGCGAGATTGTGTATATTGTGAAAATTTTCACTTTGCAATGATTAATGATTGCAGTAAAAGATTGTACTTACATGTAACTAGTTATATAAATGAAATCTACCTTCTTTCTAATCGATGCAAATATTCAAACATCTACGCAATTGCTAATACTGCGTAGTCAAGGAAACCCAGACGGGCATTATTTATTGCCCACATAGATACATTATCGATAAGAAAAGATCGATATACCGTAAGTAGCATATATGTACCTATTTAACTTGCGATTATGTTTATCGTTTAGGAAATGACCTAATAAAACGCCAATGTCTTGGAACTATTCATTATACACACGAGGAAATGAGGGCAATGGCAATAAAATGCCATCACTGTGCCCTACTAAAGCCCAGACACCAGTCATGAATTCCGCAACCTTTACGCTTCTGAGTATCCATCAAAATTAGGTCTATTAGGAGTGCTAGTATTCAAATCATGTTTATTAAATTATATGACATATTTAGGAAAAACTCGTAGGACTTTGAGGAACAATAAAACATAAACCAATCTTACCTAAGAGTAGGTACATATCGACACGCTTTTAACAATGTTGATTTTGTAAGAAATATTATCTAAATCACCCACGTATTAAGGTCTAAAAATAGAATATACACAGGTTTAACACAAGATAGTATTTTAAAAACCTACGGTGAGTCTATGGCGCGCTGACGTCCCTGTTTCTCCCTTCGGCCTATTTTCCCGAGTGCCATTGTTATTTAATTAAAGAGTAGGTACTTCAAAGATTAAAAAAATGAGGTCGCATGTCGTTTAGCTCGAAAGTAGTCGACCGTTGACTTCGCAATTGTTATGATATCTCAATTACTCCAAACCGTCACACATAGTTACTATATTAGAAGCATGTGACTGCTAAATATACGGCGTACTTTTTACAACGGTCATTTCATAATATAGCTCCTAGATACAGATCCGGATGCCTCGCGAATTCTAGACATTCTTTAAATACAGCTGTTAGAAGTAATTAAATCTGATAGTTGAGCAACTAGGCTTCATTCCAAATATTCGTAAACTACCACTGCATAAGGTTATTGCAGTTGTTACATGATCATAACACCGAATAAATTCGGTTACGTAAACACATCTCAATGTTTTTGGCAAACATCCAATTTGTAAAGGCTTTTCCATTTTCTAATAGGTGGATATTGGGCACAGATTTATTCAATTTTATATAAGTACCTACCATCTATCATTCGTGAGGGCATTCACAGTGCTTAAATATATGGAAAGGTTTGCATTTAATTTAACGTAATATCTTATTGACGCTGCGCTTATTTCTTACACATTGGTTTTGCAGGTTCAAAAGGTTATACATGTTCTGCAAAACTTATATTTTTCTAAATTATTTTTTTATCTGTTCCGGAGATTTAGAAATGCACATGAGTAAACATTTCTTATTTTGAGCGAACATGATTATTTAATCCTTTCTTTGCGGTAGTAAATTCGTTGTTTCTCGTAAAGTAGGTACGCAGTTGCATTGCAATTGCAACCGCAAAATGTAATGTTGTTGCAACACAGATAGAATAGTAAATTGTCTGTGAAACGAAACTCTGTCTCAACCATGTGATCATGTGATTCTTATTGTTCATGTATTTTTTAGGAACAACGTGCAAACTTCATCGCGCTGGCGACATGTAGGTACAGTGGATAGTTATTGATTAGCTTGATTTTAAATTCAGACAACCTAAGAATGGATGCCGCTAAATCATGCACAGATTTATTCGTTTGTTTCACAAATAAACTTAATTGTTATTACAGTTTTTAATGTTATTTATTGGTGACCAATAACTTTACAAAATAAAGCATTTAACGTTGCTAAATAAATAGAATAGGTACGATAGGTACCTTAAATTTTTTTGTTTTGGCAACGGAAGCAGTTTCGTGAATACTTGCGATAACGTTACGCAACCAAATTCTATATATATTTTGCCGTTTAAAGTAATGAATACATTACTAGAAAAACAAAAAACTTGCTTTTAGGGCTTTCTGTCAATACCGTCATGTAATAACATGACGGTATTGACAGAAATCTCTAAGCATTGCTATTTATATAAATAAGTTATATCAGGATCACAGCTCTAATTGCCTGCTCTTCAGAGCAACCTGTGTAAATCTACCTAGGTTCATGAATTTGTGTAAAACCTACAGCTTGGACATAAAATAAATAATACTTACATACCTAAGTATGCGACAGTATTATTTCTTACGTTCCGTCTTAAATTAATTCCGTAATGAAGTAGGTAGGTACTCATTTTGGATTTTTATAAGTACATACCTATAATTATAGAAATCCAACACGGTTTAACGATCATAATGAAATTGGACGTTAAGTGAGTTAGTAAAATCTGAAGTTTAATGTCCTTTTTATTGAAATTTTATTTAGAAGCTATGTTACCACTACCTAACCACTCACGCAGTATTTCACGGTCTCGAACGCCTGAGTCACGTATTGTAATAGTGGTAATTTTAACGATAATTATTATGATACTAGTATTATATTAACCCTGTAACTATACTGCTTTTATCCTTATAATGACGAGCAATTAGTTATATAATATAATAATTAACATGGGAAACGTTTAAATAGATTCAAAGTCTTCAAAATAAAGCTCTCCTTTTAGAACATAGGTATAGCTCCCAATTTGGATAATATTTTAGTCTTCTTTTACAGTGACTAGAACTTGCTAAACATTAATTCTTGCACAAGATCTTTTGATCACATCATGATGACGGAATCTTTTATATTAGTTTTCAATACATGTGTTCGTAATGCATGACCTAATTATATTATATCGGCATCGACTAATTTACCCGACAGAAATAATTAATACCGCGCATTGAGAATAAATATAGATAATGCGTACATGGTATATATATTGGCATAACTTACGCAATAATAGTGCCCCTAACATGAACAACTTTTCCTTCTACTGTTCGTTTTAAATATTCACAAATGTGAAATATGGATATCGCGAATTACCCGAATTCTTCCTGTTTGTACATTTATGCAAAAATATATATTTCCGTCTGCCAACAAGTCAAATCAAAATTAATTAATTAAGTTGTTTCCAATACATTAAGACATTTTCAGATATATCTCATTCGAATTACCTACTATGAATATATGGTTGTCAAGGTATTCAAGAATGAAATACAATCTAACCGAGATCCGTGTCTCTGTTCAACAATCGTTCAATTATTTAAATCTACACCTACTTACGAAATGCTATTAATTGGAATTATACATTTACACATACATACACGAATGACTTGGTATAAATCCGTTCATTTTCGTCAATAATATAATTTAAGCAATATTGTTTGTACACGTACTTTCGTTTAATAAAGCTTTTGCATGTTTGCCTATAATTAAAATCGAACCGAGTAAATGCCGAATAAAACCGTAGCTTAATCGCTCATTGATATTTCTTTAAATTCAAGGTCTTCAAATGTGAAACTATTTTGCCTCATTAGTTTTATATACCTACCTATGAGAATACAAATTTATTATATTTACAAATTTAGCATTAGTAAGTATAAACTATTTACATTAACTTAATATACCTACACATATATGTGTAGGTATATTAAAAATAAACAGATTTTAGTGTTATAACACTAAAATCTGTTTACAAAGACTAATGCTATAGTAAAAATATTACATCAGTCAACATGTCTGATAGCATCACAACCGCGATGACTATAATCGCTTCTAATCTTAGAGTGAGTAATACATTGACTATATCACCAGGTACTTAATTCATTTCATAGGAAAATAAACTCGTAATTTATAGGAAGTTAAATAACTATTACATGTTATTATAGTCATCGGAAGTTGACCCTCGCCTAGATGCCCTGTGAAACGATTGCGTATCAATATTTACTCGCTCGCTGAATCACCGCTTAATGACCTATTGCGTGTTGGTCGATTGATTAATGTATGAAACGGAAGCATATAATAAAGTGTCCAAAGGGTGCAAGTGTACTTAACAGTGACGCATGAGGGCGGACATTGATTTCGTCGCGTCCGATTCAATATTATCTGCATGAGGGCCAAGGATTCGGCGCACTTCCTCTTTAATAGTCGTTCAAACAAAAATTGGCCCAATTATCGTCTATTATGTAAGTACATATTATGTATAGTCGCGTAGCTTGGCAGGATAGCCAAGGTACAATCAGTGACATAAGGAGAAAGCAAGATATCCTCTATGTTTATTGTTTTTTTTTTTAAGTAAGTATAACATAATAATATTATACCTATTACCAAATACCTATTTCTTTTTTTTTTATTATAACTGGTTGGTTTTTATAGCAGTTATAGTTAAAGGATAATAGATTAACACAGATAAAAAATACTGAATAATAATTAAGATATTTAATTCATAAAATTCTTTACAAATTTGTTGAATGTTCAGGTCCTTATGTATTGCTGACTGCACCAAGTCAATTTCAATAACAAGATGTCTGGAGTGTGGTTTAATTGGGTACGGTTTCCCCAAAGATTTACAGTTAGAATGGTTTGGGAATCACAATCATTAATAGGGCAAACTAACACAAAATCCCTAAATGTAGGTCGTATTTCTAAGATACACAGCCATGAAAAGATTTTACTACTATAATTTGTAAGCATCTGGTATTCGAAACACAAAGGAAATACATAACATTACTTGCAATGACAACAGGTGTATATAAGTCCCTATCACCTTCCCGTAAGTAGGTACCTTAGTAAGTTAGCATGTCATTAGCAGTCCAGTAGGTCGTGCACGTGGTTAAATACTTACTGAAGTACAATGATTCATTGTCGTCGCTTAGCTCGACACCTGTTTTGCCAAGAAAAGTGACTAATTTAACCCGTAAACACTACATCCGATATTCGTCATTCATATAAAAATTCTTATGAAAAAAATGAAACATATGTTGAAAATATTTTATAATAGATTTTGCCCGCGGCTTCACTCGAAGAAACACTATTTTTTTCGGATAAAAGGTACCGTATGTCATTTTCTGTTCCCCTGACAACTTGTACCTATGCGAAATTTCATGATATCGGTCAAGTAGTGAAGGCGTGAAAACGTAACAAACAAACAAACTAACATTCGCATTTATAATATCAGTTAGGATTACAAATCTATGTCAGGAATTTAACAATCACGTATTGTTTTCATTTTATTCTGAAGATGAATTTGTTTTAAAAATATGATGACTAGTTGATTATTGTTAGTAACAAACATAGTATAGACAGTAGTCAGATTGTCGCAATGCTGTTTATTTTACGGTTAGTAAATAGTGAGTGAGGCGCAGATAAGTGGCCATGCGGGCTGTTCCTGTGGGCCATACTTAATTTATTGTGTACCATAAATCGACATCCGTTTCCTTTACAATCGCGTTTATCTATACAAAAATAATACATAATCGTAACATTCTGTATCATTTTTCTAACAGTAGTTTTATATTAATAAAACTGCTGTTAGAATAATGGTACTGAATCTCAAAAATCAAAATGAACATATACATTACATACACATATTAGGTACATACTTTAAAGATCTCTGATCTTTAAAGTATGTACCTAAATACCAAGTACCTAATTCTACAAAAGTACTTATCTGTATCCACTGCAATTGACTTAACAAATAAACAGTATTTTAATAGATTTAAATAGGTATTGTATTAGAGAGGATATAAAATATGCAAGAATATCTTCTGATATGTAATGGAAAACGTCTTGGGTCCTGTGAGCCAAAGAGATGTGCCAAATGATATATTAAAGTTTATTCGACAATCTTTTCATGACAAAAGTGCTATTAGTAACTAAATGACAATTGAGTTGTTAAATTATGATCGCCGAGCAGCAAATAAATTGGTAACCATCAGAATGTCCAGAAGATTTTAGAACTTAAATAAACATTTTCGATCGATCAAATATATCTCAAAAGGGTCCTAACTATTCTAATTAAGTTCGTTAAATAACTCAAGCAAATAGTTTCACAGCCAGTTTTGGGATAACTGACCCATAGCTTTTTTCCGTCTTTATTATGGGTACACAATTTAAGATGGCCAAGTTGTTATATAATATCAAGTATTATTTCAGTTGATGGTTGAATGAAAGTCGCTCATTGACGTTAATTATAATTCTCGTAAACATGGCGTGACTCCTATTCATTTTTGTCTCCCACGACGATGCGTTGTCATTTCACCCAATAAATGACTGTTTTAACTAATCTTACGTTTTAATTTAACCCTATTTATGTAATATTGTTACTTACTTTCACTTTCGTTATTTATTTTAATCAGAATACGGTAACGGGTTATAAATACTTAATTGCTATAAATGAACGATTGTAAAGTTTTTGAAGGAACTTGCGTTTCCGAGGAAAAGAAACAATAATTACATTTATTATTTATTAATTTTACATTACGTATAATAATAATGCAAAGGTAAAATAATCTTTTGATGCATGATAGATTTATTATATGAATAAATGAGACCGAGTACCATTGACAATTGACGTTTATAGGCAAGATTGAGATTGATAATGTTTACGCGAGGACCTACCTACACAGTTAGGAAATCAAACAATAAAATCAAATAACACTACTGATTAGATTACGATTGTCTTGTACTAAGCGTTTATTGAACTGAACGATTTGAACTTTATTTCAATATCCATGTATTATATTTGTTTTGCGAAACATTTTCTGACATTTTGGTTGACATTTTCGACATTCTAATAAAATTTGTGAAATAATAAATTATCATAAAATTTAATGATCGTGCAACATAAAGGTCAGCGCCATGGCATATTATTAGATTGATAATGTAAGATTATCCTCTATCTCACTTAATTACGAATATTTAATAAACAAAAACAAGTGCAAGTCGCGCTTGGAAGAAAATATGTATATTAGGTAATTCAATATTTTACTTTTTTGAAATAACTTGAGATGCTGATATTGTACCATCTCTGCTGACTTGCTAGATTGTATAACTTAAGAGATCTAGACTAAACGACCTTTACCTACCCCACCTTACAATATGTGACCTTAGCTAAACTTTCAACAAAAAAAGAACTTAACATCTCTGGTTGCATTATTGCTTTCGCTATTTGTTATTAAGTACGTCTTTGTATTAATATTTGAATAATGTTCACATACAAAAGCACGACTCTTAATTAAAGTATTCGCAAGAATAATTAAAGTACCACTATTAAACACATACGTAATTATAAAAGTAATGATGCCGGCAGTAAATACGATTTTCTGCAAAGATGCGGCTCTACCGATCCCCTGGATCAAGTTTGATAAAATAAAAAAGCCACTTACTTGTTGAAGGTCTCCTCGTATTGTTTTATTTCCTTCCTGGAGAACTCGTGAAATTCCGTATAAACGTTTACGAATTTATATTTCGGTTTAACCTCCAAACCCTCTTCAAGTTTATCATTGATCTCCTGTCTCCTCGAGAGAATGCCACTGAGCTCGTCTGTTGCAGACATCGTGATTTTCGCGCCAAAGAAAAGGTTGAAAATGACTTCTTTTAAGACAGGTAAGTAAGCGAGCGTTGCGTCTCGAGAGGCTGCCTACGGCTACGACCTTACAAACACTGGTAGTGCGGGCCGGCGCGCCGCCAGTCAGTGCCTCGCACTCGCTCCCTCACACAATCAAGTCGCCGGGGACGGACGGATCGACGCATGTATGAGGCGCGCCGCGCAATGTTCCTCGATTTGTCTAATCTTTCTGCAATCATTAGAGCCCACTGATGAGATAAATACTCTCACATCAACTTAGTGCTATCACTGATACTTTTCAACTGATTTCACTCTCCATATTAGTGTTTGACAGTATACTATAGTTACTAGTGTTCCTATAACCCCTGCGAATAATATAACTGTGATTGTATGTGTTCTTATTAGAAGGCGTGCTAAGGTAAATTTGGAAAATTATAGGTAGTAAGAATTTACTGCGGCAAAATTGCTAAAAAGCCTCCATTGATTATTCTGACCGGGGAGGGTGGCATGTTTACTTTCGCTTTTAAGCAGGATCCTGTTGGGTTGGTCGTTGGACTCATCAGTATTCTGAGTGACCTAAAAGTTCAAAAATATTTAGTTAGATTACTCTTTATTGACATATCAAATTATTATTATTATTATTTGTCTAAATCATATCAATTCTCTATGATTGTGTATAAATGAAAATATAATATAATATACTAAACAAAAGCTATATAATAAGGAAGATTATAGCTTGTAGACGTTTTCGCAGATTATTCAGGTCGAAAGCAGTTTCAGTATCTACACGCAATAATTACGCTTTGTTAATTATAACATGTTAGCTATACCTACATAATATTGTCTTCTATTTACGCGAATATTATTCATTGAAATTAAACTGCTATATACGGATTTTATCGCGTTGTTTATTTGACACTTTATTACAAAATTTTGAAATTTGTTACACTACTACTACTATTAAACTTTACTAATTTTTAAGCTAATTAAATTATTATTAAACTATTTAGATTTCATTTATTTACACTTTCCCCGACGTTTCGGTTGCTTTTCAGCAGCCATGGTCACGGGGAGTCTCCCCGTGACCATGGCTGCTGAAAAGCAATCCACATCCACAAAGCATACACAAAGCATCCACACACGGAACAAAAATTTGTGTGATCCATAAATAGATATTCCGAATCTGGGTGTTCTTAGTGTCCGTTTTTTTAATGTTTGCAAAGGACACTGCGACATTATTCCTAGTGCAAGAGTTGTCTTTTTAAAAAAAGAACTAAACGTAGTTACTGGCATTCGTTTAGAAGCTTAGTTATTAAGCGGCTTTTCAGTTTCTTGTTATTTCCTAATTTTGGAAAGATACTAATTGAAACCTATTTATAAAACCTACTTTAATGTAAGTATGTAATAATAATGTAATGTATGATGTAGAGACCAACCCGTGCATTTTTCCGTTTCCAATCTTGATAGTCTATCTATTCATAAAAATTGTTTATAGCTGAAAGTTATAAAATGACTTTTATGCTAAAGTCACAATTTAGCGTGTAAGATTTATTATAAACTTCAGCATATATTTCCAAATATCAAGGATAGAATATGAGAGGAGAATAGTGGCAAAGTATTTTAGTAGGTATGTACTTTTGTCAAAAGCCTGGATTAATACATTTTGGTATAACACAAAGTCATAAGTTGGAGCCAGTAAGGCGTATTCAAATCATTGGGTTAAAAATATCACATTATTCTAATATGGTATTTCAACAAACTGAGGATCTCGATTATTCACAACATACCATAATAATTTATGTTTGCGGTGCTGCCTATCTAAAATACCTACTGAATTTAATGTCACTACCTAATCACATGAAGCGAATGACAGAATAGAATACAATGTAGTATTAACGAATCTCTCATTAAACAAACTGGACTCGCAGTAAAATAAATTGTGTAGGTACCATTTTTCTTGAAACTGAACATATTTTTATCAGACGCGATGAACTATTGGCCTAGTACTTATTTAAACATACGAAGCTGTCAGTAAGAATACGCGTCAGTACAGTTTAAACTGTGTAGTTTTGAAATAACAGTTGCGTGTATAAATATGGATGAGATATCAAATGCATCAAGGGAGGCCGAAAGTAGTGAATGTGGATTGAGGAAGACCAAAGCAGTGCCGTCAGCAGTTATATTTATCAGGTTTGGAAATATCCTCGTTTAAACATACACAATGCTATTTTTATCTGTTTGCCTACATGTTGATCCAGATTTAGTAATAAATGTTGTAAGTCGTTAGCAATAACAAGTTTATTGTTATTTGTGTCACAATACCTACTAAGTTAGTAGTTTATTATTTCATTAGTTTAAGTAAACAGTGAAACTTATGTAGGTACAGAAAATTATATGTTTATCTATATAAAAACAATTATAGGGATAAATTGGCGTTGCAGATTACAGAATATATACCTACTTATTCTATCATTTTGTTTAAATATTCACGCTATTTATTATATTTTACTACTAATGATCTAAATTACTCATTTCTTTAAACTAAATAATACCCGTATCTCGTTTGACCTTCTCAACAAACCTAAATTACTAAATTGGGATACCGGTGGTCTTAAAGTTGCTGTCGGTTTTTTCATGGATATTTGCATTCATAAGAATTAGATATTTAGGTCTAATATTAACTAGACTTAAATACTTACCTCCCAGAATGAGTAAAAGGAATAATAAAAATATATAAGAGTAATACAAATAATATACGCGCACAAACAGACAACCTAACTTGTTTAAACTGAAACTCACTTCACCGCCTTTAGCCCCTCTTCGTACTCGAGGAATTCGGAAGTACTTAGTTACTTATCTATTTTTTTCGCATGGCAGAAGAAGCGAGTCTTCACACATAATTCAAGAATTTTAAGCGACGTAACAAGTTATATCATGTACCAGATTTTATGAGAGACCTAGAAAAAGAAGCTATAGGTACAACTATAGCGAACTGCATTCAATTTCGTACAGAATTTTTTGCGTGATTCTCGTACAAACATAACTATATATATTTTTTGTTTCTATAGCACTTATGAAGACGCGCATATTTTCTTACATATCTCCCATTGAAATTATAACTGGTCGTCGTCTGTAACATCGACCAAAGTAAGTCACTGAGCATATTTACCTACTTAGTATCATCGCAGACCCGGTGTAGCTACTTCCAGTAGTGCCCGTCCGGAAACGCTCTTTCGTTAAAGATGTAAACCTTTCTAAGGACTTTGGCTGTTGAGGCGAATACAACGAAAATTTACGCTTCAAATTACAAACTACTTCTGTGTTCTGTGGTACGGTGTGTCATATAAGCTTCCTGCAGTGTTCTAACCATTGTCTTCACAATATAAATAATCCACCGTCCGTTACAACTTACTGTCAAGTGTCAGCAAACAATTATTTGTCTATATGACAAGGGCTATCATTATTATGTAAACAACGGTCTATTAATTCTGTCATGCCTCAACTAGCCAGATTACGCTATTAATACCTCCTTACTGTATAAAATTATTTTATACTAGTACTAAATCGTACTAACAGCTAAATTCATGATTGTCGAGCGCGTAGTTAGGCGCGTAGTTAGGCGCTTGGAGCGAAAAATAAACATTTTTAGCGGTTCCGAAAATTCCATTGACACTACACTACGGCAAATGATACTGAACACTTGCGTAGGTGAGGAAAATACGAACAATTCATTCAAGTAGTCAAGTCTTGATGAATTTTAATCCCGTGTATTTAGTTTATTGGACGAAAATAAAGTTTTATACCGTTAAACCTATTTATCATAGCATATATATATATCACGATCAATCTGTTACTTATCATTTACATAATATAACGATGTTCAACCTTAGGTATATTGTTGTCAATATTAAAATGACTCAACAATCTGCAAAGAGTCAAGCTTCTGAAACGTTAATTTAGTTGAATTAAAAATACAAGTAATGTCGAACGTCGTTCAACAGTGTTGTTAAATTCCTATCATTTTACGTACACAGTCTTTGTAGGACTATCGTAAAACTGCAATGTTCTAGTTTGTAAAGCTACACTCTAAACAATACAATGTACCATCTCTTATAGATGGTACATTGTACCTTTTCTTTAAAGTGTAAGTTTTGAGCATAAACAATCAACTTTATACTTTTAAGTAAAATATATGGTGACGTCAGACAATATTAAAAATTGATTTAATAAATCTCACACATCATATTTTATCAGTATACTGTTAAAATAGTAGTACGAATTCTTAGAACAACGAAGGACAGTATGACCTCAACATGAATGTGGGTGTATAATGTACTTTACTTTTCCCAAGGAACAACGTGAAACATCGCATATTTTTTCCTTTGGGAAAACAATGACATGCTAGTTTTGGGAGGTACTGCACTATTTAATAACAAGGTACTTAAAATTCATAATCAACATAAAATATCAACACAGTTAATTTGTTTTTAATTAAATTAAGTAATTAAACTGTTTGCTTTGTGTTGTTTGTGCGCAAACGGTACTCTCTAGGGCATTAGTTTCCAAAGTGGTCCAGGTGGACCCCCAGGGGTTCACGGGAGACCCTGCGTTGGTGTGACAAAAAATAGGGGTCCACATTTCGTAAGTGGGGGTCCACGACAATTTATTTGCTTTCGATAATGAAGAACTAAAATTTTGGCTTGATTTCACCTATCACTGTCGGCAGATAATATTTTATGAAGCTCAGCGACTGTTACTTGTAAGTCTCGAACCTACCGATTTCCAAAGAATTTCAGAGAATTTAAAAGAAAAAGAAACAGCCCGTCTAACGTAGTAGGTTCAGTCCCGAGAATTTAAAAAAATAGCTCATTCTTCACCAATATAAATACGAATGCCAAGGAATATGGTAGAAATGTAGCTGCAGGGGCCCACCAGAAAAGTATGGGAACCTCTGCTCTATGGTATAAAATAAATAGGTATGTAGTACCATTTTTATGCATTATTGTAACGAAATTTAATATGACTATTTTAAAAACAAAGATTACTTAATATAATAAATATGTATATAATTAAGATCTTGAAAATACGAAAAATGCTATCATCTTCGAATGTGAATTAAAATGCCACAAATAAAATGGAGGCCGTCATCACGTATACCTATATTTCTCAGTAAAGTTAAAATTAAATTAGTTTGAATCAGGACTAAGAGAAGAGGTTTGTATAGGACTAGGACTATGCTATTGGCGCTTACTAACATGTGTCGGGTAGGCCTGGAATATGCGTCGTTACAAACCATTATTATTTCTTTCCTTGATGTTTCATTAATATCTTTAACTAGCTGACCCGCGCAACTTAGTCTGCTTCACATAAGAGAATGGTCCTATATAGCCTATAGCCTTCCTCGGTAAATGGGCTATCCAACACTTAAATAATTTTTCAATTCGAACCAGTAGTTCCTGAGATTAGCGCGTTCAACCAAACAAACTTTTCAGCTTTATAATATTACTAGATGCGCCCGCAGTTTTACCCGCGTTTATAGTTACTGCGCCGCTTCCGTTGGTCGTAGCGTGATGTAATATAGCCTATAGCCTTCCTCGATAAATGGGCTATCCAACACTAAAATATTTTTCAATACGAACCAGTAGTTTCTGAGATCAGCGCGTTCAAACAAACAAAAAAACTCTTCAGCTTTATAATATTAGTTTAAATTACATATTTCAGCGTATTTATCAAAGTACTTTACCAATTAAAAGTTCTCATATCGTAGCATATCTTCATAACGTTTATTTTCTATATGTATCGTTTCTTTTTATTACGTACCTACTGAATAGGTTTCTATCTAGTTCCACATCAGATGATGGTTTTCACGTGGAACCAGTTGTTTCTACAAGTAGGTATCCATAATATCAATAAAGTACGAGGTTATTAATGGGTACTTTCTATGTGATATGTGTCTTGTTATCGAGACGATCAAGTTTCATTAAATTTAAAAGGAATACAGTCTTTATTGTATACGAGGCGTTTCTTTTTTTAAGAATTCCGCCAATATCTGCCTCTAGTATTAAAACAACTTAATCATGCTAAACCATCGCATGTTAAATATTAATAAAAGCTTAAGCTATACTAGACTTTTATAATGACAAGATATTAAATTTGAATTGGTACTTAATAATTGTCAATTGCTAAGACTAGATACAAAATTGTAATAAATTAGCACTATACTTGCGTGTGCCTACTTGAAATAAATAAACATTCATAGGCAAATAACGTAATAAATGTAACAGATTAGTGAGTACTCTACGAATTTAATTTCGTAATTGGCAAACGTATTCCTCTTGGGATAAGACTAACGATTATGACGTGTTTGTCATACCAAGCCCAAATTAACAAGTTATGTTTTGAACGCAGTTACAGTAGTCATACCTGAGCATCATGTGGAGACACTCGAGGTAGACCTGCATACTAATAATCAGCCAATATTTAAAGACCAAACAAATAACACAAGTGTTTTCGCAGGTCGGATAGCCGGGTGGTCACCGATGATGTGGATAAAGAAAAAGAAGCCAATTATGAAATCCCGAAGAAGAAAAGAGGCAAGCGCAGTATTATAAAAGATTACTTGGTAGACTTTACAGCGAACTCTAATCTTCATGGACTGAAATATATTGGTGAGAAGGAACGAACATATGTCGAAAGGTAAGTTTAATTAATAAAATATTTCTATGTTATGTACTTTTGTAATTATATTGTATTATTATAATGAATAATAACTATGTCTGTAGGGTGTTCTGGCTGTTTATGTTTACATGCTGCGTGGTCCTCTGTGCTGGCCTGATCAGAAAAGTGTGGATAAAGTGGAACGAGAGTCCAGTCATCGTGAGTTTTGCTGAGAATCCTACTCCAGTTTGGCAGATACCGTACCCTGCCGTCACAGTGTGCTTCGAAACTAAGGCTATGCAGAGGAAATTCAATTTTACGGAATATTACCACTTGTACAAGGATGAAAAAGATAATCTTACAGAATTTGAGTAAAGCCAGTTTATACTATAAATATTCAATAAAATATTTTTACGTCATTAAAATAACCTAATTGCTTCTTTTAGACAATATCTATTTGAAGACATTTCCATGGTCTGTGATGACCATCTGTCTCCAATTAATGGACGAAAATTTTCTTCCGGTCTGGAAACAGTGGAAAATATAAAATCGGTAAGTAAATAAAAAATACAGTAAAGTCAGGTCATGTAAGTATTTTCCTGGGGACTCTGGACCGCAATCCCTGGGGGCGTCCATATCTTATGGTCAGGGGCAAGCTTCGCCCCTGGGCGCCCCCGTTGTCCCAGAGTCTCCGGCCCCAATTAGTTGAGGAAGTGGTGGCCGCTCTTTTCCCTTCACGGGCGGAGCACACTCCTCCACCGATGGTTCCGCCTTCCATGGCATCCAACGCGGACTTAGACGACGACATGGTTCCCGTAGTGACCCAAGTAGAGTTGCGAGCGGCGGTAGCAAGACTTCGCTCCAAGAACACCGCCCCAGGGCCCGACGGCATCCCAGGCCGTGCATGGGCCCTGGCCTTAGAAGAGCTCGCGCCCCGGCTAGGTGGGCTCCTCAGCAAGTGCTTAGAGCAGGGCCAGTTTCCACGTCAGTGGAAGGTGGGGAAACTGGTCCTGATCAGAAAGGAAGGGCGCCCGGCGGACTCTCCGTCCGCCTACCGGCCCATTGTGTTGCTGGACGAGGTTGCTAAATTATTCGAATTCATCATTGCGGAGCGCCTCGTTCAGCGTCTGTCTTCAATGGGCCCGGATTTGGCGGACAACCAGTATGGTTTCCGCCGCGGGCGCTCCACTATCGACGCTATTCTACGCGTGAGGAGCCTGGCGGAGGATGCAGTATCCCGGGGCGAGGTCGTCTTCGCGGTGTCCCTTGACATCGCGAACGCCTTTAACACCTTGCCCTGGAGTTGTATTAGGGAAGCACTTATATTTCATCAAGTGCCGACCTACCTCCGCCGCATTGTCGGGGCATATTTGTCGGAAAGGGTAGTTATCTACCCGGGTCACTACGGTTGTAGTCGGCGAGAGATGTCGTGCGGTGTTCCACAGGGATCGGTTCTGGGCCCGCTCCTGTGGAACATCGGTTACGACTGGGTGCTGCGAGGTGCGCTCCTCCGTGGCGTCGGCGTCATTTGTTACGCCGACGACACACTTGTCACAGCGAGGGGTAAGTCGCACCGGGCGGCGGCCATACTGGCGACCGCTGGGGTCGCACAAGTCGTCAATCGTATCCGGCGGTTGGGCCTCGAGGTGGCCCTGTCTAAATCCGAGGCCGTATGTTTCCATGGCCCTCGGAACCGGCCACCTCCAGGGTCCCACATCATGGTAGGAGGGGTCCGCGTCGCTGTCGAGCCAACCCTTAAGTATCTGGGTCTCTTGCTCGACAGCCGATGGGACTTTGTAGCCCACTTTCGTCGACTGGCCCCCCGTCTTCTGGGCGCGGCAGGTGCGCTCGCGCGTCTGCTGCCTAACCTAAGGGGGCCAGGCACCTCCTGCCGGAGGCTCTACGAAGGGGTCGTGCGGTCTATGGCCCTTTATGGGGCCCCAGTTTGGGGAGACAACCTGACGGCCCGTAATATCTCAGCACTTCGCGCGCCACAGCGTGCCATGGCCGTCAGGTTAATTAGAGGCTACCGTACGATCTCTTTCGAGGCAGCGAGCCTCCTCGCCGGATCGATCCCCTGGGACTTGGAAGCGGCGCTTCTGGTGTCACTCTACCGTTGGCGCCAGGAGACGCTGGCTCGGGGCGAAGGACCAGCTCCTCCCACTCTAGAGGCGGCACGGTCCGAGCTCCGCCAGGTCCTGGTGGAAGAATGGAGAAATCGACTTGTGCACCCTAGTGCTGGGCACGCCACAATCGTGGCGGTAAGTCCCGTTTTTGAGGAGTGGCTGGAGAGGCGGCATGGCGCCCTCACCTTCCGGCTGACACAGGTAATGACTGGTCATGGTTGTTTTGGCCAGTTCCTGTGTCGCATAGGTCGGCAAGAGACGCCCGGTTGTCACCACTGTGGCGACTGCCGCGACGTTGTTGAGGACACGGCGCTGCACACATTGACGGATTGCCCCGCCTGGGCATCGCAGCGCCGTGAGTTGATCGCGGCAGTCGGTTTGGTTGCCCTCTCGCTCCCGGCCGTGGTTCAATCTATGGTCCGGAGCGAGACGTCGTGGAACGCCGTCGCCTCCTTCTGTGAGGAAGTCATGTCCATCAAGGAGGCGGCGGAGCGGGAGAGGGAGCGCTTAAACCCTCTCCCCAACCGCAGAACCGGGCGCCGGAGGGCGCGAGATGACCTCCAGCCACCCTGAGGTTTGACCTGGGGGTGGTGGGCTTCGTGGGCCTGCCCGCCACCCGATCAGCACCAGGTCCAAGAGGCGGCGTGCGTGTTCCCACGCGCGCCTCTGAGCCGTGTTTTTGTCTTCCTACAAGGGGACAGTAGAGGGTCTATTATGCAGTGGCCTGCCGTTTCACACGGCGGGCCGAAACCTCGGCGGGGTCGCGATTGCATGTGAAAGCGATTCGCGCGGCCCCGCCGTCTATGGTTATGTCGAGGAACACCGTGGTAGGTTTAGTCGGTATTACCGGGGTATTACTCCCCCGGTGAGCCCGACATAACCTCTCCGTCGCCCCGCGGAGAGGTATACGTCAAAGCATTCCCCCACGTAAAAAAAAAAAAAAAAAAAAAAAAAAAAAAAAAAAAAAAAAAAAAAAAAGGTCATGTAAGTATTTAAGTAAAGTGCTTTCATATAAAGTATATTTCTTTTAAGGTTTCACCCAATCTAACTGAAGTTTTCTTTGGATGCAAATGGAAAGATATCCCCAGTGAAAATTGTTCAGATTTATTTTCAGCCATATTAACCGAAGAGGGACTCTGCTATACATTTAACACATTGGGTGCTGAAGAAATGTTCCGAGTCAACAAGTACGTATTTGTTAATTTATTTATTTTATGTGCAATTAGCTAAATAACAAAGCAAGTAAGTACGTAATATTTTAAATCGTGGAATTTTTATTAGCTTACACTCGGACTACCCGTATTTGGAACATGAAAATGTAGCCGAATCATGGACTTTAGAAGACGGCTATGCACAGGGAACGCCTATAGAAACTTATCCACATCGAGGATCTGTAAGTAGATACAAAAAAATAGTATTTTTGATTATGTTCACCAAAAGCCTACGATGACCCGTAAAAAATTATTACTGATGTCAGAAAATCAATATAATAATAATAATAATCATTAATTTGCACAGAAAGTAGATACATGAAATATTGATGTTAAAAATTGTTTGTTGTTCCTTGTATATGTAATCTGACTTACGTTAGGCATGCAAACATTGAGGAGTAAAACTAAAATAAATGTAAAAAGCAAAACATACTACGAATAAATACAATTTAAATAAATGATATAAATATTTATGAAAATAAAAAAGAAATAGAATTATACATCCAAATTTATAAATAATGTCATTAAAATATTGTTAACAATGTCAATTAAATATTATCATTTAAAAAGTCATCAAGTGAATAATAGCATTTTGTAATTAATAGCCCTGTCAGTTTACTTTTGAATAATTTTATAGTTTCATTTATAAGTTTCATTATAAGGAATTTTATTATATATAACTGGGCCCATGCCATACACTTTTTTCCTAAGTAAGGCAGTATTATAACTACCACCTGTATGCAACATATTTTTGTATTGGTTTCTGATAAGGTCTTTTCTAGTTTCAGATATTGATACAAAGTAATGTTTATTAAGCTTCACAAAAACTGAAATTTCAGAAATATACTTTGAAGGAAACGTTAACAATTTTAGGGACTTATACATAGGTACTCAACTATCGGTCATTTTTAGACCGCACATTGACCTTGTACATCACTTTTGTGCCTTAAAAACGTATTCTCTTAAACTACAATTACCTACCCCAAAAAACAATACCAAATCGTAAAATTGACGCTACTAAACCGTGGTAGGCTGTTAATATTGTGGCAGTATTAACTTTTTTTGATAAGTTAAAGAGGACATACGCGGCAGTGCTAAATTTTTTACAAACCTCCTCTGCACGAGGTTTCCACGTTAGCTGACTGTCTATCAATATGCCTAAGAATTTCGTCACATGTATTTTATCAATTTTTCGTTTTTTGTATTTTATGGATACATTTTTTACTGATGTCTACTGATAGAAATGCGTAATATTTGTTTTTGATAAATTAATAATCAGATTATTCATGTCAAGCCAATGTATTATATCCTTAAAGGTGCGATTTATCTCATGTTCATAATTTTCGACTTGATTACATTTTATAATTGCGGTGGAGTGGTCATCAAATAGGATCATAGGATACTGAATGTAGCGTGGCATATCAACACCAAGAACAGAAGTGGGCCTAGCACACTGCCCTGTAGTACGCCGTATATGATAATTCTATTTTCAGATATATATTTTACTTTGCGTCTAGTTTTGATACATATTCTAGTGATTTCCGTATGTTGTTTACGGTCACTAAGGTAGGATTTTAAAAGATTTAATACATTTCCCCTGATACCATAGGTGGTGAGTTTATGAAGAAGTGTTTCATTGTTTCACAATCAAAGGCCTTGGTCATATCAGTATAGATGTCACATATAGATATTCTGTTTTCTACCTGTTTTAAGGTACACAAAACAGAACAAAGTACAAGTAGGTTTGAATATAAATACATATTACAGTTATGTTCTAACCTAAGTTCCTAACTTGTTTCATGATTATACTGAGTAGTTTAAATATAGCTATATTTATACCCCTGTTTCTTCCGAATGCCATCTGCTCGTTACATAAAATATTATACTTTATTAAGAATTTTATGATTGAATCATAAATCATTCTTTCTATTATTTTAGAAAATACGCGTATCAAGGCTATGGGTTTATAATTTAATAAACTGGTTTTATAATTTTTTTTAAAGAGGTTTACGATTGCTATCTTTACATATCAATTCTTTAAAAAGCGATGACGATTTATCTTCCTAAACATAATAAGTATTGTTGTAACATAGTATTATTACAGGGATACGGTGTTAAATCAGGACTAACATTTCTATTGAAAGCCAAGGAAATCGATTTAGATTATCTTTGCCGAGGTCCGGTACAAGGATTCAAGGTAGTTATAGCAGTTATTTAATTCCAATTACGTTGATTACACTGCATATCGGTAGATTTCAACATTAAGTACATTTCCTGTGATGTTTATAGATACTGTTGCACAATCCGGCAGAGCTGCCTAGGCTTTCACAACAGTACTTCCGATCGCCACTATCGCAAGAGGTAGTAGTTGCGGTGAAACCTAAAATGATGACCACTTCCGAAGGCCTTCGCCCTTACGAACCGACCAGGTGAGTATAGCAAAAACTGTTTGTTAAGTATTTAATCATCAAAAGCATATTGGTACTTATACGGTTTGTTCTTGTCAGATAAGTAATTCTTATTTAAATTTAAAACAACGACGTGAAAAATATCCCGAATGTTACGATTATTATATTTTATGATTGAGAGTTTAAAGTTTCAAATACAGAACAATAAAAACATCCAAGTTAGTTAAAACATTTCCAAGAAAACGTCAAGATAAAATAATAAAAGACGTATATAGAGCCTACTCCATTTTCAAAGTCATTTAATTATATTATATGACTGACATGTTTTTAGACACAGTCTCGGCATCAAAGATATTGTATAACTCGGCACAGTACATAACTTTTGTGTGTGTCATCAGAACCAGAAAATAAATGCACATATTATTTAAATTGAGCACAACATTTTCGTTACTTTATTTATGAATTTTGTCAGAATAACCATTTTATAATGTAAATAATTAATTGAAATTGCTTTTCTCAATCTCAACTGTGAATTTTATGACAATGTTTTGTTTAGAGAGATTGATGTATTGTAGCGTTTATTGAATATTAATGCTAATGAAACATAATTAGAATAATAAACTAATATTGCTTTCGTCACGAGTTTTAAAACAGCTTAATGCTTATTTAGTATGAAGTAGCAAAAATTGATGTTTTTACTCTTGTTCACAGACGACAATGCTATTTTCCAAGCGAACGCTATCTCCAATACTTCAAAGTGTACACTCAGGCGAACTGTGAGATGGAATGCTTATCCAATTTTACTTACACTCGATGTGGCTGCGTTCATTTTGGAATGCCATGTGAGTACGTAATTATAAAACTCGGGGCGAACGTGCATCTATTTTTTTTATTTATTTTTACTCGGTTCCTTCCTTCACCTACATAAAATTATAACAGCAACTATAGCCTTTCCCATGTATCTACTTACTGATCTCTAATTGTTACTCTGTTCCTCTTACTGATTGCAAACCAATTAATTTTAATGTTGTCTTTATTATAATTAATTTATATTTAGGTAAAACGTAAACAAAAACGCAACCTTGCATTTTATCATTTAATCTATGAAATATACAAAAGTATATATTTTACATTGTATAAATAATTTGAAATGCCAATATGTGACATTATCGTTTTTTGTAAAACTATTACATTGTATCGGGAACTTCATGTAAATAGTTTTACAATCAGATAAGTAACATAAAAATACAACTATATTATATTTTTTTCATTTACAGTTTTTTTATCTCAAAATATGTGTATAGGTTTCCTGCTCGACTACCTTATCTAATTCCATTGCGTAACTAATGAACAATATTTTATATTTAATTTTCTAATGTCTTCTAAAAGGTTACATTTTGAAGAACCTTGGTCCAATAAACCACATTACTCCACGTGTGCAACCCACAAAAAATAAAACTTTGATAGTTAGTTATAAAGCCAATTTTATACAACCCTATTATATCCTCAGTTTGGTTTAATTTGCATACACAAACTTGTTAGAAACATAATTGGGGCTTGACCATAAAATAAATGTAGCATACTGCTCTCCGCCCACAACCATAACAGTCTTGTTTAATAATTGTTATTTACAGAAGATATATATAGATACATATTCTTGCTAATGTAAACTAATTAAAATACTTTTTCACTATAAAATTATCGGTCCATATTCTTAATTAACAGCATTTCTACAAACTAATATAATTATCGTCTATCGTAACCATGGACTAGCTAAATAGTATATGATGACTATATCGTCAATTAATTCTCCGTTGAGTAAAGGTTACTAGCAAGTATCGATATATAAGAATGAGTCTATCGCATAAAGTTTTGTAATTTTGTTTGTGAATGCACGATATGTTCCAGATGGACCAAACATGGAGGTGTGCAATGCTGGCAGTCGAGAATGCATAAAAAAAGCTCAAAGTAAGTCGGCCATCATTAAAATAAATAAACTGTCAATTTAACAGTGTTCTGTACATTATTATGAAATAAATGTTGATTTAACGCTTATGTTACGTCAGAAGCCGAAGACGTTAAGAGATGCCTTGCGATCAAGACACCGTGGGTTCGATACCAAGACATTTAGTTATAACAACATTTATTTATTGCGCTCCTGCTGTTAGATTTAAATTCAACACAAGTATTTAAGTTCACTGCTGTTACCAAGAATATTAATAATTTACAACATAAACTGTAAGTAAGTACTGCCTTTTTATGTGATTTAAATCTATATATTAGAATTCTTAACGAGCTGAATGATAACTAAATGGTGATTCCTAAAACATTCATAAAGAGTCGAAGTTCTCGTTTTGATAAATAATTTATCAGGACACCCTGATACGGTCTGATTAAGTTTGTAAAGACCTACGCCATTCCCTTCGCGTTAAGTTACTTGTGGCCTTACTATCAGAAATTAATAAGAATATAATTAAGATTTAGTGGTCATTCTATGCTTTTCGCTCGTAAGTAATATAAATTCGGTATTTTTTGGAGTTGTCATAGAAGGGACCATTAGATAAAACATTAAGTACGCATATAGGGCTGCCTCCGAGTGCGTTAACAGTTACAATTAATGTACTACAACTAATGTAATTCGTGTTATTGGTGGCAAGGTTGCCACCAATAAATAGTAGTAAATAGTTAAGTAGGGCATCAAAATAATGTACAGGACAATGGCTTAAGAAACTGGGCCAGACCTGGAATCTTACCACCCTCTCTTAAAGCATTATCATTGCATGCACGTGAACAAAATATAAGTAAACGTATACACTCTGTGGCGTGCAGTCTTACTCACGCGCATGTAATAACAAGTGAGTCCTCTGACCTGAGCTACCTGTATTACGACCAGACAGATCGTTATCGAAATCCTTCGATTATATATAGATGTTAATTGTAAATAATTAAATTTGACAGTGGAACTGGTGACCATCGACATCAAATCGCGACTTCAGAGTATGAGTCCGTCAGAGAACAACGACACTGAATCTCTAGGAGAGGCCTTCAAGGTGTCCTCCCAATGCCAGTGTCTACCAGCCTGTACTTCAATTGAATACGAAGCAGAAACATCACAGGCCGACTATGATTGGGCAGCCATATTCAGAGCTTATAAATTGACTAATCTAACTGAGGATTTACGAGAGTAAGTGATCATTATAAGTGATATTAATTATACAAATAATGTGCTGTACTTTCTTAGGAGTGTATGGAAAAATCTACGCTGACCAGTATTATTCTAATTTCTGTCTGGATGTGCTAAGTTATACTTAACGTAGCATAACATGAATGATTAAATGAGTTTATATATATATATATATATATTATAGAGTATAGATCCATATCTGAAAAGACGCAGTGGAAAAATAATTGTGTCTGAACTCAGGTATCTGAAAGTTAGTATAGCCCTTTAGAAATATTGACTGCACGGATAATGTCTGTATTAAACGTGCAGTCAATTTCTACGGACTAAAATTGTGTGATCCACATCATCGCTACTGAATGTGAATGATTTTTTAATTTTTCTTTTACCCTTTGACCGCCACATCAAATAAGCAAACACGTGCTCTCGGCGCCAAGCTACGATTTCATCCTGTAATACCTACGTCGTTTTTATGATCTTATGGTAATATGGATGAAATAAAAACTAAGCAGTTCACATAATATAAATTGGGATGAGTCTAGCTACATAATTAACAACAGAAATAAGAAAAACAATACCTCTTTATAAGATTTATTAGCGTTTAAAAGTCTGTCTTGTGGTTGTGACCGTGGCGCGCTGGACACATTTTGCTTTGTCATGTATACACAGTAGCGTAGCGTGGGTGTCAGCCGCCCGGGGCGGAAGAAAATTTTGCCGCCCTCTTATTTAGGTATTTCAATTTAAAAGACTATAATATACTGTCATTCTAAAAAACTTTTCGGCATGAACATTCATCATTATTGTGCATTGCACATCTGCCCATTCCTCTCGTTCGTCATGAAATGGTTTAAAAAAACAAACAATATTACACTTGAATTTGGAATCTGTCATTCTTATATGACTATTCATTGTGTTTTCTCATTTTCGCACCAACCGGTGTTAAATATTTTTGTGATATTAAAATGGGGTGGGGTTGTAAAGAGAACCTAATTGCTGTGATAGCATTACACAATATAGAAACTCTCCATCCGCTTCGTATTAGTCGAATGTTTCTGTACCGGGCTATTGATAGGTACAATGAAACCTCATATTTGTGACCGAAAATTATCTCGCTGTCCACGTAGTATTCGTACGAAAAAGGCGATCAAAGCAGTAAAGGAAAGAATTCGAAGAAATCGTGTCTAAAAGCAAAAGATTTTATCAGGAAATGAATATAGCACCTAGAACCATGTCACCTATAAGAGACGCACTGATCATTATTTAAATGATAATGTAAAAATGAATATGGTAGTAAAATCAAAACAACTTCTTAAGCGGTATGCAAAAGGAGATCACAGAATTTTTTTACTGTGGTGCCGCCCGGGGCATGCCGCCCCTGCCGCCCCTACTACGCTACGCCACTGTGTATACATGACTGTAGCGGTCAAAAGGTTAAATATATATGCAGCTCCTTTAGAGACCATCCCTAGTATGAAAACGGAATAAAATAGCAAGGTAATAGGTATACCTAAGGCATCGAGAAAAGCGCTCGGCCAGACTAAAGAAAAGCGTAACATAAAACCTATCTAAGATGATATTGCACGCTCTAGTTCTACTAATAAGTACCTACAGACGTCCAGGCCTGCTGTAAGCGGGCGTGCAAGGCGTGCACCGCATGCGGGCGGCATGTCCAGTGGGGCGGCAAATCTAGGGATCCATCACGTAATATTCAAAGTCATTGTCATAATACCCACCTCACCTACAAATGCCTGCAATTACTATTTTCGTTTATATTATATTGTAAACATCGCCATCAAACTACAATTTTCCCACAAATGACGATGGAAGAAAGTTTACAAATAATTATTATTCTAGAAATCACCCCAATGGAGAAGAAGAAAAAAAGAAAAAAAAAGAAAGAAATGCATTTTTTTTGTTGTAAAATATTTGGTAAAACTGTAAGTAGTTTGTTTGCTTTGAATTGATTTTTTGATTGGCCGCATTTATCATTAACATTAAAAAGACATGAAACAAGTGTTTCCCACAGTAAAAATGTGAAATTATGGGTACAATTGAATAACATGTTAAAAAATAAAACTACTGTAAATCAAATGCAACTGAGACTATTAGAATCAGAAAAATAACGATAGTGTGATGTGTTAGAAAGAATCATAGCCGTTATTAAGTTTTTATCTCATCAGTGTCTGGCTTTTCGAGAGTCATCAAAAACATTATATGATCATGAAAATGGTAATTTTCTAAAAGGAATTGAAATTATAGCTTCCTTTGATTCAGTCATGCGGGAACATATTCACAGAATTCAATCCTCGAAATCTGATTCAAGTCGTATGACTCACTATTTAGGAGATCAAATTCAGAACGAAATTATGATTTGCTCGGCACGACCATTAAAAATTATATATTGGACAAAGTCAGAGAATCAAAATATTTCTCCATCATATTCTATTGCACACCAAATGTTTGTCACACAGAATAAACTACAGTTGTACTCAGGTATGTTCTTTTAAATAATGAAACTAAAAATGTTGCGATATGCGAAAATTTCGTTGGTTTCTGTCCGATAATCAGCTCCACAGGTGAAGGTTTATTAAATTTTGTTTTGGATTTATTTTCACAATTAAATCTCAACATTCAAAACTTACGCGGTCAAGGTTATGATAATGGTTCTAATATACGTGGAGAAGACAGTAGACTGCAAAAAAAATTTTGTATGTCAATAATCGCGCATTTTACGTTCCATGCTCGGCTCATAGTCTTAATTTGGTAGTCAATAATGCAGCAAATAACACGCACGAAACTGTGAATTTCTTTAATATAATTCAAGAAATTGTCGTTTTCTTTTCATCATCTACAAAAAGGTGGTTGATAATTTGCAAACATTTACCGGATTTAAAATTAAAAGCTTTAAGTGCCACGCAATGGCCTAGCAGAATCGATGCAGGTAAACCATTACGGTATCATCTCTAAAAAAATTTTTATGATTTGCTGGTAATATCTGAAAATTCGTCGGAATGGGATTGTACTACATCTCATTCACTTGCTTTGAATATTCAAAACTACAGATTTATTTGCTCGGTCGTAATTTGGTTTGATATTTTAAACGAAATTAATTCTCTGAGCAAAATGATGTAGAACCCCACAATGAATAATCAAATCTGCATAGATTTGTTAAATAAGTTGATTGATAAGTTCACAAAATATCGCACGGATGAACACTTTGAAATGGTGTTAGAAGAAGCTATCAATGTGGCTCATGAACTCAACGTAGAAGCACATTTCCCACCAATAAATACAATTCGTCCAAGAAGAAAGCTAACACAATTTCAATCTGAACATAGTGATGAAGTTTTACTAGACCTCAAAATCAAATACAAAGTAGAGTTTTTTTTAGAATTCTAGATCAGACATTAACTTCTTTAAAGGATAGATTCGGGAGTTAAAAATATTTACCGACGTATTTGGCTTTTTCAGCAATAACTTATTTAATTACTCCAATGATGTAAAGATTTACATCTGAAGCTTAAAGATGATTCAAGTAGTGAAACAGACATTGACGGTATTGATTTGTTCAATGAACTCATTGTTTTAAAGTTGCATTTTCCAGAAAACTAGTCTAATGATCCACAAACCCTATTGCAATATTTGTTTACTAATGACTTGATTAATTCAACGTTTCCGAACACAGCAATAGCGTTTAGAATATTACTTATATTGCCGGTTTCAGTTGCATCTGGTGAAAGGACCTTTTCCAAGTTAAAAATTATCAAAATCTATTTTAGATCCACAATGCTCCAACAAAGGTCAAGTAATTTAGCTATAGTTTCAATTGAACATAAAGTTTTAGACAGCTTGGATACAAGAAAAGTAATAGCAGATTTCGTAAATATAAAGGCGAGAAGAGTTCGATTTCTGTAGATAACAATTTATACGATATTACGCATAAGTAAACAAAAATATATATTTTTTTAATTTTTCTTTTCTTTTATCACACCCTTGTGAGACAACAATAAACAGCCTTGCTGACAAGCTCAGCGTGGGTAGTCGTAGATAAACAGGGGCGGTATAATCGGTATCGCACACGGGCGTTCCAATAGCTAGCAGCCGGCCTGCAGACGTCTATATTAGGTAACATTTGTAAAAACCAAAGGTTGTTATAAGTCCGCAAAGAATTTCGCGATTTAATTTGATACTGTTTTTTGTGTAACATAGAACGTCTTTTATGTTTTATTTCATACTTACTCATTTCGCAATTTTGTCTTCCACACACGACT
The DNA here is from genome assembly GCA_930367265.1 of Catocala fraxini. NCBI lineage: Eukaryota > Metazoa > Arthropoda > Insecta > Lepidoptera > Erebidae > Catocala > Catocala fraxini. The sequence goes on from OV884042.1 coordinate 12,549,187, forward strand.
GATTTGAAGTTAACGAACTCACAAAAATAAACTTTCCGGTCAATACCTTGTACAAGACGCTACAGAGAACATACATTTAAGTTTTTTTTTATATTTATTTTATTATAGAATTAATAAAAAATCTTAAGACTTTATATACTTTGCTTTCTTATGTTCGTTGTATATCAAGAAACATAAGCCTTACCACCATATCTTAAAACATTGCCATTGTTTGCACGTGAGTGAGACAGCGCGTTACAAAGTGTATAGCTTTGTCTCGTTTTCGCGCATGCAAGGCTCTGGAACCTAACAACTAACGTTGGATCACACAATTTTTTAATTAATTCCATGCGCTGCCCAAAGCTTTTATGAATAACCCATGCCTAGTGGTGGCGATCATAAAGCCTCTTACGCATATTAGGCAAACACAGGCCATTAGATATCTCAGTAGGTAAGTATATATAATATATAACAATTGGATAGGTACTGCATAAAACTGTTGTTGATTTCGCCACCGCTGTAAACTTTATAATGGTTTTTGACTGCACGGATGATGTACCTAGTGGTTTAAGTGATCGCCTCGCTACTGCCACTGTGCCGAGAGTTGCGGGTTCAAATACCACACGGGACAAACATTTGTGTGATCCCCTAATGACTGTTCCGAGTCTGGATGTTCTTTGTGTCCGTTGTTTGAATGTTTGTAAAGTCCCCCGCTATACAGGAATTATTCCTAGTGCATTTGTGCAGTTCAGTGCTGTCATTTATTATTATTAAACTTTTTTAAATGGATTGATATTTTTTAGTTTGTCTTACTCTCGCGTGATGGTGTTCTTCAAAGAAGCCCAGTTCATCACATCTCGTCGATCGGAGCTGTACGGTCAAACCGACTTCCTAGCCAACTGCGGTGGCCTGCTTGGACTTTTTATGGGCTTTTCCATTCTTAGCGTCGCTGAAATATTATATTTCCTAACTTTAAGGTAATATTGATACTTTTAACTTAGCCTGGGTTGAACTTAATATTAGATAGGCTACGCCATCATACATCTCGAATATGGTACCTTTTAAAAGATAAAGGTACCTATTCTGCAAATAGTTGTAGTTGCTAGACCGTACAAATTCTTAAAATTCGCACTCTATACCTAATATTAGTATAGCTTGATTAAAGATAATTAAGAATTAAAGCGCCGCATTTCACTGAAGTTTCTATGACAGCAATCTATTGTAAAATAAAGAAGAAAAAAAGTAAATCTCCACACTGCTACAGCTTATCAGCTATGCAATAGAAAATATTAACACCGATCGAATCTTGAATAAATTAATTCGCTGATAAAATGTCTTATTGATGTCGATAAATCGCGTAGAAAGTAAACACTATAATATTTACGCTACGGCCGGGCTTCGACCACGAAAAGTAGATATCAAACTGTGTACAACCATTCGAATATAATTGTGCAAATCACCACCATAAATTATGTCTTCCGTTGATCAATAGAGTACTTCGATATACCTAATGTCATTTTATTACCATCGTCATGTTGAAAAAGGTAGTGATATGTTGGGATTTTACCCATAATTATTTTCCATCGATTTCTTTGGCTAATATCGAAAACATAGGTAAGACCAACCCAAGACAAAACGGGACTATGATGATAGGACGTGTAACATAGATAATACTTTACTGCGTAAGTCTTTGATTTCCGCAAAGCTTCGTTTTGCTATAAGCCTACCTGAGCACTTCAACGCAACGGTTTTGTAAGATGCATTTTCATTATAAATTTCACGGTAGGAACATCACAGTATGGTAGGTTACTCTTAGAACGGCCTGTGTGCGACGTAGGCGGGCCTATACTTACACAATGGTTACAGTGCGAAGTGAATCGAACTAATGTTTTATGATAACTACTTATCTACTTGTATTTCTTTAACAAAATGTTTGTACTTTTACCCTACAGCTGCTTTTGTATTAATTCACAGACTTGGCTGTGTTTTGTGGCGGCGACAGAAGCGTATTGAGGCTAAGAGAGCTTCATTCGCCGAAGCGAGTTTTTCCAAAGGAAAACGGGTGGATTAGATCAATAAACTTATACGCAATTTGAGTCTACATTTTAATGTTTAAATATGATAATATAAAAGATAACCACAACTTCATTTATATGTGTTTATAAGCACACAAATTTGTCTTAAATGTAGCTACTAAAGAAATGAGATTTATATTTTCATGATGCTATGTGAACCAATTTATTAATGTATTAAAAAGCTTTATGGCATAAGTGCAGAATTTTTTACGCAAGATGTATTTAAATGCAATTAAAGTATATCTATCTCATTGTTATTTTGTTTTTACTTTTACACGGTGCTTGGGCCGCTTGGTTTCTTCTTTGGAGCATAACCAATCCTATTATGTATTTCATCTGTAGTCTTGGTGCCGACGCCCAATGATTTTGGAGTATCTTCTTGCATTTCATTAGCGGTTGACGAGTTGTTACCTTGGTCTCGACGAAAAGCTTCATACTCTTGTAAATCGTCGAGTTTCAAAGTAATCTCAGTTAACGGTCTTCGAATCATTGTTGTTGTATTACCTGAAACAAATACACTTATAAATACATCTAAACATAAAATAATTACTGACAGGGTAAGTATGAATTAAAACTTATCAATAGATTGACGAAAAAAAGGTTCGACGGATAAGAATATAAACAATATTACCGACTAAAACACGTTTTATTCAAACACACAATTAAATTTGAAACACAGCAAACACTATACCACACTTTTTCACTGTACTGCTTCAAACTCCGTAGTATTTCCGCTTCCGTTCGCTTCGATGAACACTTGATCGCTTACGATTGTAAAACTGACTCGGCGGTGCGCGTGCGCCCTATTTATACGCGGGTAAAGCGCTTCTAGAGCTTTCTAGCAACGCCGTACTCGGTATGTAACAGTACGATGATTCGAGAAAGTACCAGCATTCTCTCTAAGATTCTCGTACCGTACTACGTAGTTCCGTAAGATGTCAATAGATGGCGGTGTAAATTATTAGACCGAACTGCCGAGTTTTTCCCCCAATGCCGAGAGATGTCACTGGGCGTAACACTGCCCCCCTCTTAGACATGTTCGTCCCGAACATTGTTGGATCCGTAGTAGCGTGCCAATCGATCCACATGAACGATCTTTGGTGTACCTCGTGGTCCTTTCTGGATCCGGTAGGTGACGTCATTCATCTTAGTGACTATGCGATAGGGTCCATCCCATTTTGCCTGCAACTTAGGAGATTTTCCTTTGCTGCGTACCGGATTATGTAACCACACCAGCGATCCTTCCTCGAAGCCTTTATTGTTCGCCTTCCGGTCGTAACGGGTCTTCATCCTCTCAGACATCTGCTGACCGGTCTGTCTGATGTGCTCGTATACGTCATTCATCCTGTTGCGCAAATCGTTCGCATAATCTGTTATGCTGCGTGGAGATTCAGGTGGGATGCCGGTTATCAAGTCTGCAGGTAATCGTAGTTCCCTTCCGAAGTTAGCGAAAGCAGGTGTTACTGATGTGCTTTCGTGAACGGCACTACGGTATGACAGGAGAAACGGTTGAATGTGTTTGTCCCAATCCCTTTGTTTGCTTTCTACAACTTTTGCCAGATATCTTTCCAGAGACTGGTTGAATCGTTCAACCATGCCGTCTGATTGCGGATGATAAGCGGTCGTTCTCGTTTTGTGGGTACCCATCACCCGGCATGTCTCCTTAAATACTTCAGACTCGAAGTTCCGACCTTGGTCACTGTGTATCTCTAAGGGCACCCCGAAACGACAAAAGACTTCGTGGACTAGCTTGTCGGCGACCGTAGATGCCTCTTGATTGGGAATCGCAAACACTTCCGGCCACTTTGTAAAGTAATCCATGACCACCAAGAAGTACTTGTTCCCACTTTGGCTTTCAGGAAACGGTCCGGCAACATCTAAAGCTATACGTTCCCACGGGGCTCCAACATTGTACACCTTTAATGCACCCCTGCTGCGAGTGTGTGGTCCCTTCACGGCAGCACAACTCGTGCATTTACGGCACCATTCCTCAACGTCTTCTCAACAATGGATCCAATAAAATCGTTCTCGGATCTTAACCAGAGTTCTCTTAACTCCCATGTGACCTCCCGAACTCCCATTATGATAGAGTTGTAAAACTTCCGCTACCTTGAGTTTTGGCACGACCATTTGCAGGTGACACTTGTCACCTCGAGCATTCTCCCATTTCCGGCACAGAACTCCATCCTGGATAACCAAGCTTTCCCACTGTGCCCAATAACTCTTGGTGGTAGGGCTCATTGCCGCAACTTCACTCCAGTGAGGTCTCGATGCACCTGTTTTCTTCCATTCGAGGATGGGTCTTATGTCTTTGTCTTCTTGTTGCGTTCTCTGCAAAGTTTCCTTCCAGTCTTCGCTAAGATCCGTCCTCAACATCCTCACTAGTCCTTTCTGCTTAGCCTCTTGCCTGGCGCAGTGCTTACACTGGTCGGGACACGGTCTACGTGACAGGGCATCCGCATTACCATGTGACTTGCCACTACGATGCTGTATTACGAAGTCGAATTCCTGTAGTTGTTCAATCCATCTTGCTACCTGTCCTTCTGGGTCTTTAAACTGTAGTAGCCATTTCAATGCAGCGTGGTCAGTTCGCAGGTGAAATTTCCGTCCCAACAAGTATTTACTGAAGTGCTGCAATGTCTTTACGACAGCTAGAAGTTCCCTTCGTGTGACACAGTAGTTCCTTTCAGGTTTGGATAGGGCCTTGCTGAAGTACGCTATTACAACTTCATGCTCTCCTTTACGTTGATATAACACGCCACCAATGCCGGTGTTACTGGCATCTGTATCTACTATAAATTCATGTTCATTGTCGGGATAGCCTAGAATTGGTGAATTACACAGATGTTCCTTCAGCTTCTGAAATGCGACGTCACAGCTCTCATTCCAGCAGAACTTTATCTTATCCTCGGTGAGCTTATGCAGAGGCCGGGCGATGTCAGCAAAGTTCCTTACAAACCGTCGATAGTAGGAGCACAAACCAAGAAATGCCCTGACTTGTGTCTTGTTCTCCGGAACTGGCCAGTCCTTGACAGCAATGATCTTATCCGGGTCCGTTTGGATGCCTTCTTCGGAGACCACATGTCCTAAGAAGTTCACTTGCCGCCTGAACAACGCGCATTTCTTTGGACTTAACTTCAGGTTGGCTCCTCGAATCTTCGAGAGAACGCGTTCCAGGTTGCGAAGGTGATCCTCGAAGGTGCGTCCTACTATGATAATATCGTCCAAGTAGACCAGGCAGGCGTCTCCAATCAATCCAGTAAGTACCCGTTCCATCAATCTCTCAAAAGTGGCAGGGGCATTACACAATCCAAAGGGCATGACGTTAAATTGCCACAATCCTTTGCCTGTGGAGAATGCTGTCTTCTCCTTATCTCGAGGATGTATCTCGACCTGCCAGTAGCCACTTTTTAGGTCTAGTGTAGAAAACCACTTCATCCCCGTTAGCGTATCCAGAGTGTCGTCAATCCTTGGCAACGGGTAACTGTTTTTCTTTGTGATATCATTTAGCCGACGATAGTCCACACAGAAGCGCATGCTGCCATCCTTCTTCTTAACCAAAACCACTGGTGAACACCATGGACTGGACGAAGGCTCAATCACACCTTCTTTCACCATACCCTCGATCATAGTGTCAACTTCATGTTCCCGTGCCACTGGTACACGTCTTGGTCGCAGGCGGATCGGTACCTCATTTGCTGTGTTTATTTTGTGTTGAACTAGGGCAGTCTTGCCTATGTCAGCATCACTTGTCGAGAAGATGTCGGCAAACCGGTTTAACATCGTCTCAGCCTTGTTCTTTTCTTCTCTCGACAGATTATTCTGGCAGTCCTTCAAGAGAGAAGATACGTCGTACCTTGCCCCTTGAACTTTGGCGTTGGTAGGCTGTTCATGGCATCTACGCATCCAAACTGCTCCTTCACAGGTGCCCAATATCGTGCCCTTCTTAAGTACCAGTTCTTTGTCGCTTGGGTTCAGTGCACGTACCGATGTAACGTTGGTATTTCTAGCCAGAGTGCGTGCAATCTTCCATGAAGCATCGTTGTCCAAGCCTTCTATAATTACACATCGATTTTCCTGATCAGAATTCCTTGGTAGACAAACCGGTATGATTGTTTCCGACCTCGGACGAAGTACTACTTTCTTCAGGCAGTACACTTTGCCTGATGATGCGCCCTCCATGAATACTTCTTCTGAGCCACACTTCAATACTCCTTGACTAACGTCGATCTCACAGTGATGCTTCCGTAAGAAGTCTAAACCCAGGATGCAGTCGTCCACTATGTCAGCCACGATGACGTTGTGGCGGTAAATTTTATTACCTAGTTTCATATCCACCCCCTTCTCACCTCGGTTGGTTATGTGCTGACCGGTAGCTGTTCTTAGATGTATACATTCATGGTTCCCGTAGTAGTCCCCAAGAAACCGTCTTGCTAGTCGGAAACTGACGACTGTCCGAGAAGCTCCAGTGTCCAATGTCATCTTGCACGGCATTCTGTTAATTTCACCTTCGATAATCAGGCTGTTTCCGTCACACGATTGTGAGATCGAGATCCTTGGGGCTCTCCTATCACCAGCCAGCACCCGCCCCGTAGTCCTGGCGTCTACTCGTTTCCCTGCTGTTGTTGCCCGGCAGGCACATCAGGTGTTCCTTCTACCGGCGACTGGTTACTGCTGCGTGGACTCCTTCGCTTCGGGCAGCTCAACCTGATGTGGCCTCTCTCACCGCAGCTATAGCACCGGGGCGAAGTCGACACTTCCCTGACACGGTGAGCTCGATCATCCCGTCGTACTGCTTCCACTTCCAGAGCGTGGGCTAGGGCGTCCTTCAGGTTTTTGAAATGTCCGAGTCTCACTGCGGCCCTAACCTTCAGGTCTCGGATCCCGTCGGTGAAAGCTTGAACGAGGTTTCCGTCGATGAGCGCAGGTGAGGACTGGTACGCCTTTCGAACCAGCTTCTCCACCTCCAGGGCCCACTGCTGCAAGGTTTCACCAACACGTTGCGATCGGTCTTTCAGCTGGGCGCGAAATACGTGTTCCAGATGTGCGTCGCCATATCTCGCTTCTAATGCCTCCAACAGCTTTTCGTACGTGATGTCTTGACCAAGCGCCTCTAACACAGTCAAGGCCTGGTCACGAAGCCCCAAGGTGAGAGCAGTCAGAGCCTGTTCTTGCGTCCACCCGTTCGATTTCATGACGGCCTCGAACTGTATCTTATAGGCTGACCATGACGATGATCCGTCGAATGGTGGGACTTTAAAGCCTTGTGGTGAAGACGCCACAACCGCAGGTGCCACGATCCCATCGCCAGCCTTGAGCCCGCGTATCGTTTTCTCCACCTCGGCGATGCGACTTTCGTGGCGTTGGATTTGCTCTTTCACCTCCTTCATCTCCTTGCCAACCGTTGCGCTGAGGTCTTTTAACATCATCAGCTGCTCCTCCTGGCGGCGCATACCCTCCTCCTTATCGCGTTGCAGCTGTTCCTCGAGGCGGCGTGCCTGCTCCTCCTGGCGGCGTGCCTGCTCCTCCTGGCGGCGTGCCTGCTCCTGCATAAACCCCATCAGAGTCGCGAGGTCGGGGTTCACCGGCGAGTGAGCTGCACTAGATGGTTCCGCTGCAGCCGCGGAGTCACGTGATTCACCTGACGTCGGCGAGGGGGCGTCTCCAAAGCGCCTCTGGTCCACATCTTGCTGGCGCTGGTTCCTGGTACGCACCCCTTCCACTTCCTCCTTCGGTAGTACTGGCATATTCTTACCTTACTTCTGACACCAATTGTTACGTGCTGGGTTCGACGGATAAGAATATAAACAATATTACCGACTAAAACACGTTTTATTCAAACACACAATTAAATTTAAAACACAGCAAACACTATACCACACTTTTTCACTGTACTGCTTCAAACTCCGTAGTATTTCCGTTTCCGTTCGCTTCGATGAACACTTGATCGCTTACGATTGTAAAACTGACTCGGCGGTGCGCGTGCGCCCTATTTATACGCGGGTAAAGCGCTTCTAGAGCTTTCTAGCAACGCCGTACTCGGTATGTAACAGTACGATGATTCGAGAAAGTACCAGCATTCTCTCTAAGATTCTCGTACCGTACTACGTAGTTCCGTAAGATGTCAATAGATGGCGGTGTAAATTATTAGACGGAACTGCCGAGTCTTTCCCCCAATGCCGAGAGATGTCACTGGGCGTAACAGTATTTTTTTAAAGGCGACGATTTATAGATTCTACAATTAGTCGTTTTTAAAAAAAAATACACTATTAGGTATATTAGATCTCGATCGAGTTCGATTCTCGGGTCGGGCAGTGATGGGATCTTCTGTCAAAGAAACTCTCTATAGCAGCAGTTTAAAATTGCGCCCTAGAGGTTGCTGACAAAATGTGGATTAATACACGTTTGCTTATCCCTTTGGGGATATACTTAAATAGTATCAGTATAGTAGTTAATAAGCGTAACGTGCGAGTTTGTCAAGTTTTGTTTGACAAGCGTCATCTGTTTCTAGTAGTGCGAAATTACCATCGCTCATTGTGACGAATTTGTAGAATAGATACTATTCTAAACTGACGGAATATTCGACCGTTGGATTCGCGGACAAAAATAATAGATATCCTAAGGAAAGGAAAAATTCCCGCATTAGTGACAAAGCCCTATGTCACAAATGACTTATTGGACACACCATACCTACACCTGGACTCATGGGTCACATAAACAAATATTTTCCCTGTTTGGGTTTCGAACCCACAACACTCAGAGCGGCGGCAAAAGCGAGGCAACCGCTTGGTAGGAACACAACTGATTTGTCACTACTGATGTCTGTTTTTATGTTGGGTAAGCTGAACTATAAAATAAAATAACTAAATTGAAGATAGAAAATAACAGTTATAACTGCAATAATAAAGGCAAGCCAGCGTTTACATAATTAAAATAATGACAAAGACAGCACGATTCATGCCACGTATTCGTAAATGGCGGAGTTGACACGGCTAATTATCGTATCGTACAGCAATATTACGTACTAATTTCTACGAACTTGAAGGCGAAATGTTAATCACTACATATTATAAAACAAAGTCCTTGGCCACGTCTGTCTGTCTGTTTGTTCGCGATAAACTCAAAAACTACTGAACAAATTTTCATGCGGTTTCAACAATAGACAGAGTGATTCACGTGGATGGTTTAGGTATATAATTTGTTAAGGTTTTGTACTACCTGTGCGAAGTCCGGGCGGGTCGCTAGTACATTATAAAAGCTACCTAATCACAGTATTTTATTACGCATATCTGAATACATTGGCTGCCTGGAAACCATTAGATTAGTGGCTTGTTAGGGTCCTATATTACCAAATTAGAGAATATTATATATTACTGATAGCACTAGTATTAACAGTAATAAAATGGAAATAAATACCACCCATACATTAGGTTCTTATCTGTGATGTTATCATGTTTTAACGTAGGTATTAGTCTATTTATTATCTACATCTATACATAAGACGATGATTATTCATAAGTTGCAAGTAATAAATATCGCCTATTTCATTGTTGCATTTGATTTCCAGATACATTTTAGATTGAAGTTATAACGTAGGCTTTACTGGGACCATGCCCACTCCAGAATTGCTTAATTCCCGAGATATTACTTAGATTTCTAGTCAAAATTCCCTTTAAAATATGGCAATGAAGCACCTTAGTCGCTCTTTAGAAATTATTTTGGTATGCGTTCAAGAATTTCAGAAAGGATGCAATAAAACTATAAAAGACTTGTCCGTTCTTTTACAGGGCGTAGTCAACACACATGGATGATATCAATCAATGCCACCTGTACAACATATATACATACATAGTACCTACCATAATCCTATCTTACATACATTCGTTAACAATTTTTCTAGGGTTGCCGATACAAAGACATGAAAGCTAAAATAAAACAAAATTAAACCTATTCTCAAGTAGTTATACCTACCTGTACTAAAATTATTACACAAATATAAATTCACAGGCGTATCACCGAAGGTATCCTGTAAGTGCCTACTTTTCCTCTTTCATACACCACGATGTGAATTCTGTATTCATGTAACACCACCAATGTCTAAATAGAGTGATAAATTATAAACCTACCCCTTCTGTTATAGGTGATGCTAGCGTGTAATTATTATTTCACCGAAGTATCAAAGTTGTGGCATAGTTATTTATGTTACTTGATATTCAAGAATTATTTTATGTATTTATTTTATTTTATGAAAGTGAATGAAGCCAGAGAAGTGAGTCAGGATCGTAGCAAATAAAAATCCGTAGTTTCTGCCTACCCCTCTGGGAAGCAAGTGTGAATTTATGTATGTATGTATGTATATCCAAAATTGTTAATACATTTTTGAAATACACATTCGTTAGAGTTATAGGATAAAATTGCCCGTTTTAACACCATTAACCCAATTAGGTAGTATACATTACTGGTAAATAGTGACATACTATCATAGTACAGTCCTAAAAACCGCTATAATCCCCTCATAGATAACTATAATAGTTATCTCGTAGTATGTCAGTATCTAGTTACTTATAATTATATTACAGGCTCGGCTCAATAACTATTTCACTTATTTGAAGTAAATAATTATGTTTGTTAGTATTTCTATGCATGTGTGCTTTGTTAAAAACAATATATATTTAATTATATAATGGATTATAGAGTTGAAAAATATACTATAAAACCACATTTCGGAACATACTATAAAATGTTTCTGAACTGGTCATTATAATTATGGTTGGTAGCCCTGCTGAAGGCGTAGTGACGTACCGTATTAAAAAGGCTAACTAAGCATCGAAAACTCTCAAGTCACTGGACAGTTAGACTGTTAGATACTTCTAACAGTCTAACTATCCAGTGACTTGATACCAATATTTTTAAACACTGGTATGCAGTCATATATGTTATTATGTATCTACCAAATGTAAACAGATTATTCAATGCACCATTATTATTATTATTTAACGCATTTCTTTATAAATTTACAGTGCAGCAACGTAATTGACTTAAAATGTTTAACATGAATTATGTTCTGAATAATGGAGGCAACCTGCCGCATTGATATATTGCGTGCTGGAGCATCTATTTCTTAAGTAATGCTAAAACCTCGTGTGACATAGTTGTTTATAAACAATGCGTATTATTTAGGCATGGAAATGATTGCTACATTATATTCATTTTCATTCAATAAAATGACTAATTTTTTTTTATAGTGATTACACATGTGAAATTTTACAGTCAATGATTTTTTATTCTGAGTCGCAGTAACTTCGCATTTGCTACAATTTGCTTCAATATGAATTATAGCATAAGATTACCTAATGAATTAAATATAATGAAAACTTGTTTTACATTCGTACCTTACAGTGCAATGCTCGTTTCTCTTAAGTAGTATTTCCAAATCAATGCACTCATTATTCTAAATTAAATAATATTTGAAGAATAATTATTAATATCTAACTTATATACACTACAATTTTGAACTAACATGAAGATTTATTTACACTAATAATAATCTCTTTTACGTACGAGTAACTAACAGTAATTCTAACTTCAATTAGAAAACCTAACGAACATCGTGTTCAAGTAACAGTAACATGTGCTGTGAAATTTAATTTCTTATAGAATCAATATAAACAAACACTGCGAAATTCCGACCTGCTAATTTTTTATGCAGAGAAAAGCGAGCCTTATAATGTTATGAGAGTAAGGACTATATTTGTATGTTCTCTCGAACTAATCAAGGTCATAGTGCATCAATACGTCACCACGCGAGGCGATGCGATAAGCCGGTAATAGATACGAATTAACAAAATAATATTTGTCTCTTTCTACCATGCACTGTAATCGTTCGCTAGGCGTCGCGCTTACTCGATGTAACTGTATTCCTCAAGTATAGGTAACCACTTTGGCAATCTGTGATTCCATATCGTGAGTGATTTTTAGCGGGCGTAGTGAAGCCAAGTAGCAAATGTGACTGATGAAAAATCATTTCATATGATTTTTCATTGTTAAAAGTGAAATGTTTCATGCCTAGTATTATTCGTATTTAGTTATTTATGTATTAACTATATTATTTACCAACAATACCCAGAATATTGAAAGTATTTTGATAAAAGGAACTATCTCTTCGTGTGCCCAGTATTGATTATATCGATATTATACACTCGCGTGATATACGCATCACTAGCATTAAGAATTTGTTTGTTTGACGTGACGTTGCATAGTGTACACGTCAATATTGCTTAGCTTAAAGCGCAGATTGTGTATTTCGTGCTATAATTACTAGTATAACAGATTGATTTTAAGTATTAATATATATTTAACGTAAATACAACTCACCAAGATGCTGTATCTCGAAGATTATTTGGAAAGTAAGATGTTCTTTGTTCTTCTATGATGACGTAACGCTTTGCTTTAAATGTTGGCAGCCTTGTGGCGTGCGTCGATATTTATTGCAGTGGCGCGAAAATTCAAATTTAATAATTATTATGACATAAATAATATTATGCTTAATCAATTTTGTTTTTATTTTAGTGATAGAGCATCTCCCGCAGGAGTTGAGGGACAGGTTTACTGAAATGCGTGAAATGGATTTATCAGTCCAAAGTAAATATTTTAAATACTTAGTTTACATAGAACCCATATTTCAATAATGTTTCTATAGCATACAATTTCTTCAGATAACATGGATACCTTAGAGAAAAGAGTACGTACTCTGTTTGGAGGCTGTCGACGTGGTGAGCTGAACACAGATCAAGCGAATACTGAATTTGCTGACATCAAACGGGGATATAATAAGACTATTGAAGAAGCGGATGAAAAGATGGCTTTGGCTAACCAAATGTATGACTTAGTTGATAGATACTTGCGGCGACTAGGTTAGTATAAAAAATAATGACTAATAATTCTAAATATTGTGCTTATTCTACATACTGATATTATTTCATTCATTTTTACAGACACAGAATTGCATAAATTTAAATGTGAACTGGAAGCAGATAACAAGGGAATTACAGAATTACTGGAGAAGCGCTCACTTGAACTAGATGTTAACACCAATCACACCAGTACATCTAACAACAATCATTATAAGGAGAATAGGTAATAATATAATTGTATTTATCCTAAATTATCACAGGACACCAGCGGCCGAAACAATTGATTTATCAATTTTGTTTAGCATTTGGGTGGCCCAAGACCGGTCTGTGGAAAACCTTGGGGGAGGCCTATGTCAAGCAGTGGACGTCTTTCGGCTGAGATGATGATTAGCATTCCAATTAATGACAGATTAATAGTGCTCCTCAATCAAATTTTTTGTATAATTCTGTGTTTTATTGGTATTTCAAATCTTTAATTGTAGTGATATTGAAGTCTAATGGTAAAAATGAATAGTTATTACAAACTAAAATCTTTCTCTAAACATTTATACTTTAGATTTTTATTAATAAATCTGAAGAATTTAATTCATATTGAATAATTAATTTATTAGTGTGAACTTTCCTTATCCTATTTATAAAAAAAAACTATTCTTTTACTCTTATTATAACATTTCTGCTTGCAGTCTATGGAGTACAGACCTCTCTGATGTTATGCCACATTTTAAGTGATCTATAGACTATGGCCATAGAGACCATGTTTATAATATGATAAATATGTTGTTACAACAATTATATGTTGTAGTATTCCTCTGCCATAGTGATGCAGTTGTCGTGAATCCCAGAATAGTCAGAAAATAAGTTATTGGGATTTGTGTTGTGGGTTCGATCACCACACGAGACAAACATTTTAGTGATCCACAAATAGTTGGTCCGAGTCTGGGTGTTCTTTGTGTCCATTGTTTAAATGTTTGTCAAGAACGCCGTGATACAGGATTCGTTCATACTGCGAGAGTATTTGCGAGAGTCTTTTAAAAATCTAAAGTATAGAATAAGTATTGTGTTGAAAAATAAAGTGATTGTTAATATTTTCATTGTTGTACTGCAGGTACCGCATTCGTGCGGAGAAGCGCCGTGACAGCTGGGGCAATCGCGAGTCACGTGGCCACGCGTCAGGCAACCTTTCGCGAACTGATTCTGCCATACAGGTACCTAAACATTATTCAAATATATTAGAACTACTTACTAACTTTATATGATAAAAATAACCCAGAACAAAATCCGTATAAAATAGTTTAATAAAGTACAATGTTTAACATTCGTGTAAACATAAGACAATATTTATGATTGAAATTAAACTACTTTATACGGATTTTATCGCGTTGCGTATGCTAATAACCCTTTAATTAGATAATCATGAAAATATTACATTACTATTGAACCTTTATTACTATGTTTTAAACTTTCCCCTTTGTATAAAGTAACTAGCTGACCCGCGCAACTTCGTCTGCTTCGCATAAGAGAATTTTCCTCGTTTTTGCATTGCATTGATGCTCCGCTCCTATTTGTCATAGCGTGAAGTTATATAGCCTAAAGCCTTCCTCGATAAGTGGCTGAAACATCAAAAACATTTTTAAAAATTTGAACTAGTAGTTCCTGGGATTAGCGCGTTCAACCAAACAAACAAACAAAACTCTTTAGCTTTATAATATTAGCATAGATTTAATTTCGATGCGTAAACGTAACACAATGTAATATGATGATCCAAATATCATGAATCTAAATAAGTTCCTCAGTACTGCTAACATAACATTTTTGGGATGAACATTTATCTATATAGTACCTGAGTTTTTGTTGTTACAAAATGCTCTTATAAGCACCCTATTTAAAGGGTGAATTGCTAAGTACACAATAGAACAAAATTGCTACCTGAGTCTTACCCATGAGATGCTATCACCCCAACTTTATAATTATATTGTTACAAACCAAACCCCATCTTATATTATTAAAAAAACATATTATAATAGTTTATATTTCATTTCAGGCGGCCTTAGGACGAGATTCCTATTCTTTGGGTCATGCTGGCAGTGCTATCGCTGCAGCAGCAAGCCAGGCAATAGCGGCGACACAGCAGGTAACATTATATTATTTATTGAAGTCAACATACTTATTAGTGTTAATCTTTGGCTGCATAGATGACACAGAAGTTAATGTTCTAAGTACTGAGAACGATAGACGTGCTCATACACAATATTTAATCATTACAATTTATAAATGGTGACCTCCTTTAGTAATTACATTGCTGAGTGATGCATTTCTGTTACCTACTTAGTGTACATTATCGTTAACAATGAACTCTTATATGTGAAGTGATATAATTTTATAAAATGGAAAGTAGTCCGTGTAATAAGAGCGGGCTAGTGCTCCCCGCGGCCTCGCCTTCATCTAACTCTAGCATCGTATCAGATATCGCGTCTACATATGAGATCTAGAAATGGATGTCATCCGTCGAGCAGCAATTGAATGAAGTTTATTCCATTACCGTGGATATTACCGTGGATAGTGAACTCAATTCGGACCAGAAGATGAAAATTTTAAACCTGTGTCGATAAATTGGCCATAGTACCTCGCTAATGGCAGTCCTGTACCAATCGCTAAAACAAAAATCGCTTCAAGTTTCCAGTACAGTAGATGAAAAGTAAAGTAAAGTAAAAGAAAAGTGCGATCTAACAGAAAATATTTCGGAGCTCAAACAAACCATCCAGGATAGCTGTACTACTGAAAAAGTTTCTTATGCGGTCATGATTAAGAAGGGATCCAATAGTTTCGTTTGGCCAAATAATTTAAGCTGTGTGGCAATATATCCCCGTGACATATTAAAGACGAGCGATGAAACAAAATCTCTTGTACAGAAAATTTTTCGTTCAGAGTAAATGAAGCTGCAAGTACGTGGGGTTCGCAGAACTATAAATGGAGAAGTTATTGTCAGCACTGAATCTAAACAAGATGCAGGAAAATTTAATCAGACAGTTCAACTCTCTTTGTCCGCCTTAGTCACACAAGCTAGACTTTTTATACATTGGACGTCCTGCACCGTAAGAGATTTTACGCTAGTAGCAAGACGTTACAAATGCCATCAGTATGGTCACGCAGCGAATCTTGCAGAGAGATTACCCCTACATGTGGACATTATGCCGAAGCTGGACATTCGACGACTGAATGTACGAAGAAGGAAGATGTCCCTAAATGTGCTACATGCTCTCGTGTTAAAAAGCCTAGCAACCTCCAAACGGGTGAAACTGGGTGATTGTGAGGAAACAAGCGGAATATAGGTACATAAACTCAGTAGACTACGAAAAGGTGACTAGATTGTCTTTTATTTATATTTTAATCACTTACATTAGTTAGCATAGAATCCCATTATTAGATATATATTTGTTTATTTCATAAACATTAATATTTAAATGCAAAATTATATAAATTAGTAATATTATTTTCATTATAATAGTAATTTATTATGGAACAATCTATATTTTATTATTTATTATTGTAAAATATTGTTAAGAATGTTCTTCCTGTTAAACTATAATAACACAATATATCGCCTGTGATACAGGTATAACCAAGTACAGGCGTGCAAAGTATTGTATCATATTTTTAAGTATTTTTAAGACCTATTGTAATTCATATTTGTACTAACTAAACGGAATAAACTATTCCCACGATAAGTCCGTCGATTATCGTGGGTTTGATCCCAACATGAAACAAATAATTATGTGATATATAAATTGTTGTTGCAAGTTTGGGAGTTCTTTGTGTCTGATATTTGTAAATTTCTTGTGACCTAGCAAGAATCATCGAAATAGGATAAAAAAGGCATTGAAAACGTCTTTGTTCTTTATTTATGGCAGTGTAGCGCCCTTTACAAAAGATAAAACTACAGATAAAATACATTAAATTCTTTTACAGAACTAGTACTTTAGGGCTTCCTATAAAAATAGTAAATTTTAATAACAAAACGTTAAATTTTTAAATGTTTTTTTGTCCGCCGTTATAGGTATACCTCTTTATTCTGTTATTGGTAGGTCCACATCGATTAAATGTTTTGATTAAAAGTTACCATAGTCGTAAGACTTGTTCTATTTTCATCATATGAGAAAAAAATTGCATGCATTTTTTGAGTTTAATCAGTGCTATTTTTTACCAAATTTACACTAGCACCACGGTGTATAAACCCGATAGGTAGCACTTAGACGGGCCATAGAACCTGGTATCTAAAACATAGGTCATGCCTTCTACTTTGAAGGTATAGGTATATGTGTGAGTCTATTTGCCGACGTTGTCGCTGTCCCAGATGCAGCACGGCCGGCGCACGGCGTCTCTGAAGGCGTCGTACGAGGCCGTGGCGGGCGGAGACCTCGCGCACCACGCCCTGCAGACACACCACACACATCATGATCATGGTACAATAACCTCTATATGTATCCTTCCCACAGTTTCAAATAAATGTTCCCAGTTTTTAGTAGGGATCCGTATGGATTTTCTTTTTTTTTTTAATTCATGTTTTTTTAATTTTAATATTTAATGTGTAATTTTATAATATTTATCATTGATATTGTAATATTTTTTGCTATTAATATTTTGTATGCCTTTCGGCGGGACAGATGGGTGCTAAATTTTTGTAACTTAACATTCGAATACAATGGGGGCATCAATTTGTGCTTACCACTAGCGATCAAAGTCCTATCAATCCAAGCTGTGACAATAGCTGCTACCAAAAGCTGTATTTAGGTAAAAATGATTACTGCCAAAAATATCGGTATACTTTTCGGTTTCTATGGTTACTGTTAAAGTGACTATAGACCTTAGTATCTACTAGCACCTCTATCGGTGATTTCAAACGCAATAGCCTTCATTGGCCGTGTCTGTGATTACTGTTGTAGTGAACATAAAGTATGAGGGTTATATACCTTACTATCCAAAAGTAAATCGGTGAATTCAAGCGCGATAGTTTTCATTATGCACACAATTGTGCACAACGCGTTGCCTACTTTGCATGTACAAGGATGCAGCGAACGTAATTATGTAGTGTTGTAACGCATTCGAATATAATTCGAATGGAATCCTGGACATTGCTATTCGCTACTGTCTGGTTAGGTTTCCAGATTACAAATTGCCATTACTAAAATGATACAGTAGTAAAATAGTTATTAAATTTAAATTTAAAAAAGAAGGTTATCTGTGTCCGCTTTATAAATTATTCTTAATATTCAATGTTTTAACTTTTATATAATATATGTGTGATTAAAAATAGCTTACTTCCTTAGCTACTGGAGGTTTTAGTTAAGCATCAATATTTATAAAATATAAAACACAAACGAATGTATTTTCCCATAGCCTATTTTGCCATCTTATTCTTATTTATAATATTATTGTTATTATGTCTTTCACAGGTCATGGCATGGCCGCGAGCCACAGTCAAACAAACAATGTACACGGCCATCACACAACATCCCATAGCAGCCACAACAGCACATCTTCTTCTAACAAAAGAACTAAACAAAAGTAAGTATTGACAGTTTATCAATACATAACAACTAATAACAATAACAACTTAACAAAGGAGTTGGTCATCACTTATCGTGTGTCAGTAATACAATTTTATTATGTCATCATATCTGTGTACTCGTAAAAAAAGAATAATTATGTAATTATATATACTTTATATATAATAAATTATACAAAATATTTAACAAAATATACAAGGTATCTATTTAAAAAAAAAACTTTCGTATGTTTGTATCCGCAAAACTCCAAAAGTAGTACCTAGATGAATTCACTTGAAATTTTACATAATGTTGCATGTAGAGTGTTTATATTTTTATCTTGAAGTTCCCATGACCATAGTAAATATTCCTAGAATACTTCTATTTACATCCCTAATAATAATTAATATCAGACGAGAGAGAATGATTTATTATATTGATCTGTAGGGTTGTGCACTGTGGACTCTGTGACGTTGTTGGACTGGTTATTGTAATAAAAATATTTTTTATTATTTTCAGGAAGAGCAACAGCTACAGTTCGTCAGGCGTGTCGACGCACACACAACAAGCTGTCGCATCCGCTGCTGCCAGTCGTTCGTCTTCGCCTACTGTTGTGTGAGTACATAAATAGTTTAAACGTCTAGCCGAGCTGTATGCGACTCATATTTAAAATTAAGTCTTTAATATTGAAATAAGTGTGTAGAAAATATCATTGGTGTACTCGTTTGTGTGGTTAACTTGGGGATGATAAGGGTATCTGTAGAACAAAAATCTAAGAATGTTAATAGGGTAAGGTGGGGTGTAAGAAATGCTGCGCAATTAGATAATTACCATTGTTTATGCATGCAGAAGCTTAAAGTTATAGACCTGCCACCTGATTTAAGGGAGTGTTGCGATAACTTCTGTCATAATAAAGATCATGCAGAAATAATTGTCTCCTTGTACAACACTGTTGTAAAATCTATCAGTGAGGCGGCAGAGGAAACATTTATGTCAAGAACGCTCACGGCAATGTGAGGAGGGCCTTTATAAACTGGGTATGGCATGGAAAACCGCGAAATGGATGGTTTGTTTATTAAAATGACCGAGATGCGAAAATTATTTAAACAACTGCTAAAATTCTACCAGGACAATGAAGAACAAACTAAGATGAATATTTTGGCAAAAGAACATAAAAGAAAACTCTTTTACAAACTTTGGAAGTCTACCTAGCGGTCGAGTCCCAAACCAGTTAATGCGGTGAACGTTAATGGCATGACCAAGTCTGTAGGGATTGCAAATATGTTCAGGAGACACTTTAACGTAGCCCCACAACTAGTAAATTTGAAAGATCATGACACGGAGATCAAAACGTCTGGTATACCCGTCAATATTTCAGCAACGGAAGTAAGGAATATTATTAAAGCTATCACTAGGAGCAAGTCTCCGGGTCACGATAACCTGAGCATAGAATATTTTCAGAACAGGTCCGCATCTACCTAGAATATTGTCTATGTTGTACAACCTATGTATAAGGCATTCTTTCCTTTCAAATGAACTAATGAGGACAGTAGTTGTGCCCATAGTGAAAAACAAAACTGGGGACTGCTCAGATAAGGAAAATTACAGGCCAATATCGCTGGCTACTACTAACAGCGAAAGTGCTTGACGGTGTGCTTGAGCAGAGAATAACTAAACAGCTTGAGCCGCATAGCTCACAATTTAGTTTCAGAGCAGGATTGTCTACGGAAACTGCTATACTAGCGCTCAAGCACACGGTCAGGTACTATACTGATAGAAATACTCCAGTATATGCTGCATTTCTGGATCTGTCCAGGGCATTTGACCTGGTTAATTGAAACATCTTATGGGCGAAGTTGCGTGACAAGTTTGTACCAAATGAGTTGATTACTCTTCTCAAGTATTGGTACGATCATCAAATTAACCAGGTCAGATGGTCTAGTGGACTGTCCGAGGGGTATGGGCTGGAGTGTGGAGTGAGGCAGGAGGGCTCACCTCACCGGCACTGTCCAGCCTGTATATTAATCAGTTGATCGAGGAGTTCAGCAGCACAAGTATAGGATGTTCCATTGATGGAAATATTGTGAACAGCCTATGACGATATGTGTCTGCTCTGCCCCCCGATCGATGCCTTAAGGCAATTGGTTAGGATATGTGAGAATTACGCTGTAGCACATGGACTCCTATACAATGTAAAAAAGAGTGTAGTCATGGTGTTTCAAGTAGGTGCAAAGAAACTAAGAACAGTTTCTCCTGTATACCTCTACGGGCCCTATCTATCACTCAAGAGAGTACAGAAATTTAAGTATTTGGATCACATACTGACTGAGAGTCTAGATGATGATATTGAGAGAGAGCGGAGAGCGTTGTTGGTTCGATGTAATATGCTGGCTCGCAGGTTTACTCGTTGTACAAAAGAAGTGAAGCTAGTGAGCTTCACTTCAGAAAGAGTTCTTTTTAAAGCATTTTGCCAGACTTTTTACACGTGCAGCCTGTGGGTTAGATATACTCAGAGGGCCTACAACGCTCTTCGCGTGCAATATAATAACGCCTTCAGGGTGCTTTTGAGGCTCCGGCGATTCGGTAGTGCGTCAGGCATGTTTGCGGAGGCGCATACAGACAGCTTTGAAGCTGTAATGCGAGAGAGGACAGCATCTCTGATGCAAAGGATTCGCCGGAGCAACAACAGTATCCTGAAGGTGATCAGAGATAGACTAGATTGTCCCTTCCTGTGGCACTGGACCCGTAGGCATAGCGGCGGGGCCGGTGCAGCAGGAAGATACATGAATTAATTTTAATAATTGTATATACTAACATAGTTTTTTTAAGTAATTGTAACTAACAAAAATATGGATGAAATTATCTGAAATAAATGTTTATTATTATATTATTATACAAAAGTAGAGGTAATTTGGCTCACCTCAAAATTTTCTGATGCCCATCCTAGGATATTAGGTTGAACTCATAACTTTAGGATTTTTGGTAAGCCACTGCAATTTAGGAGCCGCGACGACTCAGAAAAATAAACCTAGTTATGCTAATGGATATGTTGCGATGATACCACTTATAAGAGAATTTGCATGACTACCGTTTCCTGTACAAAGGCCTTGTTGTTTAGCGTTAGTAGCCAGAAGACTGCTTTCCTAAGAACCTCTGGTATCTTTACTCAACACGACACACAGTTTTTTGGCTAAATTGTTTTCTAGTATGAAAGTACTTGCCTTGGCTCTTTAAATCTACAACCTAATTAATAATATTTATGTACAAATCGGCGATTGATATAAGGCAATTTAGGAACTGAATACTACAGAATATACGGTTAGAATATTGTAAGTATGCTATTAGTTCAGCTTCCATATAGTTATCTCAAAATGTGATTATTTTCAGGGCCATGAACACTGTCGTGAACAATGTTGCCATTGAAGAACCCATGGAAGAAGAATGGACTTACGATCCCAACGAGCCGCGCTACTGTATCTGCAACCAGGTTTCATACGGAGACATGGTTGCTTGTGACAATCAGGATGTAAGTATCCCTGTTTAAAATATTTTCAATATTTTAAAGATACATATGGCATACAATATTTTGATTGTTTTCTAGAACCACTTTGTTATATTATGAAATTGATTATTAAAACGGGGTTCATTAATTGATTATCATCATTTTCATTATTGCTCGAATGCTGCAGTGGTTGAAGTGGTCAGTTGGCCACTGCCAGTTCGCTAAGGGATATAACTTCGATCTTTCGACTAAACAAAGTGTTCTTTGATTCATAGTTGTTCTGATTCTAGGTTTTCTTTGGGTTTATTGTTTGAGTGGTTATTTAAAAACCAGGATTAACCATAGTTGTTTCACAAAAAATATATATTACCTTTTATTACTTAAACAAGTTTAAGTTAAGTGTAATTAATATCAAGCTGTAACGTATCCCTTAAGCCGAGGCCGCACTGGTCGGCGTCTAGTGAAAACTAACTCTAAAGTGATGATATGAATGATGCGGACAGTGCGGCCACCGCATTACTTTATAAATATGACTCCACACATACAACAACAATAGCATAATACGTGTATTATTATATCGTGAGACTGTATGCAATCCTGGAAACGAAACATCTAGGCCTGAACAACGTACCGTACCCACATCGATCGTACATGCATACGTTTTTTAGGTTAACTGACGCGTAGGCAACAGAAAGTTTGTATGAAATACAACTAACTATGTTTTCTTCTTCATTTGCAGTGTCCGTACGAGTGGTTCCACTACCCGTGCGTTGGCATCACCGCCCCACCAAAGGGCAAATGGTACTGCCCACAGTGCCAAACTAATATGCGTCGCAACCGCGCCCACCGGAAGAACTGAACTTGTCACTACGACCCAACTGCTTAATCTCATGATTCGTATTGTCATTACACTATTATCCTGTATACTTATTAAAATAAATAATTCCACTCATTGATATCAGTTATTTAATTGTTCATTCAACATAACTATTTCAATTGTAGGTACCTAGTGTTATTGGACGCTGAACTTGTGGAACCTTGTCAATGTGCCCAAAAAGGTAATATAGTCGACCCTTCAGCTGCCAGCTGTAGAGTCGGCTAAACTGCATTTTTGGGCTGGCTCACGAGCCTTTAATGGAACGTGTACTAATCAACAGCATTCTAAGTGTCTGACAATTCAGGATTCGCCGAGATCGGTCCAGTGAAATACTTTTAATGCATGCATACAGAGCGAGTCTTCCAGAAACATAAAGCACTGGTTGTCTCTCGCAATAACACGCCAGGCTT
Organism: Catocala fraxini; assembly: GCA_930367265.1. Classification (NCBI taxonomy): domain Eukaryota; kingdom Metazoa; phylum Arthropoda; class Insecta; order Lepidoptera; family Erebidae; genus Catocala; species Catocala fraxini. The sequence goes on from OV884042.1 coordinate 12,572,486, forward strand.
TTGACCGGTCTTAGCACGATATACTTATCAGCAACCTTTCGTTCTTAGACTTACCCCCTGATATCTACTCTTGGCTATTAGATTGCCTGAGGGCCCTGAGGCACAGATAATATAATACTATACTAATACCTGAGAAGTTGAGAACCACCACACCACAGAATAATTATAGTACAAAATCTGGGCGCCTGGTCAAATGACTTGTCTGTTGGCTCTCGGAGCAAAGCTGATTTTTTACAGTAAATGTAGCATACAATATAGCTACGCGTCTAAGGTACTCGGTAATTGAAAAGAGAGGCGATCATTTTTCATTGTTTTATTTTTGAGAACAAATAAGGAATACAAAAAGTAGTGTAGTAGGTAAAATAGTCACCCTAAAAAATGTATATTTAGATACTTATATAAAATTCAGATTGAATACTACTACGTGATGTAGGTCAAATAAGTGACACTAATATAAGTACATACACGACGTATAATTTAAGTGATTATTTTAACCGGTCGTATACCGCCGGCTCGCATACCAGCCGGCAGATTTGTACCCGTCGTAGGCCGGTGGCTCGCATGCGAGCCACCAAATTGGTGCCAAAACGCCGCGCGCCGCCTTCGCTTTAGCTTAAGCTAACGTAAAACCAATTTGGTGGCTCGCATGCGAGCCACCGGCCTACGACGAGTACAAATCTGCCGGCTGGTATGCGAGCCGGCGGTATACGACCGGTTAAGCCTATAATTTGTATGCGAGCAGACCAAGACGAGAAGTATCCCAATAAAAAAAAGGCTATAAAATGGCCCGCTTTTAAACTAGCATGCATACGTTGAGAAATTATAATTGAATTCGCAATTGTGTAGACAAATAATCATGCCAGTTACTATTGAAAAAATAATTCACAATTATATCTATTTTTAACGACACTTACTACATTTTAATTTTTTGATCTTACAATCTTACAAATTCTAGAATAGTTCACTCACTCAGATTCTTTCTAGAACCTTACCATTTAGCAAGTTCAACAGTAATGTGAAGTAATGTCATTTCATTACATTCATCATTCACTGAAACCCGTGGAGTGTGTTGTGTGTGTTACTCAGTGTCTCCATATACACCGTAATTACGGTAGACATACCGTAATTTTGCCGGGTTTACCACCTACCGTAGCATCTATGTTACGGTAGCAAAAACTACCGTAATTTGCAACTTTGTTTTTTTAGATTTATTAGCCATTATTTTTGTTAGAGATAGAAACATTAATTAATATGACAATACTGATGCTCAAGCTAAAAGGACTAGTATCTAATAACTGTAACAAACGTTTTAATAAACACCAACAGCTGACATGCATAACGCGGGGAATCCCTGAGTTTTTCCATGGTTCATTCGTAATGCACCGTAGAAAGAGTTAGGGATTCCCTGCTTTGTATACCCGACCAAATAAAATTGTAACTTTTTGCAAATAAATTGAATAAAATTCGATTATTTATTTGACCAGTTCGCATCGAAAAATTACACCAACATCACAATCTTATAAATGAATGTCATTATGACATTCATTTATAAGATTGTGATGTTGGTGTAATTTTTCGATTTGCACGAGAAAATTTCATTCTGCTGCATTTATCTATTGTTTTATCAGTTTACGAATTCAAATGGCTAGTGATAGTGATAGTGATGGCCCATCTACGCCGAAAAAACAAAAAACCCAGGCAGGTGAGAAACAAATAAGTAAAATATACAAACAAAAGTTTCGGTCGGAATGGTTAACCAATAAGGATTTTTCATCGTGGTTAAGGGAACACCCAACTGATCCATTTAAAGCATCATGCACTGTATGTGCAGTAACTATGACGGCTGAAATAGGTAAGTGTCATAAAACGACACAAAGAAGGTACAAAACATAAGGATAAGGTAAAAGGTATCAGTCAACAGCCGTCGATATCAAAGATTTTTGAAAATGCAAAGGTGTCATCGAGTGATAAAAGTGTGAAACGAGCTGAATTAAAGCTGGCAGCTTTCATGGCAGAACATAAAATTTCACATGTTGTGATGGATCATTTAAATGATTTACTTGCCGATATTTTCTCCGACTCTCGCATAGCGACAAGTTTAAAAATGAAGCATAGCAAATTGCAAGCCGTCATAACTAATGTCTTGGGTGTCAGTGAAAAGGAGTCTATTGTATTTGATTTAAAAAGCACGAAGTTTTCAATTTTAGTAGACGAAAGTATAGACATAGGTGTTGTAAAAACCATGTGTGTTGTCGTCCATTACTACGACTCGAAAATCAGTCGAATAGTAAGTCGTTTTTGGGACCTTATTCAACTATTTCAAGAGTCCACAGACGACCATAACGCAAATGCAGATTATCTGTATAATGCAATAGTAAAATCATTTGAAGAACAGAACGTACCACTACAAAACGTAATAGGTTTTGGGTCGGACGGTTGTAATACAATGATGGGGGTTCGCAACTCAGTGTCATCCAGATTTCGACAATCCTGCCCGGGTATTGTTATTCTCAAATGTATCTGCCACTCATTGCACCTGTGTGCTAGTGATGCCGCTAAAGAAGTACCATCAGATTGTGAACAACTAGCACGTGATGTTTACAACCATTTTAAATCGAGCAGCAAGCGTCAAAGTCAGTTTAAGGATTTCCAAATTTTTGTGAAAGTTGATGTACACAAAATACTTCGTCCAGCCCAAACAAGGTGGTTATCGCTATTATCAGCTGTCGACCGATTTTTGGAACAATGGGACCCTTTACGACTTTATTTCGACAGTAAATGGTTAGATGATCACGAATGTAGAGAAATCCATAAACGCCTAAATGACCCAATCATTAAAGCCTACTACTATTTTCTTTCTTGGATGTTACCCAAATTTACAAAAACAAATGCGTACTTTCAAAGTGAAAGTACTGTTATCACAGAAATGCACACTAAAATGAGAGAATTATATAAAAATCTGATCTCACTTGTTATGCGGCCGGAGTGCACGCGCAATGATAATCTCGACGAAATTGATCCTACCAACGAAAATCTTTACCTGAATCTTGACGATATATACCTTGGCCTCGGTGTCCGCAAACAATTATCGTTACCTCAAATGGCAAACAATGAGCATGACATACGAGAGTTCAAAAGTAACAGCCGAAAATTCATTATTAGGGCTCTAATTGGAATAAGAAAAAGGTACAGCCTCGATGATCAACTTCTTCATGCAATTTCTACCCTAAGCCCAGAAGCTTGTCTATCACACGAAAGACCTTCCACCTTGGCACCTTTTTTTACGCTATTGCCACGCATAGCTCCCAAATCTTTGCAAGAACAGCAGAATTTAGATGACGAATGGAGATATTTGCCATCTTTCGAACACAATAAACTGAATACCAATTACCCTCCTGACAAATTTTGGCATGAGGTATGTTATTTTATATTGTTAGTAGTGATACTTTATTATGGATGGCTCTTATAGAAAGCTGATTCGTTTGTTTTTACTTTCAGATTATCCAAATACAAGACAAAAATGGAAAGAAACCATTCGCAAGCTTGTGCAACTTCATGCTTCAAATATTGTGCCTACCACACTCTAATGCTAACTGCGAAAGAGTTTTCAGTCAAATCAATAACATAAAAACGGACAAGAGAAATAAATACAGCTAAATAAGCTACAAAAACTATTAGCGGCAATATATTAGCCGAACAAGGCATTCAAAGGAATGGTAAAAACTGCATAGATTTTGCTCCAACAGAAAAAATGATAAACATGATGAACAGCTCTATTTACAAAAGTGAATAATAAACCAATTTCTGATACAAGACTGATTATAAGACTGATTATGAATAAAAACTGGCAAAATTAAGCGTCTAATTTTTTTCTATTGACACCGTAATCTACCGTAATTTTCACTTGGTAACACCGTATTTTCGAATAAACTATCTGGAGACACTGGTGTTACTTGAAATTAGCGGTCAATTTGATAAAACCTGTTGTATTTTCGCCAAATTTTGAACAATTACATTTTTTGTATCTTTATTACAGAGAACATATAATTCATAATGTCTGACACTAAGCTGAAGGAGGTCAATAAATATATCTTGCTATTTCTTACTAACTATTGAATCCTAATTCAGCATGCTTCATTTTATATGCTATGTATATTTCGCAGTTGCGCAGCGACATTGATGAGCTAAATGAGTTGCTGAAGCAGGCAAAAAGGAAAAAGGTACAAGATTTGGTGTCATTAGAAATCCGAAAGTTGGAAACAGAATGGATAAACTTGAAAGAAGCCAGTTCAAAGGCTATGGAAGTGGAAGCTTCGCCGGCACCGTCTACGGCCGCTGCTCAGAACAAAAGATACCAAATTAAACTTAATGGATACGGTCAGTATATTTTGGTTTATTTGTAAATTTTTAGCAGATAATATATGTGAAACTATCATTTAAGTTAGAGGTTAATTTAATTTGATTATTCATGACTTCATGATCATTAATACATATATATATCATACAGAGATGAAAACAAACTTGTCATTGGTGCATAAATATATTGATTTATATAAATGTATAATGTTTTAATTTTAAGATGCTTAGGATATTTTCTCATTCTACTTTTATTGATTTTAGGTTGGGATCAGTCAGATAAATACATTAAAGTTTTTGTGACCCTGAAAAACGTCCAGTCCCTGCCAAAGGAACAGGTTTACTGCACACTTACCGAAAAATCCATGGAACTGCATGTGGAGAACCTGGAAAACAAGGACTATCTGCTTGTCATCAACAAACTGCTGGAACCTATAAATGTTGGTGAAAGTCATTGGAAACAGAAGACGGGTATGTTTTCTAACTTATATGCTTGTATTAGTTTTGTTTTTATAAACAGTAAGAATTAGAGTTCATGTTTATTACTGGTGTATTCAATATACTGTATTGAATATAAGCAAGTGGCCTCATTGTTGTCAATAAGATTTGTTTTTTATACACTACAAGTATTTTACTTCTTTGTTAGAAAATTGTGTGTTTCATAATAGCATCTATAACTGTATGAAGTATTTAGGGATTTCCCATGTCATGATTTTACATTACTTTTTCATAATCCTACTATTCTAATTTTGCAGATATGGTAGTTATATTCTTAGCAAAATCGCGTCCAAATATCAAATGGTCCCATATGACTGAAGTGGAGAAGAAGTTTGAGGATCAACGCAACAACCGGTTCAAGCCTGCTGAAAACATGAACGCACCTGATAAAGATCCACAGGAGTCCATCATGAGCCTCATGAAAAATATGTAAGTTTTAGATATTTATTAATTATACATTACCCTATTTTGCTATGTATACAAAGTAATTAAAAGGCAACACTACATATTTAAGACTAATATGGTTTTATAGCTTCTTTTATAAATAACTTGCTAAAGTTGATTATTACAAGTATGTACATAGTAAATCCACTTACAACTGCTAAAAACTAATCATCACTAGCTAATGCAATTGTTGATTAGTTTCCAGCAGGTATAGCAATAAAACAGTACTTAATATACAGTATGAAATGGAAACTATTGAAGTTGAAGAAACCCCACATAAAACTTGAACTTGTTACTTTGTTATATTATTACCTTAAACATTTGTTTAGTATGGAGGATTAGTGTTATAATGATTATGTTCAAATAGAAATAGCAAGTGGTGTCCACCAACTATTTCTGTTTTAATTGCATATTTTTATAAAAAGAAGTATTCAAGTTTTCCACTGACTATATTCTTTTGTGATGTATGAACATACTCCTTTTAATGATGGTCCTCATCTTATTGGGGAAAACATCATCAAATCAAATAATTAATTAAAAATTATAATTTCTTCCTAGGTATGAAACTGGAGATGATGAAATGAAGAGAATGATTTCTAAGGCCTGGTATGAGGGACAGCACAAGAAGAAAACTGATACATTAGATTTAGCATAAGTGATAGTTTATGTCATCGTTATTTAAGCATAATAAATCAGGTTTTTTTTTACATTTACTTTTATTTTATTTCTTGAGTATAAACTAATTATCTTCACCAAATATGTCATGGGGTAATCGGAATTTACTAAGACAATATTATTACTGCATGTTCTAAATGCAAATGAAATAAAAGGAAATATAAAGAAATAAATTATTCATTGACTGCACGGATGGCATAGTAGTTTAAGTGCTCGTCTCGCCACTGCCACTGTGCTGAGTGTTGTGTATTGGATCCCCAAATGTGACAAACGTTGGTGTGACCCACAGACAGATATGTTGTTCCGAGTCTGGTTATTCTGTGTCTAGTGTTTGCATCTTTATAAATTCCGCAGCGACACAGGAATTACTGCTAGAGCAGTAACTGTCTTTAAAAAAATCATATTGATAAATATCAACTTGTGAGTTGCAATTAATATAAAAAAAACTTGTTTGCAATATTTCTTTGATAAATTTTGGTAGCTACATAAAATCAATATATTAAATATCAGAACAATCACTACCTACCTACATATACATAAACCGAAAACATAATATAATGGGATAATATCTGTATGTTGCTATATCAATGGGAGATAGGTTGGTAGTACCATCAATGGGAGATAGGTTGATAGTACCTATGTTCTACATAGGTAACTACTAACCTCGCCTGTCACCCTTGTACAACGACACGAACGACACGATATTATTTGAATTTATAATATTATTAAATAAAGTCGTCTAAGAAGATTATAATTAATTATTTACGATTACTATTACGTCGATTCGAATTTTGTTATTTTCAGTAAAAAGGGGCCTCGTTCGAGTCTGTATTTACGCATGCGTACAAGTATATATAAGTACCTACTTGTATATCGAACGCCGCGCCGTGTCGATGACATCGTTGATTTATTTTGTTATGTTGCTCTAAATAAATTATGTACAAATAACTTTTAGGTATTTGGTCAATTGAATCCCGTCATCCTGCACTTTGGTGCCTAGTTTTCAAAGATGTACATTTTTATATTAGAGAAAATAAGATTAACAGTTAACCTATAACTAGGTTGCATTGGTGCTTATTCACTCCATGGAACTATTCATTCGATATACCCTGTAATTTGGCGCAATTTATATTATAGAGAAAGAGAAGTCGGGAATATTACAATAGTCAATATTCCTCTGATTACTCTTTCGGGAATAAACATATTATGTGTAATAAGGGTCACTTGTATATTTTTAAATCAGGACTAATTTATTGATAATTTACTTCACGCAAGTGGTGAAATCTGTAATGCCATGTTCGTTCAAGGGTTTGTGATCAATTTTTTTTCATGTTTGCCAGCTTTCGTGGGTAGTTATTATATATTATACTCTATTTTGATGTGAACTTTAAACTTAACATTTGCGTTCTGCAGCGAACAGTTTATTTTTGGTACCTAATTAAAGCGTGCATTAGCATTTCTAAAACCACAATGCCGAGAGTTCGACGACATATCGGACATATGGATGTGGATGTGGTTACCATAGACTATACAATATAATATACGGATAGTGGTTACTACGTCTAGTTCCATAACATTAATTCAAGAAGGCCATACGCAGCGTTCAGTTCCTTTGCAGTTGCAAAATGACTTGGCCGGTGATGATGACCGATTCCAAACATTCTGGATGCAGAATGCTTGGAATCGGTTTTGAAGAGACTGGGATAACTACTAGAAGACCGGGTTCAGGCAGGATTCGAGCAGCTACAGCACAAGAAGACCGATACATATGCTTGAATGCACATAGAGGGCGTAGGTACTGACACTGCCTGCACTTTGCAAACCTGCCTGCGCCGCCAGACAACAGGGACTCGCGTCAGTGACCAAATTATCAGAAATCGATTGCATGAAGACCAGCAGTTCTCCAGAAGACAAATAATGCGAATTCCATTAATAAGTGCTCATCATGCAAACCGTTAACATTTGCAAGGCAACATTTGTATTGGGACATGAATGATTGGAGTTAAACAGTAAGAATACTGTTTACAAATGAGTGTAAAGTAAAGTTTTTAGTAATGATCGTCGCATCAAAGTGTGGAGAAGATTAGATGAGCTATTTTTCGAAGCATGCATTTACAAAATAACTTAATGTTATGGTATAGGGTGGCATAAGTGTAACGGGTAGAACCGAACTAGTACTTAATCCTAAATGAAGGCACAATAACAACTCGACGGTACATCGGGGAAGTCATTAGACCCCATGTGGTGCCATTTGCACAGCGAATGGGATATATAAATGATTCAAGTTAATGCACGACAATGCTCGTACACATACCGCTAGAGCTCCCAGAGAGGCTCTGAAGGATGCCCGTATAGGGGTTTTGCCGTGGCCTGCAAACAGTCTGGACCTGAATCCCATTGAACACATGTGGGACCTGTTGAAAAGAAGTGCCGAGACACAAACCAAACCATTCACAACGAACGACAGCTCATAAAGTTGCTGAAAGCGAGCTGGGAACAAATACCACAAGAAACTGTTCGCCACTTGATTGAAAGCATGCCGTCTAGATTTCAAGAATGTGTGCAAACAAGAGGAGGCCATACTCGATATTAAGAAAGCTCTATAGAGCTTCTTACGTTTAGTTTTGAAGTTCTTTTTACTCTGTTAGTCTTAATGTATTTTTGTCAAATACTTATTTCTCTTAAAATAATAAAAATTTGTTTATTTTAAATGTGGAAATTAAAACTTAATGGTACTTAATTAAAAACATATAGTTCTAACTATTGTAACCCAACGCCAATCCCAGAACCGTTTAATTTAGACAAAATATTAAAAACATTGGGTGGCCTTTATTTTGTTTTGACTAATACCTATATTATGTTGTGTGTAGATGTGGTAACTATTAACTTTCAAGGGATTAATAAATGCAGCAATCTACCACTTTATAAAATAATTTCGGTCAAATAATGACAAATACTGAGTTCATGACATCGTGACCCAAATAATGAAACAAAGCTACTATAACGTACAATAATTATTTATTTTCTACGAATTAAATACAGATATACATAATATTACCATATTGAATGAAAATTTCTACAAGTTGAGGGTTGATTTCTATAAGGGTTCTCCAATAGTCATCTTTTAATCCACCTTGATAAGCTTCTGAAATGCCAAGGGCCACCAGCTTAGATGTCTGCAAAAAGATATTTATATTATTAATATCAGGACATGTGTCCAAAGTAGGTATTTTAGCATTGTTTATAATATAGGCTAAACTAATGTTTGTAAGTATACATATATATAATACGCACATCATTTTTGATTTCTCGCTGCAATTTGGTATCAGTATCTGCAAGAAGAGACCGCACAAGTAGGCGCCTTGCAATGTGTAGAGAATGTATTGCCAGTTGGTCACGGCCTCGCTTACGTTAAGCATCTCCCGGTTCTTAGCTAGTTCAATATTTTGGAATCGTGAGTCAATTGTGCCCCGTTCCCTAGTATCCATTTTATTACGGTATTCAACATGTCTGCGAGACGCATCATCGCTTCGAACGATTTCAGCAGCTCGGATCACGCTAAGTTTGATGCTAGTATCGCGAAGTTTACGTAGATCTAGAGACCGAGCTCGTCGTCCGGAAATACGATTGTCACGATCAATAGAGAGCATCCTTCTAGACTCCCTCGAGTCGAAACCACGTGCCCGTACCATTTTATAATCACGAGCGGCCCTAGACTGCCTCTCATTATACCTAATATCTCGGCGGTTTTCGACAGCTCGGTCCAATCGGAAATTTACATCACTCATTAATCTCGATTCACGGATATCCCTCTGATCCACTTGCATTCTCTCTCGAGAAAGTCTACGATCAGTGTTTTTCCTAATTTGTTCCCTTGACTGCCTTTGATTATCCGCCTGTGGACGACGTTCTTCAGACCTTAGAGTAACGAGACGGCGAGTGGCGCTAATGCGGTTACGATATTCTTGCTTCTCCATACGAGCATTTTCCCGCGGACGCATATCACGAACTCTTTCAACTACATTATCTTTCTGCGGACGTCGTTCTTCGGGTCTTTCAGTCGTAAGTCGCCGAGTAGCGCTAAAGCGATCGTGATTTTCTCGCCTCTCAGTCTGAGGATTTACTCGCAGGTGCATATCACCAACTCGTTCTAATGCATCATCGGACAGCAGGCGTCTTTCTTCAGACCTTTCAGCCGTCAGTCGTCGTATAGCGCTATTACGGTCGCGATTTTCAGGTTTCTCAGTCCGGGAATTTTCTCGTAACCGCATGTCACGGACTCGATCTACTCCATTATCTGTCTGCAAGCGTCGTTCTTCAGTCCTTTCCATCGTTAGTCGTCGAGTAGTGCTAATGTGGTCGTGGTTTTCTCGTCTCACTGCTCTAGAATTTTCTTGTAGGCGCGTGTCACGAACTTCTTTTATACTATCTGTTTGTAGGCGTCGTTCTTCTGATCTTTCAGTCGTTACTCGTCGATTAACGCTAATTCGGTCGCGATTATCTCGCCTCTTAGCTCGAGAATTTTCTCGTAGATGCATGTCACGGACTCGTTCCAGTGCGTAATCCCTCTGCAGACGACGTTCTTCGGACCTTTCGGTATTTACTCGTCGACTAGCACTAATCCGATTGCGATTTTCTCGTCTTTTATCTCTAGAATTCTCTCGTAGGGGCATATCGCGAACTCTTTCAACTACCCTAGAATTTTCAGATAATGATCGTCGTTCTCCAGCATGACGCTCGTGCTCACGACGCTCATTATTAATATCTAAGTTACTCCTAACATCAGCTCTAGACGCTGTTCTTCGTACTACATTTACTTGCTCCCGTGCAATGCTTCGCCGGTTGTCGTTAGAAATATCTACGCGAGCTACGTTTTCCCTTGTTTGTCGGAGGGTATCTCGTGAATCCCTGGTTGATTGAAGTCTATGAAGATCGGCAGACCTGATTGACATTCGTTCTCGCTCGTCCCTAGCCTGGCGCTCATTGCTGTAACGGCTGATTCGGCTATCATCTCTAGATAAAGAATTGCGTGAGGATAATTCATTGGTCCTACCATTGCCGCGCATTAAAGTATCTCTTGTCATACGGTCTAAGACTCTGCGACTCTGTTCTTCGGGTTTTATATCTCGGATGTTTCTATCATAGCGTGCACTTCGTTGGACATTCAGCCGTCGTTCACGATTTTCGTCGATGGAAAGTCTCTCAGGACGATAGGCCACTCGAGTAGACCGGACAATATTTCGTCTGGCGTCTCTCTCTTGAATGTCTTCCAGAAGTCTTTCGTTGGAACGGCGATCGAATACTGTATCGCATTGCCTCAATTCGTAACGTCGACCTTCACGAGTCTCATCCGAATCGTTCGAGTTCCTTAGGAGGGTTGAACCTTTGTTGAGACGTTGTGCTCCATAAAGCGAAGACCTGGAGTCCCGGAGTAGAGTGTCCGTTTGACGGTCGCAACACTGTTGCCTGTCATCAACGAGGTTTCTTTCGGTAAAAGAAGCAATAGGTTGAACAACCGCGACTAATGCAAGCAGTAGCAAACGCCAGTTATTCATAGTAACTGTGTGTTTTTTTGTTATGTTTTTTCTTTCGCGATGAATCTGCCGTAAGTGTCCCGATGGCGGTCGCTTCCAAACTGAATGTTGTAGCGCTCGTGTCAGCTTTTATACTGCTTCGAGTACTGTTTCAATCCAATACTTATTAGGCGCTAGAATGCATTCAATTTTCAGCATCCCACACGCGACACTAATGTCAATGCGGCTTGTAGTTTATATCCATGATAAGATTTTCAATTATTTAATTGAAAATCTATTATTATTATGGTTTAAAACTTGGGCTTATAAAATTAAATTACAATGAGAGATAATTAATAAATCTGTCTTGTTCGTTCTCTTAATGTAAGTTGCGCCTATATTTGTTGCCTGTAGGTTAGGTTTGACGTTTACGGATCGTACAAGGGTTTTCTCTTGGGCAATTTTCTATAGCAATACGAAATCTTGAAATTAAACTCTTTAAATATGGATTTTGTCGCGTTGTTTATTTTACTTTAAAACACTTTTATGACATAATTTTCAAAAACTAACACTACTATTATTGAACTTAACTACTATTTAAACTATCTATTTAATTTAATTAAAACTATTTATATTTAAGTTTACACTTTGTCCCGACGCGCGACCTTTCGGTTGCTTTACGGTAGCCATGTTCACAGAGAGACTAAGATGGTAGTTGTCTCAATACTTATTCTTAAGTGTACCTAGTTATTTCAAAGTACCCGAACATAATTTAATCTTTAATGTTTCTATTTACACAGAATGAGCTCAAAGTATCATGAAGTCTAGCTGTGTTTTGCTGAGTATATCTGCTATGGTTTTTTTATAGCAAATCGAGCATGTGTTTATGTTCTTCTAAAATATTGTTGCTGACTTTTATATTTATACTAGATGTGCCCGCGGTTTCACCCGCGTTTATCGTTACTGCGCCAGCCCCCGTGGGTCGTACCTAGGTACTATCATTTCTACTATACTAAAGTTAATTTTTTAAAAACTGCATATAAAATGTGAATCATCTTAGTGATGCCAAAGGGATATTCTTCTATGAAAACAACAAAACTTTTTACTTTTTCTTAACTGATAACTGATAGGCTTTACCTATAGGTACATATATTTACGCATATTAAGACTTATTTTCAATATATGTATCTATATATAGATACGTAGGAAAACCCTGCGTTTTTGGTAGACCCAAATTAAAAGGGATTCTGAATATTTATTTCAGGAATCATTAAAATAATGTATTATTATAGATTGATACCTAGGTACTTACTTCCTGATTTTACGCTGTTCTCGCATATGAACGTGCACTCAAAAGATATACTTAAATTTAAAAAAATGTATAGTTAGTTGTATTTTATTTGCACAACATTTAACTAACCATTTTAACCTGACCTGAAAATAGAACCCAGTAATTTTTTGTTGACTGTATGCGTCACTTATTCATACCAGGACACTAACAAGGCAGGCTGTGTTAATCCTTAATCATAATAAGACATCAGCTTTGTAAAAGTTAACTATCCAACGCGAAAACCTTCAATGAGATTACTATGCAAAGGTATTTAGACATTTTGCGAATCGGACAATTTGAGAATTTAGAACTTTCTGCGAATGGTTGTTTTAGCGAATCGCACCTTTTTTATTTTGCAAACCGAACGTTCTACACCTCAACCCAAAAAGGTTCAAAATTTCCCTAGCTATTCATTTTTGAAAGACATCTCTCGCATTAGGATTAATTTCTGTGTCGCGGAGGACCTTGCAAACATTCAAAGTTCAAACAATGGACACAAAAAACATCTAGATTCGGAGCATGGATCACACAAATTGTGGTTCCGGTGTGGGATTAGAACCCACAATACTCGGCGCAGTAGCACAGACGAGGCGACCACTTAAACCACTAAGCCAACAGTGCATTCGAGTCTATTATTAATAGGTACCATGGTAGAATAACTTAACGAATCGCTACTGCCTATCAGACAACCGCTGTTTCAGTTACTGTAATCATCGACTTATCTATATTCATATAGGTAATAGTTTAGAAATCGGCAATTCGGATGCATATTTACCTAAAGTTCAGGTGTTTGCTATTATGGAAAGCGCTTTTTATCGACATTTACTACTATTTTTAATTTCTTTTCTATGCATTTTCTGTATGTGCAAAATAAATAAATATTTTGTAAGATATCCTAAAATCCGAATTCGATAAAATATAAATACTTTTATGTTTTTTCTTTACCACACTACCTTTTCCTTCACACCCTACATACACACATACTTGAATGGGGAACTAAAATTTAATGTAAGCTAAATATACTTCCGACTAATTAAGCAATCCCGGTAACCCGGGATTTTATTTTTAATAAATTATTCTCAGCAACCGCTTCCTTAATATGTTAGCCGAAAATTAACTTTAGCTATGTATGTATGTATCTTATGTGGGGCCAGTCAGTGCAGACCGGCGACACTTCGACCCAGTGGGATCTTTTGTGTCGACACTCTCCCAATAACGACTGCCATAGATGTTCATGGCAGCCGGGACCGACGGCTTAACGTGCTCTCCGAGGCACGGAGCAGGCGATAATTGTCAATCAATACGCACATAATTTTGAAAAGTTATATAACTTCCGAAAGTCAGAGGTGCGCGACGTGGGTTCGAACCCGAGACCCTCTGCATTGCAGTCTGTTGGTCTCCCCACTGAGCTATTCAAATTTCTTAACAGGAAAACCCAAAAACTTTCTGTTGGTCCAACCCGGGATTCGAACACGAGACCTCATGCCCAGCATTCGCATTCACTACCGCTGCGCCACGGAGGCAGTTTATATAAAGTATATAAAGCATTTAAGCATATAAAGTGTTGTATGTGTTTCTTCATCCATTTTAACATTACAAAGGTATCTTTTGATTTAGATTGGATATTAATAGAAAAAGGAGAGGAGCATCCAATAATAGCCTCCGCAAGCTGTCTGCCTACTCCTGCAAAGACTGCATTACCACCGTTAATTAATAGTTGCTTGTCATGCGATTCTATCAGATGACTCACAGAAGATTAAAGTTTATTCCTATTCGTTACAGATTGGATGACATGCCATAATTGCTTAGAGATTTTACCAGCTTTTTAAAATGTTTGTCTTTCATAGTCTCTTTTCGTAAGATTGCCGTACCTTGCGGCATCTTTTATAAGACAATGATACTATTTCATCCGAGGAGTTCTTTTTAAGATTTTGTACAGATTGTGCCTGTGATTTTTGTGAGAGACAATTTATCTATTAAATTGTCTTTTGTTAACGCAGAGAGAATTGACTCAAGGAATAGTTTTGTGGCTAGATTGGGATCAATTACTTCATAAACTGATTTAAAGCTAATATTACAAAGCTCAAAAGACAGCTTATCTTCGCCGATTTTGGTTACAGTCTTTTATTAATATTATTTTTAAGGACATGGCATGCAGTACTGCAAATTGGTATGTAATTGTTTCGAACTCAAGTATATTATATATGGTAGTATGGTCTTCAAGTTGATATGATCAAGGCATAGAACCGTGAGTCGGAAAATTATGACCAAGCCATGATGAGCAAGAAGGTCGAGATAGTCAAAAGTGTAAGTAGCTGCACACAGCTACACACAGGGTCACAACCCTGGCTAACATCACTGTTAATATCTCCATCAAGTACTAAGTCTCTATAGGACTTCAAATTGGTAAAGAGTCCATCCATAGATTGAATAAAATTTAATGGGTCATTGAAGGCATATGGTCTATATAATATATGTCCATATGCCTTGAATGACACATATTTTTTTTTTATTCTTTAATTTAGTCTTAATTTCATAAAGCTAGGTCGGGTACTTTTGAAGATATTGAAGATTTTCTAACCGACCCTTTTTTTTTGCGGTCCAGTGTATATTTTTATTTATTACTTTCTGACAAATGTGACTAAAATCTATAAATCGAACTAATAAATTAGATCAAGTTATTCGCCTGGCACTCTATGACTGCAATTCTATCCCCAGTATTGCGCCAGGGATGCCATAATATGCATTTCGCTTCGAAACACTAAACATTGATGGAAAAATAATTTCGTAGCGTAGATTTATCTTCCTATATAGTTAAATTTAATAAGCCCAGATATATTCATAGACTGAATTGGCACTGATTTCATGTCTTGAACTTAGTATTTCAAGAGATAGAAACTCTAGTCATTAAAACAGTGTTATCAGAAGTCGCTTCATGATGTGTAGATCGTCTAATACTTATAATATTATGTTCTCTCAAGTTGGCCAACAGTATCATAATATAACTAACAGTTGCCTGCGTAGATCAAGAGCCACTTGGTCCAGAGTGATAGGATCAATTACCAAGTTTGAAAAACTATGCTTACAAAATTGTCAAAATTATATAAATAGGTAATGATTTATGTAATAGCTAAACCGTAGGAATCGGACGAGTATAGCGATTGCTTTATAATGACTAGGGGTCGGAATAGGTAGAGTTTTTAAGCACCAAATGACGTCAAATATGCTACTACGAAATCTTAATATGGATATGCCTTTTTTTAGTTGATTTAGTATTCTAAATTTGTTTACCTTCTTTGGACACAAAACATTTATTTTCGACATTTTAACAAGCCAAGAAACATGGCTTAAATTTGCTCCGCTCACATTGGTTGACGTTGAAAGATAATTTTTATCATATAAGTAGGTCTTACACCCGTATCGAAACCGATTAAAAGAAGAAACATTGAAAAATTATGATAATATATTTTAATTCTTTAGTAAATGATGTGGACGATGAACCTTTAGCTTCCACCAGTGTTTCTAACATAGTTGAAATAGATTCTGATTGATTTGTTGTTATTTCATTTCATTTCATTGATTTGTATATACTGTTTAATAAAAAAATATATACTTAGAGTCAAGTTTGTTTAATTTTTCCATCTCTCTACTCTCTTTGCACTTAAAATAGAAAATAATTAAAATTTTTCAAGCCGCCAGGCGGCAAATGTTACTACTACCGGTACTATGCCGCTGCCTACTCTTTCGGGAATTAACATGTTGTGTGCATATGTGATACTGATAACTTAATAGCTTGGCACATTGATAAATCCCATCAAACATTCAAGGGATTTACCAATGAGCTAAGCTACTACATAAATAGGTATATATAGTAAATGCGGTCAAAATGGAACAAATACTGAACTCATGATATCGTGGCCATAATAATAAAACTCGGTTATTATAACATACAATAATTATTTATTTTCTACGAATATAATAGAGATATACATTATATAGATAACATTGAATGAAAATTTCTACAAGTTGAGACGTAATGAGTATAGGAGTTCAGCAAATAGTTGTCTTTTAATCCACCTTGATAAGCCTCTGGGATGCCAAGGACCACCAGCTTAGATGCCTGCAATATAGGAAATTTTATTATTAATAACAGGATACAAAGATAGGTAGGTACCTACTTTATATAGTAGGTTACTGTATTTTAGCATTGTTTGTAATGCGAGCTGAACCAAAAGTTGTATAATAAATACGCACATTATTTTTGATTTCTCACTGCGGTTTGGTGTCAGCATCTGCACGAAGAGACCACACAAGTAGGCGCCTTGCAATGTATATAGAATGTATTGCCAGTTGGTCGCGGCCTCGCTCACGTTGTCATTACTGTGAAGCATCTCACGGTTCTTAGCCAGTTCAATATTTTGGAATCGTGAATCAACTGTGTCCCGTTCCCTAGTATCCATTTTATTACGGTATTCAACCTGTCTGCGAGACACATCATCGCGCCGAACTATTTCAGCAGCTCGGTTCCCCTTAAGTTCGGTGCTAGTATCGCGAAGGTTACGTAGATCCAGAGACCGGGCTCGTCGGTCGGACATACGGTTGTCACGATCAATAGAGAGCATCCTTCTAGACTCCCTCGAGTCGAAATCACGTGTCCGTACCATTTTATAATCACGAGCGGCCCTAGACTGCCTCTCATTATACCTAATATCTCGGCGGGTTTCGACAGCTCGGTCCAATCGGAAATTTACATCACTCATTAATCTCGATTCACGGATATCCCTCTGATCCACTTGCATTCTCTCTCGAGAAAGTCTACGATCAGTGTTTTCCCTAATTTGTTCCCTTGACTGCCTTTGATTATCCGCCTGTGGACGACGTTCTTCAGACCTTAGAGTAACGAGACGGCGAGTGGCGCTAATGCGGTTACGATATTCTTGCTTCTCCATATGAGCATTTTCCCGCAGCTGCATATCACGAACTCTTTCAACTACACTATCTTTCTGCAGACGTCGTTCTTCGGGTCTTTCAGTCGTTAGTCGCCGAGTAGCGCTAAAGCGATCGTGATTTTCTCGTCTCTCAGTCTGAGGATTTACTCGCAGGCGCATATCACGAACTCGTTCTACTACATCATCGGACAGCAGGCGTCTTTCTTCGGACCTTTCAGCCGTTAGTCTTCGAGTAGCGCTAATGCGATCGCGGTTTTCTCGCATCTTAGTCTGAGGATTTACTCTTAGGCGCATATCATAAACTCGTTCTTTTACATCATCTGTAAGCAGACGTCGTTGTTCGGACCTTTCAGTTGTCAGTCGTCGTATAGCGCTAATACGGTCGCGATTTTCAGGTCTCTCAGTCCGAGAATTTTCTCGTAACCGCATATCACGAACTCGATCTACTCCATTATCTGTCAGAAGGCGTCTTTCTTCGGATCTTTCGGTCGTTAGTCGTCGAGTAGCGCTATTACGGTCGCGATTTTCAGGTCTCTCAGTCCGAGAATTTTCTCGTAACCGCATATCACGAACTCGATCTACTACATTATCTGTCAGAAGGCGTCTTTCTTCGGATATTTCAGTCGTTAGTCTTCGTGTAGCGCTAATACGGTCGCGATTTTCAGGTCTCTCAGTCCGAGAATTTTCTCGTAGCCGCATGTCACGTACTCGTTCTACTACTTCATCTGTCTGCAAGCGTCGTTCTTCAGTCCTTTCCATCGTTAGTCGTCGAGTAGTGCTAATGTGGTCGCGGTTTTCTCGTCTCATTGCTCTAGAATTTTCTTGTAGGCGCGTGTCACGAACTTCTTTTATACTATCTGTTTGTAGGTGTCGTTCTTCTGACCTTTCAGTCGTTAGTCGTCGATTAACGCTAATTCGGTCGCGATTATCTCGCCTCTTAGCCCGAGAATTTTCTCGTAGATGCATGTCACGAACTCGTTCTAGCGTGTTATCCCTCTGGAGACGACGTTCTTCGGACCTTTCGGTATTTACTCGTCGACTAGCACTAATCCGATTGCGATTTTCTCGTCTTTCATCTCTAGAATTCTCTCGTAGGCGCATATCGCGAACTCTTTCAACTACCCTAGAATTTTCAGATAATGATCGTCGTTCTCCAGCATGACGCTCGTGCTCACGACGCTCATTATTAATATCTAAGTTACTCCTAGTTTCAGCTCTAGACGCTGTTCTTCGTACTACATTTACTTGCTCCCGTGCAATGCTTCGCCGGTTGTCGTTAGAAATATCTACGTGAGCTACGTTTTCCCTTGTTTGTCGGAGGGTATCTCGTGAATCCCTGGTTGGTTTAAGTCTATGAAGATCGGCAGACCTGGTTGACATTCGTTCTCGCTCGTCCCTAGCCTGGCGCTCATTGCTGTAACGGCTGATTCGGCTATCATCTCTAGATAAAGAATTGCGTGAGGATAATTCATTGGTCCTACCATTGCCGCGCATTAAAGAATCACTTGTAATACGGTCTAAGACTGTGCGACTCTGTTCTTCGGGTTTTATATCTCGGATGTTTCTATCATAGCGTTCACTTCGTTGGACATTCAGCCGTCGTTCACGATTTTCGTCGATGGAAAGTCTCTCAGGACGATAGGCAACTCGAGTAGACCGGACAATATTTCGTCTGGTGTCTCTCTCTCGAATGTCTTTCAGAAGTCTTTCGTTGGAACGGCGATCGAATATCGTATCGCGTTGCCTCAATTCGTAATGTCGACCTTCACGAGTCTCATCCCGATCGTTCGAGTTCCTTAGGAGGGTTGAACCTTTGTTGAGACGTTGTGCTCCATAAAGCGAAGACCTGGAGTCCCGAAGTAGAATGTCCGTTTGACGGTCGCAACACTGTTGCCTTCCATCAACGAGGTTTCGTTCGGTAAAAGAAGCAATAGGTTGAACAACCGCGACTAACGCAAGCAGTAGCAAACGCCAGTTATTCATAGTAACTGTGTGCTGTTTTGTAATGTATTTTTCCTTTCGCGATGAATCTGTTGGAAGTATCCCGATGGCGGTCGCTTCCGAACTGAATTTTGTAGCGTTCGTACAAGCTTTTATACTGCTTCGAGTACTGTTTCAATCCAATACTTATTAGGCGCTAGAATGCATTCAATTTTCAGCAACCTACACGCGACACTAATGTCAATGTGGCTCGCATAGTTTACATCCATGAAAAATTATTAAAAATCTTGTTTTAAAAAATATTTGTTACAATTGAGGAGATGATGAACAGCTGTAACTCGTTTGTTGTAAGTTTGCGCCTTTGTTTGCGCCACTAGGTTAGGTTCGATTCGCGGAAGTCTCGAAGCGAAATCTCGAAATGTAACCCAGTAGGCGGCAACAGGCCAGTCCTCTATTACGAAAAAGCTGGCGAAATATGGGCGGTGCGGTGTGGTGTCTGACCTTTAAGATCTTCGGCTTGATTTTTTTATAGAATAGACATAGACTCAGCTTTGAATAATTATCAAAACTATTTTTTTATTAGGTCGGTTTCGTTTGCTTCAAAGGTGAAGGAAAACATAGTGAGGAAACCTGCATGACTGAGATACACATATACAGATTTTTTTTATATCATAACAGTAGTATTAGGAAAGTTAGATTAAAATAAAATCACAAGGATCAAGTAACCTCGAGCGTCTCATCTCGCGAGTATTATCGCAGGACACAGCTGCACAAGAAAATTTGTCCCTGCGCGTAAAATAATTATCTGATCAACCCGTTGGAGCAATAAATAGAACCCATAAATTGATTTCCTATGACGTCAATGCGAAAGTACATTGTATACAGGCCAGATTTTTACTTGTAACCTAATATTATTTTCTTATACGTAGTTCAAATTAAGAATATTTTTATGGTAGAATGTTTCAAGGGAGTCGTTTTGTCTGAAACCAGGAGATAGATTCTTTAAATTCAAATAATTATTGCTGCTATTTTTTGCTAGATTAATTTTTTAAGTATAATATAAGAACAAGTGGGCACAAGCCAGATGCCCACTTTAAAGCTCCAAAATGACGAAGTTTTCTTAAACTTATTGAATTGGTAAAAAGCACTATGTCAATGAATATTGTAATAATACAATAAAACAAATAATTTAGTTTCCCTTGTTGATTGTATTAGTAATGCAGACATTCATTTTAACTAAGTAGTACCTACTACACACTATGTGCCCAAAGGCGGAGCTGGAGCGCATTATTGGTCTAATGACTATGACGGTTTTCGGTTACGAGGTTTTTATTAGTGATTAGCAATACCTCACGTAAACATATCGCAAACTTATGTCATGGGTTCCCATGCGAGACCCATAAGTTACCTAATTGTTGAGTCCCACCTGAAACTCTAATTTTCGTCAACATCTATTCCTATTGCAATAAGGCAGCAGGCTCTATATCTGAGTACGAGTATATTCTATTTCTATTCATCATATTTATCGTGATTCTACATTTCAAATACAGATTTTTGTCTATATACGTTAATTCTATTTTATAATTACTTTTTATACAATATCTATTTAATTATGTATCATCTGAAATTTTCTCAGTGGCACAACAGAAGCGAATGCTACTGGTATGTCTGTTAAGGTCTCGAGTTTGATATCTGGGTCGGGTAATGTGTTATAGGGATTTTTGTCAAAGAATTGTGTAGTAGCCCGGAGTCTCGAACTGTGTGCAGTAGACGGCAATACACAGGATTTATTCCTAGCGCGGGAGTTGTATTTTACAGACAACGAAAATAGGCTACTCCTCTGTGACGTAGGACCTAAAACCATCGCTGGTGAAATATGGGTGTAAAGCACTTACACCTATATGTGAAACTATGTATGTAGGTATTATGATTAGTATATATAGCTACGACATGATATACGTATGTAAATGTATGGCTAGTACCTACTATCCTAACCTACTTATATATAGGCAGGTAGGGTAGTATAGTCTCTAGGTATAATATTAGGAGTTAAAGTATAAAATTGTCGATTTGTACAAAAAAATTTAAACTCATTTCTTTCTAAGATATATAATATATATTTATGTAATCGAAATATTTACCCTCATCATTTATACATTGTTGCCATCTAAACGGTAGTTCATTTATACTTTACGATAGAAATTCGACAAACTGTGTGAAAGCATTTTGTACCTACTGCCTCCTAGCAAAGAAAAATTATCGCCTAGAAATTTGTTTAAATCACGAAAAAAATGGTAGTCCGTTGGAGCAAGGCCTGGCGGGTACGGAGGAAGACATATGGTGCTAACTGCAGCTCCTTTACAGTTACAACGGTTTCTCCTGCAGTGTGAGGTCTTGCGTTACCAGCAATACCTAATGGTGAAGATCGATTGACGAGTCGGGGCTGTTTCACTGCCAGTTTCGCCATCATTATTTGAAGTTCGGTACAGTAAACATCTGTTGTTATTGCTTGACCAGACCTGAGAGAGCTATAGTGAATAACACCATGAAGAGACCACCAAACAGTTAGCAGCATTATCTTTTTATTGGTAAGCTCTGTTTTAGGGCACTGTTGCGGCGTTTGACCTGGGCTCAGCTATTGCATTTTTCGCTTACGGTTATCGTAAAGTATCCACTTTTGGTCACATGTCACAATTCGATCCAATATTCCTTCATTTCTGTACCGATTCAATAAGGCAACACAAGTTTGAGCACGCATTTCAAATCATGAGGCACCCATTTTTCATATTTTTTTTATCTTATTGATTTGATGCAAATGAGCCAATATTGTACGTAGGTAACGTCAAACCATGTCGCTAATTCCTGGGTAGTTTGACTCAAATCGGCTTCCACCATCTCCATCTCAATTTAGCCTTATTCACCTGTGTGGGCGGGTCTTCCACGTGGCTCGTTCTTCAAGTCGAAGTTTCCATTACGAAAGCGTTTAAACCAAAAACGAACGGTGCGTTCATTAGCAGTCTCCTGTCAAAATGCAGCGTTCATATTGCGAGCCGTTTCTGCCGCGTTAGTTCCGCGTCAGAACTAGTACTTATTCAAAAATGACTCGGAATTTCGAAGAAACTACCTTTCCCGTCTAATAAAAAAAATCTCACACCATGAAGGTTTTATGTCGATTCAAAGTATCTATAACTATACAACAGCAACTTCATACTGTTACATCCAGTGCCATCATCTCGAAGACTCGGCAGTTCCGTCTAATAATTTATTACAGTGCCATTTATTGACATCTTACGGAGCTACGTAGTTCGTCGGTACGAGAGCAGTAGAGACAGCGATGGAATTTTCTCGAATCTTCGTACTGTTACATAACAGGTATGGCTTTTTTAGAAATCTCCAGAAACGCTTTACTCGTGTATAAGAGGCCAGGCCAGCGCTCTCCGAGTCAGCGAACGGAAGCGAAAATACTACGGAGTTTAAACAGTTACAGTGGAAAAGCGTAGTATAGTGTTTGTTGTGTTTAAAATTTAATTGTGTGCTAGAATAAAACGTGTTTTAGTCGGTAATATTGTCTACATTCTTATCCCTCGAACCCAGCAGGTAACAATACTTTAACCCCCCCTATTAATAATAAGGGTTAGTCCATTGTCCACCACGCTGGCCCAGTGCGGGTTGGCAGACTTTACATATCTTTGAGAACATTGTGATAATTGACAGTTAAAACACGAACTGAACCATAACAACGACTCGAACGATCGAAATAATAGTTTAAATAGTCGCCTCACTACTACTACTGCGCCGTGTATCGTGTGTTCGATCCCAAAAGGGTCTAAAAATTTGTATGATACTTAGTTGTTTCGAGTCTGCGTTCTTTGTGACCGTTGTTTGGAAAGATTGGACCTCGACACAAGATTCATTCAAAGTGGTTTTAATAAAATAAAAATAAGTAATTAGTATTTCTATAGGTACAAAATTGTCTGGTGCACATCCCAGGATGTTAGGTTTTAACTCGAAATTCTAGAGATTTATGTAGGACATTGCTGGCTAGGGACCCGAGCTCCTTGAGGAACATAACCCTTGATACGCTGATACTGATACTTCTGATTGAGTTGCTATAATACCTACTGCTAGAAATCTCATGTCAACCGTGCTTTATTAAAATGGGTAATAATCCAAGTCCTGTGTTACCCTTTTACCTAGTATGAAACAGAGAAGAAAACAATGAGTGACAGCATCAGCTACCTTAAACACCTTTGTCAAATCTGTGGTAGATCACGCCTCTCTTACATCATTTTTGTAGCTACCAAAAACTATGTAAATTAGGTTTTTATTTATCTTATTATTAAGTAGGTAATTATTTATCTTTACCAATTTCATATAATTATGCAATTATTTATTTGGCTCTATACGGCAAAAAAGCGTGCTCACTTCGCTTCTAAATAACATTGATAGTTTACAACTTTACACAGTGGCGTAGCGTGGGTGTCAGCCGCCCGGGGCGGAAGTAAAGGAAAATGGCCATTTTTGTATGGGGATCCGTACCAAGTTGCGTCAAACCAAATTTACTCTCAAGACTCTAGTTTTTTATTTAACTTTTCACTACCAACAAGATTGTGTAAATATCCAACCACATTTTCGAGATATCGAAAAAAATAAAGACGCCTTATTATATTCTTTAGTAATTTTTAATCGTCGTGATTATTATAATTTATTTATTATTTATATATAAAGATGCGTTTTAGGCCGCAATGCGGAGAAGTACACTGCACATTATAGATATACTGCACTTGCGTAATAAGTTGGGACCCGATCTCGTTCGCTTGATCCTCCGCACGCGTGCCGTTCTCGCCTATATTGTGACGTTTTGTGCTCAGGTTTCAACTTATCATCACGCACGGATAATGTCTTCACACTCAACCTAGGCCTACGATAACGACTAACACTGTATTCGGAACAAACACTTATTCGTAAATTAACTTTAGTTTTACGGATATGCCATTTTTTGCGGCAGTGGGTAATCGTTATTATATATCTATCTTTTTAATGTGGTTAAAAAACACGGTCAAAATTCAGTATATTACACACATAAATAAAACATTATTTTCAGTGTTAATGTACTTGTGACGCAACATGGTACGGGGTATGGGCATTCTCCTTTATAATAATATCAGCCCTGTATTAAACTGTCCCACTGCTGAGCACGGGCCTCTTCTCAGTGTGAGAAGGGTTAGGCCATAGTTCTTTGCCGCCCTCTTATTTAGGTATTTCAAGGTAAAAGATTATAATATACAGTAATTCTTAAGAACTTTTGGGCAAGAACAGTCATCATTATTGTGGATTGTACACCTACTCATTCGACATTAAATGGTTCAAATGTTTACAAGTTATTATTTATTTATATTATTTTTATTTTATTAAGAAAGGAACATCAATCAGCCACACTAAATAATAAAACAACAGAATCAACTTAAAACTAGGTACTAATGTAACCCATGGCGATGTTCATAGATTACCATTTAAGACGCTAGGAAAGCAAGCATACATGTACGAAAAATCGAAATAAAGAAATAATAATACTAACATAGAGAATAAAATAAAGATACAAAAATATATAACATTGCGAAGTAAAGAGGAATATATTTAAAATATAAATTCTGTGTAAGTTCGAAAGAGTAGGTATACTAGTTATGAGTTCAGTGTCTCATATACAAGTTTACAAAAACTTATCGCAGAGCATACAAATATGACAATATGTTGAAAAGTGTCATTGTATGTATGAGCCATTTTACGGATTGGTGAACGTAGGCCCGTGTTAGTACAGCAAGTACCTACTGCAAACAGTTTGCCTGCACGCACCAGCCGTTTATGAACAGTTCTGGGTACCTACTGCATAGCACAAAACATTATTCATCAATGCAGTCAAAATAGTTATTTACAATATTATATAATATTACTGCCTCCAATGGACAACGTCTAGAACTGAGCGCCAGAATACCGTATTTACTTAGCAACTGGCTATAGGGTAAATAGCATATTATGACATCTATAGTAAATGACTCGAAGAAATCTACGTTGGACGTTTTCTAACATGTCAATGTATTTATTGTAGTACGGGTTCCAGATGGAAACTGCGTACTCCAGCTGTGAACGCACTTATGCTTTGTACAAACAGAGGTAGGAAGAGGCCCGCTTGAAATCAGTAGTTTATCCCGTTATAAATCTGTACATCTGATATGCTTTATTGACAACATGTTCAATGTGCAAGTCCAAGCAGAGTTTTGAATCAAGCTGTACACCGAGGTCACGTACAGAGCTCACCTTGGTTAATGTATCACTACAAAGAGTATAAGCAAAGCTAAAAAATGTTCTTATTTTTAGTAAAATTGAGATAGTGGCACTTCGATATACTTAAATGAAGTTTGCTAGTGTTACAATAATTTGTTAGTCTGTCAAGATCCTCTTGGAGAAGATAACAATCTTGTATATTCTTAATATACTTTAAGGTCATCTGCGTATAGTAAAAACTTAGAGTGGTGAAAACATTTGTCTATGTCATTAATGAACATAACGAACAAAAGAGGACCTCAGATAAAGCCTTGCGGAACGCCAGAGGTGACCTGAGTGGTGTCAGACTGGAACCCATTAATAACAATCTTTTGGCTGCGATTAGTAATATACGAGGTAAACCAACGCAATAGGTTACCACGTATTCCATTTAAAAACTATTCGGTTTAGCAGCAATTCGTGATCCAGCTTGTCGAAAGCTTTTTGAAAGTCTGTATAAACTGCGTCTATCTGATAGCGATTATCGTGTTTCCATACAGATGGCATGATACCTTTACTTATACATTTATTATAAATAATAGTCAATGGTGTGCAAATTGATAAAGCAGTGTCTTTAGGAAAAGCGGAGATAGGCCATCCGGTCCTGGGCCCTTATTTGAAATAAGAGATTTTAGTCCCTTCTTTACCTTTTCTTTATTAAAATGTATATCAGTTATAGTGATGTCATGAGATGAGGCGTCAGAAGAAGTCTTCCATTGCGATAGCGTAGGTGAAGTCGGCTCATACACGGAAGAAAAGAAATTTGAAAACATATTGCATGTTGTCCGAGTGTCATTTGATATGGCGTTAAGGTATTGTACTCTAGCCGGTATTCCAGGTTTATCCTTACGATTAGAAATATACACCCAGAAGTCCTTAATATTTTTGTGTAAACTATCCTCTATTGATTGAGCGTACCTACTAAAGCACCTACTACACATATCCTTAAACTGGGCCCTAAATTGTGAAACCTTTTCATAGTCTGATATGTTACTGTATTTTTTTCATATCATCCAAGCTTTTTGCTTTTTATTAAATATATTAAAAAGGGTGTTTAGAAAACCATACCGGAAAGCCATTGATTCTAGGTGCTGCTAGTGGAGTATGCTGTTTTATAATATCGTCAATCCTACTATAAAATAAACTTAAAGCTTCTTCTGAACTATGTGAATCAAGGAGTTTTGACCAATCAGTATCCTGAATTTTAAGGTTGATTAGTTCGTAATCACATTTGTGAAAATTGTATTTATGTAAAAAGCGTTTTGTCATTGTTATAATATCTACATTTAGGGTTATTTTGCAGATAAAAGGTGGGTGATAGGCATCAATGGACAGTAAAGGCAATGCAACTGAGGAAATTTTGCGTTGCCAGTTAGATATAAGTAAATCAAGAATTTTGCCTTTAGTATTTACTACATGATTAGGTATATTGTAAAGCATCTAGAAATGAAATTAAATTAATTAACTGGTTACAACAAACAGTCGAGCCTACACCAGTACTACTATACTCATTTGACTGACTTGTAGT
This sequence comes from Catocala fraxini, assembly GCA_930367265.1. NCBI lineage: Eukaryota > Metazoa > Arthropoda > Insecta > Lepidoptera > Erebidae > Catocala > Catocala fraxini. The sequence continues at coordinate 12,600,041 of OV884042.1, forward strand.
ACCATGCCAAGTTATACCTGGTAGATTGTAATCGCCTATCATGTAAAAGCACTCGACATCAGGTCCGCTTAACATTTCCTGAAGGTTTTCAAAATGTTGTTCGTATACAGAGGAGGCCGTTTCAGGAGGTAAACCTAGAAGCTGCACTAATGACATGGTGCTTAGAGGGTCGGATAGTTGGTATTTGAATTAGCACGTGTTCAATAAGATTGAGAGATATCACATTAATCAGAGAACCAGAAAGTTCCAGCTCCACTGGTTTAAGTGTACGTAACGCTGCGGTTAAGACACCGCCGCCGTCGTGTTTATTTGTATGGACACGATCACGATCACACCTGTAAACGACGTAACGTTGATCAATAAATTCGTTGTTACTTATCTCCGAAATCAACCACGTTTCCGTGAGAACCAAAATATCAAAGTTAGAATTTAGAATATTCATATAGGTGCAGCGTATGTAACTTAGTATGGATACCTCTACAATTTTGATAGTATATCGATAGATGTTTGTCAACCATTACTAGAGAGATATAAAATATGCCTGTAGATGCAATATTTAGTCAAAAAATATAAAGTTATTAAACAAACGAAGATATTTCATTATAGTTAAGCTCAAACAATGCGGAATATTAACACAGTAAAAGACAATAATACATGAAAGAGTATACCGATCAGAGCGCTGAGAGGTTGGATCCATCGCCACCAGGATTTTGCAGTGAGCTATTTGTTCTGCATTTGATCTTGCGTATGTCGTCTTCCGTACGAACTGCGAACGCAGTATCGCCATCACGCTCGCGCACAAGAATGGTGGCGTTACGAATCCACACCAAAATCCACACGTATGATATATACTCCCTGGTCTTGCGAAATAACTGCTTTTTCTTGAGTCAAAGAGTCTTGAGTGTAAGGTGTTCGTTTATATAAATCGCTGAAGACGTGGCGGCAAAACCCAGCTGATCCAGTTTGATATTTTTAGATTTACGATTTTAGGTAGTAAGTTACATTATCACGCAAGATACCTACGAGACGAAATCTTGACAATATTATTCTTAGGTCTATTTGTTTGCTGGTGATGAGCATGAGGAACTCTATGAATAGACATAATTTATCTTTGCTGGATCGGTAAGCTGATATCTATCAGCTTACCGATCCATCTGTACACAGTGTTTCCATTACGTGTATTAAGTTTTCATTACGTGTTTCCGGAACATTACAAATTTCAACATTACACTGCCTTGTCTGTTGTTCGAGAATTTTATCCTCAAGGGAGCTAATTAACTGGTGAGATTTCTCGGCATTTTGGCAGTTCATATCTGCAATACGTTTCTCTAGCTTACCGTTCTTCTGAGTGAAATTGCAGCGAGGTGCGTAATTCCGAAACATCTAGGGCCACATCCGATATATTTTGTTTTAATATACTTACTATGTTCAATACGAATAATACTTATTTCCTCTCTCAAATCACTCACAGCCGATCTTAATTCATTACTGAGCTTACTCATACACTCGTCCATCTCATTACGCCAGCCGTTCAGTGTTATCTTAATATCCTCATTAAAGTAGAAAGTGTACTATTTATATCACCACGCCAGCCATGTAATGTATTATGTAGTTCCTGCGTAAAAGCTTGAAAAGTATTACTTGTGTCCCCATCTGCTGATTCAACAGCAGGTATTGAGCTGCCAGATGAGATTGGATCGCATTCCGACACCTCGCACGCAATGTTCATGCTATCTTTGTGAGTAGGGATCTGCGTAGATCGCACAGGCGTATGTATGTTAAACCGGGTGCGGCGTGTAACATTACTAGTTACTACACGACGGGCATTGCCAAGACATCTTAAATTCTTCTGTAAGAGCAGTATACTGCTGCGGAGTAATATTTAGGCACTCAGTATGATAGCAACCTTGGCAAAGACCACATTTCAAAAGACGTGCTCCAGTCGCAATGCCTGTATTACAGCCCAAACAAAACATAATGAAGCAGCTGTTTTTCGATATATTGATTAGTGCTTAGTAAAAGTAGCGCCATATTTTTTAATATTATTTATTGTGAAATTTTGCCGCTCCCTTAAAGTGCCGTCCGGGCCGCCTCTGCCGCCCCCACTACGCTACGCCACTGAGTTTACAGTACTACTTACGACAGTTTTTAACATGGCTATCGCTAAAAAGGTTCAGTACCTACCTATTAGGTAAGGCTAGTCGCTATACTGGTCCGCTTCCTGCGGATTAGTTTTAACATAAATCTGTAACTATTTTATCCTTTTGACGATATATGTATCTTTGGTAAACAAACCCGGTAAATATTCTTATCACTCTGGACCACGTGAGGATGGAGGGAACTGAACTCAATGGAGGGAACTGTTATATAACATTTTTATTTTATATTTTATTAACCCAGGAAAATCCTTTATGGATACCCCCTCCCCCGGGGGTAAGGGTGGTTATGCGAGACTCTCCGCCCCTGAAGGGGGTCGGTATACACACTAAAAACTTGGGGTGAGCAGTCCCTCCGCCGACGGAGTGGGGCGGGATGGGGTCGCGTTAGCAATTATCATCTCGCCCCGGCGGTTGGCCCGGCTGATGGTGACCGGGTCTCAGCACCTGTGGAGGGAAGGCCTTGCTCACCAAGGCCATCCCTCAGACGTGTGGGGCCGTGCAAGCCGGTACAGAGTCCCCCGACTCTGTACCAGTGACCCCACTATACAGGAGCGAGAAGGCGGGTGATACGCCTCCTTCTCGCTCCCGTCCGTCTGCGCCGGAGAGGGTCAGCGAGGAGGTTGTTCTCCCTGACCCTCTCCGCGGTCTTCTTCTGCGCCATGACAGCTTCGCAGAAGGAGACCACTGCCTGCCACGACCTCTCGCCGCCGAGCATGCCGTTGATCACGCTCGGCAGGGAGAGATCTCCGCCTATTATGGCCGAAAGCGTGTGCCGCTGCGGCCCCCACGCGGCACACGCCTCCAGCGTGTGGAGCGCCGTGTCTTCCTGCGCCCCACACTCGTGGCAGGCCGGGGTCGCCTCCCGCCTCGCGATCTGGTGCAAATACTTTCCGAAGCATACGTGCCCGGAAAGCACCTACACCAGTCGGAAGGTCAGCGACCCAAATCGCCGCCCTATCCACCCCCGGAATCCACTATATAACCTGTCCTATCCTTACCTAACCTATTCGGTACCTATCTTTGACACGGGCCGATTGGTACGAAAAGATATGCTGTCACCAAACCAAATGGAAGCCATTGTTACCTGCTTTCTATAAGTAGGTACTTATTTATTAGATTAAAAGCAAAGTAATCTTATTACCCTTCTACTTCAACTTGAGGGAGGAAGACAAAATTTTTCATCAACGCTTTAATATTTCGAAGCGAAAAGGCGTCCCTGGCGCAATCCTGAGTATAGAATTGCAGTCTAAAAAGTGCCAAGCGAATAAATTGATCTAATTTATCAGCTATCTTAGTTTGATCTATAGATTTGTCACATTTGTTGATAAGTAATAATTAATTAATCGCACTACCATAGTATAATGAAGTGTGAACTTACAGTTCACGATAATGGTTACAGTGCGTGGAAACAGGGTACAACTGTGGAACACTAATTATCGTTACATTCCTAATGTGTATCCTAAAATGTATTTTTACTAACCTAATATTTAATCATAAGAAAATGTGCAGCACACTCATTTCGCAAACCTAAGACACATTCCCATAAGGTATAAAGCAGCAGACGGACGTAGCAAGGTACAGGACCCTTCTCAAACACGAGGTAGATAAAATCTGTTTTAAAGACATGACTACCAGCACTGACAACATAGACCACAACACTAACATACTTACCAAATGCATCCAACAGAATTACCAACAAGCCTGTCCCCTTACACAACCACCAGCGGCAGGTAAATCCCAATGGTGGGGACCGGAGCTGGAGAAACTCAGACTCAATCTGAGGAAACTGTTCAACCGAGCTAAAACCACCAGGACTGATGAAGACTGGGAACGATACAAACAAGCTCAATACCACTACAAGAAACGCATAAGATACCGCAGAGTTGAATCTTGGCGCCGTTTCTGTAGCAACATCGACACAACTAATGAAGCAGCCAGGGTAAAGAAAGTCCTATCGCAAGACAACAACAGAACCCTAGGCGCCATTAGAAAACAGAATGGTACCTATGGGATTTCAGACAGTGAAATAAGTCAGGTACTACTCGAAACACACTTCCCTGGGTGCGAAGTGACAGAAAACCCAAACTGGGAAGACACGTCTTACAATCAACCAACCCAGATTGACTGGACAGTGGCCAAATCTATGGTCACTGTCGACCGAATATCATGGGCGATAGATACCTTCCAGCCCTTTAAATCTGCGGGCCTGGACGAGATATTCCCAGCTCTTTTGAAATGGGGACAAACAACAGTTGTGCCACACCTGCTTAACATATACAGAGCATCGATAGCGCATAACTACATACCTCGCCAGTGGAGAGAAGTTAAGGTAATCTTCCTACCCAAACCGGGTAAATCAGACTACACACAAGCGAAATCATACAGACCGATCAGCCTAACCTCGTTCATGCTGAAGACTCTGGAGAGACTCGTTGATCGGTATCTAAGGGAAGGTGCTCTAACATCTAAGCCATTGCACCGGCAGCAACATGCCTACAGGAAAGGCAGATCAACGGAATCAGCGCTGCATTCTGTTGTAGGAACAATAGAAACAGCACTATCAGACAAATTAATGACACTAGGAGCCTTCATTGACATAGAAGGAGCTTTTGACAAGACAAAATTCAACAGCATCAGCCAGTCACTTAGCACGTTTGGCGTTGATAGAACCACTAGTGGCTGGATCGATCAACTTCTAAAGATGCGGGCGATACAATTCACGGTGAACTCTACGACGAGAAGCATAGTGGCGAAGGGCTGCCCCCAAGGAGGAGTACTCTCTTCGTTACTGTGGAACATCGTGGTGAATGATCTGTTGGAACGCCTTAACAGCAAATGCTACTACACCGTTGGCTACGCAGACGACATAACCATTCTGATCAAAGGCGACTCAGAAAACATAATCTGTAATCGCATGCGATCAGCCCTCAAAATCATGGAACAATGGTGTAACCATCATTAACTGACGGTGAACCCAACTAAGACAGAACTGGTTCTTTTCACTCATAGAAGGAAAACTCAGTTAACTAATATGCCAAAATTATTTGGAACGGAGCTTACCATAGCACAAGACGTCAAGTATTTGGCCGCAGTACTTGACCATAAGCTGAACTGGAGTAAGCACCTAAACACGAAAATAACCAAAGCATGCACAACATTCTGGCAATGCAGAAGATTAATAGGAAGAAAATGGGGCCTCAAACCATCTACAACCTTATGGCTCTACACGACCATAATACGCCGCATGATAACATATGACACCATAGTTTGGTGGCCCCGCACTCTTCTAAGCACAGTCATACACAAACTACAAAGCCTACAACGACTCGCCTGCCTGGCAACGACAGGCTGTATGAGAACAACGCCTACGGCAGCGCTGGAGGCCATACTAAATCTCAGACCCCTACACCTCATCATACAGCAGGAAGCTGTCACAGCTGCCATACGGCTTGAAAAGGTAGGGCTCTGGAAACGGGACAATAGAATAACTCATGTGCGCCTAAAGGTTTTAGTATACAACGAAATTCCAATGATAGAGGCGACATGTGATATCATCCCAAAAACCTTTGTCTTTGACAAAAAATACCACATCCAACTTCATGAGGAACCTAAAGATAGCTCTGGCATACATGAAATGAGAATATACACGGATGGATCCAAAACAAAATCAGGAACAAGAGTCGGAGTCTTCTCCCACGACCTAAACATCAATTACTCAACGACCCTGGGAAATTCTTCCAGGAAGAATGTGTTGGGATTACCCAGGCCGCAACAGCGGTTACATCAAGAGGTATAAGCGATAAGTCAATACGCATTATCTCGGATAGTGCCGCGGTACTACAAGCTCTTAAGAGCAACTGCTTCAACAGTGGACTCATCCTGGAGTGTCACCGTAAGCTACAAAGTATTGCAACAAAAAATCGGGTAACGTTGCAGTGGATACGCGGTCACAGCAACTCTTATGGCAATGATGCTGCAGATTAACTGGCAAAGAGAGGATCGAACATCAAAATGGTAGGACCCGAACCGATTGTCCTGATACCCTTCTGCCAACTCAAAACATGGTTATGCGATAGAACCACGAAACTACACGAAAAACAGTGGACAGAAACAAAAGAATGTAGACAGCCGAAGGAAGCCCTTCCATACTTAGACAAACATCTGTCACGCAGACTGCTACGTTCCACAAGAAAAAACCTACGCCACCTAGTGGGTATAATAACGGGCCACTGCTCACTTAACAAACACCTGTTCAACATCGGCATCACTGACAGTCCTTTATGTAGAGGCTGCATGGAAACCGAGGAGACATCGGCTCACGTGCTCCTACATTGTAAAAGCGTGAGCAACCAACGGGCGAAACTCCTAAACAGTCCAGAAACGATGAAAGAGGTACTGCGCAACATCGGTCCCCTACTATCATTCTGGAGCTGAGGTAGTATGAGTAACCGAACAATACTTCGCGTCGGCTAATTACGCACAATGGCCCAATTGTAGGGCTAAGTGCGGATAACACACGTCCAACTAACTAACTAACTAAGGTATAAAGCAAAGACGATATTGGCCAAGTATAGGGAGTAAGAATATTACCTCAAGTTCTAGACTATTACCTCAATTTCAAGACTAAATATAAATATGGATTGCGATATTTCTATAGTCTCCCCACAGAACTCTACAATATGCAACATACAGAAGTGTAAACTAATGAGCTACCTAATAACTATAGCAGTAGTATATTTATATTAGAGGTTTCAAGGTTCAAAAATCGTTATTTAAAAGACAATTTGGGCAACCAAAGGTTTATTTTTTTAAATTCTCTTAATCCTAATTGTATCCATAGGATTGGATGACTTGTGTGAACGGCGCCGTCGTCTTTGCAACCTTCTCGCCGGACTCCTTGGTGATTTTCTGTAAAAGAAACATAGCTGTTACATATATGCAAAGTAAAACTTGGTAGAAATGTATGTTCTTATATTATCAGTATAAGATTATTTTCATGTATTATCAAATAATGTAGGTAAGAATATAATCATCATTCAATAATTTAACAAGCACAATGTTACATGTTAAGTAATGTGTAAAGACAATTAAATTTTGGTGTAATACAAACCTTGAGTTTCTTCTCGAAGGCAACTCTCTTGATGGACTTGACCTTTCTCTTGTCCTCAAGCTTGCGGACAACTTCACGGTACTTCCAGCCGACCTCGTGGGACAGGCGGCCGACGTGACAGTACTGCAATAGACGTAAAATGATATAAATACTCAGGCCGTAATTACAGGTATAGGTGTGGTTAGGTAGTATAGTATCAGAATATATAAGATGGCAACATTTATTCTTTCAGTCGCAAATTACCCAAATGAAACATCATATCAATAAATATTATGCCTATTAGGCACCCTATTATGTAAAGAAAATTATAATAAACTGGTCAGTTTTATTGTTAGTTATAAGTTGGTAGTATTAGGTGGTACCTGGGATATGATATTCATCTAGAAAATGTGACTGATTCTTATAATATTTAAATTGTGAAAGTTAACTAAGAGGGTAGAGAACTACATACAAACATTAAGAACAGATCACCTGTTGCCGTACCACCACTTATTAATTCATCGTTATTACATATTATAAGCGAAAATGAGTCTACTCATTAGAGTGCATGGGTCTGTCTCATTCCCATACAGTTTATGTTATTTGCTATTATTATTAATTAATTTTACAAAAGTAGAAGTCTTTCAATTTAGATAGCGTATCATACCTTGCGGCCGGGCTTCAGGCAGAAGACGCGGAGCGCGGCAGGAACAACCACGCGGCGGCGGCTGTCGTATGGCGGTGGGCAACCGTCGTACGCGCGCAGCCTCCTCAGCGCGCTCTTCCCGCGCTCAGTCTTGTGTGGGATCATGCCTGTAATATCACCACACATTGTTATACCTGTCTAACTACAAGAAATGTTTGTGTGTGTGTAGGTGGGACTTCATAAAAGTTTGTATTATCATAACCATCAAATAATGTAGGTAAATGTATGAAAATAATCACGAGCACGCTAAAAATTACAATACCTACTATGTAACAAAGAATATAGCATAGCATTTTTGCAGGAACTAGAGTACACTAATAAATTTATAAAATGAAAGTGATTATGACCTGTTTTGTCTGGCCGGTCGTGTGCCCTTGTGACTCAATAGCTTAACCTTTAACGACACGGGCAGGGTCTTTTCAGACCTCACGCGCTATTTTTAACCCAATTTTTTCAAATTGACAAGTAACCATCGCGTGCTCTCGGCTAATCTAATAAGTGCGTCGCAGAGGCTCTCGACAGGTGGACGTACGTCGCGCTCACCCTAAAACCCGTCACAGACGTAGCTATAATATATATTAATATATCGAGATATATATTATAGTATAGCAAGCTACCATACACGGGAGCTATACTATAATATATATTTGCCCTCACTCGGTCTGCAGTCGTCCTCGTCGTCGTCGTCGTCCAAATGGAACATCCCGTATCCTCAAAATATATATTAATATACCAAAATATATCAATATGCCAAAATATACCGAGATATATATGTCGACATATTTTGGTGACGTCATAGAAATATATATATTATAGCTGCGTGTGCGGTCACTCGAAAGTTTATATAGAAAATATGTCGAAATATGCCTTGCTATGATTCATATTAATATATATTATAGCTACGTCAGTGACGGGCTTAAGATTAGTACGTATTTTACTTACATGGGGATACCTGTGGACCCCACCCGTGATTCTACGTAGTTTATTTTTTCAATTTATTTATGTTTATGTATGCTTTTTTTCTCAGAGTTAGCGTTGTATATCGGCAATAATGAATCGCCAGCTCTCAGAAAACACCGATGCACAAGTTCTGCGAGTCTTTCGTAACTCTTATAGCGAAGATTTTCAAGACACGGATATAAGAGGAATATTGTTCAAGTTGATCGAAAAAGAGCAGCATTTAGGTCCTAGTGCCCCAAAAATTAAGCATAGATGTAATATTCCCCCAAGGATGAAGGACAAAATGAGTAGTATTGTTTGTAAATATTGCAAGCCACATTCTATATTAATTGCTTATTGTTTACCATGTCAACCCAAGGAATAATTTATAACGTTACTGCACGATAGTAATATTTTTTTTTGTTTATATAATTGTTTTTTATTTTTCTTCTAATTACATGTTTTTAGAGGCATGTTCCCGTTGCGTAACACCAGTTTGTGTCACACTGTTACTCAATTGGAAAAATATTCCCGAAAAGTTTTTTTCCCCTATAGGTAACACTGTAACATAACAGAATCTTGTATTCTCGTTAAGTAACACCTCTTTGTAATAAAATCATTGATGAAATACGCCTTCAACAAAATGTAACGATTAACTAATATTGTGATTAGCCAGATAATTACGATATTAGTTATTTTGCACAACGACAATGAAATAAATTATGCAAAATAAAATATTCTTTATTAAAAGCTTTTGTCCATCCGTACGATTCCGACTCGGAAGCGGTAGGTTGTGTTAGGTTCACTTTTGTACATCCACCCAGAAATAGGAGCCCGGCGAAGCGGGGCTCCGTCCAAATCCCATTAGTTCTACCATAGAACTGAGGAATAGTGTAGAATTCGCCTAACCCATAAACAATTTTATTAAAAGATGTTGATTTTGGATTAGAATGATTTTATTTAATTTTTACCTAAACAATAAAGTTCTCGAACTTTTTGGGATATTTCGTCCGGATATGTAACCCTGTTACATACAAAAATGATAGTGTAAATTATTGAGAAAAAAAAACGTTGCAATTATTGACAGTGTTACTTTTCGGGAATATTTTTCCAATTGAGTAACAGTGTGACACAAACTGGTGTTACCCAACGGGAACAAAGGTTTTTAGATACTATTTTATAAGAAAATTATTATAATTTACTCCAAAGTTAATTAGTTAGTTAACATTTTAGCACATGTGCTAAAATTAGAATTTATTAGTTATAAAAAATACTTTTCATAAATATTAATATGTATTTTCTTACAATCTGAATTAATAATTAAGTAATTTTCAAAAATTTGTAATTGTAATAATTTATAATCAAGTAATTGGGGTCCAGAAATATCCCCATAATTATTTGACATAATAATTATGGGGATATTTCTGGACCCCACATGTGACGGCATGTTACCTTAAAGAATGCATGTACTTAAAGGTTAAGAAAAGAAATTCCATTCCTGGGTCCAAGAAAGGTGATTTTGTGTCTAGAACCTATAAATTGCATTGTCAAACCTACTAATATTGTAAAAGTGAAATATTAGGAAAATGGGGATTGATTGTTTGTTCCTCAATAATGCATAAAACATTAAACAGATTTAGATGAAACTTGACACACAGTAGTCTTTTATGGCAAATAATTATCTATGACTAAATAAGAAGCTTTATCTAATCAATCACTATAGCAAGACTGCCTGTAAGGAGATAATTGTATTGTCAATAGTAACATTTGGCAAAACCACTGAGCAGATTCTTAGAAAATTAAGCATTGGGATACCTTGAATGTTGAAAAAAGGTAGATTAATCTCACAATGTCAGTTAGTCTACTAGCTATACAAAGCTATGATAAAAATTTGAACTTATATATCATAAAATTAGTAGTCTATATGCTATACCTGCTCAACTATTGTTATTGCATATTATGTGAATTACAGGACTACTAAACCTTAATTGTTCTTAACTGTATGGAATGGAAGAGAGATAGAGATCCATTACAGTCTGTATCAACATTCAGGCCCCAAGGCCCAGTCTATTTAAATGTGATTATATTGACTTATTAATTTTGTCAATGCCTCACTATACCTATAAAGTTATTTTCTTTCTTAAACAAGAATTAAATCACACAATTATAACTTTAATAAACTACACATATAAATAAATAATTAAGTTATTATTCTTACAACAAAACACATGAAACAATAAAATTATCATACCTCTGACAGTCTTCCACAGAATCTTGGAAGGTGCTCTGAAGTGGAAAGGTCCACGAGCAGGGTTCACATTACACCTTTTACGCAGGAATGACATAAACTTCAATTTATTCCTGGAAGTAAACACATCTTGTTAAAAATGCTTTCTGCATTATTATGTATAAAAGGAACTTATAGCTAACTCAGATATAAAAAATTAACAACATCTATTAGTGATATTCAGTCGCAAATTACCCAAATGAAACATCATAGTAATAATAAATAGTCATTGATAGAATAAAGATGAAAGCATGGCTAAGTGGTGGGAATGGTAATGTCTGTCACACAAGCCAATGTGTTGAAATTTTCCATGATACTATTAATGGTTTTAAATTACTCGAGGAGTATTCTAAACACATTATTAAAAATGAACACAAATAGGATATCATGAAGAATTGGATCGTACCTGAAGAAGTTACCAGAGATGTTGATCTGCTCACATCGCACGACCACGACTTTGTTACCCTCTAACAGGACCTTAGCGATCACTGCGGCCAAACGGCCGAGGAGATGGCCACGGCCATCGATAACTATGGCCTGGAACACAAGTAATCACAATGGTTAATCACTACCGCTGACGTACCGCATAACCTCAAAATCAGTTACATTTTGGAGAAGTAGAGCCCACAAAGACACTAAATCCACATTATATTTGCATTTCTCTAAAAATAATAAAGAAATCTTTTACATTTCGATTTATTACTAGTCTTTACCAAAAACTAAACACGAACAAGCACGTGTGATGCGTGCACAGTGCATGTTGATTTATATTGCCACACAAACTTTGTGAAATTAATTCTAATTGAACACTTTATTGTTAAAATGGAATTGTTAAGAAACAACAACACTTGAAACCATTTTACTTAATTTTTATAATTTTTCTTCTCACCTTATTACTAAAGCCCGTCATTTTCACGACAACAAAACGGAAAAGGATAACTTTTTAAAACAATATGGCCACCGGACATTCGAAAATTATTGCCATACTAATATATATAAAATTACTATTTAGTCGATATCGCGCTTACAAATAGTTTTTTATTTTAGTTATCAGCTGTACTTTAGACTGACAACATTTATTTTGACATATATTTTGGCAATTGGCTTTATTCCAAAGTGCAATAAATTATAAAAATAACCGATTCAAAATTACGTGTACTAAAAGTACTGGTTGACTACAGGAGATAATTATTCTTTAAAAAGATACCTGGAGATGGTACTGACTTCTAAGTGTTCCATTAGATAGTTTTTATATTGCACCATGGATATCCCTTATAGAAAGATAATTATTTACGTACTTACTTTCATTGCCTACGCTTATACTGGCATGGGCTCTAGTATGTTAAGGAATTTAAAAGATGCAGTGCTATCAGCAGAGTCTGTCTTTGGTGATATGTTTAAAAATGTCATAACAGTAGCAGAAAAGTTCAGATCATTACATGAAGTCTTCGACGCAGCTGTAGAGGAAGAATGCATATTTACTTGCCCAGAAGGTACCTCCTTACTTTATTTGAAATAAAACCAAATGCAGATCTCTACAGTACTTACAATAATTACAATATATATACTTACTAACAAATATATGCAACGCTGGATCCAGCTTAGTAAATGCTGTGCATAATGGCTTAGAAGCTTAATAAAAAGTTAAAATATTATTATGTTTACATATAAGATGCCTTGTGTCTGAATCCATGTGTCGCCCTAGACATTATCAAATTAATACTATAAAATAACCTTCAGAATATTTTTTTCAGGGCACAGACCAGTCCGAAACAGAAATCATGTGCCAAAATCTGATGGATGTGGTTCACTAGGCTTTGAAGTTGCATCAGAATATTTACCTCTTGAAGAGATGACTAAATGCTGTGATAGCCATGATATTTGCTATGACACCTGTAATAGTGGGAAAGAGACATGTGACTTGGACTTCAAAAGATGCCTATATAATTATTGTGACTCATACAAGTCTGTCAATGTGGCAGGGGACACTATTATGAAGGGTAACTTTAAAAATAATTTTATGACATGGTAATGAATTAGGTGCATTTTATCTTAACAGGTTCCCTGTCTGGTGAATCACATAATTATGATACATAACAATAGATTTTGTATTGTCTATCACAGGACAGCGAATGGATTATATTAAAAATATCACAGTAAGGAGTGGTGCAGGAAACTACTTAATTTAATGTATTTAAAGCCAACTATGTATTTACACATATTTTTTTTGTTGTATTTAGCCTGTCAGCTTAACCATTTTCAGATTTTCAAACAAATTTATAAAACATTGTCCGAAAACTAGCATAAAAACAATAGTTAGATTTAATTATAATATGCTAATCATGCTTTTATACATATTAATCAAAACAAATAAATCTGTAGACCAACTAAATGAGTTGATTAAATGATTTCATTAATATATTTTGATTTCAGGTTGCAAGGCTGCATCAAAATTATTATTTACTGGAACATTAACACTTGGTTGCAAATCATATTTAGATGCACAGAAAAATGCATGCTACTGTCCTCCAGCCAAAAATAATAATAAATATAAAAAATATCCTGGTAATGGGGATCTATAGTTCTTGTTTCACATGGAGAAGAATTTTGCCGAAGTGAACCAAAGATATGATTTCTGTGTTGTATTGCTTGTGATACTTGTGTAAGATTATTTATTTTGTATAACTGTAGGATAGACATATACTCTAGCATGACTTAAATGATAATTATATTGTAGGTATAAATTCTTATCATATATAGCAATATGCACATTTATTGCACAACTGTTGCAAGAAATATTGTAATAGTGGTTTGATTGAATTATTTTAATCATTTGGAATGTTATATTGCTAGAAATATGAATTAAGTGCTCGAATTGGAAGCACTGGTTTGATGTTGGAGTGCAATATGTTTTTTATAAAATAAAAGGATGGCTTTTGTTATAATTTTATTTTATTTTAGCAATAAAAATTACATCTTATTTCTTGGAATTATACCTTAATATTAAATAATTTATTTGCTAAATTTAGATTATGGGGCTTCTTACAAATCTCATGCAAGCACTAGAAGGATGAGCTAACTTGCATTTCAACTTTCAAGTGATTGCCCTAAGTTACCCTCCGAGAGGGGTCAGGCCATGATACACATAACACATGCTACAAAATGGACGCATAATCAAATACATATTTTATAATTCAATATGTTGAGCGTATAAAAATAATTCATTACAATGTAAATAAATGCATGTAAAAATATTTTATAAAGGATTAATTTACTGTTTGATCTTAGTGATTTTACCTTAGCATCAAAACATAAATATGAGCGATTGCTTGTTACAGTTTTGAAACAGCATATTTCTATGTGAGAAGTTCTTTGATCTCATCTTTTTCAGCAGCTTCAATGTATGGTATGCCATCTGGGGTTTTTCCATCTTTGGAAGCACCCTGTAAGATAAATTGGAATTAGTTAACCTTTATAGAAAGTTGAAGTCCAAAATCTAATATTAATGTTGGCTCATCATCATATTCAATAGGAGTTTTGTTGCCAATCTCCCACACTGAAATGTAAGTGATCACTGTTGCAAACAATTATTGTTTATCTATTAGAATCTAATGTTCTAGTTTCCAGCACCAGAAGATTGCTACCAAAATTAGTCTCTTATTTTACTTATCTCTCTGCATAAATTAAATTGTTAGTTAGAACTCTCATAACATTAATATTTTCAGTGGATGTTAAAAAACAAAAAATTGAGCATGTCTATCTTTTGAGTCATATGGTCATTCAATACTCAATATTTTATTGCACATATGAACACCTAATTGACAGACAACTGAGTTTGCAGCAGAAGGTTAGGAAGTTTGATATCAAATGACCTGGGTATTCCCAACATATCATTCACAGTCAACATTGTGCAAACAATGCTGTTATATTATCATCAATAAATAATAGCATAAAGAGGATTTAATAGAAAAGCAAGATAATTCAACACAACTATCTAATGCCATATATTTTGTACTTACATCTTATCTGTGCTAACACAAGTCATTTAAATTAATAAAATAAAGTCAGCATAATAATACTACTTACATTTTTGAGTAATGTTTTTACACAATCTGTATGGCCTTCCCAAATAGCTGCTAACAGTACAGAAATACCATGTTTGTCTAACATCTGAAATTAATTTTAACAATGATTATAATATTCTGTAATATACATGCATTTTATATGTCCATGACAGCAACACTTACATTGGGATCTGCCCCCTTGTCCAGTAAGTAATTCAATACAACTGTTTGACCATAATCTGCAGCATAATGAAGTGGTACTCTTCCATCAATAAGTGCATTGACATCAATTTTCTGAAAGGAAAATTATATTAATTTTAATAGTCATATTTTCTTAATAAAATCATATAGCTTTCATAGTCGTTTTAAATGGCCTGTAATTAAATATATTATCGCAATTTAGATGAAAGGAACCAGGGCGTATGACGATAAATTTTCGGTATTTTTCTAACCGAGCTCATATAAAAAGCGACTTATTGCTTCATTTATTCAGCGCCATAAATCTGATACATAATGTTTTTAAAAGGTTAGTTTATATGCTATATTTTGCCAAAGAGAGGTAGAAATTAATGAGAATCATCGCTTTCTCTTGCCAACGACTATATATTCACGTAGGAAAATAGCCAATTTACAGCCTTTAACGATTGACTTACTTTGTTCTCAACTATGTCCTTAACTTGGTCTATATCACCGTTCTTGATTCCCCAAACTAATTCACTCATTTTTGCGTACTTTCTAAATCCTTACTAGAACAATATTTTCTGATTATTCCGGAATCGAAATAACAATGGTTATGGCGTTCTTTGACATGAGATCTGTCAAAAGTAGGGATGTATATTTTACTATTTTATAGAATAACACAGTAGATGTGAGTGAATTTAACTTTAAGACTTAAGAAAATCAAAATAAAGAAATTAGGAACATTTCTTGCCATAAATAGGATAAAAGCATAATAAAAATATGTACTCACAGGACTCATCAACCTAGACTATTTGGACTTTGAACTATTAGAAGTTGAACGCTGCGAATCGTGCGAGAAAGTACGTTATATTATTGTTATTTTGACCCACCACGCGCTAGTGCACCGTGGTGGGTCTACACCACTATGCACGGTCCCTTAACGACAATTCTCTATTTTTTATGTAGCGTAGTTATGCGTATATAGGGTGTCTAACTTGAGGTGTAGCCGTGTTTACATATAAGTAGTAATAAAAAACACCTATGTTTTGATGCAAGCTACCCTTGTGACAAGGAAATATAAGTGACGACCTACCGAGCCGTAAGCTTGTTTGCCACAGTAGTTGTAAGAAAAAAAAAATCGTACCAAGTGAAAACTCATAGTTTGCCAACCCTACTTCTAATCAACTGTCCGAGGCATTCATTAACAAATTCAATGTCGTCAACATAGAAGTTCTCTATTGTGTTACCTAACTTTTTTATCCATAATCTAAAGTGCCATAATTTTTTTTTCCTAATCATCATTTGTCCGAATGATAACTTGTCCGAACTTTATGTCACATAATATCACATGCTATAAAATTTAAATCCCTAAATACAATATGCCTTATATTTGTTTATCATAAATATTATAATCAATAACATACAAAAGACTTAAAACCGTTTTCTACGCGATTCTAAATTACACTCTAGGGGTAGGGCAGATAAGACGGAGTCGACGAGTCGGATTCACAGCGATCCGTTTCTGACACTACAACCTAATTTTACCAATTTTTTTTGGGACTAACAATTTTATTATAAGTGAACATTCGGAATAATACACTTTATATAATACAATACTTAGAACATTTATGACTTTATTTCATACAAAACTAGGAGATTCAATTATAGTCCTTGATATTATGACAGAATAGTAATAGAAGTAAAACAAAATTACGAATTTTTGAACATTATAGTTACTGAAGTATTTATAATACGTGTTATGGATAATGAATTTCGGACAAACAATTTTAGGAGAAGTAAGGGAGTACTATACGGCCCACCTGATGGTAAGTGGTCATCGTAGTCTATGGAAGCCTGCAACACCAGAGGCATCACTTGCGCATTGCCGACCCTTTAGGAAAGGAAGAAGAGAAAAAGGAAGTGGGAAGGGGGAAAGAGGGTGATTGGGCCTCCGGCACTCTCACTCACCGAACGAAACACAACAGTAGGAATACAGCTATTTCACGTTGATATTCTCTGAGAGGGTAGTCCTTCCCCGGTTTAGCCGGCCCATTCATGCCAAAATCAGCGAGGCTCTACTACTCAAAAAAACAAGTAAGCATTTTTATTCATTATATCACATGCGAGACAATTAGTACATTGTGTAGATAATATCAATCACAATGTACCTGAAAAAGAAAAAAAAAATGGATTTGGGGACAGAACAGTATGCGAAGTCCTTTTCCTCTATCTTCATATGTTTTTATTCTGCACGGCTAATCCTTTTTCTTAATTTTTCTGACAGCCGTTGTAAATAGGCTATGTGACTTTAAGCATTATTACATTGTTTTGTATACATGTTTCTGCTTCTTTTTAATCGTTTAGTCTTTTCTTGCGGTATATCTGGACCAGCATTAGCTTCATGTGAATTTTTATTCTCTGATTCTGTATTGTTTGTTTGCTTATTCTTCCTTTTTTGTTCTCGCCACTTTTTCGTTGTTTTTTTTCTTCTTTCTTTATTTTTTGTACGTATATTTAGATTTTATTCTCTCTAGATTTTTTCTCCTTTGCTCTTCTAATTTTTGAGGATTTTGTTTTAGCCTTAACCGGTACCGCCTCATCTTTTCAGCAGAGGTTAGAAGCATTCTTGATTCGGAGCTGTAAAATAACGAAGCTTTACCATGCACAAATGGTTAATGCATTTTTAAAATTAAATCTAATTGATTTTTAATCCAAAGCCATGATGATCGACAAGCTGTAGCACTGGTTCAGGTTATAAACAATATCCATTCCTATAATTAACTATATTTTTGAGCAGCAGCAATAATATTGTTATAGCGTACAAAGGGTTTTCTGAAGCATTTCCCCCCACAATAAAAAATATCATGAAAGAGTTAGTAGCTCATAACATAACTACACTTTTAGATTAAAGAAAAGTAGATATAACAAAAAAAGGCAATATGATATTAATTTGTTACGTAGAAAGTTTCATTTTGCTCTGCTTAGTTTGGGCTAGATGGTGTTGTTTGTATGTGGTAGAATATTATTATTATTATTATTATTTAATTTGAGTTGACTACAATAATTTAATTATACAGAGTGTGGCGTAAATAATGGATAACTCTGAAACTGTCGACTGGCCAGATTATCATCTATTATTTACCCCACTTATTAATATAAAATATCAATATTTTGGTCATCCATGGGCATGTGGTGATCTATATACCCATGGATGACCAAATTATTGATATTTTAAATAAAATCGTACTTACTCATACAAAATCTCGTTCTGTTTTTTTTTTATGTCCCTCCTGAATACTTGTATCATCAGACCAGTATCAAGTTTTTTTATTACAATCTAAGACAACTTCGCAAAAAATACTTATTCTCAAATTTAAACATGTTTTCTAAGGAAATACGCATTTTTGGGAACATGTATCGAAAAAAAAATGTCCACGGGCATATGGTGATATAAGTGGAGTAAATAATAGATGATAATCTGGCCAGTCGACAGTTTCAGTGTTATCCATTATTTACGTCACAGCCTGTATAATTACATTAGTACACTAGTTTACATCAAAACAAATCAGGGTTACCTTCATTTCTAAAAACGATTGTGTTAAAGGCAATCGATAGTATTGTAATTTATTTTATAAAATTTATTCGATACCTTCATAATATGCGTGAATAAAAAAACATACCCTATTTTACATGCAATCATGCCAAATGTAAACTTTCTAGCATTGATATGGCGAGCTAAAAGGTATTGATTTACCCTTAAAGTTATCAAATAGCCTATTGCAGCAAATGTATTTTATGTGTAATATTCGAATTAAGATAAATAATTTTAATCAAGAAACAATGAAAAATTGTCTGTCGGTTTCATATAAAACATGATCATAATTATATGAACATGTTTTATATGAAACCGACAGACAATTAAACACTAGCCAAAAGATCTGGTACATATGACTACCACATATCAATTTGACTAAATATTAAATTTAATTCAAACAAAATTAAATGACTATCTCATTATTTATTATTCATAATTAGACAGTCAATACTCCGCCTAATAATTTCCTATTATGTTACCCTCTTTTCTATTTATACGTTATCACTCAAAGTAACAAAAAAGGAGGTAACAAGGCAAATACAATGTTTTTATTTAAATTGTAAACACATGCTGTGCTACTCATACTAATACTCGTATACCGATCGCGATATGATTAACGAAATCAAGATTGAGAGCTTTATTGGTTTTAGGTCTTAATTTAAATAACAATAAAATCTGAACTTGTGTTTTTAGGGTAACAAAGCTCGTATTATTTTTTGACCGGTAACCTAATTGACGACTGTTAATGCTCGTGTATGGCACGTAAAAGGCTATAATCTTTGGTAAAAGGCCTGACCAAAAGGTAATTTTGCCAATATTCTCAAATACGTTATGTACCAAATCTCAACAAATATGTACCATAATGAGAGTAACAACATTTTTAAAAAAGGGACTTTACACAAGACAACTAAAAATTATTAAATATAAAAATATTAATCAATAAATGTCGTAATTAATTAGTGAATTGTAATTTATAGTCATGAATAAATACATTTTTTATCTTTGTAATGCCCATTTACACTTGAAAAAAGAGCAATGGTTTTGTAAGATATTGAAATTGAGACACTACTTTTCACCCAACATAATACAGACTGAATTTTTAAATCATTATTATATTAAAAGTCTTAATATATTTGTTATTTTGTTTTTTATTTTATTAAAGTAGTTGTAATGCTTAGTACAATAATTATTTTGAGAAATGCTCGACACCCAATGACACTAATAAAAAATATGTCACATCAGATCAGACAAGACAACTGACGGGTGACGCGATGGTATGAACCGTCGTAACGTTGTTTGAAATAATCAAACTTTTTTATATGGTATTTAACTTAATAGACCATAATGGATGTGCTAGAAGGAAGTTTTCAAGAGTTATCAGTCATACCTCAAGAAGCTCGTGCTGCGACAAAACACGTTTTGGTAAATAAGTTCTGTCTGATCAAATAATTTCATATAAAACTTAGAACTTTCGAAAAGTTTTCGAACTTCCACGGTTAGAAGTTGGTAAAATTAGGTATAAACTAATAATTGAAGTTAAATTGTCAAGAATAGGTATACATGTTCATCATTTTACAATGAGCCAATGTTGTAAAATGAGCTTTGCTTAGACTTATAGCTTTTGGCATCCTTCTTTGTTTAGGAGCTTTACCCTGTTAGGAGAAAGAATGGAATCTTAACAGTTTTGAGAATCCATTTATATCTATACTAATATTATAAAGCTGAAGAGTTTGTTTGTTTGTTTGAACGCGCTAATCTCAGGAACTACTGGTCCGAATTCAAAAATTATTTTAGTGTTAGATGGCTCATTTATCGAGGAAGGCTATACGCTATAATATAACATCACGCTACGACCCACGGGGGTGGCGCAGTAATCACAAACGCGGGTGAAACTGCGGGCACATCTAGTCTAAGTATATATCTATTAGATTGTCATTAAATCTATTAGGAAAAGGAATAATCTTCTAATTGATCACTTAAATTTAGATTAAGGAGAAATTTTAATTTATGCTTTAATATAGTATATATGTATATATATATATATATATATAATAATAATAATAATAATAATAATAATGGTTTATTAAGTTTAAGTTGGCACAAATATGAATAACAATAGGTCTTAAAAATACTTAAAATAGGATTCATTACTTTGGTCGCCTGTACTAGGTTATACCTGTATCACAGGCGATGATTATGTGCTATCATAGTGTAATAGGAAGGGCATTCTTAACAATATTTAACAAATATAGATTGTTCTATAATAAGTTACTATTACAATGAAAATAATATAACTTATTTATATAATTTTGTATTTAAATATTAGTTGACATATATAATGTTTATGAAATAAACATAGGATATGTCTAATAATAGGAATCTAAGCTAACTAGTGTAAGTGATATAGATATAAATAAACGGCGATCTAGGCTCCCTCATAATCTACTGAGTTTATATATCTATATTCAGCTTGTTTTCTGGCTGGACAATCAGATTCACCCGTCTTGTGGTTGCTAGGCTTCTTAAAACGAGAGCATGAAGCACATTTAGGAACATCTTCCTTCTTTGTACATTCGGTCATCGAATGTCCAGCTTCAGCACAATGTCCACACGTAGGTGTAACCTCTTTGCAAGATTTCGCTGCGTGACCATACTGATGGCATTTGTAACATCTTGTAACTAGTGTAAAATCTCTCACGGGGCAGGACGTCCAATGTATGAAAAGTCTAGCCTGTGTGAATAAAGCTTTTCTTATGTTAGCCGGCACTTCAATGATGTAGTTGCAGGTTTGAGCATCTTTCTTGCCTGATTTGTGGCTTAATTTTATTGAAGACAAGAATGATTTCAGATCCATCGATGAAAACTTATCGGCTATATTTTGCTCGAAGAGACAGCTGAATACTTCATTTTCGGACAGAGAAACGGGTACACCAACTACCACAATCCGTGGTTTACGCTTGGCGGGTTCGTCAACTGTAAGACCGGACAAAGAGAGATAGACAGCCTGCATCACTTTTTCTGCGTCTTGTTTAGTTTCTGTGCTGATAATAACTCCTCCATTTCTAGTTCTGCGAACCCCACGTACTTGCAGCTTCATTTCCTCTGGACTAATAATTTTTTGTACAAGGTTTTTCGTTTCAGCACTGGTCTTTAATACGTCACGGGGATATATTGCCACACAGCTAAGATTATTTGGCCGGACGAAACTATTTGATCCCTTCTTAATCATGTCCGCATAAGAAACTTTTTCAGTAGTACAGGTATCCTGGATGGTCTGCTTGAGCTCCGAAAGATGTTCTGTTAGATCGCACTTTTCTTGTAGGGTATCTACTGTGTTAGAAACTTGAAGCGCTTTCTGTTTTAGCGATTGGTACAGGACTGCCATTTGCGAGGTACTATGGCCAATTTTTCTACACAGGTTTGAAATCCTCATCTTCTGGTCCGAATTGAGTTTGCTATCCACAGTGATAGAATAAACATCATTTAATTGCTGCTCGACGGATGACATCCATTTTTGGATCTCAGATGTAGACGCGATATCTGATATGATATCAGAGTTAGAGGAAGGCGAAGTCGCGGGGCGCACTAGCCCGCTCTTATTACACGGACTACTTTCCATAGTATAATATTATATCACTTCACATATTGACGGCTTCGATGGCGTAGTGGTTAGTGTAACCGACAGCCACGCCTGAGGTCGCGGGTTCGATTCCCGCACAAGTCAAACATTTGTGTGCATGAACATGGATGTTTGTCTTGGTCTGGGTGTTTCTATGTATAATATGGATGTATTTACAAAAACAAAAGTATATATAAATGTATGTTTATCCATTGTCTAGAACCCATAGTACAAGCGCTGCTTAGTTTGGGCTAGATGGTGTTGTGTGTATGTGGTAGAATATTATATTATATATTATATTATATAGAATATTATTATATTATTATATTATATAATATTATATTATTATTATATTATTATATATAAGTGTTCATTGTTAACGAAAATATGTACGAAGTAAGTAACAAAAATGCATCACTCAGCAATGTAACAACTAAAGGAGGTCACAATTTATAAATCGTAATGTTTAAATATTGTTTACGAGCACGTCTATCTTTGTCAGCGCTTAGAATGCGCTATATATATATAGTATATAGATAGATATATATATATGTAGTGCATGCAACTGCTGTGTGCCTGTATGGTCTTAGGTATGATCACCAGGTCAGACAGTGTAATGGGTTACTATCAACTATCAAGAAATACTGTTCTATGAATAACCATACATTCTTTGCTGCCATAAAAAAGTATAAATGAATAATAAGAATTGCACTATGTTTTCAGAGTTTTCTACTTGACAAAATCCAGCCCTTTATTCTGGGTTTACGTCATAAGCTCCTGTTATATGATGGTGATAATGATATTGCAAGAGTTCGAGATGTATACACTCTGTGTTCAAGCCAGATAAATAAATGTCTGATTAGCTTGTTTGATGTATTTAAATTGGAAGCTCATCATAGATCTTTTTTACAGGTAAACATTATTTAGAAATTTTAGGCACCACTAATAAGAAATATTATCAAAATTATTTGGAGTTAACTTTCAAATTGTATACGTATTTAAGCTAATTTTTGGTAATATTTTTTTTATGTATTAGCTTTTACCCAGAGCTTTACTCTTGTTAGATTATATAACAAAGAATGTAATAAAAAGTTATAAAGACTTTTGTTACTTTCCAGCCGATAAACTATCTCAATGCAATAGATCATATTGATCATAATCATCATCAAGATCAACAAACACACTTTAGCATTTATGTTATTAGTAAGGATTTTAACACAGCTAAAGTTGCTTACACTTTTTGTTTACATTAGGATTACCTTTCTTAGGATTGGGTGATAGAAAACAAATCTAATATAATTAATATGTCTACCGGATTACTAAAATAAATAAAATGTTTTAAATATACATATTTTCAAAGTGAAATATTAATGTTTAATGTTTATTTTTATTTTTATTTTATTTATTTGGGAAAATAAACAGTAACATAATATTGTGTTTTACAAAATAAATATAACTATAGATGTAATAAATATGTTACCAACTACATTCTCCACATATAAACAGAAGACAAAGACAGTTAATTTAGTTTTACAAATAAAAAGAAAAGAAAAGATAAAGAAATAATAATAATAACGTAATGTTAATATTTGTTATGTAACAAATTGTTTAATTTCAATGTGTAACATTTGTGTAAATATAAGAAAATAATATATTAAAAATGTTGTTTATTTACAGGAGAGCCGACAATACATCCTGGAAAGAATATCATGGTGCATCAAAAAGCTTTTATCTATAGAGACATATTTAGAGAAGTCTTCAGATTCTATCAATAGTAATTACAGTGTTGATGACTCCATTAATGTAACTACTATGTACTTTGTCAACTGGATTGACCACACCTTTCAAGTTTTGGGTAAACTGTCCGATACCGTGTATCAAACTGACTATAAAGACTCTGAAGAGTTAAGTGATCAGTGGAAGAGTCAGGTGAGTTTGTTTTTATATGTATAGTTATAGCTAAGAATCTTCGAACATGTATTTTAGAATCCATAAATACTTTATTGCAAGTCCAGTTGTCTATAACATTGCAGGTATGTACAGTTGGGTAATTGAGTTAGGGTAATAGATCATATAAATAACTGTATATTTAACACATTCTGGGATTTACTGATGTTATCTACCATTAATTCCTTTTCATTTTAAGAACATTGCTAGTAATTTGTTGTACAAATGACTAGTATTCTTGTAAAGCTAGCTCCTCCAGCTAAGCTAGAATGCATGTGTAAGGAGTGGGTCCATGTTGGTCATTCAATAGGTAGGATTTGAACCCATTGGTCTATCTTGTATTTTGTCTTATAATATGTTTTTGTTTGCAGATGGTTGATTGTGTGAGCGAGCTTCACACATCTATTGATGAACTTCTGTTATCAGCCATGACTCTCTGTAGATACTGCCTAAATGATGATCAGTATATTGTTAAGGCAAGATGCCAAGTGGTATGAAGTCTTTTTTTTTAACCTAAAATTGCTCTTTGTAGTTTTCGTTGCTACTAATGATAACAACATTTTATTTTCAAATAGTTATGAACCTTAGTAACATACTTTTGAATATAATATGCCATATCTTTTTACAGGTTTTAAGAGAAACAAAGGCATTATTAGGCGAGATAGTTGAAGGAGACCTAAGTTCAGTTATAAAGGCTGCACCACACATACTGAAAGTACCTTTGATGCCATCTAACGTAAATGTTCTAATAGACGTCTTAAAAGATGTCCTCTATGCATTGGAGACAAACACTAACACTGCACTACTTGCTTTAGTAGCTCACTGTTTTAGTTACAGCAAGTCTCCTATTGACATTTTGAAGGAACATTTTAATAAGGATACAAAGGGTACTTGTTCTTGCCTAGTTAAGAGTGATGATGAGGTGACTGAGAATTGCACTTTTGTGAAAGAATTTGATTTATACAATGAGAGACTACTGCAGATTGGACATTTTGCTGTATCGTGTTCTTCAGACCAACATAGTAAGTATATAAAAATTGTTTCTTTGACCTTTTGAAGTTACATGGCAGTTATAAGGCATTGAATTGCTACTGAAATCTTGTCGAGAGACTCGTCATACACTCGTCGAGGGTGAATGATGTAAGGGTTGCTATCACTTAGTAAAATATAACATGAAGATGAATTTTTTACAAAAATTCTGCTAGAATTACACACATATTCGGTTCAGTATCAAACACAGCCAGGCGAAACATCGACTGTGTATGCCAAGCTGTCAAAGTTACCCTAAATGTAGCCTAATTTTCTGATCACAGTTTTCAAATGACATTTGTACATGCTAATCTAGAAGTTTCATTGCTCAAATAATTTTATTAAAATGTATGCTCTGCATTTCAGGAATTTTATCTCTCCGCAGTGGCCTTGCCAGCTTAGAGGCGCTAGACCCTCATTTGGTGCCAACTCTCATGATGTCCCCAGACAGCCATCATGCTAAACTCTTAATGGACTCCTGGACCCACGAAGTACAAGAGATACGCGAAAGTATTTACTTGATTGTAGATCCAACTGCATTTGCCGAGGTAAATATGTGACTGCATTTTATGATAATATGTTATGTACCTACATTGTTGGTTGTGTTGTTGTTGTTGTTGTTGTTATTGCAGACACGAAAGAACATTACTGATTTTAATTATGTCATAAAATTGGCTAGTACAGGTATTCAATTGCTACTCCACATTTAAAATGGTCATTGAATGATGATTCAATGCATGCTGTGTGGTGAATAATTCTTCAATGTGCTAAATGTAACATTTTATAGATAATTTATTGGCACTAAATATAAAATACTTACAAAGTACCACACAACATAAAAAACTTTTTTTAATTCTATTTGAAAGGCGAAACACCTAAACATATACATTTTTAGTTACTATTTCCCGAAGGGAAGATAAAACATTGGGTGTATATAATCCAAATCCTAACTATTGTAAATGCGAATGTGAGTTTGTTTGTTTGATACGCTCACGCCTTGACTACTCGACCGATCATTATGAAATTTAGAATACACTTTGTCAGGGGTACAGAAAAGCAAATAACTAACGTTTCCGTAGGCTACAAAATTTAACTAACGTAAATGCGAGCGAAGCCGTGGCTAAAATCAAGTAGTGTATAATTTTTAAAACTAATATATATATTTTTCAGAAATCTAAACAGCTGATGCATCAGAAGTTGCTGGTAATACTAAAAGATAATCGTTATAACAGCGCTGATGTGTGTGGTGTCATCAACATCGGCTGTATGGTGAACGACTTCTTCCTTGTGTACGACAAGTGCGAGCCTGACGCGTTGGCTCATCATGACAAATTGCTGGTATTAATGGGCGATTTAGATAAAGGTATAATAAACTAATTGGTAGCTCGCTTGTTGACAAGTATCCTATGTTTAAAAGTACCCAAGATTGAGGCTATGGCTATACCAAATTCCAATAAAATTGGTTGGGTTGTGATTGAGGATCAAGTTAACAAATATTCAGTCAATGGTCTCGATCTCTGACTGCGTTGAGACAATTAATGTACTGGCCTTGGCCAGACCTTATAGTACAATTAATAAAGTCCCTAATAATAAATAAAATATAAAAGTTTTATTTTGAATGTTATCTGGAGATAACAAAACAAGTAAAATTTTTACAGTACAATGTACAAACCCCAGTGTGCACGCAATATGCTTGATATGGGGTGCAAAGTCTTACTTCACATATTAATTTCTTTAGTGTTGGTCCTTGTACTCTTTTAGTCTTTGGCTTTAAATATGAATGCAGTGTAGTATTGTATTATCACTGCTGTACACTTTGTTTTTATTTTCCAGAAAATAATAATTATAATGTATTTCTATTGTTTCAGTTCAAAAAGAATGCAAAATCGTTAGCAATCTTCTGAGTTCGGATGACGATTTTGTATACGAAATACACATGCCGAAACACAACAAAGAAGTATCTTTAGACCAACTGTTGAAACGTTTAAAACTGCTATACACGTTGGTCAATAGAATACACACCTTACTTTGTCCTAAAGACAACACTGATCAGACGTTTGAATGCGAAATTGGCGAAGATGAATCCCAGACGTCATACAAATATGCCACACATACAGTGTTGCAGAATTACGATACGTGTGTGAATTCTCCAAGAAAAGTCTCGAACAGTTCATCCCGAAGCATATTCGCAAGAAATAATATACGATCGTCGACGAAAAACTTTCCATTGTCAAAATTAACTAAGCGCTTCAGGGTTGAAAGGAAAACTGAACTCAGTTTTTCTGTTCAATTGGATCGGTTGTTCAGTGATAGTCAGGAAACAAATACGGGATCTAATGATACATATTGCATCAAGCCTTTGGACAAATTAAGGGATCCTTCTTTAAGTATTTTGTATAACTTTTCGCCGATAAAGAAGCGACCATCTTTGAGGAAGGCAGTTTTGAATAGAAAGTACAAGGTCCTGTTAACTGATTCGAAAATCGATGGCAATGCCACGTATGATAAAGATAGTGCTATGGATGTATCTACGAGTCTACAGATCTCTGGTACGTGCATTGTGATAGTATTTTTTGTATAATGTATTATGCATCCACACAAGTAATAGAGACATTAAAAGGTGTCCGTGTACTTCGTAGAACAATAAAAATAACAAAATAAAACAAGTCAACGATACCACTTGGAGACACGGTCACCACTAATATATAGTGTTAGTGTAGATTTTTATTGCCGTCAGAACAGTATTTTTTTCTGGATGAAAGGTAGCATAATAATATGTCCTTTTCTGAACATCTTAACTGACAAAGTGTAAGCGTTTCATGATCATCGATCGAGTAGTTAAGGCGTGAAAGCGTAACAAACAAACTCACACTCACATTTATAGTATTAGTTAGGATTCAGTAGGTTATCCAAGGGATAGCCTTCTACTAAGTAGTTAATATTTTTTGAATTCACGTTTTCATAACACGCCTGTATTACCCGAAGGCATAGGTAGGAGTGTATTGAATCC
Source organism: Catocala fraxini (assembly GCA_930367265.1). Lineage (NCBI taxonomy): Eukaryota > Metazoa > Arthropoda > Insecta > Lepidoptera > Erebidae > Catocala > Catocala fraxini. The sequence goes on from OV884042.1 coordinate 12,628,665, forward strand.
ACACTACGTAATCTGTTTCTAGCTTTCACGTAATCACGTAACAGACAAGCGTACTATCGTTAGGCACATTGCCAGTTTTTGTACTGTTACTGTGAATTTACTAACCAATAAACAATGTCGATCCGAGAATCGAATACGAGGAATCTCTATCAGCTCAAACGAAATCGAAAACGAATTGTCCGATAACAACGAGGTAGCCATTATTTTTAAAAATAACGTAAAATTAAAATAAAAATGAAATATGGTCAGGGTTATTCTATACCACCAGTAGAATGCGTGGTTAAAAGGAATTACACGATTTCAAAATCACCCTGTATACGTATGTTTAATAAAAACATGTTTGTTACAGATATCTTGAATCAAATGAACGACATGACAAGCATGTTATCAACATCAAAAATATCGCATCACCCTCATACGGGGGAAAGCAGAGACGTACACAACGATCAAGAAACAAAAAATGTATTAAGTATCAACGTGAACAATCAGAACACTTCTGTATCGAAACATATTTGGAATATTCCTGTATATGCCAGCATTGTGGAAGTGCCTTTAGAAGATAGCGCGTTGAATGTAACCCAACCGTCTAGTGTAAATACTTTGGAAAGAATTCATGACTTAGATTTCGTCGAGAGCAAACTGAATAGTTTAAAATCACAATTAGAAACAAGTTTGTAATTCGAATGCTCATAATATTATAAGGGGAATGGTTTATTTTTTTTTGTAATAATATCGTTGTACATTTATAAATGTGTTGTTTAGTAGTTATATGCCTTTCTTATAGATTTGTATCCGTCCTATTTTTTTGTTAAGTTGCTATTACTTTTATGAAGATGTTTTCATAGATGATTTAAATGGAATAAATATTTTGTAAGATATATTTTAATAAATGAGATTATTTCTCTTTTACGTGTTTTTTATGGACAAAGACGCTTATTTCAGATACATCTGTTGGCGGCATCATTATATTGAGGGATGGTGGTGATAGAAGTGTAGTGGGATCGAATCTCACACTGGACATAAATTTGTGTGATCCACAAATGGTTGTTCCGAGTCTGGATGTTCATATGCCCGTTGTATGAATTATTTTAAAGTCCCGCGTTACAGGAATCATCCCTAATGCGAATGAAATCTTTTCCAAATTAAAAATGTACACAAAGAACGTGTATCTATCAGCACGCGAGTGTTGCCCCTGGTGTTGCAACTGCACATGCGTTAAGTCCTTACAATCAGACTGGCCGTGTGTGTCCTTGGATTGCTCTAATAAAAAATAAGACAGTTATGTAGATGGACAGGTGGTTACAGTTTATCATCAGTTGGGCCGCTAGCTCGTCTGCCACCAACGGCCAGATAGTCCCAGATGCATGTAAATCTTACAAATATTTTGTTGTGTGGACCGCACCCATATTACTAATGTAGGCAGTAAAAGTGGTTTCTTAAAGCAGTGCGTAATTTACGCATGCAATGGCTCATCAATATAACACAGTCTAGCTGCCTATTCCTGTACGATTTTTACTTACGAGTATGGATTCTTTGTATTATTGTTTAACTATATAGAAATATTGTTTGACTGTGTGCTATGTTATTGCTAGGCACACTTAAGTAATTGCATTTTATTATAACTAATAAAACGAAACGGTTACTGGTATTTTTGTACAAGAGGTAGGAAACACTTCACCATAGAAGCACATGCTATGCTTCTTTGGCTGCGATACAATACATTTACTATTGTGTCTCCCTATCTAAAGTACCCGAGTAGATAGGGTTTCGGGGGGAAAACTACGGGTGTCCTCATTAGGATCAGGGTACTATGGGGTCAGGCTAGTCCACTGCGCCTCGAAAGGCGTGTTCTATATCGGCCGCCGATTAGAGTGCGCGGGCCTGACATTGAGGTTGGACTCGTAGTGGCTATGTGGTTAGCTGTAGAGGACGAAATCACTTTATATGCTTCGGCGAGCAATTCCGCTTCCAAGTCCCACGGGGGAGTTCCGGCCAAAGCGCAGGCTGATGGCACGGGCCTAAGCCAAGTGTACATCAGCAATAGGTTGTGTTTAAGTTGTGAACCGAGTGTGTGTTACAGGATATGAGTTGTCTGATTCACATTGTAAGAAATTTCCTTACTATTCTGCAAGTGTTTAGTATGACTATTATTATTATTAAATTCTGCAGATTGAAGTAATTTTCTATAAATGTTCTGTGCGAATTTCAAGCAATTTATTGTGAAATTTACTTTCTAGAATTCTTTATCCATTCTTAAATTCCCATTTCTAAAGCCACATAAGATTGTCAGAAGAACATATGGTATACTTAAAGTAGAAATTATCTATACAAACGTACATGCAGTGGTGGACATATACCTAATTAGAAACACTTGCGACGTATTTCACATTATACAAGGCACATTGCCGTAAAACTTTTGTTTTTGGAAATAAAACAACAAAATGCATAGAATACGTTCAACAACTTATAATTCATTAAAAAACAAATAAATATCTGAGTTTACAACTACCATTTAGATATTTAGTTACGTACAAGCAACTAAACGACATTTGCAGTAACATCCGTCATGATGTCATGTCATTAGAAACAATAAAGAGATGAGATAAAAATCTAAGTTATTAACGTGTGAACGTCATCAATTTCAAATTATTTATGTAAAACAAAGCTTAGTTTACTAAATTTCTTAAAAATTAATATTTATTTGCATAGCCTTTGTTATCAATGACGACTCTGCAACGACGTGGCATTGATTCAAGTAATTTCATATATTTATCGAGTGGGATCGAGTTCCATGCTTCAACAAAGGCTTCGTTCGTAAAGTTCATTTTGACTGGAATTACGTTTAACGGAGACTTTTTTTTAACGACGTACCACAAATTTTCAATAGGATTTAAATCGGGACTATTTGCAGGCCAGTCTAACATGGTAACACGTTGCTCACTAAGAAAGGATTTAACACTGCGGGCCGTGTGTTTTGGGTCGTTATCGTGCTGAAAGATCCAGATCACAGGCAAATGGTCGTCGGTGTAGGGAATCATTGTCTCTTCTAAGATGTTTTTGTATTGAAATTGATACATTATACCTTCAATCTTACGGACGGGTCCAACTCCGCAACCAGAAATACATCCCCATGCTTTAATGTTACTACCGCCGTGTTTGACTATGCTCCTCGTGTATTTATAATCAAAAGCATGGTTTATTGGACCTCTAATGTAGCGTTTGCCGTCTGAATTCACCATATTTATTTTTGTTTCATCCGAGAATAACACTTTTTTCCATTCTCGTACGGTCCAGTTAAGATATTTCTTTGCAAATAATAATCACTTCTCTCGGTGTTGCTTGGTAAGAAGCGGTATTTATCGAGAAACCCTCCCGAACAATTTAGCTTCCACTAATCTGCGGCGTACCAGTTTCGAGGAAATTTTTTCCTTGGGTCATCAGGTGAAAAAACTTCATTTCTAATCTCGTTGGAGCCTTTAAACGGGTTTTGTTTAGCTACACGTATTATTTGCAAATCTTCCCGGGGCGAGACGTTTTCCTTGGACGAGCCTTTCTAACAACACTTTTAGTAGTTCCGTTTCTTTTATAATGAGCAAAAGCGTTGAAAACTTTCTTAACAGAACATTGTAGACGATTAGCAATTCTTTTATAAGTCCACTTTCGATCTAAATGTAATTTAACAATTAATTGCCTAGTTGACTCGTCACAACTCTTATTTATACCCATTTTTAACGTAAAATTATTTACGTAATTCCAAATTGACGTTTAATTGCCGCCGAAACTACAGAACAAGCGTAGAAAGAGGGCTTTTTTAATTTTCATAAATGGAACGGACCATGCGTCCTGTTTCTAATTAGTTGTCCAAGCGGCCAGTAATAGAAATTCATTTATCATTAATATTTAAACTCTTTTAATAATTAAAGATTGAACAGATTTCTTTTTTTTATATTTCATTAGTTTTTTAACTCATTGGCTATATTCTGGCATAGTTAATAGTGATTTAATTTATATATTTTTTACTCATAACGATAATAAATTCTGTGTTTACCTAAGTTTTATGTACTGTTTCTAATTATTTGTCCACCACTGTATCTTATACCTAGTCTTAAACAAAAGAAAATCTTTGTAAATATACGATACTCAACGCACGCACATGTAGGCAATAAATTATAGATATTTCTATGCAAATTGAAATGAACGTTCCATCTACATATCTAATGAGTCACTTAACAACAAAATTGTTATTCGTGTTTTTCATATAGGATATTTAGTCAAGTATGACGATAGGAAAGCGACATTGTGACTAGTTGCGTATGCGTGTGTTTTTTTTCACGAACGTGTATACGGTCATCATACTCAGGAATTTCACACGCGATACCGATTACTTATTGATTGATTCTTATATCACCTGCCTTTCGTATCAATTAAATTGATCGATTAGTCGATTAAATGTTCAAAGTAACATTGCACTACTGCAGTTGCGTTATCGCGCGTTGAAGCTGGTCCTAGGTCTCTTTTAGAGACATTTTTAGTATTTCTATTACTATATAAGCTATTTTTTTATTAGCTTTTGAATAGATATTAATCTCGATATCAATCTCTACATCCTTTTAAATATTATTTTTTATGTTCGCTGTAAATCTAAGGCGTTCATCTTGTTATCTATTATTGATCGCAAATGCTGGCGACATGCATAAAGTACATTTACATAATTTATGCTGCAGTATATAAGCAGTGACTATTTTGCCTTTCTCACAAACTACTTGCCTCGGGGTGACAGCAAACGTTTGTTAGACTCCGATATTTTGGCAGACCTGCATGATGGCGCTCGTTACAATTCTGGCATTATTGGTAAAATTATTCAAATTTAGTTGATATATACATCGAATGTGATATATAAAATTGATTCTTGATTTGATTTTAATTCGTAAAAATCAAATCTATTTGTTTGGGCAGCTTATTTATGACTGTTGGAATATAAACATCATGTATTTGCCTATACCTAATATTCTCAAACTAATAAATTTGATATATTTTGTCTCGTTACAGGTCAATCTGGTTATTATTCAGGGAAAAACAGAAGTGGGTAAGTTTTATAAACATTAATTTATTAATTATCGCTTCAAATTGTATTGTGAGAAAATGTGCCTCTAACTTATTTGAATCTATGCTGCTACTTAATAAGTATATATATTATAACGAAAAACCTAATTACTCTTTGCCTCATCCGGATATTAAATGCGAAAGCTTATGCCATGTGGCCAACGTCGGTCTTGTAGTATATTACATTTTAAATAGAGCCTTCAATAATAATTATTTTGTGATAACAGACTTATCCTCGGTTTCTTAATGGCAACACAATTTTTTTTTTGAACTCACCTTCTAATCGGGTATCATTTATTATGATTGGTAAATCTAATTAGCAACAGCCAAACAAATAACTTAACATGAGATTGATTTAACATAATGTCACGCATTAACGTTTTAAAAACGGGGTTTCGCTATATATTGTATAAACATTTGGATAACATAACATAACAAAAAATGAGACATAATATAAATAAAAATAAATCTATATTATCACAAAAATATAACTAGCTTTATTGGTCAGACTTTTTAGCCGGGCTTAAACCATTTTTTTTTCGTTGGTAACGCACCTGATTCATATCCCTTCGCCACAAGGGGAGGCGAGAGGGTTATGTCCGGCTCTCCTGTACTTCGGGCCCACGGACCAAAACCCCACGGTGTGCCAACTCGCTGCCTTGTATAGTGGATGGGTCGCTGGAAACGAAACTACATCAGCAACCATCAACCGGATAGCCCAGCAGAGAGAGTTGCCGGCAACCAGAACTGGGTCTGCCCAAATTTGGCAATAAACACCCAAGGGCGGACGCAGTGCCGAGAAGTTTCAGGGCGAGCTGTCTGAAATGCTCGTCGATGTGCCACCTTCCGTCTAGGACCAAGCCCAAATACTTCATGTGGGCCTGGACGGGAACACGCGTCAAACCCACCATTATCGAGGCGCCGCCGGGTGGATTGCGACGGGGCCCATGAAAGACCAGAGCCTCCGTCTTGATGAAAGCCACCTGTAAAACCAGCGCCTCGATACGCCCGACCACCTGAGAAACCTCACGGTGGCTAAACTCCTCCTACTTGTCGTCGAGGGTGTCGTCAGCGTAACTAATGACGCTCAGTCCGGGGGCTAGGACAACACGTAGGGCCCAGTCGTACTTCATGTCCCACTGGAGTGGACCAAGAACCGATCCCTGCGGGACACCGCACGACATGGGCCGCTGCCAAACCTCGTCTCGAACCTCGAGGAGGACACTCCTGCCTCTCAGATAGTCTGCCACCAGCCGCTCCAGGTAAAAAGGTACTCCGTGATATCGGAGTGCCCACTGGACACAGCTGTATGGCAGACTGTTAAACGCAAACATCGCCGCCGGCGACCGCCTCCTCGGCCGCGACCTTCAGGCGCATAATGGCCCCGACCGTCAAACGTCTTTCCGGGAATCCGAACTGAGCGTCCGTCAGGTCGGGACTGACCGTATGTGATGCGGGTGGTGAGAATTTTCTCAAACATCTTCCCCGCCTTGTCCAGCAGCACTATGGGCCTGTACACCGCAGCCGACTCTGGAGGCCGTCCCGGCTTTGGACAGCAGTACCAACTTCCCTTCCTTCCAGCACTCAGGGAATCGTCCTGACACTAGGCTCGCGTCGAAAAGTTCCCTGAGGCGGACATCCAGGTGATCGAGGGCTAGCGCGAGATCTCGCGCCGGCACACCGTCACGACCAGGGGCGGTTGTCTTGGAGCAGATCCGCAAGACAGACCGACACACAGACAGACAAATCAATGTATTTCTCTGATCTGTTATCACGTAAATACCTAAACCGGTTTTGATATGGTTTTAAAGTTTGATAGCCCGGGGTTCAACTCAAAATTTGGAACTATGTTTCATCTGATCCCATTAAGAAGAGCCGTCAATATGGTATGTCATGTAATTGCCGCAAATGAAATCGCGGTTGAACCGGAGTTTACGACGATGAAGCTCCCCACTGAGCTATCGCTGCTCAGACCAACATACTGCAATGCAGAGGGTCTCGAGTTCGAACCCACGTCGCGCACCTCTCACTTTCAGAAGTTATATGACTTTTCGAAATTATGTGCGTATTGATTGACAATTATCACCTGCTCCGTGCCTCGCAGAGCACGTTAAGCCGTCGGTCTCGGCTGCCATGAACATCTATGGCAGTCGTTATTGGGATAATGTCGACACAAAAGATCCCATTGGGGCGAAGTGTCGCCGGTATTTATATTCTTAACATACTACTGAAGTGAAAAGCATCCTTCTTCTTTTATTCTTCTTTGTCATGTTTATATTTCTTTATATACGAGTTAAGTTTATTAGGACATGTATGAGACGAAACGCAAGCGTGCTTTAGAGCTACTTATATGTAGCAGCTTCCTGTGTCACGTTTAAAGCTTACTATTTTGTAGTAGGTAATTTATTTAAATTATTAACTTGTTTTCAGGACCTGAGGAGGCGTTGAGAGCTGACATCCAATTTGACGTGTACGCAAGTGCAATAGCTAAAGCACATTACAATCCTTGGTTCTGCAATTATTTTAAAGAGGTATGAGTCTATGAGACACTCACTTCATCTAAGATAGGATGTAGCGGAATCTCCATTTAAAATTGTTTCGCTTACTCTGGGGCAGCCCGACTGGGTCCACTTTTAAAAATGGTTGCAGCAAAACAACCCTGTGTTGCGTTCCTGTAGTAGATAGGGCTTCCAGGCTCCTTGATGAGACGATGTGGTGCCAGATGGCGAAAGAGGAGGAGTATGTTCCTTGCTGGCAACACTTGAACGACTCCTATTTTGAAGAGTTGGCACGAGCGGCCGTAACTGTCTGCGATAACTGCCTGCCATGCGGTGTGCAGAATGCTTGTTTGGCTCCTTCAATTTATATCAGTCAATTAGTCTGTCTCTCGTAGGTCACTGCTGGACCTCTCTCAGTTTACGACACAACGTTCGCATTCAGTCCACCTCAGACACCTTTTACGTACTTTTTACTTAACGAGCCTCCTTAATAGTTGAAACTAAAGCGTTAGAGATTCTAGCCTATTCTTATAAAAGATTTTATTTTAGATTTATTCAAAATAATTTACACAATCGTACTGGTTGATTTAGCATAATAGACGCCGCGATCGATTTGGCTTGACATTATAAAATAAATCGATATACATGTTTATATATTGTCCTCGTAAGTAATACCAATTAATTGATTCATTAGAAATAATACAGTGGGTTTGCTTATTATTAAAAGTTTTGTTTATCGCTGTGTCTATACACAAATACTAATAGAGTATTTCAGAGCAATATAGAAGTTTGTAAAATTATGTTTCAGCTTGTGCAAATCCATAACTAACTATCTATTATTTATATTATTATCAAAGTTACAAGACGATATTATGAATATATAAATACCCAAATGCTATTTTAAGTTAAAACTAATTAATGTTATCGGGAGTTACGGTAATCACTAGACAAACTTCACACTCCTTAAGACATCATTATAAATTGATGCTAGAAACAGCTTAACTCTCTCAAGTTCATACTTTATAAAATGTATAACATTATCTATGTAGTCAAAAATACTAAAGGAGGATTTTTGGTACGTTCTGCCGTTTGCAGCCAGGTTACAAGTGCACCAGTTGTTCTTCGGCACTCCACTGCTACCCCGGCAACTTTGCACTTCTAGTGCAATGTGCGGGTCGATTGCCATACTGCAGCAACGGCTATTGTTCAGCAACGAAAGCTGAAAGATGTATTGAAGAGCCATCCAAATTCAAGATACCAGCTACTACAGAACAAAATAAAATACACGAAGAAAATACGACACCGACTTTGAACGCGGACGACAAGAAAGAAGCGCGCCGATTGTTTTGAGTGGCAATTTTGCATTGAGAGACTGTGCTCGGATGGCTGCCTCATCAAAATGCCTACTTAATTTAAGTAGAACTAGATATTTATAATACATGATATTTATTATTTGTAATGTAGCTGTATTTTTATTTACTTGACCTATTAATTGGAAATTCTCATTTCGTAAGAATTGATTTCAGTGGTTCCTGAGTTCTTTGTGAATGACGATATAAGAAGAAAGCTATTAAAGTGGCTTTAAAGGGTAAATGTTTGAAGAACATATTCGGCGTTTGTAAACTAAGTTCAAATATTGCCTCCGATTATATTCTTTAAATTATTTAATTTGAAGTTTATAGTGTACATATTCGTAAAAAACCAATTGCACATTAATTAAAATGATATATGGGCCTGAAATTGAATCTGAAATTTGTCGATAAACGGTAGTGAGAATAAGACAAATGGTAGTGTTTTGAAATAGATTAGTGTTTTGGAAATGGTAATTATGTTACGTGATCGGTAATTATGAATTAAATGCAAATTCTATTCAATCACATATTTATGAATAATTAGGTAGGTAACAATATTATAACAACATATTGTGCAAATACTAAATAATACCAATATAGTTCACATTCTTAATAAAACAGCGACTTAACTCGAATTAGGGATGATTAGAGCTGAAATTGCCTAACTTCCAAATGTTGAGTTAAGTCTCTGTTTTATTAAGAGTTCAAATTATATTTTGCTTTATAATGATATAAGCCATTATTCTTGTTTAATTAATACAAATCAATAAATTTTAGGTAACATAATGCAATTCTCATAACAAAACTAAAATTTTCAAAAAGAACCATGTAACCATCAATGTATATAATTTTGGAATTTTATAAACCTTGTAATGTACAATCTAAATTACTGGTAAGAAATACGATCTTTAGGATATTTTCATATCTTTTAAGGCATGATATGCCATAATTTGGAAAATGTGACACGTCTGGTAATGAGATTTGAGGAACGTTTTTGTTAATAACTTATTAGTTTATGACAATAGACATGTGTTAATGATATCTACTAATAGTGCCGGACCTTTATTGTACATAAAATAAATAATAACATTAAATTATATCCTACTAATTAGTTATTTAGTGAGAGCCGCGCAATTTGTACATGTTCAAATATTCACTCTTTAACCTGATTTTAACCTGTAGCATTTAATAAATTTTATAGGATATGACTGATATTCTTGTCATGGAAACGTATCTCAGCTCTACCATCACGCAGATCATTTAATAACTTGAATAGATCAAATAATTGATTCTAAATATTGTCGCTACGACTATACCAGTCCCCACCCGATAATAAAGAGCCCGAACACATATTCATCATATTTTAAAAAGCTAGACCACATTTGGTTGGTTACTGTGAAAACTTATAAATCATATAAGATCATTAGATAAAGAAAAATAAACATAGAAAAGTTTTTTTTTCAATTTTTCAATGTTTACCTACACATTTTCTTATAAACTTACTATGATATAATTTGAGTCAGCGTTAGATATTTAGTTAGATATTCCAAACAATACTTTTTGAACTATGTGTTAAGTAAAAGAATGCACAATGCAATACAACACATCTTAAGCAACATCATCGAAATAGGGTTAGGCCCAGATAAATTATAAATTGTTTATCTATTATGCCTGGTAACAGTAAAACGGGTGAAATTTATCAAAGAAAAAAGGTTATTTATCTAAGAAATTGCTAAAGACTTTTAACCAATCCTGGAACAATTAAAATCTTCTTTTATTTCACCCGTTTTCCCGCTGAATCTACCCAGATTATATTTATTTTGTTAGAGTTACCTAAATGGCTCGTTGATTAAACAAGGAACTTTAAATGCATTTTATCGTGGTTTTTTCGTTTAACAACTATTAGAATTATTTATATTCACAGTTTCACAGATATTATTAATGATCAGCTACAGTTTTCACGTAAACACTTAATGCATTACACAAAATAAAACAGAATAAAATTCTTTTGGAAAATTTTGGTGTTGCGTGTGTTTTACGTTGTTACACATAAGCTGAACTTATTGTGATGGAATAGATTGCTTGAAACTGACAAAGATACATTCGTACTTTATTTACTTTTCTTTACCTACTGCAAATAGACTCTTTCAAGAAAAGGAAATTAAATCTTATCATGCCTTTTTACAGTTCCTATTTGGAGTTCCCTTTACTAGGAATGAACTAGGGAATTAACTGAAATACATGTAAATAGGAACTGGAACGGATGGAAAATTCTTGTTTAAATCATAGAGACAGTAACTAGATAGCGGTGGCCCCGAAGCGACCAATCAGCGTAGATTTGCACTAAGCCTTCAGAGCGTCCTGGGATTGCTAAGGACGCATAAGTGCCATTGCGAGACTTCATTTGTCTGACTTTTTAAGTCGGGATTTATTTTGCTGTGTAAGTTATGGACTTGTTGACTGTGTTATGTGAAACGGATATCTTTAATATACAATTTATTTAAAAAATTTAAGAGTCATATACCTATTTAATTTATTCTAAATAAGGAATAAATTATTGTAGTAAGTATTGATTTTTGTGTAAATCGAACTAGATAAGTTATGACTTATCTAGTTCGATTTACACAAAAATCAATACTTACAAGCAATATAAGCTCAGAATCAGAAGGGTCAGGCCAGTGGGCAGTCCGCAACGCAGGCCTAATGCAGAATAGTATAGTTACAACATACACCTTCGATAATCATTATAGAGAACTCTCAGACATGCAGGGTTCGTCACGGTGGTTTCCTTCACCGTTAAAACGAACGATCAGTAACTATTAAATACGCACATAGCTTACAAAAATTAGAGGATCGTGCGTAATTTTGGCTACTAAACTATGACCAAGAAAGTAGGTTACTATTATTATGCTTTAAAAATGGCATACCTACTTAGTTTTTACTTGTCTCTTATCTCTTATGAGAATGTTGAAGTCGTGGACAGCCGAAAACATAGATAAGATAAAAAAACCATTGCCAATTCATCAGGTTAAACATGCTGCGATGTAAAGTACCTGTTCTGATCTGGAAGACTTTAACTATAATAATTGCACTGTTTCAGTGCATTTTTCGGGTTCAGGCAAGTTTGATTGTGATGTAGTCGTAAATAAGTGAGTTTATAGATTATTATATGATGCACAAGATACATTAACATAATGTAGTCCACGGTATATAAGTATGTTTTAGTTTACTTTTAAATTTCAAGCAGACTGAATGTTGTAATAATTTGCAGCTAAAACAATTTATAGAGACCCATCTCTATGTGTTCCTTTTCTTTTCCTTTTCTTTGTTTATAAGAGAACGTAAACAGTCTGTAAGCAGTAGCTGAATTGTTTTATAGCTTGTTTGTTTGATTACCAAATTAGACAAATAAGAACAATTGTTATTTCAATTCATTTATATACACAGCGGTCGCCCAGTGGTCGGAATTCGACCATAATTGATTAAAATTTTAATTATGATCGTTTTTAAGGTTTTATTGTCTTTAACTATACCCTTATAAACAAAATTCATTTAGATTTCGTCAAGGCTATACAGGTTTTTTATATATAATTTACCTATCTTTTTCAAACAAATTATTATTTAGTTAACTATATTCAATATTGTCTTCTGTTTACGCGAATATTATTCATTGAAATTAAACTACTATATACGGATTTTATCGCGTTGTTTATTTGACACTATATTACATAATTTTGAAAATTTGTTACACTACTATTACTATTAAACTTTACTAATTTTTAAGCTAATTATATTGTTATTAAAACTATTTAGATTTGATTTAATTTTACACTTTCCCCGTCGTTTCGGTTGCTTTTCAGCCGCCATGGTCACGGGGAGACTAAGATGGTAGTTGTCTCAATGTTCCAGTGTAGTTATTTCAAAGTACCCGAACATAATTTAATCATTGGTGTTTCTATTTACGCAGAATGAGCTCAAAGTATCATGAAGTCTAGCTGTGGTTTGCTTCTTCTTGGGTTTGACTATTTGTATAACTGGATCCCAAGCTGATGGTACATTCCAACCATCTTCTCTATTAAAATTAGGATGTTTTTTGATTTCAATAGCCTCGCGAAGCATCCTTGGTAGGAATCGATGTTCTTTAGCGAGAATCTATGGTTTGTCAAATCTCAGGTAGTGGTTGGTCCCCTGTTGCACATGTTCACACACAGCGGACTTCAACGAGCGTTGGTGTTTTACATCAGCTATGTGTTCTTTTATGCGGGTGCCTATCTTAACTATACTCTTTTATTGACGAACTTTGTTTTCTTTTTCTTTATTACATATAAATATGGAAATATATTATAATATAAATTATATATATCATTCCAATCCACTCAAAGGTTGCCTGTAAGATATTGCTTTAAGCGATAAGGCCTTTTGTGCACCTATTTTTTTTTTCAATCCTCAACTTTTGTATAACTGTCATAATTTGTACAGTAAATAGTATTCAATTCTATTCTAAAAACTAATAATTATAATACAATGAATAAAGTTTAAAATTAGAAACAAATTATAAAAAAGCCGCATGTAGTTTATATGGCTGAATATAGTAGGTAGCACTATCTAATTATTTTGTAACATCTCTGTATCCCATATAAATACAGCAATAAATGGATATTATTATTATCATTATACCTATTATTACTGTAACCACCACAATTATATACAAAAGGATCATAAAAAGTAATAATAAATAATATATTTGTTGTACCTATATGGTATTGTAAGACAATTCAGATTACATACTGCTCCACAATTTTCTTTTTATAATACCTACTACGGGGTGTTATAATAATGATGAGGGTAATTAAATTATCTCATTAGTTAAAGACACTCTTTGAGGGTATAAATATAAAATTTTATTTAATTGTCACCATTAGTATTCAACATATCATTATGAAAAGGCAACTAAGATGCCCGATGCGACAATGTTGAAAAAGTCGAGCATCGTGCTGTGATAAAATTGCTTACAAAACAAGGAAAGACTCAAAAAGTTATTCACGAAGAAATGGTGGCTGTTTACCAAGATTCTGCTCCTTCATTATCTACTATTCAAAAGTGGTCTAGTGAACTTAGACGGGGTAGAGAGAGTATTGAAGACCACCCCCGTGGTTTTGGATTTACCACAGGTGTCTTGCTTCTTCACGACAACGCGCCGGTTCACGCAGGGCACGTTGCTAAGGCTGCTGTGCGGAAATGCGGATTTGAAGAAATCAATCATCCACCCTACAGCCCAGACCTGGCCCCTAGTGATTACTTTCTGTTCCCAAACCTTAAGAAAGATTTTCGAGGTAAACGTTTTTCCGACGATGAAGAGTTAAAGGCGGCAATTGATGAATTTTCTGCTTATTCTTTCATGCCTATACTGAGAATACATTGAACTCCCCTCGTATGTATATTGAGCAAGCTGTATTTCACAAATTATTATAACTATGAATAGAAGTGGTCGTTATAAACCGTAAGCAGTTACTGTAACTAAGCACCAACCAAATATGGTACTCTGTTTTACAATAAGTAGCTTATTCGTATAGATAAACTTAAACCATAGTTACGAAGAATTGTATGACTTCAGCCGAACAATGCCGAAATACTACGAACGCGATTCGACTGCGTGTGTCAAATGCATGGTTGTGTGCGTGTAGTGCTTTTTCATTAATTTAATGTATTTCTAATGCATATTTTATGCAAATATTAGGATTCGCCACTTCTTTTCCATATAAACTTGGGTGCGTTTCCACTGACGCGGAGTTGGGCGGAGTGGAGAGGAGCGGTCCGTGAACTGGCCAATCACAGTGCTCGATATCTCCACTCCGCATCAGTGGAAAAGTGCAAGTGGAGCGAAGCGGAGTGGAGCGGACTTTAAAATAAAATATTTGTCGAGCAGGCTATGGTGCCGAGCGGAGCGCACGAAGTGGAGGGTAGCGGGACGGTGCGGGCGGCGTCTAGTGTAGACTTGTTGTCTCGTGCGCTGCATTTTAGTTTAGTTAGCGATATTACGTCATACACTTCACACGTCGTCGACACTGTATGTGAATCAAAATAGATGAGAAACTAATTGAAAGTGTCAAAAAATTTCCATGTTTATGGGATACACGACTGACAACATACAAAAGAAACCAAAAATTTGAAACCAAAAATATGACATGGGAAATCATAGTGGAAGACACCGGATTAAAAGATCATTGCAGCTCTGGTCTGCTCAGCTCCACTCCGCTTTGCTCCATTCCACTCCGCTCCTCTTCAATGAAACATTTGCTACTTTTTCCTGCTCTTCTCCACTTCACTCCGTCCAGCTCCGCGTCAGTGGAAACACACCCTTACTGTGCCAAATTTCATACATCTTTTTTTTTTCGTAAAAAGGGGTACTAAGTTTTTGCTTCACGTAATATATAGACTAGCGGTCGCCTAGTGGTCGAAATTCGACCATAATTGATTTAAATTTTAAGTTTGATAGTTATTAAGGTTTTATTGTCTAGAACTATACAGTTCTAGACAATAAAATCTAAGTGAAATGTGATTATAAGTGTATAGTTCATACATACATACATAGATTCACGCCTGTTTCCCAGAGGGACAGGCAGATACTACGGATTTCCATTTGCTACGATCCTGACACACTTCTCTGGCTTCATTCACTTTCATTAAGGTTTTATGGTCTAGAACTATACAGTTCTAGACAATAAAATCTAAGTGAAATGTGATTATAAGTGTATAGTTCAATAACTATCAAACTTAAAATTTAAATCAACTATGGTCGAATTTCGATCACTAGGCGACTGCTAGTACCATTATAATTGTTTTAAACGTTTCAGTTTAACCTGATTTTAGTACAGCCTGATATTGATAAGTTTTTCATTGAAAATGAGTTACGAATTGATAGCAAAAATTGGTCAGATCAGGTCAATAAATTGACCAGAATCTGGAATGGTTTTTATTGGGGTCAGAAATTTTCATTAAAGGCATGGTACCTGTGTACCGGTCTGAGTACCGTGCCGCGAATGAACATTGAATCTAATTAAAAAATTGTGTGATTTATGAGTTATAAAGACAGACTGTGGCAAACCATTATCATTCTCAGAAGTGGCATGTGCTCCGAAGTGATACAGCTCATATAATTATAACATACTATCAAAATGCTTGCTCCATTTACTTTACTCGTAAAATCAGAGTATAATACACCTATCACATACAACAGTGTATATGTACGTATTAATGTTCTTTGTAGATAATTATCACTTTCAGCTGTGAACATATATTTTCTGAAGGGTGACTACCCTACATACATAATCCGCTAGACAGCAGACTAGGTAATACACCCATGTCATGTCAGACATTTGTTAGGTCTACGTTATAAGGGGACAGACTTGCAGACTCTGGGCAGCTACTGAAAATAAAAATATTTTATTTCAAGAATATCTACCCAGAAATTATACCCACCTCGATGTTAACGCGAATGCTTTAGGTAGAGCACATAATTATTCAGTAGTCTGCAACATATGGCAGAGGTATGCAACCGTATTAGAATTTCGTCATAATGTTGTTGATTATAAAATTAAATATTATAAAGTAAAGATATGTTTATTCTTTTGAACTCGTTGAATAGTTCAAATTGAATCACGCTCTCTAACTCAGATAGCAGATTTTGCAACAACGCGTTTGAGTGCATAATTTTAATATTTAAAACATGCCATTATGTGTATAAACGCTATTGCTTTATAAAAATTGCACTTTAACGTATCGATCCATTGTTTGCTTAGTTAAAATTAAGCAAGTTAGAGAGCTTGCAAAAAGCAATTGAGATGTCTCCACTAGTACGTAATATTTAATAACTTAATGTACAAAACGTGGAGTACCGAACATTTTGGTAGTACACTATGTCACAGTTTTACAACTGTGTCACTCCGGTGGTGGTTAGCAATAGTCCGTCTTTACTTATTATAGATCACACAGATTTTTGACCCGCGTGGAGTCCGAACCTATAACATGACACACTATGACAGCAATGACAATTATGTATGTGTGTGTTAAAATCATAATTGTACGCTGCTAGAGTTCAACAGGGTGAACTTTTATTTGGCAGTCCAGCAGAAAACGACTTACTACGCCCTACTATAGATACGCTGTTTAGTAATATCTATAGGTATATTTATATAAAAATCTCGTCTCACAGTGTTTATGGTCGCACTCCTCCGAAACGGCTCGACCGATTTTGATGGAAAAATTCTCGTGTCACGGTGTTTGTGGTCGCTCTCCTCCGAAACGGCTCGACTGATTTTGATGCAATATTTTATGTATATTTGGTAGGTATGAGAATAGGTCGTAAAGTATATTTTATACTGCTAGGTGATTAGGGTGTCAACCTAACCTACATTTACGCGAGCGAAGCAGCGAGCAAAAGCTAGTAATTATATATTAATATATTGCTTATATTAATTATTTCACTCCTGTATATTTACTTATGGCAACTGTCGCGGATCATGGTTATCTGCAACTTGAGTTTTAAAGTTTATTATTGTATCTGTTTGTTACCCAAATAAAGTAAAATAATACAACTATATATTATTAATTAGCTAAATAAATAAGATTTTAAATAAAACAATACTAAATACAGTATCATTTAGTTATAATAGAGCGTTAATATTGCCTCAAAACTCCAACGGTGAATGGATATATTATAGAAATAATATTATATAATCATATTATAAAAGAATTTTAAAGAAAACGAAGTTTCTTTACCCCGGTACGTAATCCCAAATGAGTCCCTGTAACTTTCCACGGGAGTTATATGGCTTCGACATTTTGTAATGAAAAAGTCGTTGCCACGTGTAAGTCAGTGTTTTAAGATTGTGTAAGATAGAAATATGTTCTGTTTGGGAATGAATTAACCTTTATAAGTAAAACTCCTTCAAAGGGCTTGTGAGCAATGCAAGTAAATTATCACTGTTGCGTGCGTGGGAACATATATGCAACCCGCGTACGTGACTCTTGCGCGAGTCGTTAACAACGCGAAAACAACCGACGTGAACCACCCGCGCAGGTAACCGTTCTGATTAACTCGCGTATGTTGCACCTGCGAGTATATCTAGCTTGCGAATGTGGCGCGCGTCTGCTATGTAAGCATATTGACTGGATGGAAAATGTGATTGTTATTCGTATATCAAGAAAATATTCGTATGAAAGTTCAAGTTCAGTTTACAAATGTTTAACACGTTCTAAGCCCAGAGAACAAAGCTCAATCATGCTCGCTTCCTACGACGCGCAGAACGCGTCGCGTGCATCGTTTTATGTTCTGTGAATGCAATGTTATTATGTTGCCGGTTATATCCAGATGTTCCATTAATAAAGACTAGGTTTATTACATAAAGTCGGTGGCTAGTCCGACATACATATAACGACATATAAAACAGCAAATGAAATCCATTTTGTTTTGCTTCTTTTCTTCGTATTGGGGTTGAGCTTACTTACCAAAGCGCACTGAAGGTACATGCGTACTAGTTTTTAAAGTTAATATTTTCTGGGAAAGCCGGGCTTTTTGGCTTATATAAGGTATTGTAAAAGGTTTACTAACTTTAAACAGTTTGCTGATTTGACAAAATCTCGACCCTGTGAAGAGGTAATTACAGTGTTAGCAAAATTTCAACTACATTATCAGTAAATCTGTATGAAAATTCTTTAATGATTATTTCAACTTTATGAGGCTTAGTATAGGCTCTTTGACTCCTTGACCTTCACATTTCTGTTTCATGCAGTAATATGTAATAAAGTTTTATGTTAGTTCTAGATACACATTGCATCTCTAACTTGCTTAAATATCAACTATTTGATGCACAACTAAGGGCGGCTAGGTCCATTAAGTATTTTTTTGTTATAACTCTTTGACCTTAAAGTCTCTTAATTAAAGTGCATATAAGTAGTACGGTGTATAAAGTACGCTCCTCCCTTGTAGTTGGCACGCATGCGCTGTTCATATGTGGTTTTGTATAAAAGCTCTGTTGCCGTTGTCTAACAACCATTCCCGCCAAGATCACCCAGTAAGCGAGCACAAGCGAGGACAGTGTCAAGTTAGAAGTTGCTCCAAAGTTTGCAAAGTGTACTGTAGCTGGGAGACAGTATCGTAAGTATTCGGTTCATAAATTATCAGATTAGTTAGACACTATTTCAGCATTTGACGTCCGTGGTGCATATAAAGAAAAGATTTTATCGCGAATCAAAGTTTAAAGAAAGAACGCGCGCTGCATGAAACTGTAATTTTACGAAACTATTGATGTAGCAATATTTTTTTTGTGAATTCTGCGTATTTTCACAGATTTTCTCAAACACAACTAAAATCTCCACAAATATTATATTACTATAATATTATTACAAAAACAGATTAATATTATTATAGCTTCTTGATTATCGTATTTTCATTTAGTATTTGAATATCCTTTTTTAAGTATGTGTGGCAGTATATTTTTGAATTACTTACTTGCAGCGCGGAAAACATTGAGCTTTACAAATACATACAATAAAAACCGCGATAAATTGTAATGCGTCGATTCTTGCCTAAAAGTGGCATTTCCATATGTATTAATAGGTACCTATTAATTATTTTTAAAAATTGTTAGTAATTCAGGTATTTTATTACTGGTATTCTTGTTAATCCTTCCAGATAAACTAAAATGCTGGTTATAGGAATAAGTTCACGACGGTATTGCAAAAAGTAGGATAATTTTTATTTTTATAAATATGTCATTTAATATATGACTTTTAAAATTTCCCCTAATAATATAATCACGTACAAGGCAGTTCGACTGTGCTTATAACTAGTAAATATAATGCTACACGAAACAATTATTAAAAAAAAAAAAGAGATTGACCACATACGTTATTCATAAATTAAATTTGTACAAATGTCCATGTTAACAAAAATCGTATATTGTATCACATTTTCTATAATAGATTAAATTAGAGATTCGCGTAGCGATATTTTATTAATTAGTGATGTGTGGAGATATTATTTCCTTTTTTACTTTGTACGGATTATGACGTTATACAGAGCAGGTTTTTCATAGTCATCCCTTTATAAAGAAGTTATGGTTACTTTGTTTAATTAAAGCAGGTATAGTTTTATCTAATGTATGAATCTTTATAGGTTACCTCTATAATATCTTTAGTCTATCTATTTCAGTCACAAAGCAGATTTCTGTATCGACTGAAAGGATTAAAAGCCGTTTTTGTTTACTCTTTTCCTTTCGGTAGGCAGCCCGCAGGGTCTTTGCTCGTCTGCCATAGAAGGAATTAACAAAACAAATATACTAACGTTTTGCGAGTACAAACCAGGGCGCGGATTCGATACTTACAGTAAATGTATGTGGCCCACGGTAAATTGTTCTGAATTGGCAATTATGTTTTTGCGTCGGGGTATCTGCTAATAAAACACATAGAAAATATGACTCAGATGCAACGCTTGTACTATATTTTAATAAAACGAATATAAACAATTGATAAACTAATTTAAACAAACATTAACACGGTCCATTTATGTAATAAAAGTTGTCTTTGTCAGAATCAGATATTTACTAAAGGATTAAAAAGTTCTGAAGTCTGCACATGCAATTTTGTAGGCTATTTGCTTGTGTGCTATTAAATCTCGCAATAATTAGTCAATTTCGTTTGTATTGTAACAAATGCGAAGGTGGTGTACGTGTGTTTATACGACGACAGTTTTGAAACCTGGGAATATTTGCCAATTTAATGATTTAGTTAAGAGTAAACTAAGCATTAAAGCAGACATTATGAATGTTAGGGCACAATTTCGTTGTAAATAGGAATTAATTACACCAATTGCCACCTTTAAAACTTTAAACCCGTATCGTAGTTAACGTGGGCTGTCTACTTCGGGTAACTCATTTAAGTTACAGTGCTAAAAATTTAAAATAATAATCCATATACTTATATGGATAATTATTTTCAATTTTTAGCACACTAAGTACCGTGGTTAATATAGTCCTAAAAATCCTTAGTTCTCGTTATGTCTTAAAAGCGAAGACAGCTCAACAGTAATTAATTACTTAGTCTCAACTCATATAGAGGGCGAATCGTAACTTCTAGTCGTTCTGCGTACCTGCCAGCTGACATTCATCTCAAAGAGACATTAGTATAGGCGTTGTGCCTGCAGGCCGTTTCACGTTGTGCTCATTCCTTTCAGACTGCTTGAAGCTTTTCTTACACAAAGATATTACTTCTTGTGAACACTACGTTTCATCTTGAAATATGGCTGGCTTGCAAACAACGTGATTAATTTAAAATAGAATTTATTTCATATGATAAAATTTATACTTCTATCTACATTTTATTGTAAAGAAGGTTTATCTGTTGATTTAAGTAAAGAGTAAACTAACTCATATCAAATCCATGGTATTTTGGCTTAGCCTAGAAATCCATGTATTTTCTTCATATCTAGTCTTTCGAGCTTTACGTAAAGCACACTTAACAGAATATAATGCAGTTTTCACTCGGCTCCACCTCGGGATTTAACTTTGGCTAAACTATGCTAAATTAAACCACGCAACTTTTTTTTTAGATATTACTGTAGTTCTGGTACATAGTGTGAGTCGTGTGACATATGTAGTGTAAGTGTAAGTCCACGTGGACGAAATCGCAGGCATAATCTAGTATATTTCATAAATTAATATCAGATATTTTATATTGTTTTTAATTGAAATACATGATAAATTCCATGTTTCATTATTAAACTGTTAAAATGTCAAGTGATTTTATAACAGGGGAGTATTCGAGTTTCATATAAAAGCTTATTAAATATTCGCTTTAAAGGTTATTCAATTTAATAGCTTTGGGAGGTCGCCCGTCAGTGTGTATAGGGATAATGGATGATTAAATTTTTATCGACGGACTACTACATTCGCGCAACAATAATGGGAATAAGTGATTCATATACGTGTTTTATTTGAAATTTTCTGAGTGCTCGAATGGCGTTGCGGTTTAAGGGGTCGCATCGTCATTATGAGTACAAGATTACAATTCGTGTACTCACTAAATTCTTTGGTGTCATAGTTTCAATATTTGAAAATATTTAAAATATTTGCGCGTGCGGGATTTGGTTTATGTGTTATATACCGCCCTACGGTTCTTACGTGATAAATGTACTTCTAAGAAAACATTATTTAGTTTAAAGCGTATTGAATTTAAGTTTAATGAACAATGCAGCGGCTTTGGCTTTGCTAAAAATTGAGTGTAATAAGTTAGACAAAATAAAGGTTTATAGAAATCCCGTACCATTTAATACGCTTTTGACCAATGATGAATGTGCAAGTTTTCTAGTTGGGTAATGTGTAATTAGGTTTACCTGTCAAGAAATTTGTTTTAGCAGTATTTTTTTATTATTGAACGTATTATGATCAGGCGATTCTATTATTGCAAAGTTTGCATTCGAAGGTTTGCGAGAAAATCTTTTTTGAATAGCAAAAGCTCAGGTGCGTCACAACAGCGTAGATCTCGCGTAATTGAATCTGCCAACTTTATATCCGCACGAGCGACAGACTATTAACTCAATTCCGTTCTCTAACTACCTTTTGTTTATTAAGTGCATAGTATCGGTCACGTGCTGCTGACTAGAGACAGGCTGGATAGGTGGAACAGTGTATACTTGTTTTGCAGATAGTTTTAACTCGTTAGCTTTCTATTTATAAGGAGTAGAACTGTATAAGCGCTTACCTTATATAGGGCATTTATGTATATAATTGCAAGGGAAGTCATGTAACCATTACGCAAAAATTTTCAGCCCAACTTCTTTCTTTCTCGAGTAGGCTTTACGTGGTTTCACGTCATATATACGTACACCTCAATTTTTTAACAAAGGGTCCGTATGTAGTATAGCCACCAGGGACTAGTATCGTGCCTTCAAGAAGTTTGACAACACGTGTAAAGAAATTTTCCTTTACCCTAGACAATTAAGACTAATGTTCCATCTCAATTTGACTTATCGACCCCTTAGCTTAGTTAGGTCACGAACCACGAGTTCTCAGTTATAAACATGAGTGGATGATATGGTCACTGACGGCTTATACGGTGGATAATCTACTTAAATTACTCGTCATCTTTTAAACTTGTGTAGGTGATAGATCGGCTTACTTTTCTTTTTTTAAGAATTATACTACAATGCATTTCCTTTGACTTAAATAGTTTACATTGTTCATTAGATGAATAACGCACCGATGAACATCGGAAGGCGCCGTGGGTGCCTTCTGCTACTCGCTGCTCTGGCAGTGGCATTTTCTTCCTACATTGAACAGGTATTTAAACTCATTATATTTGTTAGAGTCTCACTTTTTGTTCTTTATTTGCTATTATTTTAGGTACATTAATTTATAACAATCTGGCTTAGTATAGTTAATTTAATTTTATAATGGGTTTAAACAAAATGTGTATTATTTAATGCTGTTTAATTTAGTTTCGATTTGACGCTGTTGTTTCACTTTAGGTGGTGAGCCTACCGGCTGATCCTGTTAGCCAATGGCCTTCGTTCCCTAGGCGCAATATAGCGGCATTGGCCAGAGATGGCTATCTGCGGAGTTCCGGCTCTAAAGCAAATTACAAGCGAGGCATTTCAACGCTAGCCAAAAATGGTTTGCTGCCTACATACAGATCGCCCTATGTCGAGGCTGACAAGCAAGACCCCAATCAAGATGAATCACAAGAGAAAAGAAATGTGGCTTCTTTCGCTCGACTTCGCAGTTATGCCGCCATGAAGAGGAATATCCAAGCTCTGGCTAGAGACGGTTATCGTGTGGGCAGGGGCCAATACAACCCATCTAATGATAAAAGGAATATTGCTGCTTTGGCACGAAATGGATTATTGATCCACAAGAAAGATGAGACAAATGAGGACGAATATTATTACCCCTTCTACCAAAATTCTGTCCCGCCGCTATCTGAATTGGATCGTCCTTTTGACATTAATGAGATATATGATTACCAGCAATCAGTTAATCCGGATATGTTGCCTGCCTTGTCCCAAATTTACAAGCGCAGCGCTTATGATCCCTATTACGAAAATTTTACTCCTAAGGACATGAACGATAACTTGTATTTGAAGAGGACATTAGTTGGCCTACCAAATCATGGACTCTACAGACCTAATTATTTCGAACAGAATCCAAGAAGTAAAAGATACGTGCTGACACTCCCTGAGCCCGAAGCAGATGATGGCCTGGATCAAAATGAGATCGATGGAGAGAAGCGATCAGTTGGTAAGTTGAAATAATTTAAACAAAATTTACCATGTATCAAAACTTAAATAAACTATTTTATGGGGGCAGAGTAAGGGTAAACTGCACTGTATAACTGTTATAATGATATATCGTGTATAATACAAAAATATTTATTTTTTGCTACCGTAACAGTTTTTTTGTTTATGTTTTTTACAGATGACGCAGTTCGCGTTAATTTTGAAAAGCGTCACATTGGTTCGCTTGCTCGGTTAGGTCTATTGCCTTCATTTAGGTTCTCAGGCGGACGTTATAGTAGATCAGGAAGAGCAAGGCTGTTATTGCCTAGCCAGGAATTATACAGGTCTCGTAAACAATAGCAATCAATGTGTGTTTAAGTAGATATTTGGACAGCGATTATGTGTTTGAATGTTTTAGGCAGCGTGTAGATAAATGTTAGTGCATCGATGGTCTATGTTTATATAATTCGTTGACATGGTATTCAGAAAAGTAGAGATTGCTGCTTTAGAGTAGGTTATGAAGGGTCTGTCTATAGAAAGAAAAATACTTTCGTGTCGCATGTATTATCTGTTAGCTGATTAATTCGAGGATAAAATTACAACATGTAGTAGTGATGCTTTAGAATAGGCTGTGAGGTATCTGATTATAGAACGAATCAGCAGTTATTTTCGTGTCGCATGGATGTTTAGACTAGACGGCTACATCGGGAAGGTTCGATACTATGTGTTAGATTAACTAGTTGTTTGAAATGAAACGTTTTTCAATGTTTTAGATATATTGCAAAACTATTTATTAACATAAAACATATATTTGCAGGAAGCATTCCTCTGACGAGAATTTCGGAATTAGGTAAGTAACTTCATTGAATTTTAAACCGGAAGGTGATTATTTACAAAGCATATTTTTAAATATATTATATGCCGCGATAGCTCAGTGGGGAGACCAACAGACTGCAATATAGAGGGTCTCGGGTTCGAAGCTACGTTGCGCACCTCTGACTTTCGGAAGTTATACAACTTTTCGAAATTATCTGCGTATTGATTGACAATTAATGCCTGCTCCGTGCCGTGGAGAGCACGTGAAACCGTCGGTCCCGGCTGCCATGAACATCTATGGCAGTCGTTATTGGGAAAGTCAGTACCCTTTAATATCCTGACACTGGTCTAGCCTTAGGGTATCGTTAGCCTTCGGGTTGCGGAGGTCAGGTGGCAGCCACTCCGTGTAAAAACTGATATCCAGTCAAATCCGGTTAGACTAGAAAAGCCGACCCCAAGTGACTTGGGAATAATAAAGGCTAGGGAAAAGAAAGATTTTTAAATACCTGTAAATTTATATGTTGCAAAATAATACACGTTATGCAACCCATATCTATTGAGTTGAAGAAACACATTATGTCACTACATGTTAGCGGTTTGCTTGTAACAATGTTATAGAGAGCTTTTACTGGAAAATGTAACTACTTTGGTGCAAGTTGCTCGGGTGTAAGGCGTATGCTGAGTACGGGGAAATGTATTCTAGTTACATAATTTATACTTCTCTGAGTTGTGAATAATGAGTACGGGTGCTTTGAAGGATTCATTAGAGTTTACTTTTGAAATGTATGAATGTCATGTTAATCGTTGTCAGTTATATGCATACATTTAATATAGGTTTAACTTAGTAAAACTATTTTTTGTAAGGTAATAGTCATCTATTCTCAACAGGGAATATATCTCTAGTCCCGAAGCTTACTCAACAATCGATTCAGACGACACCAACCTACCGCCGCCGCCAGTACCTCCTCACTCGCACCCGACCGGTAGGATCCTCCACCGACCGTTGAACAATGACTTTCCGAACTCCAGCCCTCTGCCCTTACCACCTATACCATCTAACAAGCACATAGAAACATTTGCGAAGAATCGCTGGCAGTCAAACAGCAAGGAAACCCCAAGATTTTACTACTTTAGATCTTTGAAGATTCCATACCACACATCTGGTAAGAGATATTTACTACTCCCGGCAGTGGACAACATCTTGCTGCGAAAAGTTTACCGCAACAGCAGTCTTCCGAGTCGACGTAAGAACCAGTAGCTGTGCCAGTGTCCGCTGGGAGACGCCACACTGTATAGCTCGGGCTACCCTGGCGCGAATGAACTATGAAGTGCTTACAAGTATACCGGACTTTCCTTCAGTAACATCCTCACTCAATTCCAATTACTAATTGCGATATTTGTGCAAAATACCTTACAATTTTAATACCTGCTTATAACCGATTGGTTTTTGGAATAGAGTCCAAAATGATCGCAATCGTGATCGTTTTCTTAATAAATCATTATCAAGACGTAGGGAACGCGGATTCATCATAGTAATTAGACAATAATTTTAAACTATATAATAAAAATATTCTTATTTCTTATATAATGTTGTGATTATTCTGATCACTAGTTTATTATTAATATAAGTAGTTTCTAAGGGATCTCATTTTTACAAAACGACTTTGGCCAGCTTAAGACAAAAATGTGCTTATTGTTAACTATAGATTAATTTAAGGTGTCAATCGCAAATATTTGATGTGTATTAATTGTAAAGACTTTGTCAAAATATAGACACTCTTTAACTCAGACAATATTAACCTAGATATAAGTAAAATAAAAACGGTTCCCGTTGACGCATTAAATTTCTTATTAACAAATATCGTTACGTGATATAACCGGCAATTTTTAAATAAAGTTGGCAATATAGGAAATGTAATGGTTAAGGAGAACAAAGAATGAACTCACTGAGCATATTTATCAGAACAATTGAATTAAAATAAATTTCTTTATTGTGCTTAAAAACGTCTTTTTCGAAACGAAGTGATATTCACCTATCTCTCTATTGACTAGAATAAACTAGCTGTGTTTGACAAATAAATTTTAAATTATTTTCAATTTATATTAGACAGTTATTTATTATCAAGCTTAAGCTTTAAAATGAAAGGATCAAAATATACTATCTTAGCATAAATTAGTTAAATTATACTGAAATGTGTCATTAGACGTGGAATGAGAATGTCTTGGAGTTGGACAATAAATTTGAAAACGCGACCACATGATAATCATTTTTTGAATAATAATATATAGCGAGTAGGTTTTACTCTTCACTTTTTATGATATCTGATATCAATCAAAATATTTTTAAAGCGAATATTATTAATACTGATACTCATTGAATTTAGTATTGTGTTATTGTAAATAAATAAACCGTGCCAACCATGTTGTTTTATTTCAAAATTTGTCGCCCTATATTACTCAAATGGTGTCAGGTAACAACCTGACACCATTTGAGTAATATAGGGCGAGACAAATATAGTGCAATATTCGAGATATCCTCAAACAACATACATATAAAATAAATACTGCCAAAAATACCTAATCGATTGAGTGAAGAATACTGTATTAGGATTTATTGTATGAAGTAGATAACAGAGCTGCTTCATTGTTATTAAGAACCCAAAGTACGTAAAAGAGATTTTCATAATAGCTTTATTTATTACATATATGTTGATACGTACATACGTACGTTCATACATCAACAAACAGATAAATGAGCCATAAATAACTGTATATTATCTACATTACTACTACATTTTAAAATGATATGTAATATATTAGTAATAGATGCAAAGAAATTAATATAATAAAACGAGTGGATTTCATTAAAACACAAATTTTATTACATAGCCTTATGATTAAGGTAACAGATAAATACACAGATATTTCCATAAAGACTCGCCAAGGTTTGATTGTACGGCTCCAACCAGATCTGGAATATAAAATAACATGTATTGATATATTCGGAACTTAAATATTTAAGAGATACCTGTGACATTTGCAAAATTTGTAGCAAATGATCTATTTAAATATATCTCACGCCTATGTCCCTGTATTGTCCCATTCAGCTAGCTATAATTGTTGGTTCTAATTTATAGGGCCATAGCTATTTACAACATACTCTGTGCTGCTACTGAGGCTACTTTCTTGAGAGAACAAGTAGTTAATACTTGCTTTTTTTAAAGCACAACTTAATAATACTTGCCAACCCGGGAATCGAACCCAATATCTCATGCAAACTAGTAGTATTCACTGCGCCACCGAGATAATTCTACTTAAATAATGGTATTTAGCCAGGATAACAATATTAGCTTCCATTATCTGATACAAATTTTACTAGTTATATGTATCTATGTAGAACTGCTGAAATTTGTTTAAAGATGCAAAGAAGGAGGCTTTGTATAGCGAATTAAAAAGGTAAGCTTACATCAGGTATTTCAAGCGAAACGTTGGTTCTACTCCGGTTTTGCTGTAGTAGAGGTTGATGTTGATGAGGATGTAGATGTACTGGTAGATGACGTGCTCGTAGATGTCGATGAAGAACTTGAGGAACTTGAGGAGCTTGAAGAACTTGAGGAACTTGAAGTACTTGAAGGACTTGTAGAACTCGAAGATGAAGTGGAACTGGGGTCAGTAGTTGTACCCGAAGCATCTGTAGTGGAGCTTGTTCTCGATGTGGATGATGATGTCGATGTCGATGTAGTGGCAGAGCACAAAGGTCCTTTAGTTAATGAGCATTGTCCGTTGTTGCAGTATCTGAATAATCCGCCGCAATTTACAAGAGTAGCCATGCCCGATGAATAGCAATGGCGGGCTTGGGTACAACTGGTACATATATTTCCACCCTGGAATTGTAAAATAAAATATTTAAATTAAATTAAAAAACCTAACATAAATAATGTTAATTATTTTCAATCGTTTACCTGTTTTTTGTAGTTACATTTATACACAGTTCGCTTGGCTCGGACATGCTGTTCTACTTCCGATAGATCTGCAAGAGATCTTTTATAACGGCGTGCTTCAAAATGCCCAGATGCAAATATTTCAGGCCAAAATGCACTAAAGTTAAAGGGGTGGAATTGGAATGGCGGAGATTCCGGTGCTGGTGCTACTGCTGTGCTGGATGCGTCAGGAAAACTCACGAAATCATTAGATTCGGTTTTATGTGCCAATATTATGGTTGAGGGAACCTAGAAGCAGTAATTCATGGTTTATTTTATAGTTAGTATTAAAGTAGTATATGCTTCTGTCTGTTGGTCTGTCCGATTATAAGACAGGGCTTCGGGTACGCGCACCCGGTTCCCCAAGCTACTGTAGTTACTAGCCAATATCCCTCCGGTGACTACAGTATCCCCACCTATAGACCCTACTTTCCTGTCATACGTCCCGTCAATTTACCCCATATCACCTATCCTCCCCCCCTTCTTTAACGAAAACATTCCCAAGGAGGGTTGGCGTTAGGCAGGCGGCCGGCTGGTAAAAATACATGCCACAACAATTGCAGTATGGTCAATGTTATAAATGAGTGCGATAGGACTAGGGCGTTCCCCGCAGGCGACGCGCAGGGGCAGCACCCGGCACCTGCAAGAAGTATGCAAGGGTTGTTGCACTACTCCGGGCGAGTGCAATATAAGAAGCGAGCCTGTGAAGTAAGTTTGAGGTATGCAAGTAGGAATGTAGGTACGATGTCTGGAAGAGCTAGAGAGTTAGCAGATGTTTTAAAAAGAAGACGCATAAATGGGGCATGTTTGCAGGAAACAAGATGGAAAGGTATGAAAGGTATAGAGAATGGAGAAAGATACAAGTTTTATTATTGTGGAAGTTGTAAAGTACGAAAATCTGGAAGATGGCGTGAAAAGTGTAAATAGAATTAATGACAGATTGATTGTTGTGAAAGTGATGTAGCAGGATATTATTCTGAATGTGATAAGTGTGTATGCGCCTCAGGTAGGATGTGATTATCGAGAGAAAGAGAAGTTTTACATAGATTTCGATAGTGTGATGACGGACATACCGGAGCATGAGGAGATATTTGTGAGAGGAGACTTCAATGGGCATGCGGGACGAACAAGTGGAGAGTATGGAAGAGAACATGAAGGCTGGGGATTCGGCAGCCGGAATAACGAGGGAGAAGCAATTCTCCAAGCTGCTGCTGCTTTTGCCCTAGCAGTTGCAAATACCTGGTTTCAAAAAAAAGTGCAACACCTAGTTACCTATCACAGTGGCCACCATAAGACCCAGATTGATTATTTTTTGCTTAGGCGTAATCGGTTCAACTAGCTCAAAGACTGTAAAGTGGTGCCAGGAGAAGACTTAGTCTCACAGCACGGGCTCCTGGTGGTCGAGGACATACTTTGAAAATTTTATGAATGAAGAGAACGATTGGAGCGAATATCTTGAGAATGAAGTGAAAAATATTAGTTTAGTAAATAAAATAAGTAAGGATGAGGTGAAAACGGCTGGCAGTGGGATGAAGAGTGGGAAGGCGTTAGGATCAGATGGAATACCAGTAAAAGCATGGAAGGCGTTATGAGAGGATGGATGGGTGTGGCTGACTTTATTCTTCAATAAGTTGTTGCATGAGGAGACAATACCCGAGGAATGGTGCAAAAGTTACCTGGTGCCCAGTTTTAAAAATAAGGATGATATCCAAGAATGCAACAATTATTGGGGAATAAAGTTAATGTCTCATAGTATGAACGTATCCGGGAAAAAGTAATTGAGCGATGCCTGCGAGACGAGACTGAGATCTCACGTAACCAATTCGGTTTAATGCCTGGTCGAGGTACGGTGGATGCCATTTTTGCACAACGCCAATTATGTGTAAAATACAGGGAGGCGCATAAAAATTTGCAAATGGTATTCGTCGACCTTGAGAAGGTTTATGACCGGGTACCGCGTGAAGTCTTATGGTGGACCCTTAAGAAGAAAGGAGTGTCTGAAAAGTACCTGAAGTTGATTCGAGCCATGTACGCTGAATGCCGTACGCAAGTCCGGTCCGCAGCTGATATCACAGCCAGATTCGATGTAGCGGTAGGCTTGCACCAAGGGTCGGCTCTTAGCCCATACCTCTTCCTGTCAAGTATGGATGCTATAACATCGAACATACAGGAAGAGGCACCCTGGTGCATGCTATTTGCTGATGACATTGTTTTGGTAGCAGAGAATGGACAAGAGGTGCAGAGTAAACTGGAGGAGTGGCAGCAGAGAATGTAGGCCTTAGAATAAGCAGAACCAAAACGGAATACATGTTCTGTGACTTTCTCGGTCTCTCCAGTCCTATACCGGTTACACTCGGCGGTATACCTCTACCAGTATGCTCCGAATTTTGCTACCTCGGTTCACTCCTGCAAGATGACGGCGAAATTGATCGAGATGTTAGGCAACGAATCAACACCGGATGGATGAAATGGCGACAGATCTCAGGCACAATATACGATCGTAAACTGCCTTTGAAATTAAAGGGTCGCATGTATAAGGCGGTTATAAGGCCTGTCGTACTGTATGGAGCTAAGTGTTGAGCTACTAAGAAGATGGATGAGAAACGATTGCATGTAGCAGAGATGAGAATGTTACGATGGATGTGTGGAGTGACGAGAATGGACAGAATTAGGAATGAATACGTAAGAGGTAGTCTGAAAGTGGTGCCTATAGACGAGAAGGTGAAAGGAAATCGTTTGGCTTGGTACAAAGGACATACTGCGCCGACCCCAAATAAATTGGGAGCAGAGCAAGAGGATGATGGTGATATTGAAGTAGTATAAGAATCCAAATAATCTTATTGTCTTACCAGTATAGCAAACAAGAAAACAAAGATCTTAGTAGTAGCCATGTTGAATATTTAGTTCCTCGTGTTCTCCAAATGAAGAAGTTGGTTGAACTGATCTGATGTTCATCTTATATACTCTCGATACTTACACTTGATACAATAATTATGTTAATTACTACATAATATTCTATTAATAGGGTTGTCCAATTCGAGGGGATACATTTATTTATTAGATATTATTAATTTAAGGGCGATGATTTTTTTTGACATCAATGGGAACAATAAAATGACAGCTGACTTTATAAAATTGGAGAACATTTACTGGTTTGTGAAGCATACCAAACAGTGAATCTAACATGGATTAATTGGAATTATAAATAATTTACTCAATGTCGGTTATTTTAGATGTTCTGAATGTATGTATAGAAACAAGAAAACGCAGCCCTAGCCAATACATACAGCCGAAAGCAACAATGAAAGAGCGTAAACAATCAGAACACTAGGTGTTCTATAGGCAAAGATTTCTGTGCGACATAGAGGTGGTATTCAGTTGATACAGAAACGTCACTGTGCCTGTTGTTCGACACAATAAGATTCCTACAGTCGACACAAAAGATTTAAATATGGCACGTGAAGTCGTGACATAAAATTTCTAGTAAACAAACGTGATCAACGTGCTAGATTTGTACAGTATTTGAGACTTAGACGATATTATTATAAAACCGTTTAAAGGCTCATTCGCATCATCGCTATTTAGGTTGCTGCGTTAAAGGCATACAGTTCGGCTTTGCGTTTAATCATTTTCACTATTCAATTACTTACTAGTGAAATTAACATTTGTTGCTCCAGACTAGTGCAACGGTGTATTTTTGTATTTGGCATACAATTTGTTTGAAGGGAATAAATAAGAAGTAGGGCAACGGCGCTTATGTGAATTTTAAAATCGTTGTACCACTCTCAGTTTCGCCCGTGTGTATGTCAAATTTAAAAGAATTTAAGGTACTTCTTGTAGATGTATAATGAAAAAAAATGTTTCTGAAATAAACCTTTTTATTATTATTTTTATCGTTATGCTACGTGATTATAATTTATGAATGCGAATTTTAAGGCTGTCTTTTTATTTCAGTGTGGTTACCAGTAATGCCGAACTAGAGGTCAAACGGTTGTTGGCTTTTTCTTTAAGTAATTTATAAGGCACAGGTAGTCTAAAATTTTGCTCTATAATAATTTTAGAATCAATCTATACTTAGCTTGTGGAATGTGGTTCGTGTAGGCGAATAGAACATATAGCAGAGATGATAGGTCAAGGTTTTTTATTGTATTATATTTATTCATCACCATTTCAGTTATTCGTTTTCAATGAGGTAACCGCAAACAAGCATTTAGTTTATTTTTGGACCATACTTGAAACATATTAAATCTTGCATTTTATAACCTATACACTTCTAAATTACTAAAATCCCAATCCTAACCAATATTAAAAATGCGAATGTGAGTTTGTTTGTTTGTTACACTTTCACGCTTTACTACTCGTCTGATCATCATGAAATTTCGCATACACGTTGCCAGGGGTACAGAAAAGGACATAGGGTACCTATCATCCAGGAAAAAGTACTGTTACTTATTCAACCTAACTAAATATACGCGGGTGAAGCCGCGGGCAAAATCTGGCTACTTATAAGTAAATAAGCTATGCTATTGTAAAATTAAAAATCTCGGTAGAATACAAAAATATTATAATAGAATTATCTAAAAATAAAGCTACGCCTCAACGTTACATTTAAGTATACAAACCACGATAGCGCATATAATATGTCGTTTATTAAACGTGACTGCACCAAATATTTGGATAGGCGGCATAACAACTTTATCTTGTAACTTGTTTACAGTATATCAGCCATCATATAATAGACACACGCCTGTATTCCGGAGAGATGGGCAGAAACTACTTATTTCCAATTGCTGAAATCTCATTCCATTATTTATGTACGCTCATTGGATTAGTATATTTATTAACCTGGTCTTTCTGCAGAATGTTTAGAATCTGGTTAGTGACAGTTCACTTAAGTCTTTTCCTATCTTGGGCAGGGTGCTGGTGGGGCTCTTTCCCGAACAGGACCCTCACCACACCCCTCCGACGATGGCGCCGTCCGTCCCGGAGGAATTGGACCCGGCCTCCATCCCGCTTGTATCGGAGGCGGAGATGGAGACGGCCGTCAGCCGCTTACGTGGCAAGAGGACGGCACCGGGTCCTGACGGGATACCGGGGCGGGTCCTCCAGATCGCCCTCAGAAAGATGGGCGATCCGCTTCGGGAGCTGTTCGACGCGTGCCTCACGTCTGGACGGTTCCCGAAGCTGTGGAAGGACGGCCGCTTGTGCCTGTTGCGAAAGGAGGGGCGAGATACAACCTCACCTTCCGCATACAGGCCAATCGTGTTGCTGGATGACACTGGAAAGCTGCTAGAGAGAGTAGTGGCTTCGCGTGTCATCCAGCACTTGGAGGGGACTGGGCCAGCGCTATCGCAGGCCCAGTATGGGTTCAGAGCAGGGCGGTCCACGATAGATGCCCTGCTCTGGCTCAAAGACTGGACGCAGGAAGCGGTCGGTGGGGGGAACAAGGCGTTGGCTGTCTCGCTGGACATTGCCAACGCCTTCAACAGCCTCCCGCATGGAACAGTACAGGAGGCGCTCCGGTATCATGGAGTGCCCCTGTATTTGCGGAGGCTGTTGGCCGACTACCTCCAGGACCGCGAGGTCCTGGTGGAGGGACGCGACGGTTTGAGACGCCGTCGCGTATCCTGCGGGGTTCCACAGGGGTCGGTGCTGGGACCGCTCCTGTGGAACGTTGGCTACGACTGGGTGCTTCGGGGCACGCTTCCCGCGAGTATGCGGGTGGCGTGCTATGCCGATGACACCCTGGTCGTAGTCAAGGGGAGGGATCTCGGGGAGGCGGTGCGGTTGGCCGCGGTGGGAGCTGCCCTAGTGGTCGACCGTATCCGCGCCCTGGGATTGGAGGTTGCCCTCTCCAAGACCGAGGCCCTATTGTTCCATGGACCTCGGGGAGGACCTCCTCCAGGTACGCGAGTGGCACTGGACGGGGTCCTGGTCCGGGTTGGGACCCAAATGAGGTACTTGGGTCTCATCCTGGACGGGAGGTGGACTTTTGGGGCACACTTCACCCAGCTGGCCCCAAAAGTCCTGGGAGCGGCGGCCGCCCTGGGGAGGCTGCTGCCCAACGTGGGTGGCCCGAGCGCCACTTGTCGCCGACTGTACTCCGGAGTGATCCGGAGTATGGCCCTTTACGGGGCACCGGTCTGGGCGGACGCCCTTAGTCGCGACAATAAGACCCTGCTGCGACGTCCGCAGCGGGTCGTCGCGACAAGGGCCATACGCGGTTACCGGACGGTGTCCTGGACGGCGGCGTGCGTGCTGGCCAGTGAATCCCCTGGGAGCTACAAGCGGTGATCCTCGCCGAAGTTTACCACTTCGTGGCGGCGAGGAGGTCCCGCGGGGAGCCCCCGGGGTGGGAGGAGGTCGCACACATGCGGCGACAGGCGCGGGCCGCTCTATTGAGGCGGTGGACGGAGGACCTGGCTCCACCGACCCCGGGCCAGTGGACGGTGGAGGCCATTCGCCCGGTCCTCCGGGGGTGGATAGGGCGGCGATTCGGGTCGCTGACCTTCCGACTGGTGCAGGTGCTTTCCGGGCACGGATGCTTCGGAAAGTATTTGCACCAGATCGCGAGACGGGAGGCGACCCCGGCCTGCCACGAGTGTGGGGCGCTGGAAGACACAGCGCTCCACACGCTGGAGGCGTGTGCCGCGTGGGGGCCGCAGCGGCACGCGCTTTCGGCCATAATAGGCGGAGATCTCTCCCTGCCGAGCGTGATCAACGCCATGCTCGGCGGCGAGAGGTCGTGGCAGGCAATGGTCTCCTTCTGCGAAGCTGTCATGACGCAGAAAGAGACCGCGGAGAGGGTCAGGGAGAACAACCTCCTCGCTGACCCTCTCCGGCGCAGACGGACGGGAGCGAGAAGGAAGCGATTTGCCCGCCTTCTCGCTCCTGTATAGTGGGGTCACTGGTACAGAGTCGGGGGACTCTCTACCGGCTTGCACGACCCCACACGTCTGGGGGATGGCCTTGGTGAGCAAGGCTGTCCCTCCACAGGTGCTGAGGCCCGGTCACCAACAGCCGGGCCAACCGCCGGGGCGGGATGGTGATTGCTAACGCGACCCCATCCCGCCCCACTCCGTCGGCGGAGGGACTGCTCACCCCAGGTTTTTAGTGAGTATACCGACCCCCTTCAGGGGCGGAGAGTCTCACATAACCACCCTTCCCCCCCCGGGGGAGGGGGTATCCATAAAGGATTTTCCTGGGTCAAAAAAAAAAAAAAAAAAGGGTCTTTTCCTATCAACTGTCCAGATCACATTTGCCTAATATACTTTCTTCCAAATAATCAAACACATGCCAGAATAGTATATAACATAGACTAGATTATGCCTGTATCTTTGTCCGTGTGGAAAACCGCATAATGCAGCATCACTTCAGTTCTATTGAACAGGCTTAGATGAAACATAGCTTCGATTCAAACTGAACCACAAGCTATCAAGTTGCAAAGGCCGTATCAAAATTATTTTGATAATTTTTGCATTGAACAATTGAAAAAATTAAAAGACATGAAATGGAAAATATTGTTTCGGGTTCAGAAAGCCTAGTTGATTGGAGTTAAGGAAGTTAAGAAACTCACTTTGTGTTCATTTATGCGAAGCGAATTTCGTTCCGGTGTTTCATTAAGATAGACAAAGATAGCACGATGCTTTCTTCAATAAAATTGTAAAATGTAAATAGGCCTTTAGTTTAAAAATATATATCTTTCACACAAGTTTTTTTACCGTTTTATTGTAGTATAGATTCGTGTCACTATTAAATTTGTGCTAACAAAGTATTTAATTCATAGCAGAAAACATTAGTGCAGTATGTTTGCTTTCAATAAAAGCGGAGCTATTGCCGCCTGCAATAATTCCATCGCAACATGTTCGCATAAATCACAAAAAGAAAATTGTTCAGTTTGAAGGCCACGTTTCCCAGTAGCGGCTCCATTCGACTATGGATTGTTTATTGTTTTCAAAGTTGTAACTTCGCGTATGCTGTTCGCCTATGAACAAAGTTTTTATCAGTGTTGTACCAGGTCCGGCGGTAAGTGTGGCTTCTGTCGGACGTTTGTATAGTTGTAAATAGAATTTAATGTGTAACTTATCTTTTATTTATATATTTATATTATTATAAGTTCTATAAAAAGCCGACTTGTAGAGTTAGGATTTGAAACGGGGGTTTTCATACTGATCTCATTATAGAAAAAGGATTGAAATTTTTGATTGCAAGACAAATAAGGTTATGCTGACAGATCCTTATTTGTAGTTAAAATTAATAATATTGTTTAGAAACTATATGCCGTTGTTATTCTTTGTGATATATTTGTGTGTCAGGTTCTCGAGACCGGGCGCTAAAGGTTCGGATCCCGGGTCAGGAAATGTCAAGATAGAAATGTCTGGCAATTTGCTCAGTAAATGACAATAGGCTTGCCACTCAAGACTAAAATGTTAGGCAATTTGTTCAGTAAATGACAAAGTCTCAGGTAACCAGAAACTTTTCATCAGAAAAACGAACAAAAGATAGGCAGAGGTGACATTAATTATTTTAGAGTATATAGGCATCAGTCTGAGCATGATTTTAATCATAGTTTAATTTATGTTTTTACTTAACTATGCTTGAATGAGAAAATATGGGGACGGAGGAAAATGCGTGCTGAACATTTTACGCTTACGTAACACGGGTCACGTAAGCGTCACATCTAATACATACAATCATATATTACAACCGTTTCTGTTATAAGAGTCACGGATAAGAACTATCGTTCTAAATCTTCCTGTCAGATTGTAAAACGTCATGACATTATTATCGATTCACGAATGACTAAACTATTGCTATGTAGCACTGCCAGAAGATATCCAAGAGAAATTTTATAAAATTATCAATTTAAAATAAAGTTTGATCGAAATAAACTTATAAATTCCAAGATACGATGAAATTTGTTCTGGTGGCGTGTACATATCACATTAAGTATAGTGAGTAATGTGTTTTGAGAATGCTGTTGGTTGAATAAAGATACACAGAAAATAATAATTATTTCCAATAGAACTTTTTCTTGTAAACATATTTATACTTTTGGAATTTACTACTTTTTAAAACATTATACTTGAGTATCAACAAATCTCATAGAAGGCGGAATGTCGGTTTAGTGGGTATGTCTATGTTATTTAATAAGTTAACATGGGTACTCTATCGAAAATTCAATTGTTATTTAATGCAATGTCTCCGTCTGACATGGGTTGAAAGATATTAGTACAGCCACGTAACTATATGCCGGAGAGGAATTTTCATTAAATCTGGGACTGCTTTTTTGTAGACGTTACATGTGACTCATATATTTAATTAAAAAGTATTATAGATGCTATTTTCTCATATTGAATATTATTAAACATGCTGTGCTTGTTTTTAAAATGTCGCGACATAATTTGCCATTAGGATTTTGTTAGCATGTTTGTTTTTCTATATTTATGGATTACTTCGCAGTTCCCCGCGGTTACTGTTATGTTTGCATAGGTCGTAACGTGATGTCATATATCCTATATCCTTCTAGAATAAACGAACTAACTAATGTAACTAGATTTTATCAAATTGCACTGGTAGTTCCCGAAATTAAAATCTTCAAACAAACAAAAAACAGACCTTTATATAATCTAATATATCTGTATATTAATACGTGAAACAAAAACTTTGTACCCATTTTTACGAAAATTGCGCAAACGGACGAGTATAAATTTGGCACGGTTATAGTTTATATGGAGAAGGAGTAGCGAATCCTAATATTTTTATAAAATATGCATTAGAAGTACATTAAATTAATGAAAAACACTACTCGCACACAACCATCCATTAGACACAAGCAGTCAAATCGCGATCGTAGTATTTCGGCATTGTTCGGCTAATGTCGTAGAATTCTTGGTAACTATGGTTACATATGTATTTGGAGTAGGCGACTAAATGCAATGTGATTATAAGGGTATAGTTATAGACAATAAAATCTTAATAATGATCAAACTTTAAATTTAAATCAATTATGGTCCAATTCCGACCACTTGGCGACCGCTAGTGTTTATTAATATAAGTAGATAAAATATACAATATCACGATTTAACAATATAATCAATCAAATATAAAATACTATTAAACATTTTAATGTACATAAATAAACAAAATGTTAAATCGTATTGACAGTAAGCATTATAATGTGCTGTTTAATATTGTATGCATTCATTACTCGGAATGGCAGAGCACTCTCCTCTATTGCAATAAGGCTTCTGGTTGTGGCCACAAGTTTTGAGTAGTCCGCC
Source organism: Catocala fraxini (assembly GCA_930367265.1). Taxonomy (NCBI): domain Eukaryota; kingdom Metazoa; phylum Arthropoda; class Insecta; order Lepidoptera; family Erebidae; genus Catocala; species Catocala fraxini. The sequence continues at coordinate 12,667,968 of OV884042.1, forward strand.
TATTTCCTTGCAAATCATTCGAGTGGAACAGTCATGACAGGAAATCCGTGGGAGTACGGTAGGGTCACATGTGACCCAAGATTTTTTAATAAATATGTCAGATTCATCGTTGGCAGTATCATCAGCTTCTCTGCGATTACGACCCTGATTCACATGAGGCCCACCTTGGGAAGAATGGCTTCCACTTTGGTCAACATGCGGTCCACCTTGATCATAATGCGGGCCACCTGATTGAACTTGCCTTCGGACGCGTCCTTGATTTTCATGAGGTTTGCCTTGTGAAGAATGATCTCCACCTTGATCGACATGGGCATCTCTTCGGATCCGAATTTGATTTTCTTGTGGCTGGTCTTGTGAGGTTTGATTACCTCCTTGTGTTGCATGGGATCCTCCATGCGTTGCGTGGGCTCCACCTAGCCATACAAGGCTGCCTCCTGATGGCCTTACAGGAATTCTACGTCTACTTGTAACTTGGGATTCTTGGGCTATTGACACCGTGACGGCGCACTGCAATAAATAAGTTGATTTAAGAATTATTTTAGCTTTCTTTCTATAGATAAATCTATATAACTCCATATCGATATTTTATGAGAATGTAACGTTGATTACAGCTCAAATGGGATTCTAAAAACGTAAATTATAAATTGTGCGGGTTCTAAAGCAGTTCTTAAACCATTTGCTAATCTTGATGTAGTCTATGAAAGAGCCTTAGGTGTGTAGGTACACTAATAACTTTTAGAATGATGTATTCATTTAAAAAATCCTAAACTTGAGATCACGAGTTTTAACAGTATAGTTTACAATTTATTTTACATATAATTCGCGAAAAAAGAAAGAAATGCTGTTTGAATATATGTATGCTTACCAGAATCACGAAGATCAGGATCTTAGGCATTGTTCACTTCTATGGTGCATCTATTGCATATAATGCCTTTTTATACCCGCTTTATCATCTAATGTTTGTTACGATCGCTTAGATTGAACATACAAGGTAATCTCGAACTCTCGAAAGGGTTTTTCTGTTGCGAAAGTCAATAAATAATGGTTGTTTTCAAGTGGGAAATTTCTACGAAAACTAATAATATGCGTTATCTGGTGCTAGTTGTTTTCTTCTAACAGCTAGGCTTCACTGAGATAATATTTATTGTTAAATATTATTCATATTAATTATTATTTAGTTTGTTGACATTACGGAAGATGTAGCTATACTGAAATAATAGTATTATACTGAATCATAGTAATGTCGAAAGGCTTGAAATGGTGTTGCAATCTGGATATCTTGCTGTTTGGGAGATATGGTATAATTGATTAGTATGATAAGACGGGGATAAAATAGATTCTCGGTATCATTTTTACGTGAGACAGTTTGTTGTTCATCTAGATGAGCAAACAACTTTTGTTGACTTTTGTTTTGAGTATCCTAATCCAAACTATTATTATAAATACGAATGTGAGTTTGTTTGTTTCTTAACTACTGTTGTCTTAACTACTCGACCAATCATCATGAAATTTCGCATACACGTTGTTAGGAGTTCCGAAAAGGTCATATGGTACCTTTCGTCCAGAAAAAGGTACTGTTGCAAGCCGCGGCCAAAACTATTAAATATTAAGTCTGTGTTTGCGTCTTATAAAGCAAGCAACATCTTTTATAGTGCATTATTTTATCGCAACGCTTTAAATTCGACGTAAAGGCATGCAGAAATAGATCAAGTGAAGCTGCGCGCTGCAACAATGCACTCAGCATTCTTGCAGCGCCTGCCACTGCCTTTTAGAGCAATAATTTAGCATTATTACATGGCTTATATAAACTATTTTATAATATCTATGGTACTCTCTATGGTATCTACACTACACTCTCCTCTTTACAATTAGGTCCTTGAGGCTGAATTTCACCACAGCGGCCAATCTTAACACACTCGACTTTAGCTTACACAATTATTTACTTTCTTATTCTCAATCTGATAGTCTGATGAAACGGTAATCCGACGCAACTTGCAAGAGAATAGGCGTAGGAGCAAAAGGCTTTACATATTTTCGAGAAACTACCTAACCCTGGCTGTTACTAAAAAAATATTGACAGAAATATCTAATAGCTTTTTGTTGGCCCAAACCGGAATCAGAACTTCGTGGCCATTCGTCACAAGATACCTGTACGTAATACAGGTATTACGTACAGGTATCTTGTGACGAATGGCCAGGACTACGTCAACGTTTGGAATACGTCAGGACGTATTCCAAAAATAATGTGCACAAAGATATATATGTATGCTAGTAAATTACAGTTATACGCCAACTACGTTAAATAAAAAAAAATTATTGTATGTGTATGCCTTTAACAAAATACTTAAATCTATAAGAGAACCGACACTATCTCGTTTTACGCATGCACTCAAAAAATGGATTTACTTGAATAGGTAAATGGTTTTATACCGACCAAAAATTTTTGACATGTAGGGATTATGAAATGAAACTGCGTTATTGCGTTGTTTATTTTACACTTTTATTTATTGAAATTAAACACTTTATACGAATTTTATCGCGATGTTTATTTTATTTTAATCATTTTTATTTACATAATTTTGAAACTTTTATACTACTACTGTTCAACTTTACTACTATTTAAGCTATTTGATTTAATTAAATTTATTTATTTAAGTTTACACTTTGCCCCGACGTTTCGGTTGCTTTACAGCAGCCATGTTCATTGGGAGAGTCAGATGATGGTCGTCTCATTGACTTGAAGTGTAGTTATTTAAAAGTACCTGGACATCATTTAATTATTTATTGGTGTTTTTATTTACGCAGAATGAGCTCAAAATATCATAAAGTCTAGCTGTGTTTTGCTTCTTCTTGGGTTTGAATATAATAAATAATTCCCCGTCTACGGTTGAGACATGCTGTTCTGAATACCCACCCTCAGTAAGACATACACGGAACATAGTTTCATTAAAATATCTACACCCAATATATATAATAGATGAAAACATTATTTTGGCATATTGGATGTAGAAATTCTATTAGAACTTTGTTCCGTAATACATATTTTTGGTGTGTTCATATATATTTTATCAACAACCTGTAACCATTTTTCTTGCAAATATAGATTCTTATTCTTATACATACATACATATATATTTTTACGCCTGTCTATATCCTCCATGAAGCAGGCAACGATATATTACACCGAATTTTATCAACTAAGGTATTAGGTGCCACGTTATTGGGGCGAGCCTATTGTCGTTTACTTACACAGTTTCGGACTGTGCTCCTACTGAGAGAGTTTTTGGAAGGAAAACCTAATAACGTATTGCCCTGGAATCGAATCTGAAAACTCATTTATCCTAGTCATCCACAGCCCACTGCGCTACCGTTTCACTTCGTGAAACATTTATTACTTCTTGCACAGATTGCTATGATTCTAATAATGAATGGCCACTCTCAAAACTAGGCAAGGCTGAAATAAATAAGTGTAGATAGCAACACTTTTGTTGGTTCTTATAATTGGTCCTTAACTTTTATAATGACGACGCCCGCATTAGCTATAATTCCTGTTACAAAATATTATAACAGTTATGTTAAAAAGATTAGAAGAATGAGACACAAAGCACAACCAAACTCGAAACAACTATTTGTGTATCACTCAATTGTTGTCCTGTGGGGTGCGAACCAACAGCAATCGGAGCAGTGGAAATGGTGAGGCGACCACGTAAATCAGTACACCATCCCTATTGAGTACAAACCACATGTGATTGCTGTAAAGAGCAGTAGTGTCATAAGTAAAGACTATGTAAAAATAAATATTAATAAAAAATCTTTTGCCGTCACTCTAACAATTCCGTCGCATGATTGCACTGATTAAGATGTGCATCTTAATCAGTGCAATTATGCGACGGAATTGTTTGAGTAACGGTGACTTGCATATGTATCGCACCCAATCTTCTGTACCATCTTATCAGTAATTCCGCTTTTTAGGGTCAGCAATGCATGAAGGATACCCGGTATTTTAAACGATATTAGTCTACGAGAACCGCTTACAATTTGGCCCTAATAATACAACGCCTCTTTACTTTCTTTTTTAAGACACGTCTCCCGTACTAGGAATAATTACTGTGGCGAGGGGGACATTACAAAGATTCAAACAACGGACACAAATAACATCCGGACTTAGAACAACTATTTGTAGATCACCCAAATGTTTGTCCCGTGGAAGCGCGCAGGCAATCCTTTGAACCACTACGCCTTTCGTGCAGTTAGTCTTGAATATTTTAATCATAACCAGGGCAATCACAATGACCAGTCTTCACAGTATAGACAATCACGTTCAGTAGCCGTGTGGCTAATGCTATGACCTAGTTTTAAATAAATCTCTTAAAAAAAATATTACTGCATTTTAATGCCGGTTAATACTTGTCTGGGATTCAGTTCTTATTATTTTCTACTGTCTTTTTACGACATCGACGGACGTTTTAATGGATGCCATTAAAGATGTGGTTAAAACTGCGGCAGTCACGCCAAGGATAAACTTCAATTAAGATCCTACTGCTAATTAACTGCACGAGTGCAATACTGGACCAATTGCTTCGTTAATAAAAATGCAGTGAAAAATGCTTTGATTGCGTGGATGACGCAGTAGTTAAGATAATTGCCGCTACACACTGCGCCGAGTGTAGTTAGGCTTATACCTCACTAAGGGCAAAGATTTCTGCGAGCCATAAACAGTCGTTCTGAGTGTTCTTTGTGTCTGTTTCCATGTTTGTAAAGTCCCCTGCGATACAGGTCTTGTTCCTAGTGCAGGAATTTTCTTTTTCACTTGTCTTACGGAAAATATACGCTCATATATTATAGTTGTGGTAAACCATACTGAATTTGGGTTGCCTTATTTTTGTAATTTTAAAGACTTTATTTTCCTTCATAAAATATGAACTTTAGTGCCATGAAAATTACTACTGTTTCACAGTTTTAATGAGAAACAAGTGAGAAACGGCAGTGAATTGCCGTAAATCTTAGAGTTCGAAAAAATGGTTCATGTAATATGGAAAGGTCACGTGATACCACGTGACCTTGAGATCAGAGGTCAAAGGTCATAGTCATTTCGGGGGTATTTCGACTATGCTGAGTCGAATGGCGTTGACCGCGAGTCTCTAGCTCTTACGGTTCTTGAGTTGAAAGTTGTATAACAGACAGACGGACGGGCGGACGGACGGACGGACGAACAAAGCTGTTGTATAAGAGTTTTTTGAACTGTAAAAGGAAAGTTCGTAGTAGCTATTTGGTACCTGGCGGATTCTTAACACCAAAGCGTCAAGACTAAGTATAAGTCTCTATTTCGTATGAGGCTATGGAATGTCCATACGAAAAAGATGTCATGGCATTAATGTACCCAGTAATACTAAAATCCCTTTTGACCGCACAAGGTGGCATACCTATATCAATATTTGTTTTGGTTTACTGATTGATAATTATAATGCCGAAACTTAATTTCAAGGTATATATAGGCGCACAGAATTTTTTTTCGAACTGCAAATAATTGAAGGAGTTCAGGATTTGTGGTTTGCCATACTTTGCAATTAAGCAATATATTACATCTACAATCTCGCGCGGTAGAACATGCTATCATAATCAATTGTCAATTATAACCAGTGTGATTAGAACCAAAATCAGTAATTACGGATTATTCAAGTACAAAAGGAGTTAAGTAATAACCAAAGCTAAAGGAAATTTATACTATATGTGAAGAGTAAATAAAAGTGTAATGTTTAAATAAATCTTGTATTTGATAAGACATTTTTATAAATTCTGAATTTGATGTTAGAGAATACTGCAATAAATATAAATATAAATAAACTAAAGATATTTCCAAAATAACAAAGAAAAATTTAATTAAACAGCCTGTTAGATTAATAGTAATTTATTTTAGTTGAGTATTGTAAGACCGAGAGACCGTTTTCTAAGCAGCAACATTGGCAGGTACAGCTGGGGCTGGTTCGCATCCAGTAGCGGGAGTAGCGGAGCATTCACCAAGGTTGCAGTAAGGCAGCGTAGGATCAGTACAAGCGCGTTGAAGACCACCGACTTTGGTGCACACCAGTTTTGTATTGCAGTCTAGACAGGAACTCCCAACGACTGTACAAGGGACCCATTTGGGGAACCATGGTGCTGTAGCGACCCATGGAGGGATCCCCGCGTTAGGACCTATACCAGGGGCACCCCAGGCACCAGGCCCTCCTTGAGCTGAGACAGCAACCACGGTCACCTAAAATAGGAATATAAATTACTTCAATGTTTCCGTAGTTACTTCTGCTGACTAGAAATGTAAACTTAATTTGTAAAAATATTTAGGAATCTTGTTAAGTGTTTGATTTCAATATAAATATATAGTGATACCATAAAAGGTAAATGCCGATGTTTTAGACTGACTGCTCGTTTATTTTAATTTTTAATTGTGGCCAGAATTAAGGACGTATACCTCTTAATTTGTTCTAAACTTTTTTGTGAAGCAATCCGAACAACGGAGTAATGTTATTTTTAAAAGAAAGAATGCCAATGAAATTGCGTTGTACATTTCTTTAGACATTTTCATGGTAAACCTACAGTTCCCTACTCAATACACGAGTTTCCTGAACAAAAATAACTCACTTCACTTAACAAGATATTCTTATAAAAGATTGTAACGTAAACAGAGCGTTATAATAACAAATATATTTGATATTAAATTGTTACAATAGCTTACCAAAACACAAATAATAAATACAGTTTTCGAAGACATGGTCGGAGTATTATTTGTTATATTTCGAGTTATTTAGTCTTTCGTTAGTACTTCGTTTCTATTTCTCTGTAAGGTGTTGCATCTCATTTTATACAGTTACTGTTTGTGTTAAGGATTAAATATCGCTACTCGTAGTTAGCACACACACAGAGGTTTTCCCAAATGGAAAGAGAAAGTCATCAAGAAGATAAGGGTATGTGTAATTAACAAGCATAACATGTTTATTTGAACATTTGTTCTTACGACAATTTAATTCCGTTTGATTTGATAATAATATGGTTTTTGTAAGTAGCCTATTGATTGATACAGATAAAGGTATTTATTTTTTTATAAAATCTTAGTAAGCAATATATTAAGTCGATATTTTTTATATATATATATTAATTTTGTACACGTAACTGAATGCCTCGTAAACGGCTGAACCGATATTGATGATTTTTTTGTGTGTGTGCTTAAAGGTTCCTGAATGGTTTAGATGGCCAATTGGACTCGGTAGGCACTGCGGTCAGGTTGTAAGCCATTGCTCTGGCAGGACAACTGTCTGTCGAGTCTAAGCTAGTATTGTATAAATATGTTATAAATTTTATGAAAAGATTTTTTTTTTAAAACCGAAGCGTTTTCAGTACTAAATATTAACTCTATCTATTTAATTCAGGGATTGAAAATCTATGGAGATTTACCTATTGGTGAGTCACATTATTTGACCTTTTATGATTAGAAAGTAATGCCATATATGTATATGTATAACAATGTGCGTCACTATCAATGGTACCACTTTAGGACATGTACTGTTTACATTTCACATAATATGCTGTATGTAGATGCTATATGCCATTACAAAACCACAACAAGTAGATAGTATATTTCTTTAAAAGTATTCTATATTAATAACCTCTTGCCTTGCTGTACTTGTTCTGAAGTGATTCTGTAGGTTTATCAAAGCTACTTTTGCAAAGTAACACACACCTCCTGTTCAGTGTTTCTTTGCAAATTATTAAATTTCGAGAAAATTAATACCAGCCTAAGCCTAGAGTAAACTGACTTTGGTGATACGGCCACTGGCTTATATTCGTAACCATGTGCAACAAAGATTAAACCAGTTTGCATAATCATGCATTTTATTTACAGTTTTATGAACATTTTCACGAATGGCGTAATGGTTTCAGTGGTCGTCCCGCTACTGCCACTGCGCCGAGTGTTGTGGGTTCGCACCCATTTTTTCCAGCATGAGACAAAAATTTGTGTGATCCACAAATGGTTGTTCCGAGTCTGGGTATTCTTTGTGTCCGTTTTCCAATGTTTGTAAAGTCTTCCGCGATACAGGAATTAATCCTAATGCGTGAGATGTCATTTAAAAACAAATAGAAAAATAGAGTTTTGTCCAGAAATGGTAATTAGGCAATCAATTGAACTGTCGCATAACTTGATCATGCTGCTTGGTGATTTTGTTTGTTTACTATTTTCTATTTTCAATGTTTACTTTGTTGAGCAGGGAGACATTAATAGCTAACAAAAAATATAATGTCATATTCGATGGTTAAATACATTGGCATCAAGAGAGCGAGGTTGAAGCGGTATTAGGTGCGGAATATTGCAAATGATTGCAAAACATAGCCCTGCACCACAACATAGTGGATACCTAAAATCATCAAAAAGTACTTTGAGAAAACGCTGATGCAATAAGGCAGGCCCTTTTTTGAGGGGCTGGCATATAAAGCAGGAATCACAGACTTATAAAGAGAAGTATGAGATCTCTCCCACATTTCTACATGGACCTTTGATTACATTTTAGATTCTTAAAAATTACTAGCAATTTAAGTTGCAACTGACTCGTATTCTTGGTCTCCTTGAGTGAAGCTAAAGCCTTGTGTTTAAAGTAGTTTCACGTCGGCAGTGTATTGGTTAGGACTTGAACTCAAGACCTCAAGGATGGAGGATCCATTGCCATCTTATCTGAAGAATAGGTTCGTAAAAAAACAAAACGTAAATATGTTTAATAGTTGTTTTATTCTTAATATTGCAACACTCTATTACTTATGTCTCTAAAAGTTTACGTTTAATGTATCATAATATATTATGTCTTACAAATTTATAACAGGCTTTTTGTGTTATTAAAGTAAATGTACATACATACTGTAGTATTCCTCGAAAATCGAAAAATCTATGATTAGCCCTGTTTATGAACTGTCCCAATTCTGGGCACGGGCCTCGTCTCAGTGTGCGTGTCTGACTTTAAAAATGTTCGGAAGCATTACGAAGAACTTTTAAATATGCAGGGCCCCTCACGATGTTTTCTTTCACCGTTAAGGTAAGCGGTAATCAACTATTTAACACGCACATAACTTCAAAAAGTCGTAGGTCTTGGAATCAAACTGGAAACCTCTGCCTGGTAGTCAGCGTGGATTTTGCAATACCAATTTACTTACCATAAGCTTGCGAAACTTCGAAGAACTTGAAACTTATTTATTTATAAAAACCTTTTAGTAGGTATATTGTTGAAAATTTGCTGCGTATCAACACGTGCCAAAATATTTTTGGCAGGCTTATCCACGAGGCTCTGTTTACCACGTGTTATTAAAAATCAACCTTGTTTAATTTTAAAATATCATCAGTATTAAGTTTGATATATAAATGCCTCGGGTAACGGGAAGGTATTTTGTTATTTATGGACTGAAACTGAAAATGTTTGTGCTCTACCTAGAGCATGAACATACCCGGGATACCAATCCTGGGTATCGGATCAGGCAGTTAACACGTTAACTGGACTGGTTAGATTTTCTACTTCGTAAACATAAGTGATAAGAGAGGAGGAATATTATACATTTTGAAATTTTCCATTTTAAGGGAAAAAATATGCATCAGTATATATTTCCTAATGTGTAACAAAACGAACCATCTCGCTGCTTTGTATGGTGGGTGGGCCACTGGAACTGAAATTACATCAGCGACCTACCCAGCAGTGCCCAATGCAGAGATGTTGTGTCTGCGGGTGACGACACCTGGACGACGCCCTGGCACAACAGAGGGTGTCTTGCCGACTCAACGGCTGGTGGGTGGGAGATCCCCGTTCTCCCACCCGCGGCCTTCACTACGGTGGCATAAGGCGCGCATATGCCTTCAAAATGCCTTCGCTGCCCGGTACGGCGGCGGCGGCTCGGATCCGCTGGGATACTTTCCTCACGGATCCGCTCCGCCGTCTCCTTCTGCGAGATGAAGTCCTCGCAGAAGGATGCGACCGCTACCCACTTCCTCTCGCTGTCGACTATGGCTTTGATTACGGCCGGCAGCGAGAGGTCTTCTCCCACAACGTCCTGGAGTTCACGGCGCTGCACCGCCCAAGCAGGACATTGCTCGAGCGTGTGCTGCGCTGTCATCCTCACACTCGCATTGGTGGAAATTTGTTATAACCTCTAACAAGCTCTTTAAAAAAAGTAGATACATAATTACCAGACTTTTCATTTGCAATAAAATGGAACAAGCATTATTGAAAACTATTTTAAATTTTATGTCAATTCCATTAGTATTTGTTGTGATAAGCAGCTGTGACAGACATGGATGGACAGATAAAGTCACGCCAGAACATAAGGCATCATTTATCCATTTTGGTACGGAGCCCTAAACGTTATCTTACTATCATTGGATACATTCTCGGACAATATACAGTTCTCTGGACTCTTCCGCTTAGTGGGTAAACTTTAAATTTATATATTTCCTTTTTCGTTTGTCCTTCTTTGTTATTGTCCTCGTTATTGTGTTTTTAAATCTCTCCGACTCAAAGGTTTGCTAAAGGAAAACTCCTTTTGAGTTAAGCTTGCCTTTGTGCATGCATTGTATTTTATATATTTTTATTTTTAAACTGTGTCATATGTACGATAAAAATTTAAAGAAAGGAAGAATCGCATGGCCTTTTTATAATAATTTATTTAATTTTGAACCAGGTTCATATATAAATAACAAATAAAATTCGTCAACTAAAAACCAAAATCGAGATGTATCAAATGTGTGTTTGTATTTTGGCCTTTGTTCTATTTTAATTGTTTCAATTAGAACAAGGCCAAGACATAGATTTCTAATAATAATAATAATATTCTACCACATACACACAACACCATCTAGCCCAAACTAAGCAGAGCTTGTACTATGGGTACTAGACAATGGATAAACATACATATATACTTTTTTTTTTGTAAATACATACATATTATACATAGAAACACCCAGACCAAGACAAACATCCATGTTCATGCACACAAATGTTTGACTTGTGCGGGAATCGAACCCACGACCTCAGGCGTGGTAGTCGGTTACACTAATCACTACGCCATCGAGTTATCTACAGAACTTATAATTATGAGGTTTGATTAGTAGGTGGTTGAAAAGCCTTGCAAAGCAAATACTTTTTTGAAACCAAACATACACTGTCGGTTTTAATTTGTTGTAAATCAAAAGAATATATTTATTATATTAAATTATTTATTTAACGATTTTCAGGAACAGAACTTTCATTCTTGAACAACTGCCCTGAATTCGCAGTGGTCAAATGATAGTAATTAATACAAAGTGACAGAATATTGATTACCAAAATGTATTTTAAATTTCATATATTACAGAGAACAGACAGTAAAACGAAATGTGTTAAAATGTTGAGATACTAATAAGAGATAATTCAAGCAGCAGTTTCAGCGGGGACAGCAGGTGCTGGTTCACATTCTGCAGTGGGAGTAGCGGAGCACTCTCCAAGGTTGCAGTACGGGAGAGTAGGATCAGTGCAAGCACGTTGGAGACCACCAACTTTAGTGCACACTAGCTTCGTAGAGCAATCCAGGCAAGAGCTGCCGATTGCAGTGCAAGGGACCCACTGTGGGTACCAAGGGGCTGAAGCGACCCATGGAGGAATCCAGGGATTAACGCCAACGCCCCAACCGCCTGCGCCAGGGCCTCCCCAACCACCAGCAGGACCACCTTGAGCTGGGATCGCCACTGCTACTGACACCTAAATAAAAAAGGTTTAAATAAATTGTTAGATTTTATCATTTTTCATCTGATAAGTGCCGAGAACTATTCAGTTGAGTACATCTACTGTTTAAGAATTGTCTCACAATAGATTTTATTACAATATACAGTAAAACACTAATTACTGGAATAAGCTATTAGAGGGATTCCTATTTATATAATAATAATAATATCAGCCCTGTATTAAAATGTCCCACTGCTGGGGACGGGCCTCTTCTCAGTGTGAGAAGGGTAAGGCCATAGTCCACCACGCTGGCCCAGTGCGAGTTGGCAGACTTCACATATCTTTGAGAACATTATTGAGAACTCTTAGAGATGCAGGTTTCCTCACGATGTTTTCCGTCACCGTTAAAGCAAGCGATAATTAACTATTTAATACGCACATAACTTCGAAAAGTCAGAGATGCGCGCCTTGGGTTCGAACTTAAGACCTCTGCCTGGCAGTCCAACGGTTTCCCGCTAGGCTATCGCTGCCACTTCCTATTTATTTTATTACAAATAATATTTTAAATTGACGTGTCCAAGAAATTATAAATCATTGGATATAAAGATTTTTGACTTTGGCTTGATTCCAAATAACCTTCAGAAGGCGATGGCGAGATGAGTTGCATGTCTATAAACAGGCATCGACTCAGTTTGTTGCAGGTGGAAGTATAAAGAGGAAAGGGAGGGTTTACTGGTTGATAGGAATTATAGAAAAACTTACCAAAGCGCAAATAACCAATACGAGTTTCGAAGACATGGTGGAATTATTGTTCGTAGTATTTCGAGTTCTTTGTTCCTTCGTTATTACTTCGTTTCTATGGCACTGCGGAGCATTGCATCTGCTTTTATACAGCTACTGTTTGCATTAAGGATTACATCTTACCACCTGTAGTTGGCACACACAGAGAGGTTTTCCCAATGGAAAGACTAGATAATAATCTATAAGATAACATATGCGCAGTCAACAATGTGTTATCTATCTAAACAGTAGACATGTGTTATGATACATGTTATGTCCTAATTAGTAACCTTACGTCAATATATTTTCAGTAGGCTTTATTATAATACTATGTTTCTTCTAATGTTTTGTTCTGATGTTTATATATGCTATTGTTTATAGTTATAGATATACGGAATTACTTTGACGATTTCAATTTAGATATTATTATATTAGGTAAATACTTAAATCGAAAAAAATTTGCGGTCAAAACAAACTTATATATAATCTACCTATTAGAATAAGTACATACATGCTCTTCAAATCTACATACAAAGACTTACGCCTGTATATTAAAAAGGATCAATTTGGGTTACAAATGACTGGTATTCTTGTTAACTCCTTCAGCTAAACTATATGCTCATGTTAAGAGTGGGAACATTGTGATATTCCTAAAGAGATAGGCGTAAGTGTACTAGCGAGGCGTACTATTGCATACAAATGTATCAACAACAAACGCTATAATAATATATAGGCTAATAATCTAGCCTGGGTCGTTGACCCTGCGAAGTAGGTACCTTATTGCGCACAATAGGGTACTTGATTTACATTTTTTATTATATACGTCGTATCGTTATCCAAAGTCAAAAATACATAGAATATTAAATTCCACTCAAAAATAAATAAGATACAAGCATTTTAAAACAGGTAGTAGGGGTAATTATCAAAAGACAGAAAAAGGATGCGCGATCCAAACTGTGACGTAACCGCTGCTATCCGAGATAAATAGCGAGATATCCTCACTACACCCCACTTTTTTCTTACATCCAAATTTAAAAATAATAATTGGTCCCTTATTTTTAACCAATTTTGATACCGTTTGCAAAAAAGATTTCCTTTGATTGCTATTTGCTCTTGTGTGTAAAATAATCGTCAGATGTAGGCAACTAAGTACCCTATCGTATTCGAATACCATTTGGATATGATTGTATGCATCGTCAAGGTTTATTATACTCAAATATTTAAATCATACATGCCCTCACCCTATTTAGATCGCATGAAGAAGTGTCCATACTACGAAGCGAGTGAGCTCTTCATACATGGTAGAGAACAAAAGAGAACAATTCTCAATCTCATATTGAGAATTGTACAGTTTAATTCTCTGACTGCGATAATATTATATCTATAATTTAGATGTCATGTTGGCATTGTTAGTTAGATGACAAATTGATGTCTAGGAAGATGACCTTTTTTAGACGTAGTATTTGTTATTTAAATCTTTGATGTAACTCACACTTTGCCTGCTACGATTTAGGTACCATGTAATAGAGAGTGAGCTCGCTGTCGTATACCAGATGCATTTTTAGAGTTCATGCTGCTTCTGAGGATTTCCTAACAGAAAAAATATAACCCCTTGTACGACCCCATAATCGAAACCGTGAACTCGCGGGCGTTCCGAAGCCGGTACAAAAAATGCCGTCTTAAAATGTAATGTAATAGTATTATAATTTTATTCAAAGAATATAAATAGGTCTTTAAAGAGCAGCGATAGCTCAGTGGGGAGACCAACAGACTCAATGCATAGGTTCGAACCCATGTCGCGCACCTCTGACTTTCGGAAGTTATATGACTTCGAAATTATGTGCGTATTGATTGACAATTATCGCCTGCTCCGTGCCTCGGAGAGCACATTAAGCCGTCGGTCCCGGCTGCCATGAACATGTATGGCAGTCGTTATTGGGAGAGTGTCGACACAAAAGATCCCACTGGGTCGAAGTGTCGCCGGTCTGCACTGACTGGCCCCCACATAAGATTAGATAAGATAAAAGGCAGGTAATTTTGACATGTACCCCGGTAATCATGTTTTGGACGAGTAAATGTTCGTGATACATTTGTGATCTTCTACTAGTTGCATCAGCCAATATTATAAAATATACAAAGGATTGTACAAGTATTAAAATAAATGATCTCTGAGACATTGCCAAGACAAGTGATTAGGACTACAATATCATCTTAAAGAGTCTCGATGTTTTCTAGTGGAAAATAACAGAGATTACGTTTTAATCAAATAATATTAAATTTGTTTGTGTCGCCACTGTTTGAATACGGATCAAAAGATTCTCTAGAATTGATAACATCGTTTTTTTACGTTCACCGTACAAGCTGTTGCTATAACAAATTATCTTAGGGAATAGGCTTGTGCTATGCTTGAACGGAAGAGGTACTATGAGAAAAGCGGTAATTCAGAAAAAATATACCTATTGTATATCAATATCTACTCTTCGTAACCTAAAAATCGAAAACTATTGAAGTGGCTGTATGTAAAGAGAAACGAAAACTATTGAAATTGTCGAGATCTATATCTTTATTACAAATACTATGGAATATTATTCGCCGAAATACAAATTGTATTTGTTATGCTTCTCTGCGTGTCCATTTAATTAATCTTAAAAATGGCTAAACGGCTCGTGATGACACTTTCCACATAGTTAAAAGCTACGAGCTAGTTTGATTATCAACGGTATGTGATGACTAATGAAACTATCTCGGTATCTATTGTCTATTTGCACTTTAACATTGTTTATTAACATCACCAATGCTATCGTAATACTCGCGAGTGTCATCTGCACAGATCGCACAATAGTTAAAGCCAGTGTACTGAGTTTTAAGGTTTAAAGGTCTGAGTTTTAAAATGCATACACAGCTGCCTCGTTGGTCCAGTTGTAGTGTATACGACTGCGGATCATGAGGTCTCGGGTTCGATTTCCGGGTCGGGCTTGGAATACGTTACTAAGATTTTCCGTCAAGAATTTCTTAATAGCAATTTATTAAGAATTTCTGTCAAGAAGTTCTTAATAAGCCCGGAGTTAGGAAGTTGGCGGTGTTTCACCCCCGTGCGTCGGCAAGCACGTTAAAAAGTGGGTTCCGGCTGTCATGAACATCTATGGCAGTCGTTATTGGGAAGTCAGCACACTCAAATATCCTGACGAGACTGGTCTAACCATAGAATGATGTTATCCTTCTGGGTTACGGCGGTCTGATGGCAGTCGCTCCATGTAAAAAATGATATTCAGCTAAATCTCGTTAGACCAGAAATAAGCGGACCCTGGCATAGGCTGGGATTAATAATCGCTAGGAAGAAGAAGACATATATATTTCTTTAGAGTCAATTGCCTTGATTTGATCCCTGATTTTTTTTATATTTAAAGTATGTTACTTCTTACAACATTAGTTATAAGTGCCATCAAAATCAGTTCAGCCGTTTTAGAGATTAGACGGAACAAACAGACAGACAGATAAAAATTTTCAAATTACTTTTTTTAATGTTGGTACCATTTATACTTTCATATGCATTTAGTAAAAAGCTGTTATTTTGACATTAAAAACAGACACTTCAATTTTATTTATTTCTATAGATGTTTCCAACGATGAATGTCGAAAAGTTTTAAATTATCAGTTCAATATTAATGACGTGGGATGGATGTCTATACATAGTAAGGAAGCCTCTTACGCCCTGATTGTGGTCGCCATACAAAAACCTTTTTATCCATCGATTATGTTGTTTCTCATGATTATATTATACTCAATTTTCACTTTGATTCTCTGAAAACTGTGTGCGCATATGAAACTACTTTATTTTTGGTCTTACGTGGAATAAAGCCAGCGGCCTACATGTTGCTGAACGGTAATCGGCTCATAGATATGACTGTGTTTCTTTAATATTTATTCAGTAACCATGGAAGATATATAGGTAATAACACAAAGAAAAAGAAGCTATATCAGGGAACATAGCCAAACCACTACCTACCGTAACGGGACCGATAACAGGAAGAATTTTGAGTCCTTTAGTAAATCTGCTTGGTAACTGAAATATAATAGTGGTATCAAACCGGTCGTAACCAGCATCAAGAAGACAGATCTGATTAATAAAGAACTAACATTAGGAGAGAGGGGAATGACTAACTAATATAGTGGATGAGATGGTGAGTGTCTTATCGATGGCTTAAGAAGCTGGTGACTACAATCAGGATACGGCTTGGACCGTATGACATGACTGACATCAAGATAGCAAGTTATTATCAAAAATTCGTTGTCTGCATGATTGTTTTAAAAATAGAGTTTATTGTTTTACTGATTTGACGTAGAACAGTGTACTCGTGATAATATGTGATGCAATCTAGTCTTATTATTACTGATACTAGTGTAGTGGAAGATCATTTTTCTGACCATGGTGTAACAGACTACCTGACTCTATATTTACACCTGTATCTTGTTTTAAACAGTAGATAATGTATTGTGTACAAGAAGCCCGCGCAAATTGATTGTTCAGCATTAATTGCCTCTTCGTAGCAACTGCAATGACTGATCAGTAGGTAGCACTACTGCAATGCTGGTGTTCTATACTGGTCAGCCAAGCAATAGAGCTTTATAGTTCTGATTGCTCGCACAACAGCACGGACGACGCGCGTCGCCGTTGCCAACACGTTTTCACGGTGTTGTTGTGGGTTAAATCTTGTTTTCACGCTGTTGTATGGACTAAATTATATGGTTATGTATGGTTGAGTCCCATGCAGAACAATTCATATTCCAGAAATGATGGTTTGGTGATAAGGTGTTGATAAGGTATTGCAATTAAATGTTTGTTAGGTTCCATACGGTTTAGATCAGGAAATCCTAGTGCTAATCTTCTTTCACATTCACGGACACAAAACAACTCTCAATAATTTGTGATATGGCACATAAACTTTCCATATAAAGTGACATCACGTCTGGGGACGTATTGCCACACTACACAGTTTTAAAAGTATGTGTTGTGGCAGTAACGGTCACGAACGTAACCGCCTGTAGGCGGACATTCATACCAAGCGAATTCTAAACGGTGTTACGGCAGGAGTGTTTGCTGTGACTGTAGCGGTCTGTATTTTAGCCTAAAACGGCACATAGTCATATCCTTCCTATAAATGCTATGGGAAATAGTCGGCCGTAGACGGATTTTTACTTTTAGTGTATTTTAAATCGCCGCATACAGGCGTAGTGCCATATTATGAGGGTCACAATTCACGTCTCTCGACGTACTGTCCGGGAATGTGTTAAAAATAAAACTAAAATTATTTATGTGGTTTTCCTTACAAGCGATAAGAATTTGACATCATTCGTAATGCTAATGTTAAATCTCTAAGTTAATCTCTAGTACAATAAACGACTAAGGACTAGGCATGGAATTAATAAGTAGCTGTTCGTAGAACTTATTATATTCCATGGAACTATGCTATTGAGAACCACCGTTTGAATAAAAAACAGATGAGATGAAAAGTTTAAATAGTCTTATTATTTTGAAATTAAACAAACTTTATACGGATTTTATCGCATTGTTTATTTTTTATAAAACACTATTATTACATAATTTTGAAACTTTAAACTACTATTGTTAAACACTTTTACTAGTTACTTTAAGTAACTAACTGTAAGTTTTAATTTTACACTTTCCCCGATGTTTTGGTTGCTTTCCAGCAGCCATGGTCACGGGGAGACTAAGATGGTAGTTGTCAAAATGTTCCAGTGTAGTTATTTCAAAGTACCCTTAGTAGTCCATAGTCTTATTACTTAACAACCCATGTACCTATATTTGCAATTGGAATAATAAATAAATTAAATAAGTCTCAGTAATTGCACGTGCATAAGGACATGAACACAGCTAAAATAAGTTGTTTTACGAATATGATTATTTAGGATTTTATATACCTCTCTCTCTTCCTAGCTATATATCCCACATGGTGGTGGAATCAGCTTTCCTTATTTTTCCCCTCCACTTCGCTCTGGTTTCGACATCATCGTCAGTACCATTGCATTCCCTCTTGTCCTTTAGCACTACACTTTTCCACCTTGTCTTAGGTTTAGGTTTCCGAACGGGGCGGTCAAGCTGTAGTGCCAAATTGCCGACGTAGTCTAGTAGCCTTCTTTTCACGTGACCATACCATCTCAGCCTACTCTCTTGCATCTTGTCGGCGATGTCGCGTACATCGAGGCTTCCTCGCACGTACTCGTTGCGGTTTTTATCGATCCTGATTACGCCGCACATCCACCTCAGCATCTTCATTTCAGCAACTTGGATGGTATGCACGTTCTTTTGGGTTGCAGCCCATGTTTCGCTGCCATACATAAGGACTGACCTTATAAAGGTCTTAAAGATCAAACCGTTTGACAGACATCTTCTTGTTGCAGGTGACACCAGTTACTTCTCGCCACTTAGCCACGCGGCGGCTATTCTGTGTTGAATGTTGCGTTCTAAGTCCTTTTATATACGTATGTATATTCTTAAGTAAGTATATGAGCGATAAAACTGTATTTATAGCTAATTGGATACTCCTACATTCGCTAGGTACATTATTGACTATTAAAATGATTTACTTTTACGTGTTAAGGCAAAGTTAAGGCAAGTTTTTATTACTGAACAAATATTTAATACGTTAAATTGCGTACTTATACTAACTACTAATAAATTTTGCTGTGGATTTGTTTTTTACTTACAATGCAAAGATTATGTTTTTATAATTAAGATTGTCTGTATGTCAGTTTGTTAGGACCAGCCTCAGCCTATAATTTCAGTCACTACATATAAACACAAGATGAATACTATGCACGTCTAGTTATAATGATTAGAATTGTCTATTTACGGGAGCTGAATACTATGCTAGGATTTTAAAATTGTTGTCTTCAATTGGATCTTTTACCCATAGTACAGTTCTGTTGTCCGGTTAAGTAAAAAAAAAGGAAAATTTGTTGTCTTGGGTTCAACTAAAAACCATCTAATTCTTGGTAGAATACATAGTTGGCGTATTGTATAGTCTGCGCGGAAGAAGGGGCAAGTCACAGGAAAAAGCTAGTATGTACTAATCTCGTATTCTATTAAAACTTCTGCTAAGTCTGAGAGGGTACAGAGCGGCAAAATTATTTTTTTATACTGATATTTAATTTCGTTTAATTATAGAGACTACTACAAAATATATTTTAGCTTAAACCTACTTGATACTTCTGAGTATCAAGTAGGTTTAAGGAGCTTTGAAGAGCTCAAGCGAGTTGACCTTTATTTGAAATTTTACGCAATAGCTGTTCGTAAACGGTATAGACTACAATAATCTGATATGGTTCTGTGAAGAGAGCTACCCAACCCACAAAGGTTCAAGGCGCCTAGCAATTTTTCGATATCAATAAATGCGTCGTAAAAATCCTCAATACTATTTGACGTAGGAACTTTGTGCTGGAACTTTCTAACACAACAGTTGTCTGGTATTTCACATAATGTAATGTAAAGTGAACATTAGGATTAACTTATTGTAATAACATGTTTTCATTAACCAGTACTATAATAATGCGTAATATTGCTCATCGTTTTGTTATCTTGAGTGAGATAAGAACTGCCTTGTTTGTTTTTTTAAGAAAATAATTGTTGTTATTACTTTTTCTAATACATCTTATTCTTGCCGAATACAATAGAATACCACCAAATATCCGCTACTACAGACAATAACTTGATTTATGTAATAAATCGGTATATTAACAGCGTACATTTGTATGTGTGTAAACATTTACAAAATTACAAATATGTGCAGCATTCACATAGAGACAATTTAATATACTTAAGGCTCGATTTCCAATCGTCACATAAAAGTTATTCATAGGATAAAGTCGGTACTTCAAGCGTAAACAAATTACAAAAGTCAGTTTTGTAAATAAAATAGTTTTTTTTTAAATTTTGTGTTTAATCAAGTTATTATTTATTTAATGGATAACTTTAATCTGATGATTGAGAAAGAGCTCAATTATCTCAGAAATGTAAAAAAAATTACAGTGATTAAAAAATAATTATGTAATAATGAACAATAATGTATCATATAAAATATTATAAAGAGTCATAGGCATACAAACTTAAAAACAATACTATACATACAATTTCAGATCAGACTTTGAATTATTGGTAATGATTAAGATATGAGATAATTGTAAAGATTATAGCCGTTGTCAGAATAATTCATCAAACTAAATATACCCACATTATTGACTGTCGTACGATGGGAGAGTTTTTATTGTACTCGTAAATATATTAATCCCATAAGTTTGCATGATTGTGGCAACGCTGGCTGGTTAACCACACAAAGCGTTTGATGTGCGCTATCACCATTACTCTAGCACAGGCGTCTATTGAAATGATTATGTACATTTGAAAGCAACGTAAACACTTTACTTAATTTAGCAGCGCTAGTGAATGCTGCGGTCGGTCTGGCAGAGCGAAATTGGGTTTTCTGCTAACATTCTCAGTAGCAGCATGGACTCCGTTGTTCTGCTCGGTAGACGATAGTAGGCTCGCGATGTTTTATGTAAGCCATAAAAGCAAATCTGGCAAAAAAATTTGAAATTCATGCCTGCCTTTCGGAGATATAGGCGTGAGCCTATATATATAATTTGGTAGGTGTAAATGTACAACCACGAGATTTAATTACATTCTGCTACTGTTTGCTTTGGACATCGGAGTGTTTCAATCGATAGTTCAACCAGCGCGGTGGGTCATGCTTTGATTCGCAACAAGGTAAATACCAATATAGGCAGCCTATGTTTATCTTTAGGAGATAAAAATATAACGTGTTCTGCGTATAACGAAGCTTCACAAACGCTCGTACAGATAATTACTATATTTTTTTTATACCGCTAAGATGGCAAACAGCCTATTTGACGTCTAATTGTTTGCGGTTATCGTAAGCTACGTACGGGTGGAGCACCAGGTAAGGCTAGCAAGCTTGCAGATCACTCGCACGTTGCCAGCCTTATAAGAAACCCTCGGCCTCTTCTTGAAGAGACAACAGTATGGGGTATAATGTTGTCTCTAGGAAAAGACCGTTTACATTATCTGAATGACTTCCTTGGTCTTTACGCCCTAAACGTTTGTGGGAAAGAAGATGGGGAGGGAAGAATACACTCAGACATTACGGCATCGTACCTGCATTTAGATAAGTTTATCGTGAGATGATATGTACGTTTTTCAGACAAGGTTATCGTGTGTTGGACTTTGTACATGCATAACTTCCTTTTCTGGAAAGCGTTAGTTTAAGCAGATATGCCTCTCTATACTTACACTAGAGCAGTAGAGTGTTGACTAGAGTTCTGGGGCTTTTGTGGGATATTATTAAATCCTATAATTTTAAGAATAAAGTATGGTGTCAAGTATTCCTTTGTCAAGTTAACTAACGCTGTGACCAAATCCCATTACGGGGGTGCATACAGTACCTAAAGAATGTCAACGACTAAATACTTGAGTTCATGCTGGCCATAGGCTTAGTCCTACGCCTACGGCCAGCAGTACTTAAAGGAAATTTATTATGTCTATTTCATGTGTAATAGGCCTTATCTCTTACGGTACAATGATAGAGCATTTTTAATTTTCTTGGCACATGGGAAATACTGTTATTACAACGTAATAGGTAGCCGACTTACAGAATAATACTTTTTACAGAATGTGTTAAGAGCAGCTATTTTAATAGATAATTATTAAAATAGAAACAAATATGCATTAAAAGATCCTTCTTATATTATTACCTCCAGACAAGAATTTGAAAGATTTTTGATTACGACTTATCGTAAAAATGGTGACAGATAACGTCTACCCGTTTAAAAGAATAATGAAAAACAACGAAAACCATTATATTCTTCTTACAAGAATAATCGCAGGTCAACTATCGTGGTGTTCATTAATTTCAAGCCAACGTTGCACTTTAAATCACTGAGTCAGCTAAGTAACCAAGTGATTCAGTGCAAACTGAACGAAGATAAAACCCTATAAATATTTTTTTATTGCATACTGCGTAGTACAAGATGTCTGTCATCACAATTTATGTTATTGATAATGTTACAACAATATAATTATGTTCTAACGTTCTATCACTATTTCAATTATCACAACCAAGCTAATAGCGAAAGGGACAGTTATCTTAAAGGTACTTAAGTATCTTATCGTATCTTAATACTCAATTTCCGAGAGTCATTTAGCGTACATTAGGTGAACCATGCAAACAATGTAATCATTGAGATAAGTTTGGAAGCCGCGAACAAATGCCACACGTGATTGTATTGCGTAATTTTGTCCTAACTGACCCTGGCAATGAGATCTTGGAATTAATATTGGAGGTAAACTTTACGAGAGCGTGGTTTAGTCATACTTACCTAAATCCCAATCGTATTTTTTTAAATATCAAATTGTTTATTTACGAAGGCGCACAATTTTATAATAAAATATCGTAAATTATAGGAAATCGAAGCTCATTTAATGCTTTTAAAGGGAATAAGCACAATCCTTTGTCGAAAACTATAGCTAATGGTTATTAGTGAAATACAATAATATTATTTTCATATAAGTGACTAACTCTGGGAATTAATTATTTCAACCTAATTGGCTTACGATGTTAAACGATGAAGTGGTCGACGAAAAAGCATGCTTGCCTATTCACACGCAACTTGAAGACTCCCAGAATGTACACTTCGTGAAACAGAGTCAGAGGCAAGGAATTCCACACCCTTGGCAGTACGCATAATAAATGAATATCCAACGCTCTTTGTGTGTATAAAGACCCCAGTACCATGTACCGGTGGCGCTAAACTAATTTTTTGTATTAGTAGACTGATGAACTGAGAATTGAATTGTGTAGTTTCTTACGCATATATATTCTCTTCTTATGCTTAACACTAAATTACAGGCCGTTGTCCCTGGAGTAATGAATCCTACTAAAATTAAAGATATTACGGTTTGTTGAATCAGGCTGATTGTATGTTGGCTAAACAAGGTATGCTAGCATGCAATTGTGAGGTAGTCACTAATATACATACAGTACTTATGTGAGTTTAGCTGATGGCTATTGGTAGGTACTCTTTAAGGTTTTTGCTCGCTGTTTTTTCATCTATAATTGTGAGACACGTTGCTATTCCTATCTTATTCAGTCTTAAAATTTTTCTTTATAACTGTTTTGTCATAATCGTCAACATGTCTTGTAATCTCAAATTCGTTACGTATGTTAAACTCTCCGCTCTGGTTTACCATTATATGCATGCCTCCGATGTGTGGGTTAATTTTGATCTGGTATACATACATGCATCCCTAGTCTTACATCTTTTTTTCTAAGAGGTTGCCAGGCGTGGTTTTACATCTCGCGTAATAGAGGATAATCATACTGACGTCTATCGAGGACAGTTCCAGACTTCAGGATGCTATTGAGAGTAACTTGACAGAATTGACTTAACAAAATTCAACATTTTAGTATCGAACCCGAGGACTCGTGCAGAAGAGAGGTAGAGAACCACCAGTTACTTGATTACAACTGGATTTAGATGCAGTTTTAATTTTTTTACAATTCTTAATTATTTTTAATCGTTTCATATAAGCATTGTGCCTGGAATGCCAGCGTTCTCCGATGAACTATTAAACACATTAACGTTAATGTGTTCATTTATATCTACTACCTACTCAACCTTAAGGCATCAAATTCACTATATAAATTATTTGTGTGAAGTGCCTAATTAAGCCTCTTGTACCCTATAGTTAGACCTCGTGAATAACGTAAATCCTGAAAATCACATTAAAATTAACGATTATTACCATTTATATTAATTGATATGGATATATTATTTTGCCACGACGAATATGTCAAACAAATATTAACTTACCCGAATTAGTATTATTCATAGCATATAGATGTGAATGACACTTATGGTAGATTATTATATTATTAGAGTAACCGAAAACATTTAGAAGAAACTGTTTTAAATACAATTTATTACTTTTATATTTTATGGAATGTTTTCTTTTTCTATCATCAATTCTTTAAATCTGCACGGCTAATGTAGTTTAAGTCTTGCCTCGCTTGTACTGCCGCCGGCCTAAGTGATGTGGGTACGATACCCACGCAATTTTTTAAGATTGATGATTTGTGGTTAGCACAATTTTTTGACTCATGTGGGGATAAATACCTATACCTACTATATTAATATATATATAAATAGTTTGTGGATAGCACAGTATTTTGACCCGTCCGAGTTCTTTGTTGGATGAAAGCTTTTGGCCGCAAGACGTGATATTCCGTAGCTTCCGCGAAAAGGTACCAGCCGAGCGCACAAGTATTTAGTGTGCCAAGTGAAGTTTTACTAACATATTATTAAAGTATATTTATTAACATTACATTTTATAATAAATGTAGGTTAAGTCGTGGGCCTATGCAGCCTGAGATAAATAATAATTATTAGGTATTATTTGTGTACGTTGTTTCAATGTACATATGTAAAGTCTCAGGCAACACAATAAGCATTCCTAGTGCGGATGCATTTATTACAAAAACAACATCGTATGATATTATGTGACTGTGTTACAAATGTCTTTTTGAATTTGACACATATGACTATAGATAGAGTAGTATTGCTTATAAGAGCTTGCTTGCTTGTCGGCATGATTTAGCGCTTTAAGCATTTTTTTGTAGCCGTAGCTCAGCATAGATTATTTATTTGTATGAGTGAAAGTGCCTTCTGCTGCCAATTATTTGATGACGATACTAATGAGCTGACGTTATCGGCACGATTCATATTGTTACCATACTTCGCTCGATAAGTAAAGAGTTCTGTAGAGTCACGTACCTCCTCCATTCCTTTGATTTCATCAAATTTCAATACTGGTCAAGTTCAGTTAGTTTCACATAACTGTGTGGTACTACGGCACTCTCAGTGTGCAAGGTGAATCTTCGCTTTCCCGCTTTATGACAGCAATGGTTTTCGCAATTGATATATTTAGTGTCACAAGGAACCGCAGGCCACGACGATATACCATCAGGCAGCCCTTAAGTTTGTTTGCCATATATATCACACTGACTGGCTCCGTGCGCAGCGGTAGTAAATGTGACTGCTGTGCACGAGGTCTCGGGTTCGAAGCAGATTTTTCTATCAGTGCAAGAAGTCAGGAAGTTGCTAATGTTAGACACACATGTGCCTTAGAAAGCAAGTAATGTCGTCGATCCTAATCCTGAACTCTCTCCGGTCGGGTTGGACTGCCATTCTAGCGGATCATAAGAATGAGGGAACAGAGAGAGCACTTGCATTTGCGCACACACTTATGCACTGTTATACCTATACAGGTGTCCAGGCTGCGTTAAGAACGGCTGCCGTGACCGATATTAATCATTCTGTTTAGTCTGGAAGACATTATTAGTAGAAAATAGAGGCTATTATTCTTTCATTCCCTGTACATTAGACAACATCTTAGTAACCTGTCTGTTTGTAAATACGGGTGATGGTATCACATCCGCCTTACTGCAGTAATACATTATACACACACACAAATGTCATAACATTTATCACTATGTAACAGATACATATGTACAAATACCATGTTTGATGTCAGATAACTATTTTTGTTAATATGTACGTACGTATGAGGCACATGTCACTGCGCGTTATGTGTGAGCTGTGAGATATGGAAAGTACGTAGTACTTTCGTTAGAAAATTGACTTCATTTACCTTCATCCTTGTTTTATGATTGGGATTCTTGTTGAGATTATATCTGTAAGTTTAACAGTTACAAAAATACTTGTATTCTTGTTTCATCTCTCGTAAATTTAATTTTCGTAAAGATATCATGTGATTCTATGTACATACATATTCGAATATGCACATTCTTTTCGTGACAATTCCTTACAAACACTCTTGAGATTAAGTTTGGACTAAGTTTTAAGTTGTGCTGTTAAAGTATACTACGTAACACAAAATCACGTCATACAAAATTATAATCACATCAAATTATCACTGATTACTCTACCGGCTTAAATTGCGATCGTTGCGCGAATAAGCTTAATACATTTTATCAAAGGATGAGTTATCTATTGTTTCAATTACCAAGATCGACTTGCGTTTGACAACAATCCTACTTGATGTAAAGCAACGATATGGTTGATGGTAGGACACGCTTGTCTAGGAGTTACTAGCTTTCATTGAAGTCATAATAATTGTATTCACCAAGTAACAGAGATACAGGTAAGAAGTAATGATGTGAGAAATACCATTATGAAATATTGAATTTTAGGTACCTACTTTTACAAAAGTCGCCTGTAAATTTATACAAGGTGCTAGGTGTGAAATGTAGGTGAAATACTAAGTACCTACAAATTTATGAAAAACAATGATATGTTATGTCGTAATAAATATGCATTTATAAACTTTTTTTCTTGTATAATCAAAGACTTTCTGCTTATTCTTGTTCACATTCGTACATGCTTTGTTTTATTTCCTTAAATCATATTGAATGTACTTACGCTTCATACACTTCATACATACGAGTCCTTCCGATGTGCCCTGTCCAGCAAATATGGGAGAATGTTCGCCGAGGTTTTCCTCTCTAGAACTACGATCTTGAAGTTTATACTTTACCTATATACATTAAACTTAATACACGTGATATTATGTAGTCAAATAAATGCAGACTTGTTTTCTTTCAACTATTTAATAAAACTGTATGAAGTCGTCATAAAATAAATGACTTTGTCAATGTAATTCGCATCTTGGTAACAATAATAATAATAATAATAATAAAAACCATTTATTCTCTCTCACAAGGTTTTCTTATGCTAGTTTACAGAAATGCCATAATAAATCAGGTAACTTTGTGAAAGACTGGTGCCTGAAGTAGGTTTAAAAAATCCTGTAATTACAGGTCACCAGGGCCCTCCCGCAGCAATGAATCTATATAAGGCTAATTCCGTATAATTATGGCGTTTAAAACAATGGAATCGAGACACAATAAAATAAAAAAGAAAAAAAGAAAAAAGAAAATGTATTAGAAAACCGGAGCCCATTTCTATGTGTGTAGTGCGTGTGTTTGAATGTGTATATTTCGTGTTTGGAGTGTGAGAGCTCATGAGAACTCATGTGAATGTGAATGTGATAGGGAGGTGCGAACCTCATCATAGGCATAAACTAACTGTAGGGTATTATAAGGTTCTCAGTAGCCTGATAGTCTAAGTTTTTAAGGTACTTGGTAATCGATGTTTTACATGCTAATTTTAATTGAGGGTAAATATTTAGGATTTTATTTAATTTATTGTAGAGGTAAGGACCCATAAAGCAGAAAAATCGCTGTGTGTGGGATGAGTTGAAGGTTTTGACATGGCAGACTGTTCCTTTTCGACGCTTATCTCTGAGTAAGTTCTGATCATATCGCAATAGGGAATGTTTTTTTAGGACCGTATGCAGAATAAAAGTTTGTCTAATAGTAAGAACATCCCACTTTTTGTAAAGATCTATAGTGGGGAAGCGGAAAGGAAGACCAGCGCCCACTTTGAGAATCGCTCGCTGTGCTCTCTCAACTTCAATAAGATGGGATTTGGCTGCACCTCCCCACGATGTTATACAATAATCAATGAGCGATTGGCAAAGGGCATAATAGACCATCTTGATAACTCGATGATCTGCTAAGTGACGTAGAGCTTTAAGAATGTAGATTAGTTTTCGTAATCTAGTTACAAGTATGTTTATGTGAGGCTTAAATGTCAAAAATTGGTCTATAGTAATACCGAGATATTTTATACTGTCGGTCCTTTGAAGAGTGGGGCATTGGTTCAAGGAGAGATCAGGAATACATGTATTAGCGGAAATAGTAAGATGTGCTGGAGGTAAGAGGTTTGACCTATGTGTAAAGGCAACATATTGAGTTTTTGATACGTTAAGGGTCAAGACATTGAATTGCAACCATTGACACACCTTATCAAAACCCTTTTGTGCAGTGTTAAAAACCTCTTCCCAGGAATCACCACTAAAACAAAGGGCGGTGTCATCTGCAAAAGCGATTATTTTACCTTGATCGAGTTGGAGCTTACAGAGATTGTTGACATAGACCAAGAATAATGTTGGCCCAAGAATACTCCCTTGTGGTATACCAAAGTTGACAGGGAGCTCATCACTTAATCTGTTGTCGATTTTCACTCTTTGCCTTCTGTCCGTCAAATAGTCCTCCAACAGTTTTAAGGGAACTCCTCTTACACCAATTCTGTCTAGCTTATGTATCAGGTGCGGGATAGAGACCGTGTCGAAGGCTTTAGCTAGGTCAAGGAACACCGTTAAACATTTTTTCCTATTGTCTAGACCTGTTATGACAGTATGTAAAAGCTCGTGTACCGCGTCATTGGTAGACATACCACGCCGAAAGCCAAATTGTGCAGCTGAAATGAGATGGTTTGACTCCAAGTATCTTATTAACTGCCGATTAATTAGTCGTTCCAAGATCTTAGACAACGTCGGTAGTATTGAGATGGGTCGGTAATTTCCGACACGGTCCCTATCGCCTCCCTTATGGATAGGTTTAATCACCGCAGTCTTAAATGCCCTGGGAAAGACACCTGTTGACAACGCTAAATTACAGATGTGGACAATTGGAGATACAAGATAGTGTACATACTTTTTGATAATTTTGCCAGATACTTGGTCTATTCCCACAGCACACTTGTCCCTAAGGTTTTTAACGAGAAGGAAGACTTCCTCCTCGTCAGTGGGTAAGATAACAAATGAATTGAGGGGAGCTGACGAAGGATCATCGGCGGTTATTGGTCCGCGTTGATTAACTGAGATTATACGTTCAGCAAGGTCTTTCCCAACTTCAGCAAAGAAACCATTTACGTTATTCAAGCTCTCTTGTTGATTATTGCATGTTAAGAGACAAGAACATTGGTCTTTTGGTTTATTTGAACCGCTTATATTTTTGATAACCTCCCACAGTTGTTTTTTGTTACCTCTAGCATTTTCAATCTCATCTCTCTCATAAGTATGTTTTGTTTTTTTTATAAGGTGGCAGCAAAAATTCCGATAGCGTTTATAAGTAACCTTCAAAGTCTCATTATCAGGATCACGTTTCAATTTTTTGTAAAGATTGTCTCTGTTCTTCATGCATCGCAATAATCCTTTAGTAACCCAAGGCTTCTTTACCCGTTGCCTTCTAGGAGTATTAACCAGGCGAGTGTTTTCTTTAATCGCAGTGGTTAGGTGTGTCACTAGATGGTCAGTGGCTTCGTTGACATCACTACACTCTAGAATAGTTTTAAAGTTAATTTTGTGAATTGAATCGTCGAGGCGTGTGAAATCAACCGAGTATGTTTCATTATTGCAGTAGACTGGACGGACTTTAGGACTAAAGCTAACAGCTACACATTCATGGTCAGTAACTGAAGACTCAAATATAAAGCAGGTCGCGCTCACTTTAGATTTAATCATTATATGGTCCAGACATGTGCGTCCGTGTGTAGGGATAGTAAAACCAGGGAGCATGGAATGACTCGCAAGGACATTTAGGTAGTCAAATGTTCGTCTATCGGTAATATTCTGAGTTATATCGATATTTATGTCACCGCAAAGGAAGATATTTTTATATGAAGTTAATTTAGAAAGGAGTGTATCAATAGAATTTATAAAGTTACTGGTGTTTGATTGGCCTGGGGGGCGGTAAGTTCCAATTATACAGGTGTCCCGGTCTAATTTTAGGAGAAGACAGTTGGCGTCAATAATCTGAGGTTCTTCATGAGTTACTTTAAGATGTTTACTGTAATAGATTACAACTCCTTCATTTTGTGTTTTGTGGGAAGTCGTTGTTACGTAGTTATAGTTGTCTAGTACAGGTATATACTTGGCAGAGGGAAGCCAGCATTCAGACAAGACTAATATATCCCAGGATAAATTTGATCTGTGGAGAAACGTAAGGAGGTTTGGCATATTACAATTAATGCTACGGATATTTTGGGCTAAGAGATTAAGAGTGAAGCCATTTACAGGTATATGTGTATGTATATCATCTATGTCGCAAGAGATTGTTTTTGCTATTTGTAGTGAATCAAGGTCCGAGTTAAAAGCTTCAATATTATGCATTACAATGATAGCTCGAAAAGTAATATGATAGATAAATGTCACGAGCTACACGTGACATTGAAGTATGTAAGTAAATAGATATTAAGCTCAGATCTCGTTCACACAATATAGTTATTCTGATAGAAAAGCGACAAGATATAAAAATTTTATACAAGTTTATGAGGTAACTAAGATGCCTAAAATGCACATAAAAGGTTCGCTTGTGTAATGGTTGGTGAGTAGGTGACAAATGTTGTGTATGTGTATGTAGTGGGGTGAGTGTGTTATTTGGCTGAGAAGGACTGGGGTTGCAACCTAAGCATAGCTTATAATATAGGCTAACATGCAAGACTAAACTACAAAATAACAACAAATTAAAAGAAATGAGACTATAAGACTTGACAAAAGCTACTAAATGAAAAAAGCTAACATAACAAGGTATTAGTCATATGACAAGATTGTCTAGGTCTGACTCAGAATCAATGCGCACCGGTGACGAGCCTTCTTCTTTCTTCGCATAGATTTTACCGAAGGCAGTCCATGTCGCAGCAAGCTTTTTGTCTCTAACGTTTCCACGAGCAATAAAAAAGAGTCTTCTCGCTTTTGCTGATAGGTACTCCGAAATAAATACTGGACGGATCGCGCCAGATATCTTAATATGCTCAGTGTTCAATTGAGAGTCTTTTGATAATCGTTTAGATCTATTGAAAGACTTATATAAGGAAATTACAGACTCCTTACGAAGGGATGTGGTAAAATCTACAACTATGGTTTCTGGTCTGGAGCGGTAGATATCTCTTATTTCGGCTTCCTGAATTGGAGTTTCAAATCCCAATGGCGAGCTGAGCTTTTGTATAATGTTTGTTAGGACCTCTTTATTTTCAGGTACTTGTTTAGGTATATTGCGAACCTCGATGGTAGTACAATAGGCTTTTTTTTCAAGGACATCGATCTGCTTTTCAAGATTCGTAACACGGTTTTTATAGTCTTGATTTTCTTTCTCCAAATTGAAAATCTTGGCGAGTAGTTCTTCATGCTTGGACGTAAGACTCCCGACTGATTGTTGAATCTGCTCGTTTTGTGACATAATAGTAGACAGAGTGCTATTTAATAGCTCGAATTTTAGGTCTAATAACAGCGCATACAGTATACCCGTATTATACAGTATATAATACGGGTTTTTCTATTGGCATGTACAATAGACCAACAATGCTAATGCAAATAGTGAAATATATATTTGCAAAGCCCACTTCACGTTAGTGTTTTTTGAAACTGATTCTTTATCTGGTTTAGCGGGACAGACGGGAATGCATGCGCAATGCCGAAAATGCAGATGCATGAAATTCAGGGTATAATTCTATTGTTAGGCAAAATGCTATTAGATCGTTATAAATAATTATAATTATGTTAACCAATAATAATATTATTTCCTAACCAACATCAGGAGTCTGAAAATGTCTCGGTGGATGTCAATAGGTTCGTTCTCCACTACGTAGGGTCTTAAGAAAACTGGTAGTTAAGAGTGAGTGTGAATATTCTTTTGGTAACCATTGGTATTCAATAGTTAATTATCGCTTTTTTATGCAACAAAGCTGGCAAACAAGCACACGGCCCACCTGATGGTAAGTGATCACTGTAACCTATAGACGCCTGCAACACCAGAGGCATCACTTGCGCGTTGCCTTTAGGAAAGGAAGTGGGAAGGAGAAGAAGCGGGAAGGGGGAAAGGGGGTGATTGGGACTCCGGCTTATTATAACGGCGAAGGAAAACACCATAAGGAAACTTGTATGTCTCAGAGTACTCCATAATGTTCTCGAAGATAATATGTAATATCTGCCAACTCGCACTCGGGCAGCGTGGTAGTCTACGGCCTAACCCTTCTCACACTGAGAAGGTCCCGTGCTCAGCAGTGGGACAGTTTATATACGGGGCTGATATTATTATTATTAACCCTTGAGGATACATGGATATGATGCTAGGTTGTTACCTAATTCAAATTTCAATAAGGGTCGAGCGTTATTGACCAAAACCAAATTTTAATTCCAGTACTTTCGGTAAACCCAAAGTCAACTTATAATAATTGTTAATTAAGGTTAACCCTTTTAATCAGCAGGGGATTGAGCCGTGTGGTTTTGCTGTATAATTAAAATATGAGATAAGAGGTTGAGTAGTTTATTTAGGTTTTGTAATATACACTTATATTATAAATGCGAGAGTAACTATATATTTGATATGTTTTTACGTCCAAACCTTTATAGCTATTTTGATGAAATGAATATAGTTTGAATATTGAGGAAGTCTAGGAAGATATGAATTTAAATTTATTTTATTTTAATATTGTCTCGAGACGCACAACGTCGCCCCACAGATCAATTGATCTGAGAGGCTAAGCAATACTTCCATTCTTTTACCCGTAGATAATTTTCGATGGCCACGTATCTTAAGTTAAAATTAAAAACAAATGCATATCTCTTGTTATGTCACCGTGATTTGGTCCAAAAGATACCCAATGCTCTTTAATCATAATTACTACACACATATATACAGCCTTGGCCAAAAGTATTAGGCACCCCCAATATAGTTATCACACACCTGTGCTATTTGAACAATTAAACAATATTCTATAGAACTGCGATACCGGTGTCATAAAACACTATTTAAGACAATAGGCGGCATTTTTTAAGCAGTAGTAAAACATCTGGTGCGTCAATAATAAAATTTTATTTTTCCAAAATTTATTTTTAATGTTTCGCCAGTTACCATTTGGAAGTCTTAATGTAAAGACAGTGCATTTGTGGTTTTGTGAATTAATTGAGAAGAAATTCATTTGAAAATGCCAAAACGAAACGAAATTAGTATTGAAAATCGTGTAAAAATTTAACTTTTACATGAGCAAGGCAAGACTCAAAAAGAAATCGCGAAGTTGGTGAAATGTTCGCGATGCGCCGTTCAATCTGCTATCAAACGTTTTGTTGAGACTGGCTCTCATGCAAATAAACCAAGAACAGGCAGAAAACGCGTGACTACTAGCCGTCAGGACAGAAAACTTATCCGAGAGTCTGTGAAAGATAGAAAAAAAACTTCTTCGGAGCTTGCTGTGGCTTTAACTGAAGAGACTGGACATCCCATAAGCGCACGAACTGCAAGACGAAGGCTAGTAGAACCCGGCTTAAAAGGTTGCAAAGCTAGGAAGAAGCCGTGGCTATCCGCAGACAATAAAAGAAAACGACTTGATTGGGCTCTGAGACACCAACATTTCACAGAAGAGGATTGGTCTAATGTGCTGTGGTCTGACGAATCAAACTTTGAGGTAAGTTTTTTTAGTGAAGTCTATACCACAATTACAACGATCATTGTTGTGTTTGTCTTCAAACTCAAATGTTATAAAAGTTTGTAATGTGTGCTTTTTTTTGGAATCTGCAGGTATTTGGAACACCAGGTGTGACGTTTGTGAGGCGACGCAAAGGCGAAGAATATCACCCAGATTGCATAGTACCAACCATAAAACACGGCGGAGGCAGTGCACAGTGTAATGATTTGGGGTTGCATGGCTGCGGATGGAGTCGGCAAAATGTTTGTTTGCGAAGGTCGCATGAACAGTGAAAAATACATTAATGTACTGGAAACTGCTCTCGTACCTTCGCTTTCGTGTATTTTTGGTGACACTAACTTAAATGGTGTGAAATTCCAACAAGACAATGCTCCGTGTCACAAGTCAGCTACTACGATGCGCTGGTTTACTGAAAATTGTATTGATCTGTTAGATTGGCCTACCCAGTCCCCGGATCTAAATCCTATTGAACATTTGTGGAGTATTTTGAAGAGAAAAATAAAAGAGCACTGGATAACATCAAAAACTGCTTTAAAAAACGCGTTAGTGCAAGAATGGGATGCAATTTCTCCAGAGGAATGTGCGAAACTTGTACGTAGTATGCCCCACAGAGTTGCTGCTGTCATAAAATCAAAGGGTGGCCCAACAAAATATTGATGTTTTTACAATATTCTAATGGAAATAAAGTACTTTAATCATTATAATTAGTTTTATTTCTCTCTAAGCCTGAAATATGCAGTAATTTATAGGGTGCCTAATACTTTTGGCCAAGGCTGTATATATAAAACAATAACTTATTTCATTAAAAACATATTAAAAAGGACATGTTGGTTTGGACTACAGTATTCAATAGGCTGTTGGTGTTACATGTATCCGGCTGGTGATAAAAAAATGAGAAACTTCTATATAATTTAGTTGAGATCTGCATAACAGTTGCTTTTTATACGATACAAAACATAAAATATCAATAATATTCATACATATTATTGTCTTTTATAGCCAATACAGAATAATACAATATATATATACAGAAGAAATTGGTGATTTACGAAATTTAGTTTAATTGGTTCCTGAAGTCCTTTATCCAGTATTTATATAATCCGTGGTAATAATACTATTACCACGGTATTTTGTATTAGAGATGTAACATAACTAAGAAATTTCTTGTAGATCCAATTTCAGCAGAATTAGTGCAAGCGGTTGAATTCGAGCTTGGAACATTAAGCGTCTTAGAAATTGATCAGGCACACTTTATCACGGAGCATGACAACGACAACTGAGGCGATGATTAAATTTCCTATTTACTCAAAAATATGCTAGACTGATATTTATTTTATACCTTTAATATAAGAATTATCTATTATTGTTTCTACATCAAATAAAATGATTGAAATTTTAAGCGATTTCGTATACAATAATAATTATGTTATTTTCATAATGCTTTATTCCTAGAATAGTTAAACACTAATTAATCCTTAATGAGCGTGATAGCGCAGAGGTTTAAGTAGTCTCCTTATCAGGGACATAGCAATCTCTATAGGTAATTCTCAAATTACACGAAACTATAACTAAAATCAAAGATGCTAGAAGAAAAAGCATAAAAAGCCTTTTTTCTCCTTCCTATTTCAATAATGATGATATTTCTACTGCAATTGTAATTTACCATATTAAATTAGAAATTAATTTAATATTTAGACCACATTCCAAATACATAAGAACATCAAAGTATAAAATTTAAAGAGATTATTTATACGAATACAAAAACCTATATTTACATTTCGTTTAGATGCTAGGCTTAGATATGGGGTTGAGATTTTGGTTATATGTATTATTATATATGTAAATGTAACCATGTAACTATTAAATTCAAGTATAATATGGTAGATAATTCCATTTCCGTTCTGGTATTCATTTTATAATACCATACATCCGTTGTTTGCTCATATTATTTAATATAGAGTTACGATACTACATCAGTAAGAATGCCATCGTTGTGTTACAACAGGTATATCTCATGACTCAGTCTTCGCGAAAACATTTTGTTTGGTTAAGACTTTACTACATACGTTTATCTTGGCAGCAGCCATTATCTAACGTTATCTGCGTTAATTGCTCTACATAGTATAAAAGGACAGGACGACAAAATTTCTAAACAAATGTAAACGAACGAGCTCATACGAAACATAAGTTGACAAACAATTTGTCTAGTGAATTAAAACGAATTTCGCGTTCAATGAGACATTAACAATAATCAAAATGAGGATCATATATTTACTTCTCCTTGTAAGTACATTTGAATATTTTAAGCTGGATTTGTGAATATATATATATATATATTTTTAAATTCTATATTTGATGCTGAATTTAAAATACATTTATTATATTCTTAATTCTATATTTAATTTTATGATGCTTTCGTGGTATTATTCCAGTTATGTGTAATGTTGCCGATTCCCAGATAATATGCTATTGGATTATTCTATTAGGAATTTCTTAGTAGCAATAATAAGTCGAAATCTGTATTCAGTAAACAATAGGCTTACCTATGGTTACTAATGGAGCTGTAATGCATCTCTGCTGTACCCTATAGGAAAAGAACCGTGATATAATGTTATGAATGTGTTAAAAGTTTAGATTTATTTAATGATATTATTACAGCGATGTCGCGAAAATATATTATTCTATATTATATTTAAATGGATATTAAAGAATAAATAACATATTTTATTATTATAAATATATAACAGCTATCTTTTTACTTTCAGGTATCAATGTGCTGCTTAGTGAGCGCGAAATATTTGCCTGATGAAAGCGCTTCGAGAGCGTTGCTGCGAAATGTAAGAGCGGTTTCAGACGAGTCAGATAATACAATAGAAAATCAAAGTAGTGATAGTGAGGCAGTTGACGATAACGACAGTAGTTCTGATGATGCTGACGTTGAGTCTTTAAAACTGCAAAGCCAATTTGCAGCAGAGCAACAAAAGTTTCAAGAACAAAAAGCAAAAGAAGAGCTTAAACTTCAAAAGCTATTAGAAAAGGCAGAACTTAAAAGACAACAACAATTGGAAAAAGAAAGATTAAAACAAGAAAAAATAGAAGCCAAGCTTTTAGAAGAACAACGTAAGCTCCAAGAGAAATTTGAAAAAGAAGAACTCAAGCGCCAAGAGAAACTAGTAAAGGAAGAACTTAAGCGTCAAGAAAAACTAGCAAAGGAAGAACTTAAGCGTCAAGAACAACTAGCAAAGCAGGAACTTAAACGTCAGGCACAAATCAGTAAACAGCTTGAAAAAATTGAAAAGAAAACACTGGAATCGGAAACAACGTTACTGGACTCATCAGAATCTGAGGAAGATATGGACTTTGAAGACATCTGGAAAAATTACATATATGAAAAGTACGGTCTAACATTAGCAAGTACAGAACTAGAAAAGGAAAATGCGATAAATAGATATGTCCAAGAAGAACTTGGTCTAAATGCCAATAGTACTAAAACTGAATATCGTCAAGCCGTATTAAATATAGTGTCGAATAAATTGGTTGCTGATTCAGACTCACAGAGTGGTTTCAAAAATTATTTGGTAAGTCATGTCAATGCTGTTTACATACAAAAATTACAAGCAGAGATAGAAAATAAAATTGCTGAGTTAGATAATGAAACAGCTTTATTACAAAATGTTACTTTGACGTGGGTCCCTACAGCACAGCAGACAATTGATGAAAAGAGAACAATTCTTACATCTATTGGACAATTCTTATCTAACATACTTCCTAGTTGGATTACTGGTGGAACACCAGCAACAAATGCTAGCTCTAATTCCTCATCTACTGGCGTTTCCGATTCTGCTTCCAATACTGGGTCTGCGTCAAATGATAATGGAGATTCTACTGCTGTTGGATCAACCAATATTGGATCGTCAAATAGTGAAAGTGGTAATGTAGGTACTGATTCAAGTATCTCTTCCAACACAAACGTAGATGAGACACCCAATATAGCTGATGGTACGTCCTCAGTTGATGCTGAATCAACCAATACCGTAGATTCCAATGGTTCTGCAGGATCAACCACAGATACACCTACACTTCCTAATGGTCCACTATCAACTGACTCCACGAACACAGCTACTACCATCGTTGATTCAATTAGTCAAGGTGCTGTAGCCACCGCAGACAGTAATGGATCAGCTTCTTCTGATTTTAGTTCAGTTACGGCTTCTGCTGTTGAAGGAGAAACTGTAGCTAATGAATCCAATTCTACAAACGATGCATCTAATGGTGCTCAAGCAACAGATGTCATATCAATTAATAATCCTTCAAGTGATTTAGGATCTACAGTTAGTTCAAGCGACTCTCAGTCTACAGACGCTGAAATCTCAAGTAGCTCGGCTTCTCCTAGTGCTGAATCATCAATTTCAACTGGCAATGTGTCGACCGGTACTGAAACATCTGTGACTTCCGAATCTTCTAGTACCGATGTTAATACTCAAGATTCCACCAATGCTGTTCCCGCAATCGATAGTGGATCAGATGTTACTGAAAACGCTGTTATACTTGATGAAGTGTCTGTAGACACAAGCTCAAATGCAGGCAGCGAAACCATTGCAGCTTCATCAAGTGACCCTATTTTGACAAACCCAGATGCAGCTAACGGTATTGCAACTGTTAGTGGTACACCTAATACAGCTGATTCAGTTGGCTCTGTTGCTGATGTATCCGAGATTATTCCAATCAATACTGGTGCCGATATTGTCGGGGAGACCACTGAACGTTCTTCTACTATTACGGTCTCTTCTAACTCGGACAGTTCTTCAGATTCATCTACCGTTGCCTCGGTGGATTCTACCATTAATGCTGCTGTAAATAGTGTTATACCTTCTGCTACAAACACGACTTCAACACCAGTTGATACCATTTCAAATAGACCTGTAATAACTTTTGACTCAGCAATTAGCAGCGATCCCAACACTATTATAAATACCGCTACTGATTCATCGTTATCAAACGTCGACACTACTGGCCTTGAAGCTACAGGTGACGCTTTAGGCGCTAATAATTCGGGTGCTGATTTATCCATACCTGCAACAACAACTATCGAAACTGGAGTTACACCCGCAGCTTCTGAAACTTCTTCATCTGCCACTAAAACTGCTGCATCTGAGGCCAGTAATATAGGTTCTGGTAGTTCTGGATCACCTATTACATCTGAGGTTATTTCAGTTGGTAAAGAAATCATTGTTGATACCGAATCTTCTGTGAATCCCCCTGTCGATCCAATTGCTAATG
Organism: Catocala fraxini; assembly: GCA_930367265.1. Taxonomy (NCBI): domain Eukaryota; kingdom Metazoa; phylum Arthropoda; class Insecta; order Lepidoptera; family Erebidae; genus Catocala; species Catocala fraxini. The sequence goes on from OV884042.1 coordinate 12,707,189, forward strand.
TTGTAGAAGAAACTACACCAAATGTATCTGATATTGTAAACGTTGAGACGTCTGGAGTGACTTCAGTTGACACTGCTTCTTCTGTCATTTCAAGTAATACTGTAGAAACTGTTACAGAGAATACAGGCGAAGGATTGACAACTAGCATTAATGTTCCTGTAGTTACTGCTATTGATTCAACGTCTCTGGCTACGGAAGTACCTGCACGCATGGCCCCCGTTGATACTGAAACTATTGCAGAAATCTCCGAGGGAAATTATTTGCCTGATCCCCCGATTAAAGGTAGGGCTGAAATAGCACCTGATGCGAGTTCTGTCAGTTCTTCTATAAATACTGCTATTGATACGCCTGCAGCTGGAAATGACGGAGCTGCAAATGACACAGTAAATACTGAGTCTGCAACCGCCAATGGTACAGTAACTTCATCCGTCCTCGCAGCTGATTCTACAACTGACGGTATCGCCTCCGTTAGTGAAGGGCTTGTAGTTGATTTATTTAACACAGATACCACAAGTTCAGCCGTAGTAGTTTCTAGCACAGACGAATCTGCAACTGTTGTAAGTGAAGCCTCTTCGTCGGGAAGTGACGCATCTTCAGTTGCTGGAGACGTTTCTGAGGCTGCATCAACCATCCATGTTGCCGTACCACGCGAAGAATCTGTAGGATCCTCGGCTGATGCCAATAATGCTGCCGCCCCTGTGACTGACGCGGTTGTACTTGCTACATCTGAAATAAATGCTGCCGCTGTTACTGAAGTGTCTCAAGTAGCATCAACAGAGCCTGCGTCCAATGGGGCTGAAACACATGCACCAGCTGCAGTTGAAGTAACTACTAACGTTGAGACTTCCGAGGCACCTGTCGAATTTGCCACAGTTTTAGATATTGATCTTGCATCTGTCAGTTTAGATAGTTCAGCTTTAAGTTCTACTGATCCCGCACACACCGCTGCAGCTATAAATGATGTACCTGTATCAGTCAGTGACGTTACCGTTGCTTCTGGAACAGAAGAGTCTGTATCGGGTTCGACTTTAGTTAGCACCAATTCAGACATTGTAAGTGAAGTTTCATCAAACACAGCCAATGCAGAGGTAATGGCAGCCACTCCTACTATTCCCGAAGAAATCGGAGCATCACTGTTAGAAGTAACACAACAATAATATTTCGGGCTTCAAAATGTGTTTTTATTTGATGTTAATTAGTTTAAGTTTATAAATTATAGATAATATTGCATTTCAAACCATTTGTTATTATTTTCCCTCTCACTTAAAATACTTACGTACTAAATTAGGAGAAGATTAATTAAACATATAAACAATATTCAGCCCTTTATTATCTAATGACTCTCTTAGTAACAACTTACAAATGTTTGGTTTTATTATAGGTATCATTAAATGGAATGCAATATAGAGGTAATTTCTCACAAACGTTCCCTATTAAAATAATTTCACTATAATATAATTTAAATAAAGTTAACGTAATATATTTACTAAAACAAAAACATACAATAACTAAGTAGCTACGTCAAATCCAGTACTTGTTGGCAGCATTAGGTGGATGCGGATAATTATGTTGTGAGAGCGGGTCAGGCACGTTTGGAAATGAGTAGGGATCGTTCATGTATTTGTACTCACTAGACAAACCCGCTAGACTCATATTTAATGAGTTATGAGACGGACTCCAGCTCGCAGCCGCTGAAGGATCCGCTGTAACTTTGGAGTAATCAGCAGGCACTTTAGGATATTCATTATTTGGTAAGGCTTTTCCGTATTCATCACCTGCAGGCTTTTCAAAAGTATCTTCTCTTGGCTCAATGATTTCTTCGCTATTTAATTTATCATCTCCCTCAGCTTCTTTGGATAAGTAATTGATTGGCTTGTTATAAACGTCACTGTTTGGGTATCGAGCGTAATCGTTTCTTGGAATACCACTATCCAATATTTGGCTATGCGGCGGGCCATTGGCGCCAGCAACTAAATGACTGAATGTGGAGCCGGAGGTACTTGGGAAAGCGGCGTTTTGGAAAGCTTGGTTCAAATGTTGAGATTGAGCCATGAGTTGATTGTAATTGGCATATTTTTGGTGATGCCACGAGTCTGGATGCTGTGGGTGGTGCTGAGATAGAGACGGTATTTCCCCAGCTGGATATGGGCATGGTATTTGCGGCATCGGTAGAGCCGAATAGCCTGCAATACCGGGACTTGTGTTTGATCCGGTGTGCTTCCGTAAACGGGCTCGTCGGTTAGAGAACCAGACCTGGAAAATGATAATTTAATGAAACAGGTAGTACGGGTTACTCCACTTGGATCAATAAGGAATATGTAGTTATAAGACATACTTGAATAGGCTCAAGTGCATTCTATGTATTTCTTATAAGAGCTGCGTAAACATTTGTGTGCATGAACATGGATGTTTGTCTTGGTCTGGGTGTTTCTATGTATAATATGTATTGTTACTTGTGTGACGCAAGTACATAGGTCTAGCTGAAAATAGACACCTAGAAAAAAAACAATAGCTAAGTTGAGCACATAATGATAAAAAATACAATAGAAAGATCTTAACAAATCTGTTTTTATCGCATTTCTTATGACATTTTGTGAAGTGACAATGGTCATCTACGTAGATTGGTTTTATTTGCACAAATTTGAAAGTCATAAGTAAAGGAAAACAGTATGACATTTGCACACATGTCACTTTAAATCTTTATTTAGTTACTGAAAATTTTTTTTTGTATATAGTGGTATTTCCCTTCGGTGTTTTTTTATAACAGAATATTTACTTTTTACCATTGAGCATGTAATAAAAAGTTACGTGGGAAAAAATAAATTCATCGTCTTCATGGCAGATATAATCTTAAAAAAATAATTGTTCTGAAATTTCCCATAAACATTTTCGTGGTAGGCGTGCAGCTCCGTAACCGTTAGTGCAATGGTAAAGACACGGAGACTAGTTAATCGCCATCTTATTTATAATTTTATTGCTTCTTTTCAAAAAGGACATATGTATAACTCAAATAATTTTTGTCCCTAACGTAGACGTTTTCAGGCGCCTGCCTTTAGTTGACACAGTGCGCTGTGCCTCTATTAATTGTGGGATAGGGATGACAAAAGATCTTTTAAGTACGGAACATGTATTTCATGTTTCAAGTTTAGCACTAACTATTAATATATGCGTAATAATAATTTATGACTTTAATAGTAATAGGATTATAATAATATGTGTAGAATGCCAGCGATCGGTATAATAGGGGTAAACCTATTATCATTTACGTATTTATCGATTTGCAAACTATTTGCTGTTACAGATTTTTTTTAAATGTTATAGTAGGCAAACGAGCAGACGGATCGCCTGATGGTAAGCGGTAACACCAGAGGAGTCACAAATGCGTTGCCATTTGCCGAGATATGTTCAATTTACGAATAGAACCAAGGAAACAACGGTTGGTAGTTGCTCAAATAACAATTTCACATTTAACACAGTAGTTAGGATATATATACACATATATCTGCGGTAAGGACTTAACTTTATGTGAAGCCTAATGATACTGTACTTGAGTAAGAAATCGAACCCAGAACCATGCGATCGGCTAGCGCGTACTTATGTCTTGGAACCAACAAGGCTGTCATAGTTAATAGCGCTCATAGATTCCCTTGCCTAAAAATATTTGATTTGTTGTTTCAACAACCATCCATCATTTACATGTATTAATGTGTTGGATGGTATCCGAAGCGTTACAATTTTTATAATTAGGTTAATAATTAAAAGCATGGCATTTTAATTTCAATTCAAATAGAACAAGTTAATAATAATTAATAATCGATAATCTAGTGAGATACCATTGGACTGCTACACAGAGGTCTTAAGAGAGAGAGAGAGAGAGAGAGAGAGAGAGAGAGAGAGAGATAATCTCGAAATGTGTGCGTATTAAATAATTAAAGTTCCAAAAAAAGCTGCACAAACATTTCACAGTTCCTTATACTGTACTTATGCATTTGTGAAATCTGCCAACCAGCATTGGGTCAGTGTGATACTATAGCGTAACACTTTCCATACTGAGAAGAGGATTGTGCTAAACTGACTGTTTATAAATATACATCATATACCCCCGAAAGCGTTGGCAGATGTAACTACACCTTATAATGGTAATACATTACTCCCATATTAAGCCAGCTACGGTTTATAAGTTCTACGTAATAAGGGATGATGCCTATTAACATTTATTGGACGCCGTGCTACAGCTCATGTGAAGGAGTCGCGTACATATCATTCCCAAACAAGGCAGCCAGCAGAGAAACCAGAAAATAGTATATAAACAGGGCTTATATTATATCTTAAGTTAATCTTAATTAATATATAAAGTTAATCTCTAGCCTGTATGGGGAGTATGGGAGTATGGGATTCAACTATGGGGAAGCCCATGCAAGTTTACCATCTCTATTATGCAATGATTAGAGAGTAGAGCATCCTGGCTCAGTAAGGAGGCGCTAGACTGATAGCTGAGGAGCGATAATAATAATTCCTAGTGCTGTCAGCAAAGCAATTATTTCTGCTTACCACCTACAAGGCTGTATGCTTGCGCCTTGTATCTTAGTTTTATAAAAAAGTATGCCATGCTAGGCATTACTGCCTTAATATTATGAATGCGAAAGTAATTGATGAGTCGCCTGTAGCTTTGAAGATCTAAAACTAGTGGTTATAGGCTACATAGGTTGCTTAAAAACGTGTATGTAGGCGGTAAGTGCGTTAATAGATAGGTTTGTTTCTTAAATTGCTTATTGGATAAGGCATTGGACTTGCCATTGTCATACTCGTGAATTCCACTTATTGCATTACTGCCGTGAACCCTCTCCGAACACAAGTAATTTGTTTAGTTGAGGGCTTAAGAGAATCCTACTAATTTGCGACAAAAATTGCACGAAAACTTCTTTAAAAAAGAATAATAATAAAAATAATTTAGCGTCTGGTAGGTGTGTTAAAATATTTTGTATTAGTGTGCTTAAAGTTCATAAACAGTATTAGATCAATAAATAAAAAGGCTGTGTAAATAGTACAAAGGTTTTCATAAACAATTGAACTTGCTTCGGTTCACCTTACCTGTATTCTAGCTTCAGTGAGTCCTGTCTGCAGTGCCAGCTCCTCTCGGGTGTATACATCAGGATACTGGGTTCGATGGAAGGCTCTCTCCAAGGCGTCCAGTTGCTCGCCCGTGAAGGTGGTACGCGAGCGACGTTGCTTCCTCTTCAGAGTCAGCCCCGGCTCTGAATCGATGTCCGATGAATCAGACCCTCGGCCTTAAGAAATATATATACATGTGTTTATTTATATACATTCTAACTACTACCAATAGAGCGATTTGGAATTCCAAGGCGTCAGGTATGGTATGTATATAAGTAATGCAATAATTTTTACGATAAAAATTTGTACACAGATCTAATTATTATGACATAATAATATTAATTTAGATATTTCTATTTAGTAGACAGTGTTCTAGCTAAAGTATTAACAGGTTTGAATTAAAGACATTAAAAGAATTACTTAATCTCTTTAGTGCTAGCAAGCCAGCTGTGCATTAATCCTTCTGTTGTTTGTTATGTTTATTGTTAGAAAATTTACAAATAATAGCAGCTAGTAATAGTGCTAATTTTCTTTATCATATCGCTAAGTTGCCATAAATAATAGCGAGTGTTTAATGTAGCGGGCGAGGTTCGTGTTCATTAGCAGTTAGGAACTTCTGGCTTGATTTATATCGTCTTGTAATACTGGGGCGGTAAACATTTTGTCGAACAACAAGTCATCAATTGTTTTTGACGTTCCTAGTTGATCCCTAGGAAACGATTAAGCAGAGGAAGATAAACTATCGCTCTTGAGGCGATCTTATAATTTATATGACATTATATTACAGCAATTTGTCTTCATCTCTTTTTTTGAAACACGCGTTATTTATTAACGGTGTGTTTTTTGTGTAAACCCACATCATGTTTTAATTCGCCTAAATCAAGAACGAGCGGGCTCGCGGGTCGATCTCATTTATAAATCGGTAGCGGTATCCTACGGAAACAGATTAAAAAACGGCCGCAACAATACACGGCTTTGGCCTAAAACTGATTTTAAAAAATGCGGCTTATATTAATAACCTTTTGAAAGAAGTCAAAATTGAATGAGATGAAAAAATAGGGGCTCAGCGTGGCGCGGAATAAGGAACACCCAGCGCGGCGGTCCCTTTGTCGGTCTCTTTGCTGTTCGGGTGACATTTTGGCACCATTCAATATTTTGGTGTCGCGAGCTGGATTTACGACAGCGAAGGCGAAAGCGCGAGTTTAATGCGACACGCACAGGTTTACATTAGAATGCGCGCACCAACACTGCTTACTTAAACACGACTAGTTATAAGTATGTGCCTCCTCATTATTCATTCAGAACTTACGCTTAAACGAGCTTTGTTTAAATAAACCCAGTAAGCACCTTATTCCACGGTAATGGCTGAAGTTATAAAGACAATTTCCAAGTGGAAACCTAAAGCTTTATATTATTGCAAATGTTTCATTAAAAAAGTTAAGTGAAAATACACTGATTTATAGTTTATTATGGTATTCTCTTATTTAACTCATTTGTTTTCTTTATAATGATGCATCGTGTGTGGAATAATTAAAAGCACGAGGCGAGCTCTCTAAGCACAAAGGCTGCGACAAATAAAAAACAACGTATTGTAATAAAATGATTTACATTGCTCAAATTCTCCGGCTGGCTCGCGAGACAGGGACAGATTTATTTGGACTTTTTTGTTCCGAGTCCTGATCATAACGTATGAGGCTAAATACAAATCGAAAATACGAAATAATCGGTGCGATTTAAAACTTTACGGCGTGGTCGTAAAGTCCACTCCGCTTGTTTTCATTGTGGAGCAGCAGTAAAGCAAAACTATGAGGGATTTTATGTTCAAAGAAAGGCGAGAGGTTTATGGATGCGTTGTACGTGGGAGAGGGCGAGAGAAACTTTGGCGATTGCCGAAATGTGACCCCGTGAAGAGGCGCGCGCGCCGGCAACGTTCAAAAGTCATAATTTGGGAGTTGAAAGAGCAGCGGCGGAGGTTTAACACCTTCATAATCTGGGTTCATTAAAACGGTCGGGTCGGCCTTTGTTTCAGCGGGTTGTTTCAATGTTAACAGATGGCCGGATTAGCACGTCTGCGTTTTGTGGGCGGGAGTTGCTTGTTTCTTGCCACACTTTTATTAGCTTCTTCATTTCAATATAATACCACAAATGATTTAACCTACTTATATATACATCTCTCCAACTTTTTCTTGATGCAATATTATTTGGCAATAATTTGATTTACTTTGAATAAAATATGATTTAATTTCTTTATAGCTTATTAAAGTTAATTAAATCTAATTTATCCACTGTTGTGGATTAAAGGCCGACAGAATAATCGTCCACAATTTCTTGCAATCATCATGTCTCCTCGACAGTTGCTTTATGTAACAGTAATACTGTATAATCAAAATAGAGTTCAATAAATCCGGCTACATTATAATACAAATTAAATTATTTCATTAACCTTTCGGTTACAGGTTAGTTCCGTAATGGTGGATAATCGAATAACTCAAACAAGAGCTTTCACCGCTTTGTTGTGGTCAGCTATTATTTGCACCCACTTAGCGCTAATTGATTTAGAATACTCGTGAAAGGATTCATCCATTTTGTATAGGAATGACTCAAATCGATGATTGCTTGAACATTTGCTTTGTGATAGTTTGATTAGTTTCGGTTCAATGACTAAGTGAGAAATTCGACAGACATGACATGGTTTTCCTTGTTAATATGAACCACTTAAAACCTGCATAGTAGTATGTAAATCACCACTTCCATATACTCATAATATGCTCAGTGCATGTAAGAAGTATTTATGACATTACACGAATACAATAGTTTTATTAAAATCAATTCTGTAAGGTCGTAAAGAAACGCCATAAAGCTATGATGTAAGCTTGTTAATGCTCATTCAAAAGCACTCCACCTTCTCTTTGTCGGCTGACTTCGGTCACTTCCGGAGAGCCTCGTGTCTTTCTGGGAGGGCTCTCATTGAATAATGTGATGAGACAAAATTGTCTTGAATACAACGCGAGGTAATAAATGCCCACTAAATAATTGTGAGGCCGCGCGTGTTAGCCTGTCGTCCGAGGTTTATATGGACGCTCAGTGAAAGTCTATGTTGATATAAATAAGTCTAATTTAATGCTCCTAATTTGCCTATAGAAATAGTGAATATCATCATTTTTCAACCTTGTCACAACTTGTATTATACAAACTAAATCTCTTGGCGACATTTTAGAATGTCATTTGGCGAACAAATCTAGATAGGTAATTTAAATTTGTACGCAGAGTCATCACACGGGCGTATACAAATGTAGTTGGTTTATTATGAGCCGGAATTGAAATTCAACATTTGTAGATTTATTTTTGAGACTCAAAGTCATGTAAACCGAAGTTAAGAGCTCGCATATAGAGTGATTGCGTTAGTCTCGTCGCGCCGTCTACGTGGTGGTTCGGCGATAATCGCCTCTGCGGCAACCGCGCGACCGCGACATTAGTTGATTCTAACGACCGATGTTATTAAACAAATGCGAGATTTTATCGCCCTCCCGCACTCTTTTGTTTTGCTCTGATGCGACTATGAAAGCTGATTGTTCGCTATAAGTCGTTTGTAGGTAATGCTGTACTCTATCAAACGTACTTATGTATATGTTTCGTGTCTAATTCAGACTGTGTGTTATGTAACAAGAAAATTTTATAATAATTTTATATGAAGTGTGATACAAAAGCATCAAATGCAGTAATATAGTACTTTCTACGAAAGTTTAAGAAATTAGTCATTTTTTTCATTAAAGGCGTTGGTTTGGGCTGTCACTAAAATCATATTTATTTAAATTGTCGGTTCATATATCTAGTACATACAACAGACATCCATAATATTAGTGACAGCTAATTCAAATGGAAAAGCAATACAAATACGGACGTGTGAAGCTTGAGCTACGGCTAGACTGAATCTGTGCCTACAGTTGTTGATTACATTTGAATGGGTCATAAATTCGATATTATGGCGTAATTATTACTCTGATTGCATACTCCAACCGTTAAGCGAAGTTATCGAGTGCCCACCTACTTACCTATCTAATAAAATGGTAAATAAAAGTTGTACACTTCACGCTCTTATTTCTTAATGCTGGTGTACGTTTATGACACTTTTATTCGTACAAAAGTGTACCATTAAAAGGCTTAGCCATTGTATAAGATTCAGTCTAATATGTATAAATATGGCTACTAAAGCCTGATAGTGTACCATGAGAGTATTATTTAGCATATTATTTAATGTAAAATTCTTCAGAAGTTTGTTATTAAATTTATTTGTAAGTTATATTTACGTATGTATGTTGTAATATATGTTTTTCTTAGGTGAAGTATTATTACATGACCGATGTCAAGGAAAGAGATGATTTGTTTCTTTATTGGAAACCACAGGGCGCATATTTAAACTACTTATGTTTTAGTAGGTACAGTTAACAGAAATTCTGATTTATTTATTGTGTCTAGCATTATGTTGAATAGTGACAGTGTTTTATGGTTCAGTATTATTTGGTAACTTTTAAATGTACAGTAATATTGATGAGTTCTTTGGAGTTGATTGAGTATAGTGGATCCTGCGGTATTTGCAATAAAAACAAACAACACCACGGAAATCGATACAGCTATACAAAGTCGCATAAAACTAAAGGCGGGCGAGGTGGGCGGTATGAGTGTGCACCGGCACCTCCGCTGGCAACAGGTACGTACGGCACCATTCAAAGCACAATTAAAGTTGGTAACAAAATAGAGCAACAATGACACCTCAACCAAAACATGTTACGTGGTTTGTTCGTATTTCAGCACTATCGAGAGCGCGACGGGCGACCGCGCCCCGACAAAGTGGCGGCCGCCTTTTTCACCCATTTGCAAATCGAACGCCGCCTTTTGAATCGTCGAGAACAAACTTCAATATTTCAAATGGCAACAATGACGACGTAAAATTTGTGTGCGGAAATTGATTTTTTGAACTCTCGTGAGAAAGCTTTGACAGGTTGCGGCTGTTAATGTCGCAAAATAACCTTTTGTGGCCGAACGATGGGAAGTTGTGCAATGTTTGTTGGGACGACAGAGTTTAAAATTTATCGGAAGTTAAAACGCGGAGGGGTAATGAGCGTTACAGTAACTTTGCGCTTTTATTGTGGCTTGAAATGCGACCGGCATCTTTGAAAATATTTTTAATGATGGAACTGAATTCAGAAATATTTATTTTGTAAATACTAAGCCTTACAATACAGAGCTTACGTGGGTTTACAATGTATGTATTCCGTTTGCGTGGGCACAAAGATTGGAACATAGCAGAAAATAGGTCAGAAAGGCTTTGAGCAGCTTACCTCCAAGTATGCCATCGATGCTGTAATCCTTCTTGCCGTCAGGGTCGCGCGCGCCGCCGCGGAGCAGCCGAGAGATCGACGAGATGCTGGGTGGGTCCGACACGCCCTCCTGTAATGTGTACGATTGTCTCTCACTGCCTCATTATCTCACATAAAATATTATCCATTTGGTTTTCAATTAATTCTTTAACATTATTAAGTAGTCGTTTCATCTTTGTATCGATAGCGGAGGAAAAAGGATTGATACGACACGGCTATGATTAATGTAGCAATTATGAATACCTAGCTATTATATTGCTACTTAATTTAGAAAGTGATTAATGAGCCTTTAATCGTGTCTTTATCTAGATGTTATATAAATATCTAATGCTTAGCAGCAATAAGGTGAAGGATTAAAGTATGATAAATAATTATCGAACAATGGGGTGTAGATAGCAGTGTTTATTTGGGATATCTTAATATAATAGTACAGAATTTGTAGTTCATATCTTAAGTTATATTAATAATATAAACAATATCTCATTGCCCAGGTTATGAGAATTATATTACTAATATTAAAGAATTATATTTTGATTTTGTTCTGTGTAATTGTCAATTATATTCGACCCTAGTTAAATAGCGTTGAAAAATACTTACATATCGACAGTGGTACATAATAATTTTATTTTACATAACGATACTGCAAATAGACTTGCATATTACTTTGATTTTAAAAATTAAATGTGTTTCTAAAACCTACTCCGTTCTAAATAAGTAACGGGTTTGTAACTGTATTCATCAGAAAATAAATCTATATGCACATGACCCTTTAAATCATTGTAGGACATGAGTTACATTGTTACAAATATTTCTACGAATATAACTAATAATGAATATACATATAGTATGGACATTGTTTAAACATGTGAATATTTATTGCGGGTCTAATAATAAAGGCAGCTCAATATGTTGTTAAAAAGATAATTACATGTTTGCAGCATTGATTTACATCATATGTGCGACAATTTTGTTTTTAAACGTAATTCAGAACTGTCAATTAATCTTAAGCAGATTAATAATTCTGTTATATTTATTTGATCGGCGTTTAATATTTGAAAATGTAATCGGCTTATTAATAGTTGATATTATTTATGAATAGCATTATTCGCTTAAATGCAATCGAAATACATTTATTCTGCGCGTAGTGTGCGTTTCGATGGCGCGGTCACGGCGATATTTATAAAAATATACTATTCCAATATTTTGTAAAAATTTGTCAAATTTGATTCCCAGAATCATAAATTTGTCAACGTTATGGTTAAAACGTTATAAGGGTTTGAATGTGGCCGTGCCATTGAAACGCGGAGAACCGCGCGGCCACGGAGATCTATAAAACTGAGCGTTGCAGAGACCCGAAATTTAAGTAAATAACAGAATGAATTTGTAAAAAATTTGTAAAAATATAGAAAAAAATCCTAGGTTTATATTTTAGGAGCTGTAAGACTAACACCCCATGGCCGCGCCATTGAAACGGTGAAAGACTCAGTATCGCCGATATCTCGATGAAAAAGCATCGTAGCGGTCTGAAGTTTTTGTAAAACCTAGATTTGAATTTGTCAAAATTCGTAAAAATATACAAAAAATCCCTAGGATTATATTTCAGAAGCAGTAAGACTAAAAACCTTCAATATGTATTGAAAGTTATAAGGTTCGGTAAGTGCGATAGAGTGACCATGACTATTGTTTACAGAAAACTTTCCACATATTGTATTAGAAAGTAAATATGTCAGGGATTCTAAGTTAAATTAAAATAAAGCGATAAGATATAAAAACATATGTTTATTTCTTTAAAAATCACATAAATCACAGATTGTTTACTTACACTAAGATATATATTTCTCTCAAAATTACAAATCACAGATTATTTTGTTATACATTATAGGACAATTTCTTATTAATACGACCTCGCATGGCCAAGGACTTTTTTATGGAACCTTTTTGTCGAAATCTTACAAAAAAATGACATTTCACACAAACCAAAAAAAAATGGGTGCCTTGTATGAAACGTCATTATTTTTGAAATTTCGATTCGTTCCTTGGGTTACGAAAAAAAGTTGTTGGTTATGGGAATATTCCAACCGTAAAGTACTTATAGTTTAAAATCACCCTGTTTTTTTATATCTTAATCATCATCTATTAGACCATATGTCAGATTATGTATTGTTAGAGGTTGGTTAGAACTTGTGTGCGTTCCGGTTTTATTATCGTCATAACAAATCATTCTGGAATTATCTATTAAGCAATGACACTTGTAATGACCAATCATGCCTACAACTGGGGGAACATATTCCACAGCACCTATCAATCTATATTTTTTTTGCTTTATTTTAATGTAATGAGGTATTTCTTCGAGCTTAATTTCGTCTGTGCCATTGAGATCAAATAAAATAATATTACTAAATTCGTACGTAAATCTTGTGGTTTCGTTATGGCATATTAAACAGACTTTTAAATTGGAGCCATCGATAATGACGGCATCTTCGAGCCCTCCGATTCCGAATAAATTTATGATTTCCATATTGATCAACAAAAACACTATGGTTCTATTTGAGTATTTGGCGCATGTTTCGGTTAAACATACTTTGGTTACATTGGCACTGTACAGATACTCTAAAAGTATGTGTTCAAATATAAAAGCCATATTACTATCGCATCTATATGTATTGTTTTCGCTTTTGTAATATTTAGTAATAATTTCTTCTCGTAGTTTATAAGCACCAATTAAATTTGAAGATTCTGCTAATATCTTTATAAATCCACGGATTAAATTGCTGGTGCATGTATCAAATATTTGTTGAATGTTAACATTTTGTTTGTATGCAAATGCTAACAAAAAGAAAACTGAATCAAACGCACATGTATTAGTAAAGTTCATACTTTTATGGATAGAATTTACTAAATTCCCATTTTGCAAAAACAATACTGAGATATTTTTCGCGGAATATCCCTCTCCCCCCCAGTTTTCAGTATATGAAGGATTTTCTGTAAATATGGAATCAGAAGAAAATGATTGTTTTGTGTTTATTTTAATTTTTTTACACTGCGTATTTTTTTATGTTATCATTTTCCTTTTTCGGCCCTTGTTTGTTTGTTTTTTTATATTTTCTAGAGTTATGTTAAGATTTTCCGCAGCTATTTTTGTTTCACCTAATATAAAATTGTAGTGAATTTTTATAAATTCATCCACATTGTATTTATGTACACGTGTTTCAAATAATAAGTGTTTTAAAGTTTTAAAATAACTTTCAATAGCTGATGACGTTGGTGACTTATTTTCTGATTTGTAAAAAAGACACATGACATTGCCCCACAGAGGCAATTTGATCATTAACCTTTTAAGAGTTGATACTAGATTGGGTAAGTAATAATCATTTGGTTTATTTGTTTTGTCTTTTGTTTGATCCAAGATTTTTTCTTTATTCACAAGCTCATCAAACCATTCTAAAATATTGTCATCGTCTGTTATTGTTACATAATCATTAGATAGATCTTTTTTGTCATTTTCTTTAACTGGGTCACCTATCATAACCAACAAAGATTTGAGGTATTCCATAGAAATTTTATAAGTTTCATTGTTTGTGAAGTCATATTTGAACGTGCAAATTTTTATAATATGACAAAGTACAGTCTTAATTATTTCAAAATTTTCGCACTCTTTCACAAATAATATACTGCGAATGTAGAACATTTTTATATTTATATCAACGTTATCGAAGCATCTTAAGTTGTATACGTTTTTGACAAAGTGACTTGTGTCTAATCTTAAGAATACTTGAGGCATATCGTTACTTTCATTCATTAATACTAGAAAAGATTGTCGTAGATAGTCTCGGACTGTTTGAAAAATAGTAAAAGCTTGAACGTTTGCTGCTATTATTGCTGAAGAGTCGTCAGTTACTATCTCGTGAGGGGCAGCACGTACTTCGTTGTGCCATCTTTTCAACCATGATAATATAGAATCCGTTGTGTGGTGGTCAGTAATCAATTGGCAAATTGCTGTCGACTTAATAGTTGAAGATGTTACCATGGCAACATAGAGGAACAATCGTTTCGTTAGCAGAGATCCATCTGGGAGTTTGATCGTTCGGAAGAATGATCCAGTTGCATCTATAGTCATTGTGACATGAGGAATTTTCTCCATATAAGCCCTGAAGTATTGGATTTGTTGTTCACACCAATAGCACAGATGAAAGCTCGGTACCATAGTGAACCCGCGAATGAAATTTTGATACGTAGCCTTTATCGACATCATGAGAATGCTCATGATTGGATCAGAGTGCAATCGACGACTTTGCCTTTTCTCGTGCTTTATTTTCCTTAAAGCTTCCATCGTAGGTAGCACTGGAGAATTTACAGTACTGTCATCTTTGATAACTACGGAAGCAATTTCTTTGTGGATAACTGTAGCGGGTTTATATTGCAATTTTTTCGCTAATTGACGTCTTTTGTACGGTGTGAGTTTCGTCTTCTTGTTTGGATTGTGTGGCATTCTATTATCAGTATTAAACAGAGTACAGGTGATTGTCACTGTTTTGTCTGTTTCTGCTTTGCTCGTTATTTCCGAAATACAACTACATTGTGAGCACTTTCCTTTAATCAGAACATTGTTGTCTTTGTCGACCCGCTTAGTCTTGAAAACCCATGTGCATGGAAGTCTTGTAGATTCCCATAGTTTCTCTCGTAGTAAGCAGGCCCACTTGTACTTAGGTAGTGTTTTGTACTTTTTATGTGTAGAGGTAGTATTAGGATCACGCCTGATGTAATTAACTGAGAGGGGTTTCACTTTTTTCCAGTCATATACATCCAGTAAAAAAGTAAACTCTTTTATACTTTCAACGTCTTTTGAAGTACATTTCACAGGTGAAGAAACTGTGCTACAGCACGAAGGAGAAGTTGAGGTAGTTTGAGTGAGTGAACTTTCTTCATCATATTGTTGGCCAAAAATCGTCTTGAAATTTCTTTTAAGTCTCATGAATAACGAATACGGTGTCATTTTATTGTTCAGTTCTTGAGCAATAGTTGTAAATATAGGATCGTTGTATAAGATTTTGTGATTTCTGCAAGTCGATGCATACTTAAGAAATTTGTTATTCAGCTGCGCCGCATCAATTTTTGGTTTTCTACCTCTTACCATGTTTCTGTAACAATATAATAATAATAATATTTTTCTATAATGTCCACTTCTTTGTATAAGAAATTTACAGCAACACAACAATTTACAACAAGCTGTAGAGTTTCCAATAGATAAACGCCTAATATGGGTGTACTAAGGGCTTCCCGGAAGCTGAATGTATACACTCATATTTGACCATAAGCCATAAAAGTTATGTGACCGTTTAGAGAGATATTCATCATAGGCCGTTACTTTGTCTCTTTTTGATACTTGTCATTAGAAGCAAAATGACGTTGACCAGTCTATAAAGCACCGGTTAACGTGATCGTTAATTTTTGACGTACGTCAAGGCCTTCATTTTGTGAAACATCACTTTTTGTAGTTTGACGATAGTTAGCGCCATTTCAACGTATACGCGTCTGTTAAGTGTACGTGAAACAACCCGCCCTAAGTAGTGTAAATGACTTACTTACCTTGTTACGAAGTATTAATTTGAATCTCAGCCGTAAGACGTACCGAAGCCCAAATTGTAACAGCAGAATGTAATTTCCAAAGATAACAAATATCCGAAACAGTGCGTAAATCAAAGTCCGTATAAATACCAAAATTTAAAACACCAAACAAACACCAGTGAGCAGGTACTGCATGCGAATTAAAGGAAAGTAAAACAATGACTGCAGGCTTGACGCGATCTCTTTTAGGAGCGCACATATTGGACTGCTGTGATTGGTTAGAGAGCCGGCCTTCGTCTCCCGCACTGCACCCCCGTTTCGTTGACTCCTGTATGTTGTACGGTGTGTGGCCTTATTGGTAATTCCTTTAGTGAAATTCAAAGTCGTACTATCGTTAGTAAATAATACAACAATAATGGGTACCTTGGTATGACACCTACCGTACCTACGATATTGTAAATAATGGGTTATTTAGTCTTAGACATAAGTTATGGCTCAGTTTACAATTATTCATCAAATAATGCTATCTTACAGGAATTATGAATTTTTTGAATATTTTTTAGAATTTAGTAATACGAACATTTTTCATAAGTCTTGGTCACTCTATCGAAAGATTCTAAACGTATTGAAGGTTATAGTCTAACAGCTCCTGAAATATAAACCTAGGATCTTTTGTATATTTTTACAAATTCAATTCTAGGTTTTACAAAAATCTCCAGACCTCTACAATACTTTTTCATCGAGATATCGGCGATACTGTGTCTTTCACCGTTTCAATGGCGCGGCCATGGGGTGTTAGTCTTACAGCTCCTAAAATATAAACATAGGATTTTTTTCTATATTTTTACAAATTTTTTACAAATTCATTCTATTGTTTACTTAAATTTCGGGTCTCTGCAACGCTCAGTTTTAAAGATCTCCGTGGCCGCGCGGTTCTCCGCGTTTCAATGGCACGGCCACATTCAAACCCTTATAACTTTTTAACCATAACTTTGACAAATTTATGGTTCTGGGAATCAAATTTGACAAATTTTTACAAAATATTGGAATAGTATATTTTTATAAATATCGCCGTGACCGCGCCATCGAAACGCACACCTGCGCGTATGGATAGCATGTTAATCGGTAACGTTATTTATAATAGAATAATGTTATTCTTCTCAGTAATATAATATTAACATCTTAGTAATACTAATAACATAAAACGGATAAGCAATTAATTAATGAATAATAATAAAAGGCGATTAAAATTAAACTACTTTATAAGGGTTTTGTCACGTTGTTTATTTTAAAACACTTTTATTACATAATTTTGAACTCCAACTCTATGCAGCCATGTTCACGGGGAGTTATACATTGAAATTAAACTACTTTATACGGATTTCTTCGCCTTTTTTATTTTAAAATACTACACACAACACACGGAGCGACTAAGATAGTATTTAGTACTACCATCTTAGTCGCTCCGTGTGTTGTGTGTAGTATTTTAAAATAAAAAAGGCGAAGAAATCCGTATAAAGTAGTTTAATTTCAATGTATAACATTTGCGTAAACGTAAGACAATATAAATAAAAGACGAAAGGGGATACACATGAATTCGAAAGATTTTTGCCTATAAACGTTTCAATTATCGCCACAATCAGTGGACTATACAAACTTTTATGTTCAAGTCATCATAAAGTGGCAATATTTTTTTTTATATATTTGCTAGTTAATACTAAAAACTTATTATAAAGTAAAGAATCAAATAAAGGATGCCAGCCAAACTCAATTGACTTAACTGGGTCAAAATAGAACTTGCAGTAAAACAAAAAGTGTGCTGGCAGAAAATCTCTTGTGATATTTATTGTTACAATTAAATGTCCAAGCATATTTTTTTTTATTGAGAATTGACTTTAGTAACTAACTCTCAAATTTTTAGTTTTCCGGACACAGTTTTATTTCTAGTGTGTAATTTATGAAAGACCTACGATATATCGATAGTTAGAAATTAGTTTTATAATAAGACTAGCTTTTGCGCTCGGCTTCACCTACATGGTATGTATTCTCAGAGTAGTAGAGCTGATTTCAGGATGAATGAGCTGGCTCGACCGGGGAAGGAATACCCCACTCACAGAATATCGACGTGAAATAGCAGTCTTCTTACTGTT
Source organism: Catocala fraxini (assembly GCA_930367265.1). Lineage (NCBI taxonomy): Eukaryota > Metazoa > Arthropoda > Insecta > Lepidoptera > Erebidae > Catocala > Catocala fraxini. Next base: position 12,725,394 of record OV884042.1, read on the forward strand.
GTGTTTTGTTCAGTAAGCGAGAGCGCCGGAGGTCCAATTACCCTCTTCCCCCTTTCCGCTCTTTCTCCTTCCCACTTCCTTGCCTAAAGGGACGGCAACGCGCAAGTGATGCCTTTGGTGTTACAGGCGTCCATAGGCTACGGTGACCACTTACCATCAGGTGGGCCGTATGCTTTTTTGCCACCATAGTTGTATAAAAAAAAACATGGTACCTACATCAATGCAAAGTAGCTATGTCCTTCTCTAGGTTTTAAACTACATCTGTACGAAATTTCATCTTAATCGGTTGAGTGGTTTAGCCGTGAAAAGGTAACAGACAGAGTTACTTTTGAATTTATAATATATATTAGTAAGGATTATTTAACTTGCGTTTTTAATAAGACTGAATTAGTTTTAGACATGTGTTCTTAATATTTCTTACGAAATTAAGACGTCTTTTATCTCACAACAATAGCAATATAAGAGGTAATTAACCACTTGATAGTAGTAGAAGATAAAGTGTAAGATGTACTAATAAATTATTGATGAAGGAAATTTTTTCGCCTCACCTAAATGATCAACGTACCTGGCGGTTCTATAAATAGAATCACATGGATTATTATATACGACTGTGAATTTATTCATTTTTAAATTGTTTGAAGAGGTAAAGATGCCGATGTGTACTGACTATTTCGTATTGGCTTGATGGAATAATTATTACCAATAACGACTTAAAAATAAAAACAGATTATATTTTCGAAATATAGTTTTGTTGGAGGCCTTTTCAATAGAGCCGTGACTGCCGATATTATGATCATTTGTGTGACTTTGAATAACTTTTTGTTTAGTTGTAAATTGAATATTATGACTGGCGCAAAGCAGCCATTTTTCATGATAAAGAGATATTTGAATTTACATTATGGTAAAGTAATTCTAGTGTTATGTCGTTGAAATGTGTTTAGTAATAAATATATCAGATATAACAGCTGCCATACGCACAGAAAAATGTTGTTAAGTAAAATATTAACTGTTTGATCATTTAATCAGAGCGACTGTGAGTTTTTAGTGGCAGCCTTCTTATGCTACAGCATGAGAAGAAGTTTGGCAAGCAACGTTGCAGACATAGGGTTAGGCTCCAAGCAATGAAACTTGGCAATTGTTAACATAAGTCAAACAATGTTCAAGTACTATCATTAATAAAAAAATTGACTTATTAATCTTGATATTAGACTAATATCTCAACATGAATTTAGCTATAAATATATACCACTAATAGCATTCTCTTACCTTTATCAATTTTTCTCTTATTTCCCATGAAAATATGCCAGGGTTCTGCCTCTTGAGCTCTTCGATTCGTGCCTCTACTTCAGGTGTCGCGACTCTTGGTTTCGAGCCCCCAATCACGCCTGGTCTAATAGAACCCGTCTCCTAGGCGAGAGAGATCGTTTTATTATAAGTTTAGTGGAAGGTCTTTGCTGTTTACAGCTATAATAAATATATCAACGTTATTAACACGATTGCCTGTTCAGATCTTCATGTGAAAAAAGGTGAGAATCATTGATTACTTAACTTAAACTTTATGTCAAAGATATCAATGATTAACAAAAAGTGACGAAAACAAAGTGTCTCAATGTGATGTGGTTTTTGTAGAATAAATAATTTCAAAAATCAATAGAACGGTTTCATCTGACATTGCGATAAAATATTCTGAAATGTAGCAATCTACACCGCCTAAGTAAAGAGCTTTCTAACGTAAAAAGCCTGGATATAAATACAATTTATTTCTGAGAAAATTGATAAGCACCTTTAAACAAAATTCGTTATGTAGAATAAACAGAATCGCTGTTAATATTTACACAGCGAAAGGATCTCACAGTATTACGTATTTTTATTTGCGCATATAAATGTAAGAGTATTTGGTTTGCTAAATATTATTATTCCAAATAAAATATTACTCAATATAAATCGTTTTATTACATTTAGGACATGTTTAGATTTGTTCAAATATGGAATAAAGTAGGTTATTATGATATTGTTTAGCTATATTATAGATGTAAGCAAGCAGGTAGTAGCTGAGGTCGTTCCCTATACTCGTCGAGCGTAGCGAAACGCTTCCTGAGCGAAACAATCGCTATTATTGTAGTATACCTATACTGTATAGTGCCTATAGGAACAGTGGTGAAAACGAACCTTCAGGCTCGGCTGGGCAGGAGATCAATGGCGATTGTTTGCCGGCTGACCAGTCGATATGCGTAGGCAGTACACCGCCAGTTTATACAGTTGACTGTATAAAATTCGGGTACGTTGTTTTAAAAGTACATAGGACATGTTTGTGTTGTTTTAAGTTGTCGATTTTCTTCGTTCTTATACTACCTAAACTTTAATAACATAGCTCATTACTAACTAGTTTAAATACAAGACCAACAGATATTTTAATAATAAGAAGTTGGATCTTATTCTAAAGGGTCTTCAATTTTGAGATCATCACAACGAAGTGTTATTATGGTCTTTTGTATATATATGCAATTGCTATTTCTAGATAATTCGGGATCAGACATTACCTAGATTATAATAATAATCGGAAATTATTACAAAAGTACTTATTGTAACAACTATTTACAACAATGATCGTCTCGTGATAGACAATTATTTCAAGTCATTATTTCTCTCCCACTTGATTCAAATCAATAAGCAATTATAATTCGGCCTTATGGTTTTGAGGAAGTTAGACATCACCAAGTTAAATCATTAAATTCAACAAGCTCCGTAGTATCGATATTGTATATCGCAATCCAAACTTTGGAGCTAAAATAGAACGGTTTAGTATTAAACTTAAACCGTAATTTTCAGTATCGTTCTAAATTGAAATCATTGACTTTTTGCTGTGAGCGACAGTTTGAAAATTATTTTTTAGTGTTTTACACAGAAATATTATATGAAAGAGATTTGTTAGTTTTTGTGAATTTTTCCTCGTAAGTTGTCACTCACCTGGTATCTGTTGAGTATCTTGGAGACGCAGCCGTGCGAGACGCGCAGTTGTCGCGAGATGACGCAAGGCCGCACTCCCGCCGCTGCCATCTCCACGATCTTCAGTCTGATGTGGTTTGGCAGCGGACGACCGTTGATGAATAATCCACCCAGTTGGTTGACACGTCCTTGCCCTATCATCAATTATAACTTTAAGACAGACATTATGAGCGTCGCAAATCCAATTAGTAGTTGTTTAACGTATTGAGTGTTGGAAAATGCATGGGCAATAGGAGTACGTATCTTGTGCATATCCGTGTCTTCAGCCAACACTCAACGCCTGAGGCTGTTATAAACACTAGATTACAAAAATCAAGTCATTCTAGATGTAATTTGATATTCAGTCTAGATGTAAGTCTTGAAGTCTTGTCTTGGAATTCAACTATTTACAACTATTACTAGAATTTATTTGGTCCATTAAAAATTTTTTGAATCTTTTCTTTTTCAGTGTTATGGTAATATTATTGAAAGTAGGCATTTCATTTGCTTATTAACTATCTTCGTAGTTACATTAAACTTTTACATTTACTTTAGTTTAACTTAACTTTTTAATATTTACTTTAGTTCGTTGTTAAGTTTTAACTTAACGTCTGCAATGCATTTCTTACAAGAGTACAAAGAAGCATAATGTCCCTAAACTTTAAAAATGCAACTTATTAGTTTTACTTCAGCATCTAGACAACATAGAAAGACTTATGTTTAAACTAAACTTAGTTAATAAAGTTAAATTGAATGAATACAAGGAATAAGCTTCGTTAATTTTGTTAAAAATAATATGAAAACATCTATACCCTTACCTACCCACACATCCATACCATTTTGGTGTCGTTCCATAATGGTATGAGATTCAGTGCGATTCCATTAATCAAAGGGAGCACAGAGTCAATATCACTGTCGACAAAGTTCGTACATAGTACCGGCACACAACTATCAGCTAGCTTTAACAAAAAACATCGCGCCGAGCTTTATTTTATCTAAACGTTAACACCTTAAAAACGCCACGAAAATGATAAATATCTGTTTACATTAAATTAAGCGAACGAGATCAAAACACATAATTTAAATTGATTATCACCCATTTGTATTTACATAATTAAAACGACATGTTTAATTAATTACGATGTCATAAATATTGTGATCGGAATAAATGTTTGTGGTGTAGCGACGCGTTCGGTGGTAGACGTCAGTTCTATCCAACTATAGTCATGAAGGCTATCTTAGCGACGTCGTTTTTTGGATTTGGAAAAAGATCGATAGATCGTTTTATCTTTTTTTAGTGCGCGTGAGTGCAGTAGAGGAGGTTGTGTAGAGAACTGAGAGTGCCTGTGTACGTACGAACACGGCGCGGTGTGGTGGTGTGCGTGTCGGCAGGAGGCCGTGTTGAGGGCCCGCTGTCGCAGTGTGGGTGAGTGCATGGTACACTCCCACTACACAAGTGTGAAGCTGTAGTGGAGCCATGCGGTGGGGGGCCAAGGATTTCCTTTTCATAACAAATCCGCCTCACAGAAGATGTGTAAATTTAATCGGTTAACGATAACATGAAACTGGTTTTAAGTTCGTAACCGTCGATTTATTCTGAGAAAGAAATAAAGTTTACTGCAACCTAAGTATACAAATACGAGCACTAAAACACTATTTTAAAAATTTAAGTGTTGTATGAAAATAATATTTATTCAATATTGAAATCAGGTGGAAATGTTTGTCACCCGAGTGTGGTACCAAAACAGGCGCTTGCGCAGTTGGAGGGGACGAGTTCTGCCCATTCACAGTATAGTGACAGAAATATACTTGTCCTCCTCTAATAAACTATGCTCGGCATTTGAGCGGTTTTTTATTTCAGTATTGAATATTTGAGTGTATTACTTATACTTTCAGTTGGATTAGCTGTGATGGGCACTTGTCAAATGGAACTTTGAGGTTAAAATAAAATAGTTCATATTAAAATGTAAATATTATTTATTTATGAAATTAAATATGTAGGTGTGTGGCACACGGTTTTATAAAAGTGGCCAGTATTTAATACCTAGTACGTCAAATGATATGCTTTTATTTTATCATCTATATATTAATACATGAAGCAAAAACTTTGTACACTTTTTACGAAAAATTGCGCGGACGGAGGAGTATGAAATTTGGCACAGTTAAAGTTTATATGAAGAGGGAGTGGCGAATCCTAATATTTTTATAAAATATGCATTAAAATACATAAAATTACTGAAAAATCACGATATGCACACAACTATACATTTGACACACGCAGTCGAATCGCGTTCGAAGTATTTCGGCATTGTTCGTCTGACGTCGCCGCGTCGTACAATTCTTCGTAACTATGGTTACATATATACCTTATTTATATGTAATAAAGAAAAAAGAAAACAAAGTAGGAAGCTTAGGAATATCGTCAATGAAAGAGTATAGCTAAGTAAATAATATCTAATATGTTTGAAAAAGATAGGTAAATTAACCTGTATAGCTTTAGTGAAATCTAAATGAATAAACAATAGACAATAAAACCTTAATAACGATGAAACTTAAAATTTAAATCAATTATGGTCGAATTTTGACCACTAGGTGACCGTTAGTTTTTGTAATTAATATTGTTTTTCTAAATAAAGGTTAAGTATTTACTGTCAACTTTAAAGTAATATTTTTTTAATTACTAAGAGATCTCATTTTCTTGTTATACCATTAGCTTCGATAGACTCATGTTGGTAGTGGCTTTTCACTATCCATAACTGTTGTTCGGAATGTGATCGTATTAGACAGGATCAACCCCACGATCACAAGTCCGATAGCTGAACTATTGGGATACCAATGCTTGAGCCGGTATTTTTGTTTTGTACTTATTAAGTACGATAACAAACAACTTTCGCACTAGAGATTTAAACGCTTCTGATGATAAGTACTTGTGGTATATGCAAATTTTTGCCACGTGGGTAACGAACCTATAATACTTAAAGTATTGTCAATCCTGCAGTGATCACTATCTATCTCAGATTGCGTATGAATAGTCCAAACTGTCTAAAGAAATTGGTATTTGTGAAGTTGGCAGCAATATCCAAGAAACTTTTTATAAAATAAGGTTTAGTTTTTCTATAGTATCTGCTAATATTATCTGAAATAATATTTTTAGGACTGTCTATTGATTTTACTTCTAAGACTAGAATAATTAAAATTTAACTATAGGTGAATTACATTTATTGATTTAATATGAAAAAGGCATATATTGGCTTTGTAGTTGTATTCAAGAAAAATTCCATCATGCTAACAGACTCGATGCCTGTGAATAAAATATATTATTATTACAAAGATTAGGTAAATAAAAAAAGTTGTTAGTACATATTAAAATGCAATACTAATAGAATTCTTCCGGTCGCATGGTACACAATTTGTTGTATTTAAGTTGTGATTCGCACAGATGGCGGTATATATCAATACCAATTAAATAATTTGATTATAGGGTTGTGGGTTGTCGTCGAAGTTAGAGGATCTTATAAAATGTACGGTTTTATATACATGCAACTTAAACATGCCTAAAATAATCTTAACTAATATTACAAATGCGAATGTGAGTTTGTTTGCTACGCTTTCACGCCTTAACTAATCGTCCCATCATCATGAAAGGAGAACGTGGACAATCGTCTTATATACAAAGTAAAATATTAAAACTTTTGTTTTAATACATAATAATAATTGGTTACTATCCAGTAGTATGAAATTGACGATATTATAACAAAATAATACACACAGCCTGGAATCAATAAGGCAGTATTACTGCAACTGCATATTCGGCCGAAGGACTGTTGGTTGCTGTGCTCACATAATGTCTGTAATATGGTACATAAGCTGGGCAAGATATGAAAATGTCACACCAGCAGCCCAGTTTTTGGTAAATATTTTAATAACTTATAAAGGTGATGGTGACACTTGAAAATAAATATTTATTTTATACAATGTGATTTATTTTATTATTTAACGAACTTGATACTAAACTTCATAGAATAATGTTTTCTACTTAGTTTAGGCTACTCAAAATTAATATTGTTATTACAATATAAAATTGTTCACCTCCAGGCCAGGGTCCCATACAAGGTGGTCGGTCTCCTTTTGCATAAACGTTGTCAAGGGAACAGACAAGGACATAAGGTACCTTTCATCCAGAAAAAGTACCACTCAACCTAACCTACATTTACGCGGGCGAAGCCGCTGGCAAAATCTAGTTATGTATAATTTTTGGCAATCAAGAATGGTGACAGTTTTATTTAACCACTGACACTGGCGTTTGTTACGCTTTCACGCCCTAATTGCGTGACCAATCATACGGATAAAAGAACATACGGATCTATCACCCAGAAAAAATAAGTGCTGTGCCCGAGCGAAGCCGTGGGCAAAAGCTAGTGTTAAATAATTGTAAGAAATACTAATTGAAGTCATGCACGGTTTTCATCTCATCCTCATACCACATATTTTCAGGTTTTATATTTAACTACCTATATTGCTACACGTATCGTGGCCAAACCAAAAGAGAATTTCTTAGTTACAGTTGGGATTGCCATGTGAACTTATCAAATTTTTGAGTATTTTTCTAACGCGAAATATTAAGGAAGTACCCGTAGAATATATAATTACAATACATATAAATTGTTTATTAACTTAAATAAAAGGAAAAACTGGAAAATTCACATGAAAAATCTTAAGAAGCAAATATACTATACTATTAGCCATTAGTATTTTTGTTTTCTTGTAATTCCGATTAATAGTTCTTTTGGTATGTTTGGAAGAGATAATCCATATTACTTTCAATGCTTTGTTGCTGCATCGTAGGTGATCCTATAACGAGGCAATTTTCTTTATTATTATGTAAAAGCCACCACTTGCTATACAAACATTACAGATAATAATATAATATTTCACCGCCTTTGTGGCTCCTTCCCAAAAGCATTATTTGATTGCAATAAAAATCCTGGATAGTTCTGGCCATGCTGTTCCATTCTTATTTCTTTTAATCCGTGTTCTATTAGCAATAGTTATAACACATATTATTATTTTAATATTTTATTTATTTTCTGCCTGTATTGTCCCACTGCAGGACAAAGGCCTCCCACTCGCTTTTCCGCATATCCCGGTTATGCGCTAGTATGCTTCAGTCTTTCCTGTAACTACCCAATTCATCCCGCCATCGACGCTTTGGTCTACCTCGTTACCGCTTAGCACTATCTGGGACCCAGTCTGTGCTGATTTTACCCTAAAGCTCCTGCGGTATGCGGCAAACGTGCCGTGGCCTTTGACATTGAAGTTCGATAAAAAATGTTAATCTAAGACCTCGGCCATAATAGCAAGCTTTTTATTAGTAGAGACTAACTATTAGTAACTAATCCATTGATAGCTAACTCAAAACAAGTAGTGAGACCACTTTATGCATAAATAGTTTCAGGCTTATATCCTTTAAGGATAGTCACAGGTACACCTCTGAATATCCTAAAAGGATATAAGTGAGTATGATACATCATACCTACTTTTCCCAAGCTATAATTTTAGGTCCCTCGTAATAGAGGTATAGTATAAAGATGTCTGCTAGACTGCAGTTTCTCTAGGCACCACGTTGTTATTGCGAATTTCATGTTAATAGAACTAAATCACGAAAGCGTGATTTAGATAAAGTATCTGGTCTGGAAATCGAACCCGAGACCTCAAACAGAACAGTAGCCGCATTTATTACCGGTGCGCCACCGAGGCAGTAGTATATAACTATAAATATAAAATAATGTGTTTTCATATAGCGAGTTATGATCAGAAAGAATAATGGCTGTGTTTAGAAGGCTGGTTGTCTGGCTTTTCTTGGAAAGAATCAGCATTGCTATTCAATGTGCAATGCTGCCAGTTTTCTGGGTACGTTACTAGCTGACAGCGATGCTGACGAATTCTACGACGCCTGAACTAGTCTAGTAAATATTTTGTACTAGATTTTGCTCGCATAAAGGTAGGTTGGGTTATGCTAGTAACAGTACTTTTTTCTGGTTAAAAGTTACCTTACCTCCTTTTCTGTTTTCGTGACAAAGTGTATGCGAAATTTCATGATGATCAGTCGAGTAGTTAAGGTGTGAAAGCGTAACAAACAAACAAAGTCACATTCGCATTTATAATATTAGTAAGGATTATAATTATAAATATTAGTTTATATTGTAAATATATAAATAAAAAAGAGTATCTAAAGTATATAAACACATTATTTAAATTTAAGTATGGACTCTGTTTGCTGCCATAATGCCAACATTTCAAAAGGTTTTGGTTCGACCTTTTGGGTAAGCTTGATAACACTATGTCTGGATTTAATGTGATTATGAATTGAATTCGTACATTTACACGACCGAGACCTAGATAAAATGACAGTATTTATATAACAATAATAATAAATAGATTTATAAAAAAATACATTTAGTAGTATAACTACTGAGAACTCTGATAATATTATTAGAGACTAAATTTTGCGCGCGACTTCGCTCGCGTAAATGTAGGTTAGGTAAAAAAAATATTTCCGTCCTGTGCTTTTCTATTCTCTTGACGTGTATGCGAAATTTCGTGATGATCGGTTGATAAACCTTAAACATATACTCACATTCGCATTAATAATATTAGTTAGGATTTTAGGGCAGTTGCCATTCTGCATCCTTAATTTTCATTTTATTATCTTGAACATCATCAGATGTAATAATAGTACTGCTGCGGCCAATCCGTATTTGTCCTAAATAGTAAAATTATGGAGGCACGTTAAAATGGGATCGAAAATTCCTACTTTAGAGTAAAACACACTTTCTTGTACGTTGGACCCAAATCGGTATAAAAAGAGTGGCCATGAGTTTCTTGCCTGTTCTTCTCATGAACCCTACACCCTTGCTTTGCTGAACGTGGCAGTAAAAGTAAATTCACAGGGAAAAAAATGTGTAACTTTGACATTCATAAGTTTACCTTGTAACCTAATTTGGATAAATTTATTTTAACTTTTATAAGCCTCTCAAAGATTCGGTCATTGTAATGTTCAGAAGAAATAAATCGAATAAATACATAGCAAACACCATAGTAATTATGTCGGTCATAAGTCATAACTGTCATAAGTCACACGTTTCGCAGTTATAATAATTGTACTTAAACAAGATTGAAATTAAATAAATTTCAATGTATTAAATTCGCGTAAAAGTAAGACAATATTACTCAAACAATACAGTCTGTAATTCGTTGCTTTTGTTTTTTAAATTTAAAACATTGATAACTGTACTTTGTTACGAAATCCATTGATGTACCTACAGTCAAAATCAAAATTTTGATTTACTCTATGTATCAATATGTCAAATATTAGTTTTATAGATCAGCAATACCTAAAAGTTAGTTTATTTAATGACAGTCCAAAAACATAGAATGATTATTAAAATATCTAATTCATAAAATACTGTTACTAATTTATAAAATATTCAGCTACTTATGATCCTGACTGTGTTTTCGAAGTGAGGAAATCCGGGTATTAATAGAACACACAGTTAATATTTTTGTAACTAAATGCTCCACAAAACGGGCAAAGGCGCGGACACAGACTTAACAAATCGTAAATTATTTACTATAATAGACAGTTTACATTTCATTTTAAAAGTAGGACAAACATTGCGTGATTCCCAAATAGTTGTGACGGTATTCTTTGTGTTTGTTGTTTGAATATTTGGAAAGTCCCACGGGGCATAGAAATTATTCCTAGTGAGGGAATGGCTATTTAAAGAAACAAAAAGGACATATAGCCTGTGTTCGCTTTTGATAATTTTGTGGACAATCTTATCTCACAAATTACCTACGATACTTAAATTATTGATTGAACATATATTGGTAAATTATTTTATATCCTTTTTACATGGATTACAGAGGTACATACATATATTGATTATGATTACGTCCCTCCTTGTAGGGGGCAAATCCACTGACTTCCAAATATATTTCCAGACTCGTACTCCGAATTTCCTAACAAAAAGCTCAATAAAATCTTAACCGTTTTGGAAATTGAACCCACTACTTCAGAATCATAAGAAAGCGTAATTGCAATTTTATCCCATAGATCCAATGAATCGTGCCATGTAAAATAATATATACTATATACATATAATATGTAGGTCAACAGTCAGTTTATTCCGAGAGAGCTTCGCCTGAAAGCGATGTCTGGTAATAAGCTCCGCTTGTTAAAGAAAGGAGAAGGCTCTTATCCAAGACATTTAATATATGTATCTTAAGCTGCTTAGAGCCTTTGTTAGCCTTAGAGACTATTATTATCATCTTCTTGTGATACTAACCCATTTGAAAGATAATAGATATCAATTACATGAAAATTCTAAGATCGTTTACTGTTTATACGAACGAAGTCTTTATAAACTATTGAAATATTGGGGAAAATAAATCTAGTGTTATATAAGCTGTGTGTCTCGGCAGTGATCTCGCAGTTCCTAAGGAAGGCACTGTCCAGTCGGCAATGGCAACAGTCCTTTGTGGGTCCAGTAGTAGTTAGCGATACCTAAGTCTTTGGTGTTAAAAACATATTATATGGCTTACTAACTTCTTACCAGAAGGCGGGCCGTTTATATACCTACCATCTTAAAAATAACATAAGGTTGCCTTATTACTCCCGTTGTATAAGTTTGCGATTATTTTTGTGCGATCGTGAGGTTCTGGTTTCCAATCCCAGGTTAGGAGTCTGAGAATGGACTTGATACACCTGTCCTCTTTTTAAAAGGTTACTTCTCGCACTACGATAACGTCCTGTGTCGCGGGGAACCTTACAAACAATTAAATAACGGACTCAAAGAACATCCAGACTCGGAACAACTATTTATGGCTAACTTTGTCGTGTGTTGGAATCGAACCCACAACACTCTGTGCAGTGGCAGGGGTGAGGCGACCACTTAAACAACTATGCCAACCGTCATCAGATGACAATAGACCTCTATTATAGGGGACCTAAAAACATAGGTAAAGTGTGAGTGTAATGTCTCCCTTCTCGGAACATCCAAGTAGGTAAACTAGGTGAACTAGAAAATTAATTGAATTAAGAGCGCCATTAAGCAAGAGACCATTCAATTGTAACTCTACGTTTATATTCGTATAAAAATAAAAAAAAGTATATATGTTTGTTTATCCATTGTTTGGTACCCATAGAACAAGCTCTGCTTAGTTTGGGCTAGATGGTGTTGTGTGTATGTGATAGAATATTATTATTATTATTATTCATTCACTTACGGTATTTACTATCAAGCTGTTCAGGTATAGTCTAGATTGTTAGAGTAAGTCCAAAGTGTTCTAGATTGTTATAAGTTCTTGATCTGTTAATCAACCTATTTAATATGTAGTGTATTTATTGGTATTTCTTATTTTTGGGGCTTTTATCCTTTTTCTTATTTAGGATTATACAAATTCAATATGTTCTGGCATATCTAATTTATATGACATTAAAGGCTAGTCCCACACACAGCTAACAAGTAAAAGTTATACGAAAGATAAATAGCATGCTATCTCACTCTTGTTAGGTTGAAGAAGAGTGATGGCGAGACTTTTATCTCATAGCTAAATGCTATTTGGAAGTGGTGGGACAAGCCCTAAATAACGTAGGAAGTTACAACTAACAATAAAATGTTCTAGTATCGCTTGTGTAACCTATTTTTATTAGCGTTTGTTTGCGACTTTGCTATCTTAATCCTTATCTATCCTATGAGAACTTTGCAGAAGAGCTTCTTATGTAAAAACACTCCAATCCCTTTGCTCCGTCATTGCGTGGAAGAAGGAAAACGCAAGAAATACACCTTCGCATTTATAATACGAGTAAGAATTTAGCTTAAAACGATTTTTGTTGTCAAATGTTATTTGGAAAATTACATTTCTTATTTTAATTATGGTGGTCGACCATATTTAAGTATATGATTGTAAATATAATTTAAAATTGAAATTACATTTGCAATAATATAGTATGGCTTGGTATAGAAAGCCAAACGTGAAAAGCTTTGCCAGAAATTGTAATTATCCCAAATGAAGATACCGGTCCGAACTGGCGCGGTGGCTCGAAGTGTAGAAGCGAAATCTGCAACGGGGAAATCCCTAACTATAATAGATGTTACATTTTTAATGTAACAAATTGTTTGGGGACAGGTAAGGTTTAAGTATATATATTTTTTTATTACATCATGTAAGTCAACATAAAAATGTTGATATTGCTATTATATATTTTAAGAAATGACTCGGCAAATCTTTCATTATAATTAATTCATGAAATGTTTTTGAGGTCGATGCTGGTTAAATAGAATTTATATATAAATAGATCTTTGATAACTTCCATCAAAGTTCTATTGAAAAGCATAGGTATAGGAAATTCAACAGATAAAGCATCAACCTCAGGGCAACCTCAAAAATCAGGCATGAACCTCAGCTAGCCATTCGCAGTTGTTAGGTACTATATTATTTTGATTACATAAATACATATATTTATTTCAAATAATATTTACTATCTTTGTTTATAACTACCATACCTATACATATATTATAAATCAAAAAATTAAAAAGAAGAAATTCTTTAGCCGTTCGTAGCAAATACGATAAAATAAGATTTAAAATATAGCTGATACTTAGTACATTCTAAGTACATAATATTATATAGCAAATCACATGCACATTATTTTTGTTGAAATTATTTTTAGGTGAGTACATGTTACACAAGCTAATTAAGTAATCATGACACTACCGTAATATTGTGTATAGTTGTATACATATACTTATGTATAATACGCAGAATGGTGCTTTTTGGATTTGTAAATAATCAACTTTTTATTGATTTATTTATAGTGACAATCGGAACATAGGTACTGCGATGTGAAGTCATTGTGTTAACATATAGTGAAACGTTTTAAAATATAAAATGAAGTTCATAACAGAATGGCAATATCTGCATAATATATCTGTATGCCTTTATATAGGTATTTGCAGTGTGAGTTAATTTAAGTTTCAAGAGAACAGAGGAATCTTTGGGAGACCAAACAACACCTCTGAAAACGCATTTTGCGCTTTTAGAGGTGTTGCACTGTGAATACAATACCAACCGCAATGTAATTCGTCTATTTTTAGAAATATTATAGACATGATATGGGAATATTCATTACATACAATTCCTCGATGGGAAATTACTGGAAAACGCAACTGGATGGCGGAGAAAATGTTTGACTCAGTAGCGCTGTCTTTACAATACAATTCACAGAAAGTGGTCTGTGTTATGCAAAGCTCTTGTCGAAACTTAGTAGTCAAAGAAGAAAATTCGTCTTGACTCCTACAGGAAACAGATGTGAGTAAATCTTGCGAAAATTATTCCGTTATTGAAGATGTACAATAACCGTTGCTAGCAACCTCTTTTTAATCAGAATAGTAGTGAGCTCTCTTTTAAGACTGATTAGTTCTCTGGTTGAATATGCTTTAAAATGGTGCCGTATATTCATGAGTAATACCGAATTAATGGATAGTTCATATTTACTACGATAAAAGCAAATACCTTGATTCTTTTACAGGTACGGAAATAAAGCAAGTCAAGTGTGCTTAACAGTTTAAAATGTCAGGTCTCGACTGAATAGTTCTAAGAGACCTAAAATAGAAAGAAGGTATTGATATCACGTATCCTATAATGAATATAAAGGCTTTTTATTAAAAACGTGCATCTTTTAAATAGCTTGTTTATATAACTCAATATTGTCTGGATACGGACAAAAATAGTATATTAAAAGCAATCTCCATTTATATTTGATACAAAAATAACCAGATTGGAGTTGAATGCGATGTGTTTTAAGTGGAACTACGAGTACTATAAAGCCTTTGTTTCTATGCGTAGTCAGTTTCTATTTACTGATGCGCGCCTGTTATCAATATGGGCAATTCAAATGGACTATAGAGTGTTTTACTTGGACGAATGCGGGGTATGAATCGCTACCTACAAAACAAATAAAAATATGGAATGTATTGTACTGGCTAGTCCTGCATACTATCGAGTACATAGTATCGAGTACATATATCTTATTCACTCAAAATACTTCACTTGAGTGAAAGTTTGCTCTATAGTGTATACTAAGATTAGTTAATTCGTAACATTTATTCAAGCGTAATCTTATAATATTTTGAATATGCCTTCTAACTATACTGATAAGCATCCAACCATCATGTCTGTGTATATACTACAAATATTTAATAATGAATGCAATAACAAATTTTTTGTAATCTTTACTTGAAGACAGTCTTAAATAAATTGGAATGACTTCGACCGTCACGTGTACATTGACTGAATGTACGAGTGGCGTAGCGAGCATGCTGTCACTTCGCCACTGTCGCCGCGATAATTGTTGTGGGTTGGAAATCCACACAGGACATTTGTGTACGTACTTAATTAATTATTGTTCTAAGTCTGCATGTACTGCGATACAGTCCTTAACGGCTTGAGCGAGAGTAGGTAGATTAAAACAATTCCGTTATTACATTTTATTTGTCACTATTAATTATCTTACTAATTATTATCTACCAACAGTTTTGATATATAAATATATGTTGGTGGTAAAAGTAACTGGCCGTAGCTCTGTATAACATGATCTTAGCCTCAATAATTACGGCCAGTTCATGGTTTCCTTACTACATTGCAATTAAGTAATAAGTATGTATTTTAACAGTAAATCAAGTTAAGACTATCTTAATTCTTCGTAAGGTAGGACGGGTTTTGGCCTTATATTAACCGTCACTGAGTCTTGTTGATATGTCAACAACACACCCCGTTTTAATACGGATGCATATGAAGATAATAAAGGGACTGTTTGTTTTATCAATAGTTTGTAAATTACAAAAACAAGAGAACTTAGAGTGGTTGTCTATACAGAAACTTTTACCATAATGCAAACAATAACGAGAGAACTTAGTACAAAATTGTAATTTGAACGGTGTCGGCGGCTGGTAACGATGGAAAATCGACTTAAATTGCCATAATTAATTTATTCCAAATAGAATCGGCCTCACAAAGTGCCTTCAAAGCATTCAATTTTGCATTGAATTTGTAATTTTCACGGCACAATAATTTATAACTGTATCATTTCGTTTTACTGTTTTTTTGTCTCTCATCTAAGTACCTGCTGAAAGTTCAGAGGAGAATGTTTTCTCACGGTTTTGGAAAGTAAATAGTTTAATCTAGCTTTCTTTTTTAGAGTTAAGAAAATTCATCATAGTTTTAGGTAGATACACAGTAGGTACTCTTTTAACATTTGCCGCTTCGATTGCTCCGAATAAATATTACTGAGGTACGTGTTATTTTTATTTGTTACCTCAATTTGCTATCTCTTATTGCGTTAACTAATATTTATTCTAAATGGTCAATCATTGAAATACAACTGTCAGTAGAGACATGTCCATTGTGGTGTCTGATTTATTTATTTATTTTGGTTTGCTATATACATATATCGCTACCTTTTGTTGTTACTTTTCTAATAACTAGAAAGTTTACTTTTTCTTTATTTGAATAATTGTATATAGTTATAATTGTAAACTTTAATAATAACTTTAATGAAATTAATTATTATGGGTAAATAAGTGTAAGTATGCTTATGGAAAATAGAATTTGTTAATATTTTTTCTTAACGAGTATTCGACATGGGAAAATGTTAGTTATGCCGATAACTAAAGTTATTCCCATGTATCATAATTGATTGACAGGCCTGCTTTTATATACGGTTTCTCTTGTGTACCGAAAGTGTGACATATAATCGTATAAACGATTAAACAGGAAAATAAAGTTTAGAGAAATAAGACGTTAAGATATTTTATAGTGAATATTTTATTGCAGTAAGGTACTTATTTGACAATTTAGGATTGCTGGATCAATTTCGTATTAAATTGTGAAGGCGGCACAGAAACATTTTTCTAACTCATAGCGTTATAGCACAATATTTTTCGTGCAAATATATTTCAATTTGCTTGAAAAGACTTCGACGCCATATTAGTTAATCTAATACAGTAAAAATTAACAGAACAAAATTTAAGATCGTATTGTGCTATAAGTTTGTGCGATGTTAATTGACAGAAATGCTATTGTAATGTCACTTAATAGCATCACTTATTTGAAATGTATACTATTTAAAGCCGAATAAAAATAGTCGTGTGTACCTACTAAGTCTGTGATTTTGTGTAACTTACACACGACTATTTTTATATGCCTTTAAATAGTTCAAATAACTGATGCTAAAATAAATACGTTTCAAGAATAAATTCGATTATAGTTTTATTCTCGACTATAAAGCGTAGGATATCGGAAGTAATATCCACCAGTGGCTCGTGAGATGACCGCCTTGTAACACTGGTAGCATCAGACTTATCAATGGATTCCACGGAATGAAATGCTATTGTAAACGATCTTTCATTCCAAAACGAACCAGTGAATTCTTGCTTTGACGGGATGTTGACGCTTTTAACACATTGTAATAAGTATCACATTCGTCCGGCAAATGCGGAAGTTTTTATGCACTTAAACCTACGTCAGAGGCTATCAATGAAGTCCACTATGTTGTTTGTGTTAAGTCATCGTATTTTAATGAACCGTCGATGACATGCTATACGAGTAATAGACTCACGGTGTTATTCTTTTTAGCGCCGAATTTTTTTAATCGGTCTTTTTGGGATGTGGAAACAAAAATAAAAAGTATCCGATTCGATGTTCTTAGAGTTATTTTTTTGGTGCGCGTTCCTGGGTAGGTGTCCTGTTTCGTTTTATTAGCTTCCTCGTTTTGATTAGTTCTTGCAATCATTAGTCATCATTAGGTTTGGCGAGTGGGTACAACAGTTTTTTGTTATATATTGCATAATACTTAATATTTTATGATACAAGGTTCTGAGGAAGTGTTCATTTGATTTGAAATTGTTCTATACATACTTACAAGAAAAAAAGATTGGTATCTATTATATCATTTAGTAATGAAACGCTAGTATCTAGGAACTTACATAACATAGCTAGTAGTAATTCTCAGTTAAAAATGCCACAGCAGGTGTTGTTTAAGTCCATTTCCAAGTTGTTCACCGGAAGCCCCACTATGGGCAGTGAAGCGTCGCGATCTCGTTACCGACCCCCATCCGACTAGACCTGACTCATTTCCTCACTTTTTTACCCAAAAATGTTAATCTCATCTGGACTAAATGTGTTTCTCACAGTTACCGAACATTCGGGTAACTATTCGATAATAATGGGCAGCTCTCTTGGGAACCAATTATTCTCTTAGTGTAAAATATCTACGGAGTCTTCAATTAAGCAAATTATTTTTTACGATGCGACGACGCGAACGTTTTTCTATCTTTTATATCGTGTACCTACTACGATACATAAACCGTTGACTTATTGATGAAAGTGAAAAATGTACGAATTTATTATAAAACTTTTCTACAAATAAAATAAGATTGAAACGTTTCCTTTTCACGAACAATTTAGCAATGTTGTTATTAAGTACTTTTGCACTCACGAACTCATCCGCTTGATAATTTTAGTGTCCATTTTACCTGAAATGCTGATTAATATTACTCTGATTCTCTTGACAAGGAAACGTTGGCGTCTAATAAAATAATGTAAGTACATAAAAGCTGATGTACATTTCAGACACCTGTAAAAAGGGCCTTCATCCATTATCTAAATTAATTAGATTCGGATAAACAATTACTTTGAATCTTGCTATTTACAAATGAAAATGAAAAGGATTATCGGTAGGTCAAGGTAAATTGTAGTATTAACGTGAGATCGATTAGTACAGCTGTGCAATTCTGATAAATCTCACTACTAAACTTACTTTCGAGTAGGCATTTATAGCTTGAGTTTTCTTTACAGTAATCACTGCAATAAAGCCGCGATATACTATTGAGAGATCGTTGGACTACCACGAGTCGTCATGTCTCGAGGTTGATCCCACGGATCCAACTTATTGTCGAAGTTATATGCGTATTAAAATTCGCGCACTTTAACGGTGTTTGAGAGTTCATCATAACGTTCTCAAAGATATATGAATTCTTTTGACATTGAGAAGAGGCCCGTGCTCAGCAGTGGACACGGGACAATTTTTAGGTATAGGTATAGATATTATTAACGTTAACTATTCCAATAACAATGGTTTACTATCGTTACTGGCGAGGTGACAATCGAGTTCGAGATGAGTTTTTAGCAGAATAGCACGGTAGCAAGCATATCAACTATAACCACAGTAGTGTAACCACCACCCACAATGAATGTGGTACATACAAAATGGAATATGTGCGGTCTACGCAATTAAAACCGCATTCATTAACAAGAAAGTGTTAATTAATTTTTATTTTTTAAGTGTTCTCTCTGTACGATAGTGTTTTCGATATTAGTTACAGTTAGGATTGTGTGTGCATTTTCCGTAAGGAAACGACGAGAAAATTGTATACGATTGCATTTTTACTTACATTTTACTTATGCTTATAATAAGGTTCTACTGAATCAAGTGTGATCTCGTGTGCGACGATAAGGTTTGGAAGCATGCAAATAGATCTCGAAATCGATGTTTTAGTTTCTCAGATTGATGTAGGCTAAAAATAATAACTAACTTCTATCGTTCCAATGTTCCATCAGAAATTAGGCAAACCAAAGATAAATAAAAGAAATATTATTACCGCTAAACTGAAAACTTTTTCTACATACATCATACATAGGCTCTCACCTGTATAACCTCGAAGGAGTTGACAAAGGTGGTGTGGTTACATCCACATTTTGCCAGCTATGCCCTGAATTCGTACAAAATAGGTAGGTGCAAAACACTTTGCAAAACCCGGGAATCGAACCGGTGATGACAAACTCATGTTTGTCATCACCGTGGAGCTAGCGAGGCAGTATGCTTATTAGAAAATGCAATTAAACAGATACATTTAAAATTATGTTAACAGGTAGGTACAATCCTAAACATGATCTGCCAAATAATCTTATTTAATTTCGAATCAAAACTGCGAATTTGGCGTTTATTACTTAATACAGAGAAATTGAAGAATCCAGAAAAATAAAATCCGTGCGGTGGTTTTTGAGTTTATCGCGAAGAGACAGATAGACGCGGCGTGGGACTTTGTTTTATAATTATTAATAATGTTAATAATATCCTCCAGACCGATTTCGGCCACGGCGGCCAGTCTTAACGGAGACTGGCCAACTACGCAGGAGATATTATAGTGCACAAGTGTGTGCGCAAACACAAGTGCACTCTCTGTTCCCTAACTCTCATGATCCGATGGGACGGTAATCCGACACGACCGGAGAAAGATCAGGCGCAGGACCAACGGCTTTACGTGCTTTCCGAGGCACAGGGGTGTTTTACACCGCCAACTTTATAACTCCGGGCTGCTATTGAGATTTCTTAACTGAAAAACCCAATAACTGTTTTTTGGCCCGACCCGGGATTCGAACCCGAGACCTCATGCACAGCAGTCGCATTCACTACCGCTGCGCCACGGAGGCATTGGAGGCAATTATGTATCTAGTGAAGGTAAACAACCAATACGCCTTGCTTGTTGAAAATTTGTTACTGCAGCAGTATTAGCGCGTCACCAGACCTCGGGAAAAGGAATTAAATATATGATAAAAGGCACGAAGACAGGTCTGTGAGTTTCTAGGATACACCGGGCGAAACGCAGTATCCATCACTTGTGTCGGTTATCTACAAGAAAGTGTTAGTTCTCTGGGGAAGTATGCCAGCAGGCCTGAGCTCATTAGTACTGTCACCAAATTTTTTGTAGTATATCATTTTTAGTGAATGCGGCTGCTGTTTCGGTTTTGATTCTCGGGTTAAGCCAAGTATTATTGCATTTTTCTGTAAAGATCGTATGGCGTCTGGAACTGTGCCCGATATTAAGTGGGATTCCAAATCAAAATTAGCGAAATATGTATATGTAGGTGTAATAATAATGTATAACTAACCTAAAGTATCCGTTTGGCATCCCCGAACTATGGGCTATGTATGTATATATTAGTTATTAGTATATATTAAACATAATAACTTCTAAACAAAATGAATAACTAAAAGCAACGAAATTATCAAATAAATATAATATTTTAAGTGAGCACCAAAACATCTATCGTGTGACGACCATTTGAAATGTATTTAGACACAATGTTATCGAATCTTCTCATGTAAGTGACTTTGTCTTTTTGAGAATAAATTCTTTAAACCTATACAGGGTGTCCGGTAATGAATGGATAACCTTGAAATGTCTTAAAGTAGAACAGAAGGCCGTACAAAAAAGAAAAAAGATAAATAATGAATTAAAAAGTGCAATAGCTAGTCATACTTTTGACTGTCTATCTATTAACATAATTAGTGTTTAATAATAAAACAACAAAAAACCGATGGAATTCATTCATTTATGGTCGTAGTGTACAAGAAAGTAAAATATTATAGTGATA
Source organism: Catocala fraxini (assembly GCA_930367265.1). NCBI lineage: Eukaryota > Metazoa > Arthropoda > Insecta > Lepidoptera > Erebidae > Catocala > Catocala fraxini. The sequence continues at coordinate 12,746,878 of OV884042.1, forward strand.
AAAATAATATCATATCTTAGTTAGGATAGACTTTTTTCATATTATTTTCTGAACGGCCATCAGTTCTGCTATAAGACATTTCAAGGTTATCGATTAATTATCGGATACCCTGTATATGTAGTACCAGTAAGAGATTACAGATACAGCGATAGCTTAGCAACTATACAACGGTCTCCCGGACCGTTGGACTGCCACGCAGAGGTCTCGAGCTCAATCCCAAGGCGCACACCTTTGACTTTTCGAAGTTATGTGCGTATTAAATAGTTAATTATCGCTCGCTTTAATTATGAAGGAAAACATCGTGAGGAAACCTGCATGTCTGAGAGTTCTCCATAATTATCTCGAAGATATGTGAAGTCTGCTAACCCGCACTGACCCAGCGTGGTGGACCGTGGACCGTGATGGCCTAACCCGTCTCACACCGAGAAGAGGCCCGAGCTCAGCAATAGGACAGAGCTGATATCATTATTAGTAAGAGATTGAAAGAGACCGCCGTTACTCTCTTTTAATCTAATACGGGACTATAGTTTGCCATACTAGCTGGCAACATATAGACGTTATACTATAGTTATAATTTTCGGAGACAACTCCCACTCTTAACATTAAAAAAAACGGGCACAAACACACACAACACACAAGATTTGTATTTGACCTGTGTGGGGATTGAATTGACAACACTCAATGCAATGGCGAGGTGACTACTTAAACCACTACGTCATCAATGCAGTCAATTACATATCTGCTTAACCTATAAAACCTTTGATTATATTAAAAAAGATGTCGAATTTAAATACAAAGTTTTTAGTAGGCAAAAGTATTAATAGGGCCGCAGGTGGGTAATAAATTCAGTATCAATACACTTGATAAGTACTGAACAAATATAAAACATATTAGATATTTTATGTTTTATTTATCGGCGTTTTACTATTCATATTTAGAACAACATTTTGTCGAGAGATCGTTTGATAATATTGTAATATAAATTCTATTTCTTTACATGATTATGTACGTTTCTATAAAGTGTATTTTAAAGCAGGGCTCATATTATTTTCAATGGATCGTTTTTTGTTTTTGGTTTTGTGGCATTTATGTTCGCGTCGTAGTTTTGATACCCGAGTCAGCGAAAGAGATTTTGGGTTTTTCGGTTGGAAAGTTGTCAGTAGCGTCATAGTCTGGATATTAATTCGGTAGGCAATAACATTAGCCACCTTTACGTGAGACAATTAAAATATTGTTAGATTTACATATATCTTTATTTAATGAGTAGTAGAGCCCCGCTGTTTTCAGCATGAATGGGCCGGCTCGACCGGGTAAGGACTACCCTCTTACAGAATATCGACGAGAAAAAGCAGTATTCCTACTGTTGTGTTTCGTTCCGTGAGTGAGAGTGCCAGAGGCCCAATCACCCTTTTCCCCCTTCCCGCTCCTTCACCTTCCCACTTCCTTTTTCTCCTAGAGGGTCGGCAACGCGCAAGTGATGTCTCTGCAGGCGTCTATAGGCTACGGTGAAAAAAAAACAAGCGACATTTTATTGTGTGTAAAATATCTCTGCCCGCTCTTTAACACGTTAAGGCTAAACGTACATGATATATAATCTATATCAACATATACTTCTATATGTATGGATCGTATACTTTATTGATTGTTTGATGATCATTTAGACAGGTACATGAATGAGTTCTTCCTATCCCACTAATTTAAGCTAAGTATCTTAAATATATTGTAACTCGTATAATAAATCATTATTTATTACATTAGTATAATTATAATTATTATACTTGAAACAGCAAAAGCTTAGTGCGGCAACCATTAGACTGCCAAATCGTAGCTCGAATCCCCAAAACACGTCTACTCCCGTCATTATAAACGCTTTTCACTTTTTTTGATCATTATTTATTTAGTAAGGTGGCAAAAGTGTAAACTAATGTGACAGTGGTGTCGAAATCGATTACCTACTGACTTCTTATGTTAGGCAATTTTTATTAGTAGTTGGGATTTAAAAGCTGTAAGTTCTATACAATAATAGCTTCTTCCCAGTTACGTAGGACATCTCCTATCATGTATTTGTGATACATATACATGTTATATCAGTCAAAAATAAATCTATTTTATATTACGCGGTCTAAACTTACAAACCTATAACATAATTGTAGATAATATTTAAATATACAATCTTGTAATAAGCAGATTTAATGTGCTGTATATCATTTAGGATAATCCGTATGCTTAAACTTTCATGGTTAGTTCACCACCTTGACATATAATTTATATTTATCTGCCATCTCAACAGTTTTACCGGATAATCTGACATTTAACAGTGACTTAATAAAAGTAAACCATTAAATAAATAATTGTGTCAACAAAGGCATAAACGGTTGAAGAATGTTTCTTCGCGTGACATTATTTGTCATAAAAAAAGATTAAACTTTTTACGTCATCCATCCCAGGAATTTCTAATTTCCGGTCAAATTTAATTGTTTAACTTCTAAGAATGATTGTGGTTATATCCTTTAATAAAGCTATAAGACGTGATAATAATGTTTTAGTGTGTAAAATAAATATTTCAGTGGTTGCATGCACGGAACAGAAGCTGCATCCATAATGTCATGTAGGTAAGTATGATGAATTGGGCAGAATGTTTTTTATTTAAAGATTACGCCGTAATTCGTGTTTATATTGTATTTCAATATATATTTTAATTGACTGTTTTTGTTATCAGATTTTGTGTAAAGGAACTCTCAATAACAGCACGAAGAATTCCGAATGAAATGATGATACATTTAAAAAAATTAAATATGTCGTCTAATTACTTTCCAATATTTCATTTGCCGTTGCTTATCTTATTCTTATTAGAAGCTTAAAGTTTAAAAATGTGTTACCATTTATACAAATTAAACTATTGTAGTGGTATCTTTATAGCTGTAGATAGTGAGGCTAACCTCACTATCTCTTGGGTTTAAAATCCCAGATGTGCTGCCAACGACTTCCACAGTTAGATACACAACTATAAGTATCTATATATTATGTTTGGATGTAATAATATGTTTGTATACGCATAAAAAGTGCTCTATCGGTCGGTCCGTCCTTTGTTAAATAAATTAGTTTCGGTGTCTACCAAATTACGCCTCGAACCTATCTATATGTACAGCACATTGGATCTTGGCAGGAAAATATGCTCTACCTATTATTTGACTGTGAATAAATTAACATACTTGAGAGTGTGTAACAAAACGGGAGTTGAGACAATAGCAGATCATACATCATTGAAAAAAGCTTTTAGGAACACTAGTAGCCGAATACTATTTGTTTTCATTGATTTATTCATGGTCAGGCTGTAGATACAAGGCGCCGACAAAGACGGTCCTTTTGAAATACCAACTTTTTCGAATTGGTAATGAGAGTTTGTGTGAAACGTTACAAAATAACAAGTCACGTACTGCCTACCTAAAGTGAAACTGAACAATTGTTTAAAGGGATAGAAGAATTTGAAAAGCAAATAGCTCGTTGGATGCCACATGTTCATTATCACTAATCTAGTGCATCGCGCACGTGAGTAGGTATTTAGGTGTTCGAATAATAGCTATTGTTTATTTAAGTTTCTTCTCATATAAAATTTATCAGTGCATTCTGTGATAAGGCCACATGTGATAAATTGCCTGTTTCATAAGGCGTTCATTAGAAGCGTGCAAAATGCGCTCCGTTGCGCAGCGATAACTTCGCCGATAACGGTTTTATTGCCTCAAAATATTACCTATTTGCGTATCTAAAGTTGCTTTTTGTTTTCAAAATATCACAGTGACAATAAAGACTCGAGAAAATCATTTTGTTACATTTATTACTATTCATAGCCACGAGCAGAATTGATTAATGCCTACATGTTTTTGTTCAGATTATTTAGAGTAATAAAAATAAAACATTAAGAGTTGGTTAAGTGATTTATCTGATTCGATGATAAAGTCAAGTTCATAAAAGCAGTTTAAACATAACAGAACAAATTAAATCGCTTGATAGAGCTTATTTCCTATCGTATCGCTGCGTACTCTACATAGATCCATCTCGGAGCCAGTGGGGCTGCACCGACAACTTAGTGCAAAGAATCGATGCAGGGTACAGAGTGAATCATACCCCCTTATATTGACTCAATTTACAAGCTCTTATAGCATTAGCCTTTAAAATATTCACAATCAAAAGTTCCTTGAACCAATAAATATTTTGTTAATCAAAATTGGCTGGTACAAAATAAGAAATTCAACCAAATCTGCATACATAATTAATATATGAGTTTCCTTGTACTCCCGAATGATTAGCTATAAACATTTATGACAAATCGTTATACAGAAAATAACGACATGAAATTAATGTGGACGTCAAAGTGTACGGCGAGGGAGGCATTAGCCGCTCGGTGCGCGTCCTGCACAATGACGAAGATTGCAGCTGACTTGCATTGCCGCATGTTATTCACTTCTTTAATTAACTATCAAACCGGAGGCACTCTCGATTATAAGACGCGGCTACCCGGCTTTGTGCCCGCTGTGCCTACCTGCCACTGAACTCTGCATTATACAATTTCATTAAAACAAACGAAAAATGACTCTATTACCGCGCGATAAGATCACTCGAGCCAGTTTTCGAATGGGCTGGCGACTGGATGTCTCGACTTTGATATTGTTTTTTGTATGTGGATATTAGGAGTTGGTTGTATGAGCATGATCATTAAAGTCAGATTTGGATGTGTAAAACGTTAAAATGTAGTTTGTCAGGTAAGTGCCTACATCCTCTTGTTTTTTAACATTGCAGATGGTTGTACACAATTAGTCCAATAAAATATTTGCAGTCGCTTAGAGCGTGTTAATTTTATGGTTTGATGTGATGATCTTATAATTGGTTAACGTGAGGTGTCAGTTACATACTAGTAGAAAACTGGTACATTAAGTTGTTAGCTTCAAGTAGGAGGAGTGTTGCTGAATGTATGAATATTATTTATTTAGATGTTGTAATTTATTATTACAAATATAAATCTAAGATCATTTTGTGAGAGCGTTGTACTCTAAAATGAATTCAATTATATAGATACGTATAGGATCACGTAGAAGTAGAAATAAGCCCTTATTTTAAAGTTCGACAATCCAATCAAAAATAACAATAGGCTTTAACAATTACCAAATAAGCTATATTATTGTCGGAACTAAAGAGCGATCTAGATATTTACCCTTTAACATTAGTGTAATTAAAGTATGAGATACCGTAATTAACCAACATATACGCTTTTTACCCAAGTCTTGCCGATCTAAATCTTCTTTAGACAGGTACATTATATTTAAATAAACAAACACGAATTACAACCAACTAAAGAACTTCATATGCTCATATTAGATGTCGAAACAAAATGTCAAAACGTTCAGAAGCAATATTGTTAGATTGTAACGAATTTACCAGTTACATTGCCGATAATAACAAAAAGTGCTGATATGTATATCATATATCAAAGGTGACAAATCAAAATAAACAAGACACGCATTCCGGTATCGCCGGTCACAAGAAGCACGAATACGAGATCGACATTCAGTGCCTAATGTATATTAAATATGAGTAGGCTTTACCACATGGCATTCAAGTGAAAAACAGTGCAAAAACAGAATGGTATTGCCATTATAGCTTATAACTCAATCAGTGAACGTCCTGCAGGCGGCATGGCTCGATAGGAATTTTATACTTTTTCATCCATTATCTGCATTCCTGTCGCGACAGATACGTCGCCTCGAAACAGACACTTTGACAAGTGAGCGCTTTAGAAAATAGAGAAAATTGAACGCCACAGAGAAAATACTTGGCATTCTTACACCCTGCTTTCTAATGCCATTAACATTTTGTTTGTTTATGATGAGTAAGCTGCTATAGCTTATTTATTTGTTATTACCATATCATTACAAAGAAATAACATGACGTGTTTTTTATTTCGCGATAACCAGAATATTCTGAATCCTTTAAAATAATAAGTCGAATCAACCAATCTGTATGTTTAAATTATTGTAGACTGCTAGCAATTGACTATATTGACACAAAAAGAAAATGCACATTATGAAATCAACCCAAAATAGAAGGAGACATTCCATCATAAATAAAATCGTAGCTAACGATTCTAACACTAAGTAGGTAAGGTTTTCACGGCTCCTCATAGAATAGATGCACTATTGACATGAACTAGAGGCCTCTTCTATAATACATACGACCGTCCACAGCCTACAATGTCCTCTATATATCGTATGTTTTTGTGCTCTAAAATATTGATTATTTAAGTAATTGATGTATATATATCAGCACATCCAGAATTTATTTAAGTGTGTACTTATCAAAGGTCCTCGTTGAATAAAGAATTTATAAAAAGAAAATGCTGAATGCCATGATTTCTATTTAATCTAAACGTTATCTTGAGGTCTATAAGGTTTTCTAAATCGAAGTATTTCTATAAACAAATTATGGATTATAGATATTCGTAATAACGAAATAAGGGTATTCATAATAAACGTTTATTAACCTCTAGACGTCTCTTAGTACAATATGGGTGCATTTTAGAGGCGTGAAGAGCGCAATATCATAAACGTCATGAAGGTGATCTGTCCGATCAAAAATAACGGACACACAGCGTAATTTCTATATACATATATATGGAGTAATTTTATGTCTTTGCATTCGACATTTTCACATCCATTATTCAGGCTATCATAATGAACATGAAAAGTCAGGTGCGTTATTTACCTATTACGGTGTCAGTCGGTGCTGATTCTGTTGGACGTTGCAACTAATATTAATTTAATTTCATATTTATAGCATAATAGGTGGAAATTTATTAAAACTTTAACAATGTAAACAAAGGGGTAAATTAAAAAAATTATATAACTACTTTACACGTATTCTAGAATAAATGTATTCCAGTAGTTGTAGATTGTTGTTGTAATTGTTTAAAAATGACCTGCATTAGAACTGAGGTTTTAAATAATCACATATACAGCTACGAATTTCATATTCAAAGATTAAAATACTATTTCACTAAAGTCGCAAAGTCGCGCCGAATCGTAAGAACGAGTTTGAAGGATAAGAACCTAATACAATACGGGCATGTCATCTTATTCTTTATAGTAATAATGCTTCTCACACAACAAATATACTACAACGAACAGAACATGTATGTAATTAATCATACGAGCTTCTGCATTTCTCTGTGATTACCATTGTGTTTCTCTCAATGGATATACGCGATGATGAGACCAGCTCCCGATTTAATTTCGAATCACAATCATTCTGCCTTCTTACTTTTATTTTTTCATTACACTCGATTTAATGAAAGTTTTAGTTTAATGGGGAGAACTCGATAGTTCATCGGACGGTAGCTACTATAGTCGGTATAATAAACTCGAGTAATCAAGTTTTAAATAGCTTTTTGCACACGATGACTATCATTACGTAATTTAGTTCATACTGAATGCTTCCTTAATTAGACTGCTTTATATCGCATTTTAAAAAGAGGACTGATTCCATATCTCATTTCTCATTGTCGCACTCACAACACATCAGCGCGAATTTTATCAGATGCGGCAAAAAGTACTTTGGGTGAAAAAGGTATTACCGACAGACGCATGTAATATGCAGGCGTGCATGCTGAGAGACAGTTTTGACGGCGTTGTGAAATGATGGACGGTCATTACGATGTCATTGACATCATTTGTTTTTCATAGTCCTTTTACTTTGCGTTTCGAGTTGAAAAAACCGCAAGGTTATTGTTGTGGTCGCCTACCGCTCTGATTATGATTTATATACGCGCTGATCTAGCTCAAGTAAATATTATTCAATTTACTGGTTGCTTTGGGATATGTATGTTATCTGTGTACCTAAAACATGTTAGACATCACCAAGATAAAAAAATGTGACGGACAATTAGTTCTTCCGAGTCTAGGTGTTCTTGGATCTGTTGTTTTAATATTTTTTTAAGGCGATTGCGTTAATTATTCCTATTACTAGAGTTGTCTTAAATAAAACTTTCAAATATAAAGCCTTAATACACATTTTCTTTTTATCAGTTTCCGTTTGTAAGCATATGTTTGTTTTATATGTATATTTTTGAATAGATTTCGGATATGGGGTAGGATTTGTCGTGTTTTGATTTCTAGTCTAATTTGTTCAACATTGGACTATTTTCTTCTTTTAAGATTAAGCTGTTATATTTTACTAGAGCAAAGGACCAATGTAATCCAACAAGGTTCAGGATTTTTGAGACTGGCAAACATTTAGAGTTCATTGAAAGGAAATAAGTCGTTCATTTTGTATTTATAATTGAAGTACATTGTAGAACGATGCTTACTAACAGATAACGTAGATTTCATCAGTAATCTACAAATAGGGCATTGGATTCGTCCAATTTCAGATCAGTTACTCGGCTTTGCTGCATCATCAGTGATCTAATCATGTATCAGTGAAGATTAAAACAGGCCGGCCGGATCGCATCAAAGGCGGTATCACACTGTTATTTTGACTGATTGATCTCCTTCAACAAAAAAAGGTTGCAGCGCTACCGAGATCGACAGTAGCCGAGAAAAAACAAATTAGTTGGCTAAACCTTTTCATAAAGCATTGTTATTATCACCACGTACTCGGTCCTGACGACGTGTAGTCGTTTGAAAACGCGGTGCTCGTGCTAAGTGCTCTATTTAAGGTTCAGAATTCGTTTGTGATCGATTTTACGATGGCATGTGATCGGCTCGGCCCGCCCGTAATCGCGCTTGTCGAAAGGCGAAAATCATGCTGCGTTTGCGACCTTGCGTTCGTTACAAAAAACGCGATTTATTTTTTGGAGAAATGTTTTTCGGTGTCAGATGTAGCGGCTCGAGCTTTGATTGTTGAGATTCTCATATTTAGTTTTAATTGGTGGCTTTATCGAGTTTACATTTTACGGTCGAAGTCGATGAGAGGTTAATAAGCGGCACTTTGAAAGGTATCTTCGTTTTTTAGAGTTCCGCGTTAATAGGTAGGTAATAGAAATATGACTGTCTGCGTCATCGTTCAGATTTTATTAGGGTTAAGCGAGTTTATAATATTATGATTATCCCCGGAAAGACACGACTCGTAATTTTTTAAATCCATTGACTCTTATCATTTTGGTACCATATTTATAGCTTTTGTATTCCGAGCTTCGATGTCTGCCTCAACTCGGATAATTACAAAGTCAACACTTGGCATAGTAACAACGAGAGAGACATCAATTAACAGAATCTCATGAGCCCGCGATAGGAATGTTACAACGATTCTTTACGGAACCGTTCATGGAAAATAAATGTAATGTGCTGTGCCCAATTTTTTATTGTTTAGGCAATAGTCGATATTGATTTCGGGTCTTTGATTCCGACGTATTATTGCTTGTTTTATTGGTACCTGGGAACATCGTAATTAACCATATCGGGCCTTTTTTCTCATCTTTCTGGATCCTTTCGTGTCTACGGACAATAATAATTCGATGCTCACCTTGAAAGGCGTACGCGCCGAAAATTGGTCTCATATTGTTCATCGAAGACGTAGTTCCTGTTGTGTAATCCATTTTTATGTTTTTAATTACGGTGCAGTGTTCTTTCACTTCACTATCGAACGTTCCCCACACGTTAAAAATGTTATCTTAAGAAATCATTTAGAGTCGCCACCATGATATCTGTATATAGAGATATATAATACAAGTTTCCTCGTACGTGACTTAAATATACACAACACTTTACGATGCTATTTATTTTAATACTGAAACTTTTATGGGACACTTTAAACACCGACTATGTTTGAATATTGCACGAAGGGTCTGACTGGATCTGACTATATTTTAGTTGCAAATGTTGGAAGGCTCGATGCGTGCGACATAAGTGAATCAATTACAAAGTCGATGGTAGCGGGTGCATTATCTTTCGGACCCTACTCATGGCATATATTACAATAGCATTTCGCTCCACCTCTTTGCTCCCCTACCACTTTTTATTTACTGGTAATAATAGTAAATCACTAGGAACAGTCGCGTATGTGTTACTGCGTCAAAGGGCGCGCATAAAAAGGGTGTAAATTTATGTATAAATGCTTTATAGCCGCTCAGTATGTTAATGACTATTGTATGTATAATGTTAGAGAAATACTATATCTGCTAAGAAGTATCTTTTCTCACGTAAAGCCTTTTGTCACAACGGTTCATTGCATGCTTTCAATTATGTTGTTAAATATAGCCGTTAAGAAATTATTAATTGCTTGAATGAATATAATGTAAACAAATGATCATTTCACGTGCTCACTCTAGGAGGAAAATGTTTATACTATATGCATATTTCTTTTGCGTTTACTGAGGTTTCCTTATTATAAATATATCAAAAATTAATAAAACACCATGGTCCTATTCCAAGTTTATTTATAATATGTTTAATGATCATAATTAAGCCTGTAAACCGAAATGGTGATTTTATATTTGTCCAACATTGAAAAATTGGTGGTGTTATAATTTTATTTACTATATATATTATAAATAAATGTTCAGAAGCAACAACAAACGAACAAATCTTGAGAAAGTTAACGGATAATCAGTATTTGGCATTTGGTTGGTAACCGTCACTAGTCGTATACTTTAATATAGTGAGCAAGATGGTTATGACTTAGTAATATGGAACCAAGTAACAAGTAGTTAATACGTTTATTGGTCTCCCTATGCACTATAGGCAACGTAGGTAACTCTATAGGAAGTTCCTAATGCCATTATTGGAAGTTGCCAGTGGCGATACCAGACAATATTAATTCAATTTAGGAACCACTCTTCAGTAACCGATCTAATATACTGAAGGTTAAACAATAATTTAAACATAATAAGCCAGTATTTGTAGGGTGGTATAAATAAGAAAGTCTAGTTTTGACTTCATGATTAAAGAGGTTTTAGTTATCTTATATGTGAGATTTGACTCCGTAAAACATGTAGTTTGATTGCGAATAAAATCATCTCCTAGTAGGTAACATTCTTGTGTATACACAAGACACACGTATGTACGTGTATACATACCAGTGTACATAAATTTAATCTATTGTTTACTCTTAAAAATTCAACACTAGATGCCTTAAATGAGACTACTTGTCGCCGTTACTTTGCTTTTCACAACACTCAGAACTAGGTGTTGCTAATACATTGGTTTGTAATCTTAAGAAAATTGGCATGCGTTTGATCATGTAGGATGACTTAATACTATATTTTCTTTTGCTCCAGTTCAAATGTTTCGTAGCAGAGCTTTACATGCATATATAAGATAGGCAGGGTACAGAGTGAACCTTTATTAAATTTGAGACTCCATTCAATGTGGAGCAGCCCCGATGTAGAAATTGGTCTATCCTACAGAAGATCGCAGCCAAACTGTCGTCTTTTGTATTACTGCTGCGAGTAGGGTTTCTTAGCTTCATAAGTAAGTTTGCTGTCACTAGGGGCCTGTAAACTTCGCCTCCTGCGCTAGAAGTACAGTGACTTCGTTTTTGAGAGTGCGCTAAGTGCTTTTGATTTTTACAATGTTGTAAGCGTCCATAAGCTACGCTAGCCTCAGGCGAGCCGTATGCTAGTTATATAAAAACATCATCGCCTTGTTGTAAAATATTGAAACAACTTACATAAAAAATACTCAAGACAACTGTTAAAGTTTCCAGTGCTCTTAGTGTGCCGACTTAACTTTAAGTTTGCCAGTGTCGTGGGCTCGATAACCAAACTTTGTATATTACGCATGTGTAATACAAATAACTCGTATTAGGCACATAACCAGTTATAATGTAATCACTTTAACAAATCCTATTCAGATGAGATACAGTTATGTCGAGGTACAGCACATGAAATGCAGCATTGATAAGATACATCACATATTTTGAAGTATAGCATAGTATGACATTATTCCTGGTCTTTTAGCTCATATTATTAAAGTGAAAAAGTGTTTTCCTCATTAATGAGTGCAAATGATACAATTATTTGCATTCATTAATGAGGAAAATGTGAGACAATTTTTAAAAGAAAATAATAATTGGAACGGGGTATAACTTCTTGTAATATCGTGTGGCAAAATTTCGGGTGGAAGCTATTTCACATGACTACGTTGCAGTTTCACAACAAGACTCATCCATAATATCGATAGGCCGCGTTGTTAGGTGCAGCTGCTAGCGGATTGTCGACAATAGTATCGATAAAAAGCCGTCATGCAAATTATCGACTATTGTATCGTGGTATTGTGCGATCCGCGTTGAGAACGCATGCGACTGTCCTGCGGACGCCACGCGCGATTCGCTTCGCGTTTCATTTTTTGGGGAATCTCTGCATTTCCAAATGCCAGCTGTAAACCTGCATGATGTAATGTTCATACTTTTAATTGTTAAATACGTGCCGATAAATATTTATGTCGGTATACTTTTCCTGTTTAAAATTCGCCTAGGTCTAAGCGGTTAATTCTGTGAATACTTCGTTTTGCATTATTCGACAAAGTGAAAGAATATCTTTTGTATATAATATATAAGTGTCCTGAATAAAAATAATAATACATTTTTATTCAGAACTGGCCTTGTTTATACTATGAAATATTACAAAATGTAATCAAAATCGTTAAGGATAAGTTTTTGAATTTCTCGACAGCTTAGAAAGTGCTGTTTCATGTTTAGTTATTATAAGTTTTCATTCACACTTCTGTACCAAAAAACAAGTTGAATGAGCATCTCGATTTGGTTTTTGTAACAATGATGTATCAGTCCTTATGAAGATCCAGTGGCAGGATTCGTTTTGACACGTTGAAGTATGTCAAAACAAAATCGAGTGGCGTCTTGGGATTAGTCGAGTATTCAGTCAATTCGACTATCCGGAATCACTCGCTGTGTCGGACAATAACAAGAAGTGGTTCGTTACTTTACTCAGTTTTTGTTAGCGAACTATTTTTACAAATAGACTATTTTTAACGGAATCTGATTGTTACTACAGTCAATGAAATCTTTTCTATTTCTGAACGTGTAATTGTTGAAAATTGTTTCTTTGTTAAGGGCTGGATTTTAAATATTTCGAACATGTAGCAAATAATTAGTCGCTATTTTAATATTAAACTATTTTTACTCTGCAGAGATCGAGTTAAACTATGGACATTTAGAAAGAGATCGAATCAGTCGCGACAATGAACTTAACTGTACATAGACGCATTAGTATGTAGGTGCGCACTTATGGTGGGCTCTCTACAAACAACCAGTTTCCATTGTTCTTCGACGTGGAGTCACTTGAAAGCTGGGGACCACTTTCACCGGCTCACATGCAAATCGCCTGGACGTTGCCTGTATTACAGCTATCAAGTGTCGCCTGTTACTATGTACTCCTCACTCGACATTATTTAAAAAGGGTTAGAAAGCTGCTCCATTCTACTGCTGCTCACAAGTGAGCGTTACACAATTTCTATTTCATGGAAAACCTTATTGATTTCAACAAGTCATTAACGAATCTATGGATAGGCTTTTGTAGTTCTGTCTGGTCATTCAATAAAATACATTTGATATGGTTCTATGTTTGTATCAAATTTAATATAATACACTACGGAAATTAAATGTACAATTTATCGATGTCAAAACATATTTAATTGTTCTTCCGCATGACCTTTCTCGGTTAAATGTCAGATTTACAGAAAATTAATAAAATATGAGAATGTTAATTTTAGTCATTAGCTAAGAGTCAAGTTGTGAAGATGCCGACGAATAAAAAATATGTTAAGAAATGTTTGATCGCGCCGCCGGCGCACGCCTCGCCTGAAGAGACCGCTCGTGTTTGTAGAAACAAGTCAAATGTGTTAAATATGGAACATCAGCGGCGCGGGCCTCTTGTCAACCGCCTACTGGAAGCGACAAGCGAGCGCATCACACACGCTGTGTAAACATGACGCTTCAGATAAACATTCTGACAGTGTTCATGCTTGATTGTATACATATTTATTTTTATATAAAACCTGCAATTACTAGATACTTAAAAAAGCTTTCAGAAACAATCGAGACTTTAAAATCGAGGAAGCCTTTAATATGCAATATATCCATCTGCCTAAGGACATAACCAGTTTGGCATAACAAAACGACGTGACTACATCGTAAAACACATTTTTTGTGTATTATAAATAGTTAAAAAAATCACAAATTGGTTTTGGTAAGTTTTTATTGACATTAGCCAATTATTCAATTACCTAGAGGCGTTGGAGTGTGGGGTACACGTTTACACGTAAGCTTGAAATTAACATTTATGTCGCTTCTATAGGTTTATATCTGTGTGCAGCCCATTAGCTTATTCAATTCGCCCAGAGTGGATTGGATTTTCCTTCCTATAATGGACTCTAATCCGTCGGCACATGTCTTCAAGGGCGGCCTAATGCCTCTGTTGCATGAGACACTATTACTGTTTTTCGTAACGGGCCATTACAATATCTCATGGTGACATAGAAAAATTTTACATGTCATTTGGACATATTTTTACGAGTGTTTGTTTTTCACGTGGGGCGGGCCCATTTCACACGGTGTGTTTATAACGCTGCCGCATGCCGCTCTCGCCCCGACGACGTTTCACTACATTTACTGTGACGTAGATTTTGATCTTTTACGTTGCTAGTTAGTTCTTTTATATGTATGTACATACATACTTAACTGTTTAATACTACACATTTGTTCTATTTTTAGAACGTTTGAGTCTACCTATTCAATTTGTCACGAGTGTGCAATGATGACGGCTAAGCAATACGTTTAATTTGAACTTTAGTTAGTATTTTATAGACGCATACTAAATGCTTAATAAATTTTAATTGTTAAATTTTATAACTTCCGTATTTAAACACTTGTCTGTTTATAAGGTTAATTCTAATCAGAATGTAAAATGTTCTCTCTAATTTAATTTAATACTAAGTTAATTTACCACACAAAAAGCAACATTGTAATCTTTAATACTAACATGAAATATACGTGTGAGTCTATGAATTATATCCTCGGAACAGCGTAGGGCATGTCGAATGGGAATAATTACCGGACGGGACTCGAACCCGCTGTGACATGTGGCCTATATTACGACATACGACATTTCATCCCGACATATAAATGCGTTACGTTCATTTTATACTATTTTTTATAAGAGATGTCATTAGAGGGTGACTCAGAACTCACGCTGGAATTTAATTTAATATATTAATTACATAATTAAAGAGGGCTGTAATATCTTTGTAATATAATAGAGAGACCGATGTCTATTTATTGCCAATTATAGAACCAGATACAGGTGTCACTAAAGTGTTAAATACCTTATTTCCTTAAGTACTGTTTTGCGACACTTTTTGTCGAGCAATTAAGTCTGAACGCATCGCAGTAATTTATCGCATGTTCTCGCTAATAATCGCACCTTGTTAGTTCATAAAAATTATGTTTTACACACAGTCATGTTAGTACATGCAATAATTGTTGGTCTTTATACGCTTAATTCGTCAATAGCTGGAATACCAGACATGTTTGAAAAACAATTGTGTCTGGTCGCCAACAGGCTGCTGCAGCTCAAAGCGTTAATATGTTTATTTTAAATCAAATACTTTGTACGACTTTTACGTCGCGTAATTAGCAGATTGTCGCGTGTCGACACATCCGTGTGATAATTTATCGCGTCAAAGACCACAGACCATCGCCCGCTCCTCATTAGTTGTCTACAAAAACCCAAATGTTTTATTTTCGCAACATGAGTCACTGCGAATCAAACGCATGAGGCCGGGCATAAACAATACCGGACTAAATAATATCTGCACGTGTACCATGCTTTGATAAGCTAAGAGTGATTGGTTACACCAATTTGTAATTAGTGCTTTATGATCTTTGATTTTTAGTGTAAGCCATTTTGTCTAATAGCTTTTGTTTCTAGTTCGAATTGGAAATAGAACTCTTATGGTTTGTTGTTGTCGTGAGAAAATGTTGGTTATGATTGAGACATTGTTTGGGAAATTGGTTAAGGTTGACATTTCAATTAGACAGTTATGTTAGGTGGTGTTAGAAAATCTTATTTATTTAAAGTAATATATTATATTTTCTAGGGTGTATAATCATTCGTCTACTTTGATGTTAGCATCAGAGTGTGTTACGGAATAAATATTTATATGTCGAGTTAGATACAGTCTCATCATTAAGAGATCACGAATATGTATTTGCATATTTACGTATGATTTAATCAAATTTATCTTAACCAAATATCTAGAGCATTGATCAGTAGAAAATACTTAAACTAAGTCCCAAAGTCTAAGTCACAAATCATATAGCTCACAAAGTAATACTTATGAACGTCAATATATAACAAAGAGCAAAGAAGAATCTATACAATGACATGTTAGGAAGGTAACCTCTTATTCTTGTAAGAATATCAAACACTCATAAGACGCTATAATAAAACGTACAATATAAACGTTTTGACATCGTGTGCGGCCCATCAGCGCATAGTTTCAGCGGCATCTTTGGCGCGCAATGGGCCCTGAAGCGTACACGCAACGATTTCAGCGCGCATTTCACGCCTTTTTTGTACATGCGCATACGACTCGTCGCCCGTATGAAGATTCTTAATAGCACGTGAAGTGACAACTGTAGGTTTAATTGCAACTGTGAGTTATTAGTTTGCTAACGTGTTCACACCGTAAAATATACCAGTCGGCTCTTTTTTATGTTAAAACTTGTTGATTATAAGAAAGAAAGCAATAAAAATAACATGTGTTATTAAAATGAATTGCTATATGTGTGGGAGGTGTTGCCGGTCCTCTAAAGGCACTAGAAATTGATTAGATAATAATGGCTTTTGTGGTTAAATGTAAGTCATAGTCTTTCGCTACAAATAACTTAATGTAACCTTGGCGTTCGAAGTCATATAAAAAGGATTCATGAGATCGACTATCAAAGGGGCCTTCCGATATTGGATGTAGTCAGTAAATAGAGCGCAAAGTTTCACAGGAATGTTATTGTCAGAACTTCGATATTAAACGAGTTGACGACACAAAATCATTCGTGTACTTGTTTGAAGCTATTAATGTGTAAATAGGCCACCACAAATTAAGGGTTTTGTAAACCGCAAGAGCGATGAAGCGTTGGTTGATTTTTAATTAAAATGTTGGTAACTCGACTCAAGGCTGGTGTTAATGAATCGACGATTTCTGTTCGTTTCGATATTGCATTGTTTCCTGTCTCATTTATTAAGGGCCTGTGTACATTTGTTTCACGTTTTTGTTTCCACCTGGACTTTTGGGATCTTGTTACGACGACAATATTTAAACGAAATCTTGTATATTAATTTGGTTTGTTGCTATACCTATTCAAATTTAATTTAGTACAACTGCTAAAGGGCAATTTCATTTTAAGACATATCACTTCTGTATAGAGGACAATTATAATCAAAGCTTTATAGCTAATATCAGATATACATATAGAGTAGTATTGTATAGATTTAAAACCGCGTTTACAAAATATGTTCTCTACGGATCAGGTGATGGTAACAGAGTCTTTTACTACCTGTAACCTGTGCGAACATTACTTTTTATTTAGTTAAAACGTCAATAATTTAAAATGTAGATAAATGTATGACAACAATGATTTACCTGTACCTGATTGCAAGCTTCGAATTGTTTATATTGCGTTACCTGTCTTTGTTATCGACTGACGTAATAGTTACTTGATTGTTAAGACAAGCATACAAATTCAAAGGCTGGTTATGTAAATTAAAAAATATAATCGTGACGAAAAATTATTGTACCTAGGTATACCTTTTTTGTACAATTATCTTTTTAGTATATTATCGATATTTCACCTATCTATGTTAATGTTACCCCATAGGTAGCATGGATTAAATAGTGTTTCTGTTGGATTTGTGTGAAATATAGCAGTTTTCATGCTTACTAATAAGCAATTATAAGAATTTCTGGAGCTCGGGTTATTTTGAAAAAAGTTACATCGTCCTTGGTTTATTTTTTTGTATCTATTCTTAGAAGATTACTTTTTTGTTAGTTGGTTTGTCTTTATCAAATCTTTCTTTTAGACATGGCTCGGCTAAAGTTAAATAGGAACACAATTATATGGTCGAGTGTTTCATTTAAATTATTATCTTTTCATATTAAAAGATTAATAACAAGATGGAAATCAATATGAATGCCTAGTGATCTCCTTACTAAACCTGACCGGGATGTTTAAATAAAATTTGTATGTTAAATACATACACATTAATCATGCTGTACTATACATTCATACTAAATAAATTTACCTATAATAAAAAACGAGAAATAAAAACATTCACTACGGCAGAAAGGTATATATCAGTGTAGCAATAAAATGCCCACTAATTATAAAGAGGGCATCTAAATTTAAGCATCCAATAAAACTAAGTGGACTTAACGAATTATCTATGCGCGTTCGTAAGGTAAGCTTTGTTATGCAAAGTTGTTCGGTGTGGAGGAGCGTTTACGAAGGCGCTTACGAAACGTGGCCTTGTTTACGTTAAATATCTTAGACAATAGTATTTACCTACCAAATGACACGTCTATTTAATTACAAATAAACTTGGACATAATTATCTACTGTTTTTTAATTAGGCTTTAATATTGCTCAATTGTTATAATAAGAAGTGGCGAAATAAAGGTTTCTGAAAATAAATAATTTTTTTGGTTAAATAAAACGAGCACGGCAATTTTAATTCAAAAGAGTTTTGTTGTCACTTAAACTAATTATGTAAAACTATGTAAAATAAATCTATATTAAATGCAAATCTATGGTAGATATATACATATAATGTACAAACGTGCAAAATATCTATATGCATAGGTATATTTGCACGTTGTACCAATGAATTAAGTTTACACACAATTAAACAAAAATTGTAAAGATATTCAATAATGCTTCATTATCCACTTATCTCATGGTCCTTAAAAGTAAATTTAAACAATATTATTATGTAGATATAACGAGCAGCAAAAAAATTAAATACTTACCTACCTACTAACATGACATTTCTGGTCATATTACGAATACAAGTCAAACATATCTTAATGTCGCCATGCCAGAGTGGTTTAATAAAAAATACCTTAAAAATCATATACATTGAAACAAAATGTGTCCTATACACGAACACAGATCGACATTGCAATTAACTCACACAAACATGCAATAACATTTTCTTGGTGTGCTTACAAACTCCGCCCCAAACAAATTTTGTCCAATCCCCGATCGCAGTAGGCATAGATCGTTGTGGCAACACGCCTCGTGTTTTTCGTCACGGAACGGCGACTCAGGCGCGACTCACACATTGTTAATGTAAGCGTTCTTCGCTTTGAAGATACCGGATCCAAGCCATCGTGCTATCTCGTTTCCACACCGGGTTACCCCGGTCTGCATTTGGAGGCTGAAAATTTATCAAACTCTGCTATAAAAGCTGAAATTCAAGCTTCAGACCACCTGGAAGACATAAAATTAAATAATTTTTAAATATTGTAATTGTTTATCACAAAATCAGCCGTTTTATTTAAACATTTTGGAACCGGCGACGGAGTAGTCGGCGAGAACAGTCGGCAGACAGAAAGAGACAAACAATCAGGTGAAGCCGTTTCGAAGGCTGCGGAGGCGGCCAGTTTGACCATTTTTTGTTGGTCCGTTGATTGTGAAAGATTACACTTGAGAGTCGAAATACATCTTTACATCACACGTCAGTGGGCACTGAGCTGTCTTCAAAGTAACACGGATTAGACACACGCAGTTTCCTTTACGTAATTATGTCTGCGTCCATGCTGTGATAGTGAAAGACTGAAATAGTGATCATCTGGGACTTTTGCATGTGTTCGGACTAAATTTGGTGTTTAGAGCTACTCATCTTGTTCATCTAGCTCTTGATTCATTACGTCCATGGCTGTATCAACACTCAACATGACTCCGTACTTCACCGGATACTCCTTTCAAGGTAGGCCTTCGGTTGCTGTGTAATTACTTCCTATTTGATAATTTATAATTGTTCGCTTGTACATATTGCTTTTTATTTTTAACATTATATATTATTTATTATAGTTTTAATGTATTTATTTGCTTGTATTTATCTATGTATTTAGTGTTATGTTCCAAGTTTTCCTTCTTCCATATCATTAAAGTTCTGTTTAGAGTTATTGATAACTCTGAAAGAGGTCTCTGAATAAGATCAATCTTCTTCATTTATATGTTTTATTATAACTTTATATTTATTAGGTACATTTTACTAATGGGTTTTAACATAAAATATGAAAATCTGTGAATTTTTTAGAATAAGTGCAATTACTACGCATATATATGTAATAAAATACTAATGTTTATCATTAAACGAAATACATTAATGAATTGAATTGTCCACTTAACTATGCCATGGTTAAAAGCTTTGATATGAAACTTATTCACATCAATCTCTTAAGTTTTTTCCTATCAATCAAACATCAAATTATAGTTTTAAAGCCGAGCAATAAATAAAACATGTTGTTCCATCCATGATTAGCTGATATTTAGCAGCTGATTATGAATCTGTTATACCAGTTAGATTTTAAATTATGTCATAAACCCGGACAACCGTTTTTCGGGCTAAGGGTCCGAAAACGATCGTAAAACTATAAAATCACGAAGAAATTACAAACTGCCTTTTACAGCCTACCAATATAACAATATATCATCTTCGCGGGTCCGGCACAAGCAGACACATAAAGTATACCTAGTTTTTTCTTGTTTATAACTGAACCTTGTTTAGTCTCCACTTTCTGGAATGGTCAAGGACCGTAAGCTATAGAAAGTGATTTGTCCCTGTTTCAATAAAGCATTTCTGTCACGACTGATCTATTGTCATATTCGAGTCATTGTCCGAACGATCTTGATCTTAATTGAAGAAGAATAAAGGAAATATAACTGATTATATTTTAATTTTGTGTTATCTGTTTGAAAAACAGTCGTGATTGTCATAAAGTTTTTAAACTCAAGGCTGGCTAAAGTTATCTCGAGAAATAAAATTTGTTAATGTCCAGATAGGTACCGATTTTGTTGACTTCTAAAGTCTGGATACATCTAAACAAAATTGTTCATGATATTTTGTGTGTGAGGCTATTTAGGTGTCTATTTATCATTAAAAGATCCTTTGTTAAATAATATACTCATAGACCTTTGATTAAGATTTTCAAAATATACGGGTATGGTTGTCACCAAAATATATTTCCTTTACGGCTTTAAAATTTAAGAGAAATTATTACCCGTCGTAAAATCACTGAATAACTTTTGTTTTCTAAGCGTCCTGTCGTTTCTGTGTATCGGCGTTTTATTACTGGCGACAGTTTTTACGAGTATCTAAAGTTTCACGGACAACTGTTCGTATGTACTACTTTTTTATCGTTCCCACATTTTTTGTTACCGCAACACTTCTAGCAGCAATTAAAAACTTATTTAAAAGAAGAAATTAAAGCGATATAAATAATTATATTCGCTAGACAGTGTTAAAATACGTGTAAAATGTATAGCAATAACCCGTATTATATTTCATGAGGTTTTAAATTAAATATTCCATTGTTTCCCCTGCGGCCGAACTTTAAGATCATTTCAAAGGCTTACCGTGTGTATAAATAACAACGAATACTGCTCCAAAAAGCTCTCGCACTGACGGTTTTACACATAAATCATTACCATACGAAAACATTTCGACTGCATTGTTAAAAATGTCACTTCGACTTATGACCTGTTTCGTCTAAGGCAAATTAAAAAGAAAGAGATAAATATATTTGAAAGGGTTAAGAGGAGAGAGCAATAACATTAAAGAATGCCGACGACATTGGTACGGATAACCTGTCACATTTTTTCTTCTTATGTGTTTATAAATAAATCTGGATTTATTTATATTCAAACGTTTCATTTAAGGCACATATTTTGCACTACTTATGAATACGCATTATAGGAGCACATTATTCTCAATATAAAAAACGCTTCCCATGTTTAGTTTGAGGTTATTTATCAATCATTAATCAACTATTTAAATTTAATATTAAATAACAAAAATAGCAACAAGGCCATTTTTGAAAATATAATTATTTGTCAAGCTTCAGGTAAGTAGCTGATTATACTAGATGGCATGTTCTCAATTGAAAAATTATATTTAGTATGAAATTCTATTAAATATGATATTATTATGAGGCGAACCATTAGTAGGTACACAATAATAGAGAACGTGGGTCTTCTAAAATACCTAGATAGGTGGTTTTGTAGTATGAGTCACGTCACGTCTGTCGAACGAACAGAGAGGCAACCGCGGTGCGGCGCGAAGCCTTCTTTGAATTATTAAAAATGGTTCGATTTTTTAATTCGACTTCAAATTTATATGACTTTCTGAAGTATAAATCGGGATTAGTGTCTTATAAGTCCATCTGATGTGTCCGTGAACATCACAGACCGTTTGTTCGATGCTTTAAGAGGATGGGAGATTATTTACAAAGATGCCATTTGTAATTTGTAGAAATTAAATGCTTTTTATTTGGGATTACGATGCACATTTAAGTTCCACCTTATCGTTTTGCAATATTAAATAGGTATAATATTTTAATACTACTTACTGGCCATCAATATTATAACGCTTGGTTCAGATTAAATCTTAAACAACGCGTATTAAGATTTTCTAATAGTAAGAGTGAGTGCATAATGATGCATTATCGTGGACTTTAAGTATGGAAGTTAACGTCGATATTAGTTGGCATAATATCAGCGATGAGTGGAGCGCGATCTGATCCGCCGCGGGCTAGGTGACGGACCCGATGAACGTCGATACCGATCACAGCGCCCGGCCACCTTGTAATTTTCTCCTCGAACAAGAGTGCATTTTTCATATCCGACATTATGCTATAAATATTTTGTCGATCTTCAATAAGATTAGTGACAGAAATAACATTTGTTTTTAATAACTCCGGTGTCTCATAAATTCTCCTCTCAATTAGAGCTCAGCAGTTTAGGGACCAATTACAAGAACGATACCTACATCACGGTACATTGGATTTGTGACCTTTATGTGGAGTTCAGAACCATAATCAAGGTTTAGTCACATTCATATCACGGGCCGACAAGCGGTGCACATCTCCGCGCACACACACATCTCAGCGGCGCGCCCGCGCAGATCAAAGGCACCGACAGGCTCTTTTAGCCGCATAATATGACGCGTCCCCCGCCCCCGCCCGCGGCCGGCGAAATGCCTCGCCGCCCGATCAACCTTCAGGGCGCTTACTTGCCATTACTTATGCCGATCTATTAATAAACAAATTGATATAACGGATATTTAAAGCGGGACCTTTGATTTAACCTTATGTTATTTTGATCAAAATCAGTTTATTAGATAATTATTAGTTTGATGAGTAAATGATGTGCCTCTACGAACTACTGTATGGCTTTAATCATGTGCAGTATCTGTTTACTATTTAAGACTACTTTGTGGGATTTTTCTAATATTATTTTAGAGTAATCCTATCTTTCTATCGAAACCCCTGTCATAGGTACCTATATTGTACGATCGAGGTGTTGAAATCTTTAAAATGATTATCAGATTAAGCGTGGTCCATGAGATCAAAATCTAAACAGCCCAGGGCGATGCGCGCCTTTCGCGACAAAGGTTTGGTATAATACCTTTCTCTTGCACAATAATTCTTTGCTTTAATGATTACTTTCCAATTCAATTTGTATTAACTGGTTTTTCCGTCGACATCATCTTTATTTTTACTTAAATTAGCTTTATATCAATTGCTTCAATCTTAATACAGAGCGTATTCAAACATCAATTAATCACAATATAGTGGTAATATATTTTTATATGGGTAGTGAGTTTTGCCGTAAAACGAAATACTAATTTCTCAGTTTCATTGAAGTTCATGACAATTATCTGAAGGTACAATGAACTTCGTGGCACCTCCTTGGTTTAGTTATATTAACCACTGCTTCAAAGTCACATTAAAGCAATTTTATTAATTTCAAACTTACCTAAATCACTTATAATATATTCCAGTCTGATTAATAGAAACTAAATTTAATGAGACTGGGACATGCGGCTGGTATCAAATTTGTTATTACATTAAACATACATATAGAAATAACATTATATTTTAAGCAGATGCATTAGACAGATTTCCTGTGCTCCTGATTCGTAGGATAAGTAACACCGAAGTAGCTTCTATCACTTATTGAGTAATGTCAACACAACAATATGCATTGTTCTACACAATAAGCTATGTTCCATTATTATAATTAATATAAGGATTGATGGAGTCAAACGACGCGAGCTATTTAAGGTTTCGTTTCCACTGCGGCAAACAGCTTTGACTGTATTTATTAGTTTCGTGGGCAAAATCCTTTGTCCAACAGCGGCATGTGACGACGTCAAAGAGTCCATTTCGTGCAAGAAAAGAAAAGAATCTGTCAAATTAGTACATAACGCGTTATGAATACGGAATGAGGTCAAACAGGGCACTCTCAAACATAGCCTATTATATTGAAATAAAATATTCAGTTCCATTCATTACTTACGTAGGTAACGTACATTATATGCGGCTCTGACATGCCGAAAGGCGTTGCCTCAGTTTGAACAGTTGGCAACGCGTTCAATAGTCTCCCTCGTGTTTTAACAAATTATTAGAAATACTTTTTTGTCTTCTATAGCTGTAGTTCCGCTTTCTGGTCGATGGGTTACCACATAATATATGTATAAACTTAACATCGTTAGATTAAACTCTATCATTCAAACTTCGACCTGTTTCGATTGAACCTATTGTGATGACCTTTTTGCACTTAAATAGGCATGCGACGGTAGCCAATGAAGCGAATTTCATGGCATCAGTATTGAAAGCAAATAGGTAATATTTAGATTTACTAAAGCTATTACCCGAGGAAGAATAAGCCGCTATCTGCGTCGCTATGTATCGCGCATGGAAGTATAATAGAATTGATTTGATATTCGATTGCTACATTTTGAGGCGGGCGTCGCGGCCACGCGACCACGGGCCACACAGAATAGTTTGAAGACTTGAAGAAGGCTTAATGGAATGACATAGCCTTTGTGAACGCCGCCCAATTCTAATGCCTATTCAGATGGCATTTCACCTCTCTTTGTTGCTTGATTTTGGATAGTAATAGGTTATTTTATTAGCGTATAGATGCATTTTTAACGAGAATTGAAATCTTGTGTCGATGGAAATTGATGGTACATTGTTATTGTAGTTGCGAGGCATTGAAACGGATTACATAGCTATTAATGTGGAGCATGTATTGTTAAAAAGTTGGACTTGTTGATCGAATTAGATTTAGTATGCTCTATACACGCTTTGCTGATAACCTTTTAACTATCGCTCTACATATAAACTAGTATTATTTAATTCAATTTGCACTAGTTTTATTCCAAAGTTTGCTTCTATGTTTCTTTACAACATAATGACATCACTACCTGATATCGCTGAATAAGATACTGATCACTGAATGCTGTTAATATAATGATACATTACAAACATAAATGCACAAATACATTTTATTACAGTTTTTTAAGCAGATGTTTATAACTATTTGCATAATTATTCTGTAAGCGTCTGTAATTTCCCAAAACTTTCCCCTATATTATTCTGTAGCAGTGATGAAAAGCATTTATACCAATTGACCACTTACATATGAGCAACTTACATAATTGTAGGGTAGTTACTTATACTTGTAAAGATGTACAATAATAAATTTCATAATGTTACTATTTGCGCGTTGAATAGCGGATTTGCCATTAAGTTATTTACAACATCAAGGTAGTCGCAACGATTAGGCTGAAGTGCGTACATAGCGAGTTGTAGCTTCATAATTTTCAATGCGCTAGTAAAAACGCCTAGAACATTAATTAGATTTCCTGAACTATGACCAGGTTTCGCAGAAACCACTAGTCGTACAGTTATCGTTGGCATACAACTCATGTGGAAGGAAAGCGGTGTGGCGTGTGACGTAAAGCCCCATATAAATTTTACTATAGGCACATTAATGTCGCTACGTGAAATTGATTTGCAAGCAGAAACATATTATGATTGTGAAAACGGGGTTTACGATTTATTTACACAATACGATATCGCCTTCAAACATTATAAACTATCACTGTACCGTTGTTATCAAGTACTTGCGGCAATTTCGCCTTTTCTGTAAGCGCGACAAGTACCTATATACGCAGAACATAATACACACTAATATCTAAAATGACTCATTGACTTGAAATTCACATTGAAGAAAATGCGCCGAGCAAGAACCAAAATAAAAAAATGGCTGTAGTTTACAAAGTTATAAGAATAATTGTAAGTGGTTGATCGAGAGCGCTGAGCTGTTGTCCAGGTGCAATTGTGTGTAGCAGCACAAGTATGAGGCCGGGATATCTTTACGCCTATTGCGCTCATAACTTTTATTGGCCGCCATTCCTGTGGACCCACGGCTAGTACGATACTAGTAACCTGTGACATCAAACGTTTCAAACAATATAAAGTGCTTTACAGTGGAAATAAAATGCACTATTTTAGTGTATACCGACCGCAGAAAAACAAAGTGCAATGCACTTTTTACGCGATCCTATACAATTGATTAAGAAATTCAAGTCGTACAAATTGAAAATGAGTTTCGTCAAAGCAAAGATGGAAGGTTAAGAAATTCAATCTCTATCCGACAATGGAAGTGATAACCCGAAAGTACTACGAAGGTTGATGAAAATGTGATTGTTAATTAAAGTTGACACAGAAATGCGAATGGTGAATTCAGAATCTTCATTTATTCGGTCACGGTTTGCCTCTTACGTTTAGCATTAAATGATTGACTCTGTTTCAATTTCGTCTAACACGAACGCAACGGTTGAACGAATCGGAACACGATTATGTGATTGTGAGAAAATTTTATACTTCAACGGTGCAACGGTGTCTATGTCTAACTTTAGTATGTGATTATGTTTCGAGCTGAGGAGACTTGCTATTGCTATGAATAAAACGCGTGAGTAAAAAATATTGACAGCTAAAGTATTGATACGTTCGGCTACTGGGCGCACAATGTCGACCTACTGACTGATATTTTTTGTCGATTCAATATAATTTTCAGTGCTTCACATTTGTGTGCCACCCTGATAGTCGCCATTGTTGAGTTCAACTTGTGCATGATCGAAAAGCACTTCCGGACGATTAGTTAGCAATGAATGTTTGAATTTGTTGTTAACTTCACCTCCTTTTACGTTAAATGCGTTACAATGTTTGTGAATTTTATTACGCATTGTGCGTTTGGGATCTCTTTTGTAATTTCATTGTGAAGTTTTCATCAATTACGTGTTTGACTGATCCTGTTAGTTAGGAAGATTTAAGCGATGAATGTTGTATGGAATTTTAACTGAATGAAAAATATACAGTAGTGAACAATAAAGTCAATAGCTTGCTCTGTAGAACATAAGTAACATATGTGTTTTTTTACGTTATTTACAATTAACTAGGTATAAGGATCTTTGTTTTATGACTTCACATATTTCAAGCGATGACATTCTTACATAATAAGATCATAAAACAACTAGTGATAAAGCTATATATAACATAACTATAAACTATCTCGCCAAAATGTAAACTATATTATAATGAAGTGATACATTACTACAAAGCCACCCACATTTGTATAGCGGGGTTGTTATGGACACGTTATGCATCATAAATATTTCGGGAACATAAAATTAACACTCAAAAACATGGGTTTTCGAGGCACCGCAACGTCTACGGCCTCCTACAAAAAATATGGGGATCGCTTGCAGAACCGCAGCGTGACTTCGGACACCAAAAAGCGTATCTTTCTACGAACAATATTAAGTTTTATGTCTCGTAAAGGAAGGTTTAATTTCTAATATTTTATTTTGTTTGGTTATTAGTTTGAGAACTCGCATTAATGGACACAGTTGTGACCTTTAAGGTGTACATATTACGATCTAGTTTAGATTGTGTGATTGATATGCGCTCGGTTCCTTGTCTTATCAAAGGACATACTTGTTGACATGTTGTCTAATTGATTGGTGGTTCTCAGTAGGGGTCTAGGGCTGTACATGAGGCGGAACCTTTGAGGAATTATTTGAAATTGATAATCTATAAATGCCTCCACAAGTGGAACATGCCACTGTTATATTTTTTATACATATTAGAGTTTTGTTGCGGCTGCTTTAAGCTTTGGTATGAAGGTTTAATTAAAAATTAATTAGTTATTACCATTGCCGTTGTATTTTGCTATAGAGAACATACTAAGTTAATGAATTAATTAAGAAATTTACGGTTACCTAATTAGTCATTGCAATTATTGATATGTTGTTTTTTGTCATGCATAAAATTTTTCCTTATCTAGTAGATTGCGACTTCTTAAATGACTTAGGTATTAAGTGTCGTGCAATCTAAGATAATATAATTATAACTGTTTTTTGTGAAGTCATCCCATTCCGAATAGAAGCTAACATGCATGCACAAAAGCGCTGCAAAAGTGGACGACGGGCGGTTTCCTTTGACGTTAGGTGGTCCCAACCGCGGCCCGCACCAATGATGTGATTATAATAGCGACACTTTACGCACACATAACCATATTAAAATATCCAGTAATATAATGTATATTACAAGGGATTTTATTTGCAATCACTATTGAACGACCTAACTTACCTAATTATAGATCGCGATATCCATCGTTATAAAATATTAATTAAAACTTTGATGACTTTCTTTTCACTGTTGAAAATCAAGAATGATTCGTTGATCCGCAACAATTCTCGGCACTACTAAAACCCATATTGTGTATCAGAATTTGATCTAGGAATTACATAATTTTTTGTACTCCCGACAGAAGTTGATACTCGTAAAATGTAACAAGTCGAACCCAACAAAGGCCAGAAATAGTTTAAGTGTTATCGTTTCTGCTTGACCGCACTCGTGTAAAAGAAATTGGATACTCTTGCTTGAGAACACTGGCAATGAAACGTAAAATTACGAGGTGATCGAGGCCTACCGATGACGTAGGTACATATTATTGTAGAGCGTATAGGAGCCAGGCCGACGTGCAGCGCCTTGCCGCAGCTTTGTAATCTATAATGCATTGTTACCATTGATGCTTTACGCATTATTTGAGTTTAATATAGCTACCGGTTTGCCTGCTAATATTATCAATATAAAGAGGTAGGCACCTTCTTGCAATGACATCACAATACATTTTCAATAATCTAATATTGTATTGATATAGGTCTATACAAGTGCGATTGTACTTCAGAAAGCCATAGGAACGTAAAGAATATGAAACATATTCTTCACAACTAGAATACACACAATCAGAGAGCTTATCTTTAATAGCGAAGTCGACTCACAACTGGTTTTCGTATCCTATTTACATGCATGTTTTGAGCTAGACATACTTATCTATGAGCTATAGCTGGTTATAACTGCAGAAGTATTTGACGTTGTATTTTTACTCATAGGTCAGGGTCGTATGAATCAGTTGGGAGGGGTGTTCATCAACGGTCGTCCGCTGCCGAACCACATCAGACTGAAGATCGTGGAGATGGCAGCGGCGGGCGTCCGGCCCTGCGTCATCTCGCGACAACTGCGCGTCTCGCATGGCTGCGTCTCCAAGATACTCAACAGATACCAGGTGAGAACCAAAGACATTCCCACAACAAACTAATTAAGCCTGCCAAATTAACTTTAATTGCCGAATATTTATTAATTCTCTCCTCGATACGAGCAGTAGACTGATTGGCGCGATTTTTGTTAACAGGAAACTGGCTCCATTCGTCCCGGTGTGATCGGAGGGTCCAAGCCGAGAGTTGCGACTCCCGAAGTGGAGAACAGGATCGAAGAACTGAAGAGACAAAACCCAGGTATATTTTCCTGGGAAATTAGAGATAAACTAATTAAAGAAGGCATTTGTGATAAAAACACTGCGCCGTCAGTCAGTTCGATTTCGAGGCTAATAAGAGGAGGCAAAAGGGATGAATCAGATCCTAGAAGAAATCACAGCATTGATGGTATTCTAGGTAAGTTCTACTTACCTCGGATTTGTTGAAACTTTTTATATTAAGACTTAACATTGAAAATAAAAGTGGCGTGACTCTAGGTACACACACCGCAGGCCTTTGCTGTATCAGCGAGTAGTGTAGTTTGTAGGAGCACTTAAGCGCTTCAAGAGTACCGCGTTGTGTGTTTGCATTAAACTTTATATTGCTCTAGTTTGTTGTTGTGCTCACTTGATAAAGGATTATGACTATGCTGTGGTTTATTCTGAGTCTATTATATTCAACGTGCAAGGTTACGGTGGGTAGGCATTTAAGAAGTGTTTAGCAATACAAAAAAATCCTTGGCAGATAATATTCAATAAGTTAAAGAGTCGTTGGTGAAACCTTCGCCGTAATGACGCGTAAATAACTCGCCGTGTCATCGTAGTCCTTAACGCTGATTCGAGACCATAATCACTTAATTTAGTTCAAAGTATACTATTATTATAAATTTATTCCTATAATGAGACTGTCGGAACGTTTGCAAACTTCACAAAATGGCGTATAAAGTTAATAATCCACGTAAAAGTGAAGCGGGCGCGGCGCGCGCGCACGCCACGGCAGCGCCCCTTGTGTCGGCTTGGAAATTGTAGGTTATAAAAATGAAATTAGTATCCAAACGTGTTATTATCCCATCGCGTTTGGCCGCGGGGCTTGCATTACGACAATCTGTCCGTACTGCACGTCTTGTGCCGTATAGCTATCCAATATAAAATGGCGCTCCTAATATCCCGGTTCAGTGACGGAGCGCGGTTTTGCCGGCGAGATTCTGCGCACCGATAAGATTATGCATATTAAGTTGTGCGCGGCCAAAGTAATATCTACACTGGAAAAGCGGCCCCCTTTACCGCTCGAGCTCGCGTATTGAAAATTTGCTGTTCGTGCTTGTCCTGTGACGCTGGTAACGGTACATTTTGGTCATGAGTTTTTCGTGGAAATATTTGCATACGCGCCTCGGTTCCATCGCCAACTAATTATTATTTCAGGGTTTGTGGTTAAACAAGCTAAAAGTACGTTATGAATAATTATATGCGATTGCATAATGCGAAAGGTCATCGCATATTTGCTGTTTGTAAGCCAGCACAATAATAACTCGTACCTATATATTTTCGACGGTGACAATGACAAGGCCTTATAGAAACACGGTTAACTTCTCAATAATCTAATTCCATTTTATTATCTTCTAGTACAAAGTAAATTTATTAAGGCCCCGAAGAATTCATTAGAAGCTGGTAGAGGCGTAGTGTAATGTGGTTACGTTTAATTTAATAGAAGCGGCGGCGGCGTGTGGTCCGCGCGGTAGTTTAAACATAATCATCAAACTAAAACAAAACCAAACGAATGGCTAGAAAGTAGCGATAAAAATTACGGCGGTGACAAAATTAATGCAATTCCAACAATCATCATTGAGATGATTTGAAAATTTGCAATAAATTCAAATAATAATAAATAAATAAATAAACTTGATCACACTATTGTAGATTTAAACTATGTATGTATATAATATTAAGTAAACTGCTTAGCTATGCACCAACGAAGTGTTTCTTCATCTCAAAAGGTCCATCATCTTGTGAAGACTCAGATACCGAGTCGGAGCCTGGTATCACGCTGAAGAGGAAGCAACGACGTTCTAGGACTACATTTTCGGGAGATCAGCTTGAAGCTTTAGAACGTGCATTTACAAGAACCCAGTACCCCGATGTCTACACTAGGGAAGAACTTGCCCAAAAAACTAAACTGACTGAAGCAAGAGTACAGGTAACTATCGGTGGCACATTAAATCATTTTGTTTGTATCAATGATAGATGAATGCAATCAAATAAACCCATTGTGACCGCGCTCACAGCCCGCCCCTACAAAAGCGCGGACTTGAAAAAATATAATTACCTTTATAATTAATTACAACAATAGTAAAAGCTACCATATGTTCAGCTACCGTTGTTCTAACAGTTTTTTTGTATGAGTCCGTCATAATAATTGTAGGCCTCTAGATAAAGTGTAATCGAGTTTACCTGTAATTATGTATTGACGTGTTATTTGTTATTTTATTATAGCATCTTACGCAATGTCTATCAAATGCTCTTATACTCAATAAGCAATCAATATTGATTAATCTTCAACATGGACTAATAATATTGTGATATTGTAGTGAGTAATCAGATAGAATTTAGGCTTACAATGTTACTGACATGTGATTAATATAATCCTTTCCTGCAGGTATGGTTTTCCAACCGAAGAGCTCGCCTTCGCAAGCAACTGAACTCACAGCAACTGAGTGCCTTTAACACCATGTCCTTACAATCTGCGTTCCCGTCCGTTCATCAACAGTACGAGCCCCCATCAACATTTAACGCGCAATGTGCATCCTGGCAACAATCGTATTCCTCTGCCTTAGGCACCAGCTCAGTTTTGAACTCAGCTCTTGCGCCTTCCCTGCATCAATCAGCGTTAAGTGCACCCTCTGTCTGCCAGTCAGCACTTGCTGCATCATCCCTGCATCCACCAACATCGACTTCTTTCTCTTCTGGTAACCTAACTCCGTTGTCCCATTCATCGGAACTCGCGACTCCCTTGCAAGCGCCTGCTGATGCTACACCACCGAGCTCAAGTCCAACTTCGACTAGTCCGTCTGCAAATCAGACCAGCGCTATCACCTACCAACATTCGACGTACGCGAATCCTAGTGAGCCTGTCTCACATCCCTACGGCTACGGAGATTACTCAAAGCAGGAGCATGCCATGTCAGCCCACAATCACTGGACAACGAGGCAGCTCAGCGGTCATGCACAAAACAAACTTGCCGAAGTCGGCGCTTGGCCGGAAAATTATAGGTGAGCTTCAAATTCCTCTTTAAATTTTATTTTTATATCTTATTTTTCAAATAATCCCACCACGAATTTAAACATCTCAATAATCCCCGACGGCAACTAAGTAGCTCTATGAATTATTGATGTCGAACTTATATCTGTTGGCTTATGCGGATGAATATGCAATTACAATAAAGTGACCTTTGCTGCCGGCCATTTAAATAACTATCTATTATGTGAATACCAGATATGACTGTTACACTAATAGTAGGTTTAGGGTGCTTATTTGCAATGACATCATTTTGGGTTAGTCAGTGTCGATAGGTATTCGAAATGGTGCACGACGCGTTGTGCGGTGATGTGCGATGAGTGCGTAGCTAAAATACTAGTAGGATAGTGCGCGTGTAATGTAGCGTCCGGTGGCTATCGTGCAGGCGTGGGCTCGATCGCAAATCGGGGTGCGTACGTTTTATTTCTTTTCACCTTCCTTTATCATTAGCCGAAGCGGCCGCTAATCAATTAAGAGTGTAAGAAGTCGGCCATTATACGCCGCGCGGGTGGTTATTACAGCGCGCGCCTCGTAATACGCCGATCCGATCGTGAATGCAATAGGGCTGCGAATTTTATAGTGATTTTCGATCGATTTTTAATTAAAGTTTTAGTGAGTTATTTTAAATTCTCATGCGATATTCAACATATTCTTTCGGACGTGAGTTTATTACGACAGAAAGAAGGTCGTAGAAAACATTTCACTCGGGCTGTGTCGATAGTATGTGTAACTACCAAAGTGAATTTGTCGAATAACAATGCGACAAATACATTGTCGCTTTGTACTCTATACGGCGACGACATTTATCTGTGTTATCGAGACAAAGCACGTCTATAAACCTTACATTGGACCACACACAATATCTCGCCTTGCACAATGGCAGACAAACTAATAATATATGGGTTAGCTACGTCCATGTGTCGGTCTGTCTTATCTAGTCCTTTACGCGCGCTTGATTGACGTAACAACTCGTTTCGTCTCTATTTGTTATTTTTGTCTGCCAAAAATATTGTATTGTACACTGAAAGTGTGGCTAATGTCTGTTTCATATCTTTATGGGATGATAATAGTTAAAGAAATTCCTTTTTCGTTAAGCTTTGTCGGCTCTACGCTGTTAGTCAGACGGAAAAGCTACATCATATACAATGTCCATGAGTCACAATAAATCAGTTAGGTGCCTATCTATTAATAGTAAGGTAAGTGAGTATTTCTGTAATTAAGGTGGACAGTCATTGATCGTAAATAGCGATTGTGATTGCCAGTACATAGGTTATCTGTTTGTCATACTCGCTATTTTACATGACTCTTAGGTGAGTTATTCTGTATAATTTTATAGTTCATATTTTAAACAGAAACAGTTTCAATAGAGTAGGTACGTTTTTAACTAAGAATTGATAAGCTCGAACATACTTTTCATAGAAACGTAACAAAAGCGGATGTGATAATTATAGGAGTCGACGTTAAACAACACATTGTGAATTATTGAATCAAAGATCGTGGCGAGTCTATGGGGCGGATTGTTCTATATTTTCGCTGTAAGCACGAAGAAATATTGCATTATTTGTTTGTACTTATTGAAATCAATAAACTAGTCATTACAATTCACAAGTTACTCTGATTGTTTTAAAGACATACAATAACTAAGAAGGAAGCACGAAATCAATTGTGAATAGAAACTGTATTTACATTTTGTTACTTATAATTTAAAAGAGATAAATCTGAAGCGTATTTAAACTTCGAAGTAAAACAGCGATTTCTATTGATATTAGAAATCTTGGAATACAATACGTAGCGGATAACAGATAAACGGTAATAAACACAGCTTGCTTTGTACGGCAGGCAACGATTAATGAGAGGCCGAACGTGACATTAGTGCAGTGAACCTAAGCATTATGTTAACGCGAACCCGGTATTAAAACTTATCTGCAGCTATTTGCATTCGACTTCCTAAACTGCAGTGAGTTTCGCGTGCGGTGACCGGCACTGTGTAACCACCTTGCGCTTGCATCGTTCACTTTCCACACGAAACGTTCAAAAAGTTATTGTTTTCGCACGTGTACCATTCACATGTAAAATGTCCATATACATATTTACAATAAGATGGAATTTGGGATGTTATGTTTAATAATTATTATTGCTGTTTAACTGGCACTTTGGAGTCACTAGTAAATCGTTGCAGAAAATGGACATATTATGGTCATGTTTGTATGTGTGTTATAACAATTTCAAGGTTTAGGTGAAATATATACATATAAGACGTCAGCTGTCCCAACTTCTTAATGAGTAACAAATGTCTATTAGAGAAAAGGGGTACCATTATTCTAACATATGGTCCGTTAAATCATTAGGCGCCTTCTGCGAAATGTCTTTTGATCATGGCGCTGGTAACATAAGCAAGTCGGGTTGAATGCATCTTGCAAAATGCAAGTAGCCGGTTTCATAAGCCTGCACTAGTTTGTAATGTATGTAGCCCAGCCTACTTGCATCATATAGAAGCATTATAAGTTGATATTTAGAACACCGGAGTTGCCTTGCAGTAATATAAAATGTAGATATAGTAGTATGTATTGTAATTGTGTACCTGTCATAACCGTGATGTAATGTTGCGAGTATGTTCATCGTGCTTATAATTTCAAATGTAGAGCCAACATTACCGACCTTGGTAGTTTATGAGCGATGTACGACACTAATGTACCTTAATAATGTATTAGCCACTGTATTAAGTATGAATTAAAATTTTATTGCACGCTCGGTCACGAAGTGCTTCCGAAAACGCCTCTTTGAGTCAACCGTCTGCACACAGACCTCGGCTAAATTATGTTGTTTGGTAGCAATTACAAGGTGGCATTAGAGCTTGCACTATACTATTATTTAATTATTTTAGTTTAATAATCAATAGGTTCTCGGCAATGTACGTAATACGAACGGATAAAGCAAAATATGGAGTTTATAATCCCACGCTTGTATTAAGTGTAATGCTCTATTAATAGTAAAAGCCATTTTAGTTTTCTACGTAAACGGCAGGATATAATAAGCTCATTGATAATAAAAAGCAAGAGACCTCGACTTTCATTTAGCCTTCGATCTATTCTGTCGCAACACTTAGGTACTACAAGCATGTTCTAATAATAGACTTAAGCCTAGCTGTTATATAAAGTGGAAGCTTTATAATATTGTACTAAACAATTTTTCTTTTGTTACAGTTCATTCTTCGGAACGAATCCGTCGCATTATGCGTCTCATGCGCATTCGCCTACAGAGGCCAAATCTGGCTATCCCTACTTAGGTCAACTTGGCGGCATGGACATGGGAAGAGTACACTAGAAAATAAATAGTAGTTACTAACGAGCTGTGGCAATATGTGCCTACCAATTTACAATAGATAGATATATTATAACTATTTTATATATCAATAAGATTCACAGTTATTCCAGGACATATCACAACGTGCCTTCATAATACAGAGAGTATAAAGTATTTATACTGAATATATTTCGTATATTTACTTATTACGTAATGTTGTAGTATATAACACTGGTAGGTATATCGAGAGACTTATAACTCTTACCTTCACTGTATTATAGAGCTTTATTATAATTTATAGATTGATATTATATTTGATAATATTGTATTATTTACGGTTCCTCTATTGAAAGCGCACATTACAAATTTTCCCGTAGCTTTTTATCGGTTAGACATAGATCGTTATTACATTTTGTAAGTTGTTGTATATATATTGTATTTAGGTAAAAATCAATGTAAGCAATGTTGTTTTAATGTTTAAATACCCAGTAAACATAATAACCTAATAATTTTACAATCACTAAAAGATTAGTTACGTTTGCCGCGTACATAATTTTCTTTGTAATTTTTAATCAAACGTGAGAATATTGTGCTCTTTCTTTTAGTGATTGTTCCGATCGATCCTAAAATTGCCTTGAGTGAAGTTGTGATTTTATAGAAATAATGTATTTATTTATAGGTATAATATCTAAACTTAGACTAAGTATAGTAAGTAAGCACTTTGTAAAGTAACGGTTTACCCAGAATAAATGAATGCTAACGCAAATAATTCTTGTCTTTTATTCAGCTTCTCACATTTACAGTTTAGTCAAACTTTCCTTTAATTTACATTAAGCTTCCCATAAAACATACAAGAAAACGTTAACCTAACCAACCTAACAGTCAAGTTGTATCTATAAAGATATTCGATAGTAACGTAACAGTGAATATAGACACCATAATCTGAACAGTTTAATGTCTTTATTTCGTAGATGGTTACATCATAAGTGGTAAATATAACTACTGAAAAGAAAGTAATTTAATTACAATTTTTTTATCGAGGTTCTATTTTTGCGTCTAAAATACCTAAAATCTTTTGAACCTTTCAAACCTTTCAAATCTATTAAAATATATTCATAGAGACATACAATCTAAGCTGATAGAAAATTATTAGAATCTAGCGTTCCAATCATCTTCTGTCAGTTGAGATACGTCATAGTTTATGTCAAACACAGGTAAGGTTTGAGTTGAAATGCTCCTCATAGCGACCACCATAGTTCTGACGTTTTCATAAGCCTACCGTTTATCTACACGTCGGGGACAGACCGCCGTATCTCTCTTTGGTAATATTGGAGTACTACCGATAATGATACCGTAATCACTCCTTAAAATAAACAGTAATATATTTTGTGGAAAGTTTATGTGGTTATCGACTTTTCTGCATTTCTAAAGTAATATTACGCTGTATCTCCATAAAGCTTTGCTAGAGATGTATGTTTCTTACAATTAGCCAGTTATTTTTAAGTTAAAGTAAAAGTGTTCTGATTGAAAAGTCTAACAACATTGCTCGACTCAACATGTAGTACGTCTACGTCATTGTCTAAACGAGACCGTTATACCAGAAAGTTTTCAGTATGATCATAAACTTTAAATCGAATAGAGCTGCTGCACAGATTTTGTCGTAGATAAGACTAAAGATAAGAAAGACCCGATGTTTATTTACTAGAGATGTCAACACAACTTGTAGCTGGACAAGTCAAAGTTAGTAGATAACCGATTTATTTAAGTTTGTACAAATTAAAAGCTTCGGAAAGCTTCAGACCAAACAAAATCTACAGCGAAGTTTTGGGTTATATTTGACGATTCACGAAAAGTATATAATATTATAAAGTTATACAAAATATAATAATAATACATAAACAAAATCATACATAGACTTTTTAAAATGCGTTTGTGGTGTGTTGTCATTTAATTGTGTCCTATAATAGCTGATTTATTATGATATGGTTTTCGGTGATATATTGATAAATAAGGACCCGCCTGAGTCGCAGGTTCGATTCCCGCACAAGTCAAACATTTGTGTGCATGAACATGGATGTTTGTCTTGGTCTAGGTGTTTCTATGTATAATATGTATGTATTTACAAAAAAAAAGTATATTTGTATATTTATCTATTGTCTAGTACCATAGTACAAGCTCTGCTTAGTTTGGGCTAGATGGTGTTGTGTGTATGTGGTAGAATATTATTATTATAAGGTTAGGCTAATACTATTTATTACATGTTTTATTTAAATCGGTTGCCAATTGGAAATGCATGTTAATTTAGAAGAAGGTATTTAACGTATCGAGACGCGGGTATAGCTAGTTAGTAGTTTAATATCTGAAAAAAGGTTTTTGAATTAGCAAGTATCTATATAAGCTTTTATTTTTCTAATTATATAAGCATATATGCGCTACAGTCTATAGTTACATTATTTAAAAGCGAAGCAATGCTTTGTTTCGTTTCCTGAGAAAATTGCTCAATAGCGACATGCATTCTGGACTTGCGTATTATCAGATATATAGGATCTACACTTAGTTGACAAAATGTTGGTGTGATACGTCTCTGAATATCTGTTCAGAGATAGACTCACGAGCTTAATGCTTTTATATTAGCAATCCAATGATACACATGCCTGGATTTGCGATACAAAATGCAAAGACTAAAGCATATTTCCAACATTTCATTATTGCAGACGCTCAGACGAGAGCAAATTCCGTAAATACTGCATCGATCGGTTAACATATTTACAGAGATTCAACTTACAGTATGTGAAGCTGTAATTAGATTTTTCTGCTGGGTACTTGGATACTAGAACCTCATTTCAAGGTACACATAAGATTTTTCCAGTGAAAGGAACAGATAGAGAATAAGTATAACGGTAAGATATTTTATAAATATTGACAATCCTTTTAAAAGTAATGGCGCTGGTATACGGTGTATTTGCTGGCATGTTGTTCACGCTTGTGTCTTAGGTATGCATGTAGCCCACATGTATAAAGTATAGCCCAGACTACATACGTAAGTAAAGGGGCTTTTAAGCGGGCAAAATAGCTGTAATCGCCAGTATATTGTAGTCACAGATTGCAAAAATACATGTTTAATGCAGTTAGCGTGCACACACTACAAACTGCATGCAGCCCGTGCAAGTACTTGCATTAACTTGCGCATCTTATCCGCACGGTACAAGAGGCTTTAGAGTGTTCATATTAAACCAAACGTATTTTATTAGAAACAAACTTTATATTAAAAACACAGCTGCTCTGAACATATAGCTAAGTTGCAGTTTAGTATGGCACAGGTGATATAGTCGTTGCAATTTTAATTATGATCTTATGGTACACAAGCCGGTCGTATTGATATCTAAAACTGAAGTACGCGAGTAGTTTTTTATTGAGAATACCTAAAGTGTTAATACCAATATATGAGTTGAAACTTTCTTAAAGTTAACAAATGTTAAATAAAATAAGAAATACTTTTGTTTCCATTTTGTTTTAAGCTGTGTTTGATTTTAGGTGTTATTTAGGAGGCGTTTCTGTCATTGCCAATGGCTGAAAAGCCATCTAGTACAATCACAAACTTGCTAGAACTAATTCATACAGTCTGCTAACGATGGCACTAATTGGTTTAGTTCGTGCAAGGGATTGCGAGGTAAGACTGCCGAGGCAACTAACAGCTAACTGCTTGACTATTGAAATTATTATAGCATCAGTTAGACTTCATAAGAACAGTAAGGTTATAGTGTCACAAAGATTTATAAAATTTGTCGTGATTTTTAGCTGTCGCTGTACGAAAAATTGCTTAGGAATTTCTTAAGTTTGCATGTTTGAAATGTTTTACGCATAGAAATTAAATGCATGCCCATATTTAATTAGATAGGTATAAGAGTTTTAAGTTATAAGCCAAGTGGATAGATAGCCACGCAGAGGTCCCAAGATCGATCCCATTATGTGCATATTAAATAGTTAATTATCGCTCGCTTTAAGGGTGAAAGAACACAGTGAGGAAACCTGCAAGTCAAAAAGTTCTCCACAGTGTTCTACAAGCTCTGTAAAGTCTACAAACGCACTGGGCTCTCGTAGTGCACTATGCCTAACCCTTCTTATGCTAAAAAGAGACTGGTGCCCAGCATAGGCGCAGTTTATAAACAGGGCCGATATTATATAAAAAAAAATTAGTTATTAAGTAAAACCAAAATACTATAGGCAACTATAGTATTTTCGTTATTGATTATGGCCAGTCTTTTGTTTAGCTATCCAAGTCATAATACAGACATTTTCTAGGCTTATCTCGGCAACAAAGCCCACACAGCACTCGCTCCATTTCTAATGACGTAAAGTTGCATAGTTCTTAATGACATTGTTTTAATTATATCACATATACAGTTTAGTATATTTAAGTATATATATATACATATATGCCACGGCCCAAACGGTTTGCACAATTAGTCGGTTGTGGGTGGAGAGTTCGCATACATTAACGAGAATGCTACCAAATTAATCGTACGTTTGCACAATGGTGAATGCTGTCTTTCAGCACTGCATGGGAGTAATTTGGCAGTCGTATGCAGACTCCACACATGTATGCATAATAGTCTTGAAGATAAACCCTGTTTGAATATTGCAGCATATTCATTTCGTGATAGTAACATGTATTCATAAAAATTTCTACAGATTGAAGTTGCAAAGGGAGATTATTACGAATACACAGTAATGGAAAGGCTTTCAACTGAATGGACGGCCCAAAGGATTTGGAATTGAGAGTCGGTTTTAAAATTTGTGCAGACACACAACTACCTGTCATATAGTCATGTGACAGGTAGTGATGGCGTGTTTCAGTATTCCTTGTGTTCAATTTTTCTGTTTTGTGAAAGATATCGCGAGAGAGCTAATTTTAATCAACCTGGTATTACATAAATATTGTAACATTAAAATACGATAATAGAAACCACGATTAACAGACAGAGTGCTTCTTACTACTTAATTAAGATATTGACATGTTTGTTTTTAGCTCAATCTGTTGGAGATTTTGGTCTTTAGGCAAATAGCAAAATGAAAAACGAAATAGTATTTACATAATATTAAAGAGGCAACTGTTAATTACTCATTATTATGAAGGTAGCAGACTTATATATTACTGTTCATTTAATTAAATCATAATACATAGATATCGCTTATAATAGAATATATAAGAGTTTAGTAGGTGGACACTCAAAATAATTTGTATCAAAATGAAACCGACATTTGTCACCATTTATTTAAACTGGGTAGCTTGACGTTACGAATGTACGTATGTTTATTTTTATTTACCATAGCTAACTATAGCTAGCGTTAAACTGTATGTAAAACACGTTTGTCTACTTCTTCGAGAATGAAAGATTCGTGTGTATGTTTGTATAGAGACATTCTGCTGCTAGCAGGGAAGATTTGGAGCTGACAACATATCGATATTCATTTTGTGGGTATATAGTTCTAGGTGTCGTAAGAACTCCAATGATACATCTATCGACATAATACTTTTCTTGTGTACTAGACCCAAGAAATATTTTTAGCGGTGAAAATTTTTCAACGGTGAAGGACAACATCGTGACGTCGCCTGCATGTCTGAGAGTTCTTCATAATGTTCTCAAAGATATATGAAGTCTGCCAACCTGCACTGGGCTAGCGTGGTGGACTATGGCCTAACCCTTCTCACACCAAGAGGATGCCAGTGCCCAGCAGTTTAATAAATGCTGATATAATTTTACTGGTTTTATGGGCCGTCATTTTGTATCTGACATGTATTTTTAACAGAACGAAGACCATTTTACTGACAAGGCAAAGCTTTTAAAAAAAGGTAAGTATCTTGAAGTCTGATTACTTCTTTCAATTTCTAGTTGGCGAGGCCACTGCCGAGGACAAAAGTACTTACTGCGTCTAGCTAACTACTATTTCAATCATTTTATGGTATTCCCCAGCGAGGCTTTACTGGCACATGCTGCAATCAATTTAGCATTAAGTTCGTTTCGGTCGACAGTCGACGCAAACGGTTCAATACACAAGTTATTTTGATAGGAGCCAGACGCGTTCCAATCACGATAAAACAATAAACTATGCAAAAAGTGGGTTTTCTTTGCTGTGAGCTTTTAAACGAATTGTTTTCTAGCTAGGAATGAATAATAAACATGAAATTTATCTAGACGTCGACCCCGGCTTATTATCTAATCAAAATATTATCGCGGCTTATTATCTAATTAAAATTGGCTTGAAATACAGCGTTATTGTTTAGAGAAATAAAACCAATAGAGCCTTAGAATCATCTCGCGTTACTGAATGTGTAACTTCGGCCTGTTCTCGCTTATGAAATGAAAAGGCTTTAAGGGATGGGGGAAAGGCCTCACAACACAGCCACGTACTGTCACGCCTGTATCCCGTAAGAGGTAGGCAGAGGTGTATTTCTCCCATATTTCGCCGATTATATGTTTTAGGTCCGCCTATTGCCGTCTATCGGGCATAGTTCCAGACTCCGTACTGAGAATTCCATGTCAGCAAAGCCCAATAAAACTTTACCCAACTCAGATCCGATTTCCGCGTGTGAAGAGAACTGTTGTGCGGGAGCCGAGCAGCCGCGTTCATTTCTACTGCTCCATGAAGGCAGTCTGTGACACACACAGTCATATAAAATATAATTTTATCTCCTGTTCACCTTTATCCGGGTATATCTCTCGGGATATTGTTATTTGTGTCTATTTTTATACCTTTAAGGATCATTACCGTTTTATTGCGAGCGGAAATATAAAATGTATCTGTGTTACCGGCTTTTACGCTCTTTATAAGTCGATTTAGCAGTTTTTGTAGAGATCTGAATTAATAAGGCACACGACTATTTCAGTATTCGGGTTGAAGGGAGGTTTGAGGGTAATAATATTTACTTGTTACATACACGAGAAATAGGATATTAAACTATATATATATATAGTTTAATATCCTATTTCTCGTTATATATATAAAAATAAACAATTCTTTTTTAAATCATGTAATGATGACTTTACTTAACTATATATATAATTTCTAATATTTTTTTAATAAAATAATTATCACAAAATATTCAGGTCTTGTAAACGCATTAAGTTAGCTTGTTAACCCAAGATTTGTCTACTGGTATTACCTGCTTCTGTTATTCAAATTATTGTAAAAAGTAATCTGTAATTATACAGATTGCATGATGCATTAAATAACAGTTAGATTATTTAGCTTTAGATGTAAAACTGGATATGTGTTATAAACAGATATGAAGACACGTGTTTATTAATTATTTTTGATATTAATGAAATTGCTTTTGATTATAGTCATTAAAAACACAGTCTGCTATTTATAACAGTGCAGCTACTGATCGTCAGCATCAGTCCAAATGTCAAAGCGGTCACTTCGATCGGTGAATGCGGAAGGCGTAGGTACATAGTAAAGTTTGAATGGAAAACGTGATTTCAGTCAGGTTTTTACCACAAAAACGGATTGTTGAACGCAAAAAGTATTCGGTAAGGCACACGCGTGGGAACCGCGCCGTTGACTCGACGACGACATTCGTCAGTGCCACAGATTCATCAAATTTGGATAAGAATGTAAATAACAACATTGAAATGTTAAGTATTATGTGCGCTTATAACAGTTAAATCCTAATGCACAATGAGCTTAGTGTGAAGTATTCACAAATCTATTTAACGTCAACAATTTCCACCTTTGTGAGGTAAGTAATTTAAATAACCTTAAATTTGTAAGTGCCACATTGACTCATGTGTGGCACTGAGGTACTTTGCATAAAGTTTGTACACAATAAGTAATGAAAGATTGCTAATACAACAGTATAATGTTGAAGTGGACAGCATTCACATTTTCCCTGGAATTTCGTTTAACATCTGCATAGTAATTAGCAACTTGTGGACCTATTCGTCCCACTTCCAGTTCATTAAAGGTAATAATTTGCATTTAGTAGGAGCTAATGTCATAATATAAATAATATGCAAACAATAATAAAATAAGATTACGAGGTAACATGCACTCTGTCGTGATGGAATAAGCTAGTGTAAGCCACTTACTTGATTGAATATGTTATTATTATAACAGCTTCGATCCAATTAATCCGATTTCATATTCAGTGGAGATATTATAAAGGCTGGAGCATGGACGGTAAGTTGATAAAAAGGTCGCGCTGTTCCTACAACCGAACTAAATTTTGTGGGTTCAGATCCCTGGCTTTGCGGGTGTTGGGTATTTTTGTGTTACATTTCTGGGTCGTTAAGCTTATAGAGCACTGTTATGAAGATATCCATAACCATTGTTGAAATTGAAAATTTAGCCCTTTATATCTCTTATTAGGTTGATACTTTTTGCAATGTAGGTGTAATACTTTTGCTCTGATTATTTCTTATAGAATATACAGGCTTGCTATGTATATTGTCAATCAGCCAAATCCAATTTACACTAATATACGAAGGATATACTATGAGTTTATAAAAGTAAGTTTAGTTATACATTTATATATTTTCGTATAAATATCGTCAGAGATTTTGTCGAAAACCAGTTTATTAGTAAAGCATCGAAAAAATAATCCAATCTTTACATGTAGCGATAGCTATCTTTTAAATATTAGCGAGGGACGATTATAAAAGCAAGATGATGGCATCAGTTCATCACATTATTC
This sequence comes from Catocala fraxini, assembly GCA_930367265.1. NCBI lineage: Eukaryota > Metazoa > Arthropoda > Insecta > Lepidoptera > Erebidae > Catocala > Catocala fraxini. The sequence goes on from OV884042.1 coordinate 12,791,847, forward strand.
AACTTGTCAAAGATTTAGTGGCTCGTTGATCCCAATGCATATATTAGCGTTTATTATAGAATGTGATTGTTTGTTCTTGGGTTCGAATACGGGGTAAGAGTGTAATAAAAAAATCCAACTGAAAACTACAGTAGTATTTTTTTTGGAAGAGCTCGGATTCTGGTAGTAATATATAGTATAATGTCAGCCCTGTATTAAGCTGTTCCACTGCTGGGCACGGGCCTCTTCTCAATGTGAGAAGGGTTAGGCCATAGTCCACCGCTAGTGTGGGTTGGCAGACTTCACATATCTTCGAGAACATTGTTGAGAAATTTTAGACATGCACGTTTTCTTCCTATTTTTCCTACACCGCTAAAGCAAGCGATAGTTAACTATTTGATATGCACATAACTTCGAAAAGTCAGAGATGCGCGCCTTAGGATCGAACTCGAAACCTCTGCTGGTAATGGACGGCAATAATAGAATCGCTCCTATTATGTGGGGCCTAAAGCAGCAGGCAAAATGTGAGTATAATACCCCTTCAGTGATATCCACGCGTGTCTCTGTTCGAAAGATAAAAGTGATGTGACTTCAGCTATAAACTACTTATATTCATTATGTTTCATGTCTTTTTCTTTTTTAAGTAATTATTTATATACAACATTTTATATAGGTTAATAATGTCAGATTTTTATATATTTCAATATGATATTTTTGACTTTTGCTGGTTAATATATTAAATATCAAGGCACCCGCCACTCATATCACTGGTATCACAGGCAGCGCGAAATGTATAACATCAAACGTACTGTATGTTTGTTTAATCTTTGTTGTTAGAATATCCATGAACAGCACTGATTCTGTGCATATGAAGCAAAAAATCAGCGTATGCGCAATCTAACCTCACTGGACAGTTTCTTATCCTATTTCAATTTAATCTAAAACTTCACGAACGCCGATGAGAAAAGTCGTGGCTTCGTTTTAATTGGACATGACGAATCAAGTTTGTAGGAAAAACTGGGCGGGGACTGTTTGTGGAGGCGGATGTAGTTTTTGTGAAGCCTCAATGCTCCTACTGTATGTCAATGAGGACCATATGAATATGAATAAGGATTAATACGTCATCACATTTTGCGGTAGTCACACATTATCATGTGTTGTTGTGCGCAAGAAAAGTTACAACACGTGATTCTGTACGGCAGTGTGTTCTTGTTTTGTATTTTTGGCAAAAAAAACATGGCATTAAGCCTTCGTTTGTGGTTTTGAAATATGGTTTGTTATATAAGACTTGAGGATACAAATATTCTGAATGCTTTAATTTTAAAAAGACAACACTCGCTATGGTTATGATTCCTGTGTTGCGACATTACAAACATTCAAACAACAAACAATACGAACTCCCAGACTCAATAGAATTATTTGCGGATCATACAAATGTTTGTCCTATATGGAGATCAAACCCACATTACTCGGCGTAGTCACAGTGGTGAGGCAGATATTTAATCTACTACGCGCTCCGTGCTGTCTAGCCGGATTGTTATATTCTTGCGATATAGGTATGTAGGCACTGTGTGTGGAATAAGGAAAACCTGGGAATATGGTATCGATTCCTTTATGGCACGGTTACCATAGCCACTAAATTTTCTCATAATATGATATTCAAATTTATTACGTATCCCAGACAGTAGATACTTAAATAGATTTCTTATTCAGGTGCCAAAGTATAGTATATATTAAAAATTGCGTCCTTGTTGTATATTTTTATATAACGGTATAAAAAAAGTACTCCTGGTTCCATTACTTTCATAGTCGCTGCGATTATTGGGCGCTGATTACTACAGGATATTAAGTTATTTTAGCATAGGCATTAGCCGCGACTCTAAATATGTTAAGTTATTTTAACATATTTAGAGTCGCGGCTAATGCCACAAAAATTAAGTTAAACAACCTACGTATGAATTCTGTGAATGTGCAAATAAATACATTTTTATTTTGTTTAGTCCATTTTCTATCAGTTTTTGACATATGATACACAAAGTTTTTGAGACACTAACTAGTGTTCACATAGATTTCACTCTGAATGCCCGTGAGTTCGATATTTAAAACTAAATTCAAAACACAAGCAATAATTAATTACTCGAATATCTGATATATCATAATATAACAAAAACAGTGACAATACTTCGCTATGCAACACACTCCAAGAAAGCTAATTACTGTACTGGGATTCACTTTGATCTACATTTACAAGCAGTACCTACCTGTGAGTATATGTGACCTATGGCATTTTATGTTGTAGCTATGTTAAATCATGCTACATAAAGCCTAATTAATATTATAAATGCAAATGTCAGTTTGTTTGTTTATTTGTTACACTTTCACGCCTTAACTACTTGTGACTGATCATCATGAAATTTCGCATACACGTTGTCAGGGATAGAATAAGGACATTGGATACCTTTTATCCAGTAAAAAGTACCGTGCCCTAGGGATAGAAAATGATTAACCTTAACCTACATTTACGCGAGCGAATCAGTCGTCATCTCACCATTAACTCATTATTTCTTCTTCCTGGCACATAATTCCCTACATTCATCTTTTTTACATTTATATTTATGACTTTTAATATGGATGCTCTTTCATTATAGTCTAATAAATTATCATAAGTTTCGAAAAGCAGGCCTAATTAGGCGTCGAGAGATGATGCTTAAATACTATCACCGCGATCATTATAACGGATGATCCTTGCTAACGTTAGCTTGCCAACCAAGAATAAGTCGATAAAAAGGCATTTAGTTCAATAATGAATCATCAACGATATATAGAAATTGCGCGTCTAAGATGGACATATTATACCCACAGAAACTGAAGTGGTGTTTTCATAGAGGTAGGAGCAAATAGATGTTATTATTTAGCAAGTACCTAGTTATACGTTTCAAATAACGATACCTAAATGCTTTCCGACCAAATTTTGCTATTATTCCTATTTTATTTTAAAAATGATAAGCTGACTGGAACTGTACATAATTTAACTGTCTACCCTACAGAAATATTCTTTTATTTTTTGCTCGCTTTGTTGTCTATTAATAACCAATAAAAACGAACAGAATAGGGACAGCAAAATAATGCCTGCGATATTTTATATTCATAGTCGAGACAATACGATATGCATTTTATATTTATTTGCACAATTCGTTTTTACAATGTCGGCTACTAAAGTTTATGTACGACAAGTAAATGAAAACTTTTAAAATAAATGGTATCAATAATCGAATTAGCACCGTGGTACATAATAATAGTTATGTGAACTGCGTTCTCAGTTTCCGGTATGTTATAAATACATACCAATCTTGTATTTGCGTATCAGACAGCGGTAATCGTATCTAACGACTACTAAAACATGTAAAACTCTCTAGATGATTGTTCTCACACTGCGTGAGAACGAAAAATCACAAAATTGAATTACGGGCTAACTGTTCGGCAATTAAACATTCAAAACCAGCGACAGTTATAGCGGGTATGATCGCAGGTGCTTCGTGGGTCTCGGATTGAGGGGTGGTGGGGATCGTCACGACGGTAATCGGGCGTCGGCTTTGGTTTTTCGGAAAAATCTTATCGGTACCGGATCGATTTCCACAGCGGATAATGCACGCACGTGTCACGATCCGACCCGAAGAACATTGGACACACTGTCGCTACCTGATTGAGCTGTGTCCACTGCACGCTGCGACAGGTTGTTTGCTAAAAACTGTTTCTCCAATATCAATAGATTGTGTAATTATTTTTTTTGTTTGTTGTCGCTTACATAAGGTTTTTCACAGAGAGATTCTGGATTTTACCAATATATAAGCCCCCACGTGTCTAGGCATGCAAAATATTATTTCATCTTGGAAATAAAAGGAGATATATTTAATAGTTCAATTGTCAATTTTAGATGGCAAGTAGTTTTTGATTTAAATCACCTTTGATGTTGCGATAAACATTCAAATTTAGATTTCAAGTGAGGTACATGTTTTATTAAACAAAACAAACAAGAATTGACACAATTCTCAGGACACAAGTTTCTAATGAAATAACATTTAACATTTTAAATGACATTTACTTCTCAAGAAAGCTATTTAGTAGCGTATCAAAAGCATTTGCTTAGCAAAAATTTACAATCACCCAAAAATATTTGTCGACGGCACTTGCCGCTGGTCGGCATCGGTTCTCACGAAAAATGATTCGGCGGCATTCCGAGTGTCCACAGAGCTTCGATCAAATGCGAAAGTCGTGCATGTCCACTGATCACTCGACTAAAAAAGTCAACACAGATTTCTATTTTTTGTAGAATATTGACTAAAATAAAATATTTTTTCGGCTTATAATATCACAATGAAGTGGATTTAAAATGCCACAAACTAGCGATTGAGGATTGAGCTGCGGCAGACGTGCTAAATCTCATGATTTTTATTTTACAACCTCAGTAAAATATGAAATATCTGATAAAAAGTTGACTCTGCTCTTTGTAATAAAAGCGATCGACTTAATCGACATTATGTCGTTAACTTTGCACGTTTCCACAGACCTTAAACACTTGTTAACTAGTTTAATAATTTTGAATTATCATCTTTTTGTTTATGCTGAATACACTGACATTCTATGTTAATAGGTTTTCATCAAACTTGGTACCTAGCCTGGACGAAGCAGGACTTCAACATAGATTTCAACACACGTTTTTAATATTATTTTTGGTATATACCTCGAAAAGAATGGCATGTTCAGTTAATAAAATAAGTAACTATTTTATGTTGATAGCAAACGCAAATCCGTACATTCTATGTACCCCTTTGGCCAACATGTATATGTTTATATACCTACACGTATATGTTTATATACCTACACGTATGTATCGAGCTGTGTAAATACAGAAACCCTTTCAGTTTTTATTAATTCGCATTTCACTGAAATGTCATGTGTATTTAATTCTGGAATACAGGCAACCTTGTTAATTTGCATACTGTTTTCATTAAGCGCGTCACTTGTTTATAAACTAGTAGGTACTACAAATGTGACATATTTTTGAAAGTAGTTTGCTTGGTGCATTTTAATTGCTTTTGATCTATAGAATGTTTGTAACGGCGAAACTAACAAGTAATAATTTATAAATAACGGCCTTCATTATCGTTTTAAAGCTAGCATCACAAAGGGTAACATTCGTTTAACTTTTTGTCTATTGACTGTAAAGGAATTGAAACAGTACTAAATAATAGATACGAGGGTGTCGACACGCCGTTTTGTTATCTAATCAACAAAGGCCTAACTTTCGACGTTCAGTTGGACGTCATACTGTGACCCTTTATCGCGAGTGTAGCATGCCTTGTTTTGAAGAAATTATTAGTCTGGTTTAGCATAGAGGGGACAACAATCGCTCGTGATTCCTGTAAGCTCGGCAGTACGCTAACAATGATTTATTTATAGTATGTGAGTCATTGGTAGCCATTAGTGCTGCACATTGTCTTAGGCTCAGCGAGCAACTCCTCGCAGCTGGAGGGCTTTGCGTGTTTACAAACACTTTATTGAGGTGTTATATTTAATGGCTTCTTTAGAAGGTGATTTTCTTTGTTTGTTGACACTGATTGACGGTGTATACATATGATTGGAGTGGACTAACAATATGTAGCTTGGAAAATCTATTGAGCGTGAATCCTGTTTGTTACATCGGGATAGATTTGGATTTCCAAATCTATCCCGTAGTAACAAACAGGATTCACGCTCAAGGAGAGAAATAATTATTTGGCTACCGTTTCCCAATAATATAATTACTAATGAAATATGGACGAGCCGATGTCTATAAAATTTCGATTATTAAAATTTTCAGGTACATTTTTTCAATGCGGAAAAAATGTACCTGAAAATACAGTAAGTAAATTTTAGTAAAAATTTTCTGAAAGAAAGATAAGAATAAATAAATAATATATTATTTCTTTCTAGTTGGAAAATATTAAGACAAAATTATTGTGAAAGATATCCTATCTTATTTCTACATACGGTACAACGTGGCAAGGTATGAAGGCTATATAATACAATGTTTATAAGTAAAATATAATCTAACTATGCCTACATTTATACTTATATAAAATTGTCATACTTTTAAATGATAATGGGCACGGTTGGCATTTAAGCGCTCAGAGACAAAATGTGAATTCATGATAACAGAATTCTGCTTACATTTCTAAAATTACGGACAAGAGGGTAGGCGTATTTCGCAAGGAATTCAAGGCTAAAATATTATTTGTCTATTTTAACTATTGTTTATTAATAGCATTTAATTTAAGATAAATGCCTGTTTAATTTAATTTGGTAGTAGCCAAGTATTAAAGGTATCCAACAATTTCTTGCTACATTAATGATACTATGCTGATGCCCGCTGTTTCACCCGCGGTAATGATGAATGAATAGCTCTTCAGCTTTATAATATTAATATAGATTTAGTATACTACAAATTATCACAGCGGCGCAGCGCTAGTGAATGCGACTGTTGTGCATAAGGTTTTCAGTTGGTTTAATTCCCGCGACGGACACAGGGTTATTAGGTTTCTCTCTATCACGATATTTTCGAAAGAAAGAAATGCTAATAACGCATCATAAGTTAGCCCTCCACAATTTGCGACTAAATCCCTACTATCCTACTTCCCTACTAATATTATAAATGCGAAAGTAACTCTGTCTGTCTGTCTGTTACACTTTCATGCCTAAACCACTGAACTGATTTTGATGAAATTTAGTACAGAGATAGATTAGACCTTGAGGAAGGACATAGGCTATCTATTGTTGTAAAAAAGAGCATGAAGAGGTTGAAATAAGGTATAAAAGTTTGTATGAGAATTCGTCATTATCGCGCCTAAATCACTGAATCGATTTTCATGAAATTTGGTATAGAAATAGACTAGACCTTGGGAAAGGACATAGTTACCTTTTGTTTTAAAAAAGGACATAAAGAGGTTGGAATAAGGGATGAAAATTCGTATAGGAATTTGTCATTATCGCGCCTAAATCGCGCCGGTTATGTCGGACTCACCGGGGTAAAAGAAAGATGTTAAAAAGATAATGAATCTCCCGGAATACGGACTAAACCTACCACGGTATTCCTCAACAAAACCACTATCGACGGGGCCGCGCGAATCACTTGTACATGCGGTCGTGACCCCGCCAACGTTTCGGCCCGCCGTATGAAACGGCAGGCCACTACACGAAGATATCTATCCAAAGGTACTCACTTATAAACCCTACCGTCCCCCCCTCCCCTAGAGGGGAGACGGACTGAGACGGACTCGCCACAGAGGCGCGCGTGGGAACACGCACGCTGCCTCTCAAACCTGGTGCTGATGGGATGTCGGGCAGGCCCACAAAGCCCAAAGCCAGCCACAAAAGCTGGAAGTCATCTCGCGCCCTCTGGCGCCCGGCTCTGCGGTTGGGGAGAGGGTTTAAGCGCTCCCTCTCCCGCTCCGCCGCCTCTTTGATGGAAATCACTTCCTCACAGAAGGAGGTGAGGGCACCATGCCACCTCTCTAGCCACTCCTGAAACACGTGAGTTACCGCCACGATCGTGGTGTGCCCGGCACTCGGATGCACAAGCAGCTTCTTCCAATTCGCCACTAGGACCTGGCGGAGCTCGGACCTTACCGCTTCGAGAGTGGGAAGAGCCGGTCCTTCGCCCGGAGCTAACGCCTCCCGGCGCCAACGATAAAGCGACGCCAGGAGCGCCGCTTCCAGGTCCCATGGCATCGATCCGGCGAGGAGGCTCGTAGCCTCGAACGAGACGATCGTGGCGTGCCCGAACATACCTTGGCGTACACCAACTTAAACGAACTTCGTCTAATGTCGGCAAAACTAAAATCTTAAAGCGTGACAAAGATATTTGTTTAACTTACTATTACTTTTGTTTATTGATTTTTTGTTATATTTGTTTTTTTATATATTTGCTAGTGTTATTTCAATTTATTTTTGCTAATCACGGTTATGATTGAAAGTGATAATAGTTAACATTAAGCATAAATATAGACGTATTAGACTCATAAGCGGTATGCTACATCTTAAAATTAGAACGCTATCAAAGAGCTGGCACGTATTTTGTTAAGGAGCATGGCGCACCATTTAAAGATTGTGGCAAGCAAGCTCTCCCACGTTAAAAGTGCCGCACAACCATGTAATTTTCACCGTCACCTTGAAGATATACTTAGGAAGCTGTGTATTGCGTCATGAGATTATTGATTCAGCTTTAATAAGTCAATAGAAGCATATCTAGACGTAATGAATAAAAACATTAAAAAAAATAAAACATTGTATGAAATTCATCGGATTGAGTTTGGTCTCCGGATTGTGTCTGGACCGCGGCCTGTGCCTGGACCTTGTGTAGTGTTTGGAACCGGATTGTGTCCGACTTGAGACTTCAAGATACTTTGCGCTCATTCTGCGTAAAAACAAACACCAATAATTAAAGTCAGGTACTATAAAATAACTATACTTCAAGTCATTAAGACAACCAATATCTTAGTTGCCCCGTGAACATACTGTAACAACTACACACAGCAGCTCATATAAGGAAAATAATATAACATTGAATTGTATTGATGTAAACATTTGGCGATTGAAAAGAGTGGCCATGTGTTTCTTGCCTGCTTCTACTCATGAAAGCTCTACTCCTCGAACAGACTTTTATCAATGCAAAATTTTTATTTCTTTCTATTCATTTTATTATTATTTTTTATTAATATAATAGTGAATTGACGTATCCAAGAATTGTTTGCACATTTTTATGGAAATAAAGATTTTTGACTTTAGACTGCGCCGAGCGAAATGTGCCAAAACAGGTTGTCACAGTTAAGTGAATAAAATCAACACTTTTTGTTTAATACAAATATAAAATATATGTACATTTACCATAACAATGAATGCGTTTACAATTACTCCGTGTAAAAAACTTAAAATAATAAATATTTTCGTCTACAAAATTACGTAAATTTGCGTAAATTTTACAGCTTAAACGAAACATAAATAGTTATATTACAATTTGTCCATCACAAATATTTAAGTTATTGGTTGACAATAAAGATACATATTTATCAACATAGCTGCTGAAATGCAACTGAAACGTCAGGGAAAGTGTAATATTAAATCTAAATATTTTTTATAATGAGAAGCTTAAATAGAAGTAAACAGTAATTAGCATTTATTATAAATATAGTTTAAAGTTTCAAAATTATGTAATACTTCATTTAGCCCGCAGCTTGGCACGCTAAATGTAGGTTAGGTTAGATTAGAAACAGTACTTTTTTTTTGGATGAAAGGTACCTATGTCGTTTTCTGTTCTCCTGACAACGTGTGTGCGAAATTTAATGATGATCGGTTGATTGGTTAAGGCGTAAAAGCGTAACAAACAAACAAAAAACAAGCTCACATTCGCTTTTATAATATTAGTAAGGATTAGAATATTATGATAAAAAATTAACAACGCGAATAAATCCGTAGAAAGAAGTTTAATACTAAGTAATGTTTAGAATTACAATTAATTTTATGCAAAGCTTAACTTGGATTTGTAATTGCACTTTAATAGCTAAGTGAAATTTATGATGTAATAGCTTACATCATAAATTATACGGGGTAGCCCCCGTTCTCAGTATCGATGTGACATCGACAGGTACAAGTTGAACAGTCTGATCTAGTTTTGTAAGTTTATTCAACAGCTGGGCCTTCTCACTGAAAGTGTCTTACGTTGACTTGTAACTACTTCGAGCACATTGTGGAGAGTTCTCAGATATGTAGAGTATTCTTAGTGCTTATATTTCAAACATTAGCTCATAGTCTGAGATTCCTCATTTGTTGATAGGATTATGTCTAGTACGTAAGTTATTAAATGAAATGAAAAGTAATTTCGTGAAAATAATTATTATCACTATAATAATAATATAGGTAAATGGATGACTTTAGGTATATACGTAACTATGATTTTAGGTCCCACGTTATGGGGGCAAGCCTATTGCCGTCTAACAAGCACAGCTCCAATTTCTATCTTTTGAAAATGGATTCTCTCGCACTAGAAATGAATCCTTTGTCGCGAGGGACTCTACAAACATTCAAATATCGGACACAAAGAACACTCAAATTCGGAACAACTATTAGTAGATCACAAAAATGCTTGTCACATGTAGGATTCGAACCCAAAACACTCAAGTGCGGCAATGGCAAGGCGACCACTTAAACCACTACGCCACTCGTGCAAGTCTACATAAAAAAAAACAATTACTCTTTGTCCAACGTGGGAATCAAAACCGAGACTTCATGATAGTAGTCGCGTTCGTGACATCTTTGATCTCAACAATATGGCGAATATACAACAATTTAAGTATACATATACAAATAGTTTTCGATAACAATTATTATGGGAGTTAGTAATAGTAAAGATAGAAGGTACCTACTGTTCTAATTTACGCATACTTAAACTAACGGCGTACAATATATTTGTGGTTAAACTATAGCTACGCTTTGTGTATACTTAAATGAGTTGGTAATAATTCTCCTATGGTGTTATTTGATCATAAACAGTTTCTGTAACGTTATTCAGAAACTACTTAGCATTCATAGGTACTGTACTCCAATTACCTAGGTCTTAGCCTATTTAAACAAGGTGGTAACGATAGGACCGCTTGTGGTAGGAATTATATTTAATTAATTAGCTTTTTATCTAAATTTATATAAGTTTGCTTTAATTTTGTGGTGGTTACGTAAGTGATCTGATACACATATGCCTATACACAACCCATCTTCAGACTCTTCAGACTTTCAGTTAGAATGGAGAGACGGATTTTATCACCATTAATTGCACTACCAAGATTAACCAACTTCAAACACAAGCATTCACCTTACATGGAGAGGGCTTAAATGAAAACTAGTTACAAAGACATTATGTGCAGACTACTGAAGTCTCAATTACAAATAAATTGGTTGAAAATCTTGTGGCTATGAAACAAGCCATGGTTTGAGTTGCTATATAGAAAAAAGAAGAAACGTCAGAACGAGACATAGCGAATAAGCAAGCTGCTTGGCTGCGATGGTCATCGTAGCAAACTAATCCTGGAGTGGAGAGGTAAGTCGTCTCCTGTACAAGTAGAGCGATAAAGTGAAGAACGTACCTAGGATAGACTGAATGCAGACGGCAGCACACCGAGTATTGTGACGCATAATGGGGGAGGGCTACGTCTAGTAGTAGACTGCGAAAGGCTGATTAATTAAATTTGGTAGTCATTTTACTTTTAATTATTTATTATTATTACTAATTTATTATTATTTATATTCTACTTTTAATATTAAAAATTAAATTATTGATGCTTTGCCTCAAATAGGGATAACCTTACAAAATATTTTTATAATATTTTATAGATTTGACTTTTGTATTGTTTTTGTACATCGAATAAAACTTGTAGCAAGAAATTCAGAGTTCGACAATCAGTAGTTACAAAACTGTGTTGTTCAACGTCTTCATTTGTCATTCAGAAACAATGGAAGGGCAGTTAGGGCCATAGTCGACGATTGTGTAAACGCATAAAGGGAGTAACAGTACAGCAGTACAGTTTTATTGTTTTACTGCTCAGCTCCTGTAGCCGTAGGAGGTAGCACCCAAAAATATTGTGTAAAAACGTTTAAGCTTCAAATACAAGCAATTAAATAGATTTACAACCGTTTATGTTCTCGGAACGGCGACAGAACGTGACAGAAATTGTCATTTGTTTTTTTCCAATAGATGAATTTGTGATGATCACTGTTTTGTATTGTGACATGCTGTCATCATATTTGCATTATATACAAAAATAACAATACTTATATTCGTTTTTACAGCTATTAAACAGCATTTCCTCCTTAAAAGTTAAAAAAATATAGTTTTATTTACTATCATATCTATACTAATATTATAAAGAGGAGGGTTTTTATTTTTTGTTTGATTGTTGGTAAGGATTTAACTCAAAAACTAGGTACCCAACCGATTTAAAATTCTTTCACCATTAGAAAGCTATACCTATTACAAGTTATAATATAACCGAGTAACATAGGTTATATTTTATTTTTAAAAAGTGCTGTTGCTGACATAACTTTACTTAATCTACTTTTACGCGGGCGAAGCCGTGCCAAAAGCTAGTATTCAAATAAAATAAAAGCTAGTATACTAGTGGTACAAAGTATCACTAGTTAACTACACGCAATATCAAAAGATATTGCAATCAATCAAGCTACGGTAAAAACAATATAATTTTGTAATAAAAATGTTTTACATTTTAACGTAATTAATAATTTTATGGGCTACCTGACCTAAGAGTAGCTAAAGACCTTCAGCCGCTAAATCTATACTAATATTATAAAGCTGAAGAGTTTGTTTGTTTGTTAGGTAGAACGCGCTAATCTCAGGAACTACTGGTCCGAATTGAAAAATGATTTTAGTGTTGGATAGCTCATTTATCGAGGAAGGCTATAGGCTAAAAAACATCACGCTACAACTCACGAGGGCGGCGCAGCAATCATAAACGCGGGTGACACCGCGGCCAAATCTAGTCTTTTATATTTATAAATGCTACATTCAAGGCAATAACAGAGCTATATTCAAGGTCATTAATAGTATTTAAAATTATATGATAGACGTTTATATGTAAGTGTCTTCTTAAATGACAATGAATGTCTGGACATTTACAACTAAAAGAAGATAATCTTAATGCAAATGGTAATTTATATCCACGTGTGTCCAAGTTGATGGCGAAACAACACAATGACATATTATGTACTACGGACTTTTAAACTGTGAAGGGTTTTTGTTAATCAGTGGGACATAGTTTTCTTTACGTTTTAAATTTACAAGTTAGTTCTAACTCTCATGATAAATGTAGCTAGCTTTCATATTGTAACAAGAAATTACTATTTATCTCGTATAGCAATCGTTTAAATATGTTTATTATGGCTATGAGGTTTTGACACGGTAAATTACACTTACTATAACTCTAGTAGAGTATTATCATTTCATTAAATAAGGCTGCAGTTTTAAATACACTAGTAAATAGTAACTTACGACGAAAGAAAACGACTTTAAAGAATGCAGTAACCGCCAATATGGAGCATTTTATACGTCTTTCATTTCCGAAGGAAAATAAAAAGGAAATGGAACATGAAATACTTACGCTACGTTCAGATTTTCTGTCACTCAATAAGCATTCTACCCATTTTATTTCGTTCGCTGTTTTCTGACAGTTAGCCTGACGCCCTTTTGTATATTTGTTTCATATTTAAAGGTCGTTGTTTGTTATTATAAAGGAATGATTTCTAAAAGACGTTTCAAGTACCTAAAGTTGCCAGTCAATATTTGTAATAGAAGTCTTGTTTGACGTAGCAAATATATCATAACAAATTTTACAAGCTAACAGCTAACAGTGTTTAGTCACACTAACTTTATGGGCTCTATGATTATTCAGTACCTCTATTGTTATCGTATGGTTTCAATTGTCTAAGTATAACTGGGCGTTTTCAATAAAACCGAGTGTTGATGTCGTTAAAAAAACAATAAACTGTGGCTTTCAAACTTCGAACATTTGCCGAAGCTCTTCAAGTTTTATTAACATTTACGGTCGCCGTAATACCTCTAAAACCTAGTTCAATAGATGCGCTTAGCAAATCTAATAAATCAGTATAAAACATAGCAATTTGAACTTTATTTTGCGGACATTAAGTAAGATCTAGAATACAAGACCGGTAGTATTAAGTTGGCGTAGACGGTGTAAAAAGACTTGTCGACTCTCAGTTCAAAATTCAAATCTACAGCAGTAAAACAACGTTCATAAGATTTGATGCGCATTGTCGTTTTATAACCGTCTCCGCTGCAATCAGGGCCTTCGTCACCCGTATTTGCAGTTAATTACTTGTTACTTTTAAGGCATACTTTCCTCGAACTCCCTCCTTAACAAAATCATTTGTAAGTCTCAATTTGTAGTCCGTACCAAATTCTTCATCCAACCGCACAATTATGGACCACATGTCGAGCTAAGAACAAAGAGAGTGCACTACTGTTCGGTAGCAGAACGCGACCCCCATGATGCCTACTGTGTTGAATCAAAAACCACAAACAAGACTATTGAGGCAAGAGACATGGCTTTGAACGGCTTCGTTTTGTCTTAGACTAAAAGTACATTTAAGTGAAGTTCATTGTTGCAAACCAAACTATGATGCTACCGGTGGGTGGTGGCCATTCTTATGTGGTTTGGCCTACCTGATGACAGATCTACGACGTTATTGATGGCTTCCTTAACAAAATACATGTACATAATTGTTACTTTGAGGTATTTTCCATGAGCTTATGTTGTGGTAAGACAATGATTGTTTTATGTCTGCCTAGTCACCTCCTGCCATGTTGTTTCCGTATATTTATTTTTTGTTGTTTACTACACAGCACGATCATTAAAAGTATATAGGCAATCAACATTTTATTACCATAAGTCTCGTTTACCATTATTATAACAAATATAAGCAATTTAATCATTGTAATAAATATAGGAATTCATAATTAAACGAATAAAACATTAACTGGAATATATTTTAATTGACAACGATTCCTTAATATTCTATGTATTACATATTTTTTTAGTATTATATACATAATCACTAAGAATAATTCTAAAATTGTGTAGAATGAAATACATTTAGTGTAGTGTAAATTCACGATAATTATAAATAAGGTTCTAATATAAGATATAAAAAGAAAGTACCATGACACAGTTAACGAGAGTTTCCAAGTTGAACATTATTCAAAGTTATTTCATTAATCACGTCCGGAAAATGAAAATTGTATAGTGTATCACGTTTAAATTAATAACATCTTTTGAAACTAGTTTGAAGTGCTTTTCCAACGCAAGTTGTAGCTTCGAGCCACCCAAGCTCGCCACACGCAAGCCTTGGGATCATGGGCGTAACTACTGTGTCACCTTGTGAATACCATCCGATTGTATCAAAGGTATTATGTATTCGAATAAAAGGACTGGCAAACTAATTCGTGGCTAATACATCAAATACTGGCACAAAATGAAGATTGTTCGATATTTAAAAGAGCCGCTACAGTTATTGACATTTATGTTTGGCATCATTGTGTGTGGCGTCAGAGATGTGAATGGAGCCGGGGTGCGTCGTAATAGGTGTGAAGTGTCGCACCATTGTTGTCTGTTTTTCAAGACAGGTATTCGAGATGTGCGAAGAATGTGGGATGTGACGTCGTTCTACGGTGTGAACTTCTAGCAAGTGATAGTGATGCGCCCGGACGTTTTAAATAATTTAAATTGTGTGCTTGTTATATTATTTATAATTTTACAAACAATATCAATAATATATTCCTTTTCGCAACGGTAGCTCAGTGGGGCGCCCAAGAGACTGCAATGCAGAGGGTCTCAGGTTCGAACTCACGTCACGCACCTCCGACTTTCGGAAGTTATATGACTTTTCGAAATTATGTGGGTATTGATTGACAATTATCGCCTGCTCCGTGCTTCGGAGAGCACGTTAAGCCGTCGGTCCCGGCTGCCATGAACATCTATGGCAGTCGTTATTGGGAAAGTCAGTACCCTCTAATATCCTGACACTGGTCTAGCCTTAGGGTATCGTTAGCCTTCGGGTTGCGGAGGTCAGGTGGCAGCCGCTCCGTGTAAAAACTGATACCCAGTAAAAATCCGATTAGACCAGAAAAGCCGACCCCAAGTGACTTGGGAATAATAAAGACTAGGGAGAAGATATTCCTTTTATATTTTAGATCCTTTATTTAATTAGACATGACATTTTATTAAAGTTGTAGTGGACAAGTCTTAGGAAATACGTATAAAATCTACAAAATAAAATCATCCACAGTACATATCCAATAATCCACAGATATTTCTTGGTAGCTTTGTACGGTTAGAACGTTGTAGCGTATTTATATTTGTAGGCGGAGACCGCAAAGACTCAGCCATGGCGTCGCACATAATGCCATTACAGACTAGATGGCTGTTGCTACATATTCTCTTAATGTTCATAGTGATCCTGTAAGTTACCTCTTACGACGCTTTGAGAAGTAATGTGACAGCCTATTCTTGCTAGAGGTTATTCATTACGGCGTCAGTGTAAGTTCTATGTCACATTTGCAGACTGTAATAAAAAGTAAGTTTCGTCATCACATTAGAAGTAACATTACCCAGTTTTAAGAATAAATGTGCTAGCGTATTTTCAAATATGGAATGGTTTTTAAATATATAATTAACTAGCTTTTGCGCGCGGCTCCGCCCGCGTGGTACCTACAACAATAAAAAGTAGTCTATGCCCTTCCCCATGTTTTAAACTATATCTATACCAAATTTCATCTAAATCTGTTGAGTGGTTTAGCTGTGAAAAGGTAACAGACAGACAGACAGAGTTACTTTCGAATTTATAATATTAGTAAGGAAGTAAGGATTATGAGACAACATAAAACTTTATAAATTAATTAAAAAGTCTCGTTTGTAAGGTTAGTTCGATAGCCCGAACGTAAATATAGGGCAAAGCGCGCTTGTTGATGAGAGTCACGTCCTATTATGTTAGTTTTAAACAACTAGCGAGATGAGGACATTATACGACATTGCCTAAACCTTCAGTAAGATTATGCAATAACTGACTTCTATATAAACATGTATCTTTGTGCGCACATATGATAATTAACTAGAACCGCTAAAAATGTGCCGCACTTTAAGTCACAGTAATGGTCAAAATATATTTATTTTGCCGTAGTAACGTTGTTAATACCAGCAACTATTTTTAGACTACGTGCCGGCAAAGAGGATGTAATGTTACGAACAAGCAAGAAATTTTGTTAACTGTGTATGGCTCGGAATGTTTCCCAGACAATTCACAACGTCACTACGGAGTTCTTAACATTGCTGGATATCCAATTTCTTTCCCTTAGTATCGGCTTTACCATACGTACATATCGACATACTAAGACACTATGAAACAAATAACAAATGTCATTGGAAACCGTTACGCCTTGAAAGCCTTCCTTGGTTTGTAAGGAATGTGGCAATATGCATTTTGTTGTTTGATGAGTTCATATTCTTAGGTGAACAGTAAAACGTAATTTACCATCACACTATTTGGAGTATGTAAATATCTTCACGCTGAAGGCCATTAAACCATCGATGCTTTTAAAGGAAAATTCTTGGAGAATTTTACCGCAAACGCGTCAGTTCTTGAGATTGAGGACATCATAAACCATTCCTTTTATGTCTTATTGGCTGTAAAATAAAATACAGTAACTACTACTATGCTAATCTTCTCGTTTACAATACATGTCATTGTAAATGGCTACGAAAATTTCAAATAAGAATTTTTACAGCATATTATTTGTCTGTTGGCGCCGTTATAGGTGGCTAGACAGGGATTTTAGGACCGGTGTTCTATCATCTTGTTATCCAGCAAAAGTTATATACCCTTTTTGGTCTAGTTGTTGAACTTGTTCACATTTGCACCTGTTATCAGAACTGTTACGCAGAAGCTACGGTTATTAAAATTTATAGCATGTTACAAATTTGGCTAGTGGGTGGTTCTAAATATCCGGCGGTTAAGGCGGACGAAGAACAAAACACATCGCAAAAGGGCTTATAAAAACTAATACAACATACAAAGCGTTGAAATTAAACTACTTTATACGGATTTATCGCGATTTATTGGAAAATACTACATTTCTTTAATTTTGAAAGCTACTGCTACTATTTAACTTTACTATTAATCAACTATTTGAATTATTAAACCATTTAGATTTACACTATTGCTGATAATTGCTTTTTGCTTGCTGATTGCATTTTAGCAGCCAGTTCAATGTATAACATTCTCACAAGTGTAAAACAATATTAAACAAAAGAACATAGCCTTAGAGTGAATCATATAATGTTTTGTTCTATTAGGGAATCGAATCCACACCGGTTGGAAAATTAGTAGTGGCGCCATATCATTGCGTCATCGTGGAGTACCAACAAATGAATCTATGTAAAATATTTTCATCGAGTTTTTGAAGTAGGTACATCACTAGAGAGAACTTGCTCTCAGACTTACATTTAGAGAAATGAGTTTCTCTAGAAAATCTCAAACGTTTTACCTTTTTTGTGAAATTATTTTGTACAAAACGGAAAGGATAGCAGATGGAATTTATTCGTCATAGTAATTGTACTAATGAAACATTGAATGAACTGATTTGATTGCGACGTTGCTTTTCAGGAAAGGGCTTATGCTTCATGACGTGACATTTTCTTTCTATACAATAAGAATTGTTCCTATACGGTTTCAAATTACTTACTTCGTTGGCTGTATGATCCAAAATGTATCTTGGCCCAGAAAGGTTTTGCAATAATTTTTTGCCACTTTTTAACTTGGATTCACTTGGGATTTTTAAGCACCACTTAATATGACTGCCTCGGGGACAGCGGTGCGGGATAGTGGCGAAAGATCGCCAAATTGGATGCTTATTTATGAAGTGCGTGAAGACCAAATAAATAAATAGATTATTAATATTAGAAAGGTAATTTTTTTATGATTACTAGTGTAAAGTACAGAAATTATGACTAGTAATATGCACACTATGGATGTAGAGGGTCTTGGATGCTCCTTGGTTATGGCTATATTCCGGTCATGCAAATGTTCTTCTTCTTTTCAAGTTGTAGGTGTTTTGTTTTACCTGGGTGGTCATTTAATACTATGAATAGTTCAGTTGACACTTTATAATATAAATCAAAATGGGTGTTTCGTAATTTGCGGTATTTAGATTGAACTAGAGGTGAAATGTCGCTGAAAGTAATTTACGTTATACAATAAAGAACTCTCAACTTCAAAAGCAGTACATAAACTACTTTTCTACTCGGCTCGCTAAACTTTGTTTCATGCGCCATTGACACGATATCCGAACTAAGCTCGACATCTGCGAACAATCGTTTTCCCGCCACCCAATTCCCTACTTCGCCAGTGTCAATGCCAAGACCAAGTTAGTCGTCTCGGGAAATTCGTTCTACTCACAAATGGGGAGGGAAATTTACCCTCATCAAACTGTTTGTGTGCTTAAAAGCTGCGGTAATTTACTTGGCTGTGTGACGGCTACAGTTTAGTGCCGAGAACAATACAACAATAGTCGTGGTTATGTTGTAATAGAGAAAATTAAAACAACATTAGAGATTTTCACCACTATTTCAGTTCAATCTGAAGAAATCTATCTTGTTTATTTTATGTCTTTAATTCAAGCATCGTCTTAGTATTACTTCTAAGTAGGTTGGGGCGATTAAATAAATCAGTTGCAGTTGCGAAAATGTTTGCAACATTTCCAAAGTTACTGCACCGAATCCCCCGTTACTTTAAACTTACAATGTTTTTGTTAACGGAGCGTTTGTGAAAAAAAATAATGAAATCAAAATGGCGTCAGTTTAGGGTGAACAAAATAATCAGGGCAATAATGGTATCCGTTTATTTACTTTTTGCGATTTATATTTAGCTAGGGCAATGGGGTAGCTCAGAATTTATACGATGGGGTTTTGTAATGGTAACGTCGTTCGGTTATGCCTCGTTGAGTAGGGGATGTTATTGTTTGGGGATCAGGCTGGCTTTCTTGCGGGGAATTTCACCCTAATGTTTATTGAGAAGTTTTAAATTATAAGAGCAATTTATCACTACGTCGCAGCGCTACCTAACGGGCGATAGGGAATAGCTAGCTACTGTGTTAGCTAATATTTATATATAAGTACATAACTGAATATAATAATTTATTATAAAACAAGCATTTGTTGAAATGTTTCATTTTAGTTTAGAATAAAATCCAATGCTCTTTTTGACGCTAATTTTCAAGGGCAATTCTCACCTTTAGCGATCATGAAAACCTTGAAAGTCAGAACTTCTAGGACGAAAATTTTTGTTGGTTTGTATTTTGCCTTCAATTTCTTAATACTGAGAACCGGCCGCTACCGCTGTGATTTTGACACAACATTTTCGATGTATAGGGCTACACATAGAAACCAGTTTTCGTTCTAAACCAATAATCGTTTGCAAATTACACTAGATTACTATATACCACTTATACTATTAATTGGTGGTTTATTAAGGTGTTCGAATACCTCGTTCAGTGTATAATAGTTATATATAAGGAGACAAAAACTAAAAACGTATATTTTTTTTGCTAAATATTTGACTAATTTGCTTTTGCATAGCTAACAGTAACTTGACCTTTATTTTCGACGTTTTAGCATTTGTATTCAAGCGTCAAGTGCTAGATTCAAGTGAAAAGCAGTGACATTAAACGCGGGATAATGTTCGTGAGAGTGTTGAAGGTCCTATTATTTTAGTTACGGGAGTGTAAGCTGATAAAAATGTTGTCTTGGCACTAATTGATTTAAATTCAAGTATGTGAAAATATTTGTGAAAGTTTTACTGCCAGTATTTGTCACGGTGAACTCGATGTGAAGGAATTAGTTTACTTTTATGAATGAAACTTTGATTCAATAACGCTAACGATAGTGTCTATCGTTTAATGAACATTGTCAATAAAACAATAGAACGGAATGGACGGACGTACATTCCCACAATAACACCACGCTATTAGGTATGGTTTAGCAACAGTGATAATAAAAATTGACATTAACGACGAACGCATACACATAAATATGAATTATTCAACGTCTTCATGCTTGTATTTTATATTAGTAAACGATGCATGAAATTATCGAAAGCTCCAAGAAGTTTGTTATGTTACCTTCTTAAATTATAACGGTCACGAGTGATGCGTTGGCCGTGAACAATTTTTAGACACTAGGGACAGCGGGTGTTTCCATTTTTCTTTTATCGTTGATCAAACAACATACATAGTAAGGCTCGTGAAATATTCGTTCGACAACAGTCTGTGTCATAGTATATCTTTATACAACTAATTTCTAGTAAAGGTAAGTTTAACAAATTCAATAATGAATATATTTAAAAGCTTTGTCATGGAGTGAATTATTTATAAACTTAGTTTTAATAGGTACCTACTTACAAAGGTTCAATTTTAAATGCAAAGTTTAAAGATGTTATTATTTTATGCCTTTATGCTAATTAATAAAAGCATATACAAGTGTGTATTGTATTTAACGTCAAACACTCCAATCTAAAAAAAATCTTGGTCCAGACCATACTCTTAGTAGGTGTTCCTTTTCTACAACATTTAACTCTGTCACTGCCTGCACAGTCTTGGAAGATGTCACATAATACATTTTCTAATAATGGCAACAGATAAAATATTTTTTTAAAGACAATATTGCGGACAATGTAAAAATAAATGAAATATTATATTTAAATATGTGTTGACGTTAACCGCGATTGACAATAATGAAAACTCGTAACAAGGCTATAAAATGCTGGCCGCCCAAGAAGGCTAGCTTTGGTCAGATGGCACTACTAATACTATTGTAATATGTCTTTTCGTATTAGATATATTCTCAGAATTTCAGCAGTAATATAAAATTTGCTTAACTGTCTTTTAATATAAGTATATGTACATTTTACGACTGGCTCATAAGACCTGTTGCAAAGCTTATTTATGCTTAAACTTTGCATTACCGTCTCAGGAATAGACTTTTTTTTAAATAAGACGACACCCACACTATTCTTAATTCCTGTTTCACGGGGTCTTAACAAGCATTTAAACAAGGAACACTGATAACACCTAGACTCGGAACAACTATATTTAGATCACACAATTTTTTTCCTATGTGGGATTCAAAGCTTCAACATTCGTCTTAGAGGTAGTGGCCCGGTGACTACCGAAATCACTACGCCATTTGAACTTTTCCTTTTGCTTATTCATATTTTAATTATTTATAGTAGCAACACGGGGTTTTGAGTAGTGCCCGATAGATAACAAAAGTTCCGTTTATAAGCTACAAACAAAACAAAACCTTCTCCAATTCAACCTATTACAAAACATTTGCACACCAGATATGTTATTCAATATCGATAATATTAAAAGATATTGAAACGTCTTTAACACCTGTATGACGCAAATAAATGACATGGTTTAGTAATATAATTTACTAGAAATAATCATTGCTTTCTTTTATTCACTATAATGATAGGAATACAAATCATTGTCGTATTTATTATATTAAGATAATAAATAAAACATCTAAAGATTTTGCATTACAATAAAATTATTACATCGATTAACATTGTCTATGAAACGGATAATCTACGCGTAGTTTTGCAACTGTGTTTTGTATTCTGTGTACAGAAAGGACAGATAACGCTTAGTTTTTTCAAAATTAAGTCTTAAGCTGCCAACTTAAGTTCGTAATCAATCAAGGGACTTCCATACTGCCAAATGCAAATATATGCAAATCGTCAGCAATCGTGTTATTGTTGCCACCTATGTATACAAACTATTATTATTCTAAGATAAGTTGTATAATAGGATTTTACAACAGATAGGGCACGACAAAACCCTTGGCATTTACTTATACTGGGTTTACCTAAATGGGGAAATACCTTCGGCCGTAAATGCCGTTGGGAAGATCACAGACAAGCAACCTTGTGCTGTGTTCCTGCAATGAGTAAGGTCTTCAGATAGTGTGCTATCTGAAGAGAGATCAATGTAGGCTTTGGCCTTCACGCTGGTAACACTACAACTCCTATTTGAATTGTCAGTGCTGACCCTAGTGCTTAGTATGCCCAGGCTAAGGCAGGTTGTATTCTTATTAGCCATAAACTACATTCTGTTTTAGTTTAGATAGCTGAAGGTAATCCCAAAACATTACCAACATATTGTACTACTGCGCAAGTAATTGATAGCCAAAAAAGCAAAATCCACCTTATGAAATCTAAGTTGAATGTGTCTGACTTTTTATCTTCTTCAAGATAAATAAATATAATAAAATATACTCACAATTATTACAGCAACAATAATTACATTTATTTATTCATAACAAAATTCTTTTGCGTTGAACATACATGTATAAATTAATCATTCTTAACTAATCTGCAAATAATTAAGTACTAAATTAATATAAATTTGTGAATTCTCAATCTATTAAGAATTATATATTATTTAAAAAATGTCGTGTAATTTTCAATACTAAAATTATGACATATAAAATTCTAATTTTATATAATTAGAACTAACTATATAACTAAAGGTTAACTTAACGAGTTTTCTACGATTTTAACATTCGTAATTAATTGTTATGACATTAAAGAATATATTATATGCCTAAATTATAGGTAATTATGTTATTTCATTTTATACATGACATTTTTCTATTTATATAAATTTTTGAATTTTATATGTCATAATTTTTACATGATTCTTGTTATCCCAAATTATAAAATGCATTTATTTGTTATGTCGATATTACAATAATTCATGAACCGTTTTTCAATTCTCTAGAGTAATATGCTACGGATTCAATTATATAATCCAGTTATAGCTTAAAGTTTATTTCATTTATCAAGACAAAGCTGGATTGTACGACGAGGATTTTAATTATTGTATTAACGCCTTTTTGTATTGGATTTGCGCGTCAGTCGCGTAGAAATTATCGAATCATTGGTTCTAATTTTATTTTATGTGAACGCGAGTGGGTTTGCTAGTAAATATGATGTAGTTATTTAGTAACTTTTATATAAGGTCGGTTGTGCTATGTGTGCTGGTTTTTAATTTATATTATTCTAAATGTAAAACTACTTTTGACTTGAAGTATCGGATATAAAACAATTAAACTAAGAACAATTATACATACTAGATAGGCCGAATATAGGCCTATCTAGTATGTATCTAGTATCTTTATTTAATTAGGCTCTACTACTCAATATCTACTATTAAGTAGTAGAGCCTCGCTGATTTCAGCATGATTGGGCCGGCTTGACCGGGGAAGGACTACCCTCTCACAGAATATCGACGTGGAATAGCAGTATTCCTACTGTTGTGTTTCGTCCAGTAAGTGAGAGTGCCGGAGGCCCAATCACCCTCTTAGCCCCTTCCCCCTTCCCGCTGCTTCTCCTTCCCACTTCCTTTCGTAAAGGGTTGGCAACGCGCAAGTGATGCCTCTGATGTTACAGGCGTCTATAGGCTACGGTGACTACTTACCATCAGGTGGTACGCTTGTTTGCCACCTGAGATGTATAAAAAAAAGTTACTTAGTAATTGTAGTAACTATGAAACGATAAAGAGTATTTTGGTTAATATATTATACTTATTCTTACAATAAGAATTTTAAATATGTATTAGGTTATGGATACATCAAACCAAATAATATAACTATATCTATCATTAAGTAGTAGCACTAAAGAGCCTGCCTAAGTGTTTAATAAGACAAGGCTTTTCATCGATGGATGGACAGCACCATCTGTTGTTTTGTTGACGCACTAACGAACTTATTCCTGTCACAACGGCGCCTACAGAACTCTAGAATTATCATAACTTACATTAGTCTGCGTTTATTCAAGATAATTCCAACAGTGATAATACTTTGTAAACTGCCTTGAAACTATACTATATGACTTAGGTAACTTATAACACAAATATAAATATATATTTTGAGTGACTTAGATAAATAATTAACTCAGTCAATTATATCAAAACTTCTTTTTGAAAACAGTTTTCTTGCCATCCCTAAAATGTCTGAGTGTTAAAAGAAAATATTTGTTTTTAAAGGCGCACTCTAGCTTAGAGAACAAATAAATTCGTTATCTTTATTAGGCAAGATACAAAAAGTGAAACAAAACATTAACAATTGTAAGGAGTGCGTAATGAAGATCTTTATCATAATTGTTTTTTTGAAATTAAACTACTATATACGGATTTTATGGCGTTGTTTATTTGACACTTTATTACAAAATTTTGAAAACTGTTACAATATACTACACTACAACTACTACTGTTACAAATTATTATTAAAACTATTTAGATTTAATTTAATTTTACACTTTCCCCGACGTTTCGGTTGCTTTTCAGCAGCCATGGTCACGGGGAGACTAAGATGGTAGTTGTCTCAATGTTCCAGTATAGTTACCACCAGCTTGGGATCCAGTAATACAAATAGTCAAACCCAAGAAGAAGCAAACCACAGCTAGACTTCATGATACTTTGAGCTCATTCTGCGTAAATAGAAACACCAATGATTAAATTATGTTCGGGTACTTTGAAATAACTATACTGGAACATTGAGACAACTACCATCTTAGTCTCCCCGTGACCATGGCTGCTGAAAAGCAACCGAAACGTCGGGGAAAGTGTAAAATTAAATTAAATCTAAATAGTTTTAATAATAATTTAATTAGCTTAAAAGTTAGTAAAGTTTAATAGTAGTATATTGTAACAGTTTTCAAAATTATGTAATAAAGTTTCAAATAAACAACGCGAAAAAATCCGTATATAGTAGTTTAATTTCAATGAATAATTGTTTTTAATCATATTTTTACTTAAATTATAGAATTGGTTTTCTTTCTATTTCTTGCAGTTCCCTCAGTCCTGTGCTGATCTTATTCTTTATGCTAATGTTGTTAATTTGTGCTGGTAACTACCCTACATTCCGTTTTATTCTTCGTGTTCTACATACAGTCAAGGTTTGGTTCCATCTGATGTAATATATTGGCTTGACATTGCATTAGTTATGCGTATTTTTAACTAGATATTGCCCGCAGCTTCGCTCGCGTATATGAAGGTTAAGTAAAGTTAGATTAGTGACACAACTTTTATCTGGTTTAAAGGTACCCTATGTCTTTTTCTGTTCCCCTCCTACGTGTATGCGATATTGCATGATGATCGGTCGAGTAGTTAAGGCGTGAAAGCGTAACAAACAAATAAACAAACACACAATCACATTTATAATATTAGTTAGGATTGGATTCGAATGATATTCAAATATAGTCGTATACAACGTGATGCCTACATCACGTGGTCAACCAAGCGCCACGCATTTATTTATAGTGCTTTCAATATCACTATCACTCCATATTATAAAACAAAGTCGCCCGCTGCGTCTGTCTGTCTGTTCGTGATAAACTCAAAAACTACTGAACGGATTTTCATACGGTTTTCACCAATCGATAGAGTGATTCATGAGGAAAGAAAGGTTTTGTACCACCCGTGCGAAGCCGGGGCGGGTCGCTAGTATTCGAATAAAATTCGAATTTAATTCTGTACATCCTTGTTCCATTATTTTGTCTCTTATGTATTGGATAGAGATTTTTTTAACGTAAATTGAAAGTATCAGAAAATAAAACATAGAGTAAATGGCTTGAGATCAACATTGTATTTTTTTTCATGTCATCGTGTTAGGCCGAGGTAATGAAAGCTTGTAGAAACAAGAGTGAAATATCTATAAGATTTTCACGTCGTTTTTATTACGATTTATGATTCTGTTGCGTCCACAATGTTTTGTGAATTCAATAGATTATATTGTCTTTTGTTTACGCGAATATTATTCATTGAAATTATATAGATTATTTAAATTATAGATTAGATTATATTATATAATATTATATTAGATTAGATTAGTTAAATTATCAGAACTAGGCCTAAATAATGATATTTTTCTTGATAATGGATTGTAAAGTTTTCTTTGGTGGTCTTATTAGGTTAAACAAACTTATTAAAACCTATTGCCTTAATATAACCTACTACCTTCTGCTCCTTCATTTTCTATATATCATATAGATGTTGGGTACAATTCCAAACTCTATGCTGGTACTAAAGGTGGATTGACAGAAATAGTTGTTTAAGTTCGGAATTGTCATTGAATGTAAGTTAATAAAATAAAAAATAAACCGAAATGAAAATGAAACCCGCAGTGGCTCATATGGAGTAGCTTAATACTATATTGCATGTTGTGGTCATCTATAACTAAAGGTACTCCTTTAGTTATAGGAGACTATACAAAACTTATGGTCATTTGTTTGTGCATTTTTGTATGCAGGGTGTCACAGGGTGTATGAAAAAATCATATCTCAGTAATTAGGATAGATTTTTTGTCATATTTTTTTCTGAACGGCCATCAGTTCAACTATAGGCAATTTCAAGGTTATCCATTAATTACCGAACAACCTGTATATTCTTTGTTGGAGATTCTTAATTAATAAAGGCTACTCATGATAAGTACTATTGTGCTGTTAGAAATCCACTTCCTATAGTAGGATAGATTTAGACTAATCTTGATAGAGATACCACCGGCCTCGATGGCGTAGTGGTTAGTGTAACCGACTGCCACGTCTGAGGTCGCGGGTTCGATTTCCGCACAAGTCAAACATTTGTGTGCATGGACATGGATGTTTGTCTTGGTCTGGGTGTTTCTATGTATAATATGTATACATTCACAAAAAATAAGTATATATGTATGTTTATCCATTATGATTGTCTAGTACTCATAGTTCAAGCTCTGCTTAGTTTGGGTTAGACGGTGTTGTATGTATGTGGTAGAACATTATTATTATATTATTATTATTATCGGTGCCGGTTGCCAAGAACAAGTCATACCGTTGTAATGACAGTTCATCTCTCAAATATTGAGACTGACCGTTTATTAGAACGTTATGTCTAGTAAAAGTCTTTAAATAATAGAAAATAATAAATAACAATTATTAACGAAAAGCCTTGCTTCGGCATAGCAGTCGTACTGAGCACGACTGCTGTGCATGTGGTCTCAGCTTCGATGACCGCGCAACATGCCATTGTGTATTTCTGTCAAGAGATTCTCAATAGCAGAATTTAATTGAATATTTGTAATGTAACTTCATTTCTATTACAATATTGATTCGGTTGTAAACCTTTATAATATTATTGAAATATCAATGTAACGGTATGGAATTTAATTCTAGATGAAAACGTTCGAACATCGTGCCATATATTATTAAAAGCGTTGCGTGTCTATGGCTGATGTGACAGCATCATTTGATATATTGGAATGATATTGAAATATAAATCAAATAATATTACGTTATTATGACATAAACAATACGCAATTTAATATTGAAAGGCGGTTATTGAATTTTCGAATTTACCTTTAAACGAAATACGTACCTACTTATGCGTGTGATAACAGATTTACGTTCTTAGCGTACAAAGGTTTCTATTTACTAAATCGTTAATGAATGGAATTAGAATTGCGTATTGTGAATGCTTTTCGCTTGTTATTGTGGTCCAATAGAAAACGCATTGGTCTTGCGAGAGGCAGTTGGTTCGAATGTAACCATTACCGACGTAACCCCACTCATAAACACAAGCCTTCTAGATAAAGGAGCGTAAGAGTACCTAGTAGTTACATGTAACCCAAATTAATAGTAATCTTAAAATAAATATATTAAGTTTCACCAAAGGAAAAGACTTAGACAAGTCTAAGTAAGACTGTAATGTCTTTGAGTATCACGTCAAAATATTCCTATAGCTTATGTTGTTATGTTTTCGTATAAATGTGATTGCAATTTTAAGCGCTTACGTCATCATGATGGTTAGATGCAGTCTTCATAATTATGTGTAATACAAATATTTTTCTAGTAATGTTTACAGGAAAAATTATTTAAGAAAGACAAAGGCGAAAATAGTTTCATTACAAAACATAAGTAGGTACCTATTTACTGGGAAAACTTTTAATAGTAAAATATATTTATGGGACGTGAACATTTTCAAAGCGCTGATAAAAACTAGTTGATACATTAATATATACTTCTGCAAACTTATTTGAACAGAGTTATTGGAATTCCGTTTTCTTCTCTTGAAGGTTCTTTCATCTTACGCGTGGAATACTCAAACATGATTAAAATTAATAATGTTCCCGTAGTTTGCAGTCAGTATTTTAAACAGTCACACCTGCTAATATGTTTCACAACTTATGTTCGTTGAAACCTTGTCAAATTAACATAAGGGATGAATTTTCACGCAAATGTTGCGCATTCCCGCGTATACAAATTTGTGGAACGTGGAACAACCGCTATGTAGGCTCAACGAGTTTAATTTGCTTCCTCGCGTTAGATTTATTGTATAAAATTACACTTCACACGAGAACAGTAAATCCGTCACTCAGTTCATTCAGTCAGTCGCTTAGGGTGCCGCCAGATATCATTGGGCGTTGCTCCGTAGTATTAAATACACAAATAGTATGCTAACAATTGGACGGAGGCAACAAAATCGTAGTAGTGAAACAAAATATATTTAATAAAGAGAAAAGATATACATATACTGACTGCACGGATGGCCTAGTGGTTTAGTGGTAGTCTCACCACTGCCACTGCGCTGAGTGTTGTGATTTCAATCCCACATAGGACAAAACTTTGTGTGATCCACAAAATGGTTGTGCCGAGTCTGGGTGTTCCTTGTGTCCGTTGTTTGAATGTTTGTAAAGTCTCCCGTGACACAGAAATTCTTCCTAGCGCGAGAGAAGTAATTTTTTTTAAATACCTACTTTCCCTCATTACGCTATTGCTAACCTAACCTAAACCTCTGCTGTTTACGGTACGCTCTTCAAAGAGCGAGCTTGCACTACAAATGCCATGCAGAATAACTAATCTTTAATTAATTATGTTCACAATTTTTGGACATTTGTTATGCCATACTTTATGAAACAAACATTATGATTCTTTTGTTCAATCCTAAAACCTCTGATTTTCCGGCTTGATAATCTACATTAGTAAATCTAATTTAATGTTTTTAATAAAAACAATCACTGACTCGAAATGTCTTAACACTTAATATGGTCGGTTAGTCAGAAATTGTGTGAAAACTGCATATCGTAGCATTAAGTTAACAATATGTAAACAACATGCATGCGTTATTTCATTAGGCATACTTTCGGCCGCGGCTGCGTACAACATGATAGAACTACATACGGACCACGCGTAAAATCAAATGTATAATGCTAAGATACGTGTAAAATTAAGTGTTAAAAATGAGTGTAGAAATGCTGATTAGATTCAGGTATTTAGTGGCTCCGGTGCACGATTGAGTGGTCACATCTCCACCATAGAGCACAACCGACACGCATCTGATACGCCGTCATATCACAATTCTATGCTTCGTTTGTTCCATTGTGATACCCGTTCAATTCATGTCATATGCCTAATTATATTACACTAATTTTAAGTGTGCTCAATCGATAGTCTCGCCTTTAACCGGATTGGTACAATCAGCTATTTACATGGCGGTAACGACATATTTTTTTTACCATCGCCGAGTTATTTCTTTGAATACTTTTGTGTATTGTTTTGTGCGGGTGCGGCCTTGTCCGGACAATGATGGATCTCGGTGCTCGCTGTGCTTCATTATAAGTAAGAATTGACATTTAAAGAAGCCTTACGCTTTTGTTATTACGAGACTACTAGTATTACACATGGGAATCACCAATCAAACTTTGACGCTTCTGAGATCGGCGGAGTGGTAGCAATCAGTCTTTCTTCATTTCAGAACGTTCAATATATTGTGGCTCGTCAATCATATGAGTTGCTGTGTTGGCTATTTCTCTTCTTTATTTGAATACTGGAAAATAAATTTAAATTCCGCCTGTCCATTCAAAGGTCGATACCAGCAAGGTTTTAAATAATTGTGAATGCGTAAAAAATAATTAAGTATTCAAAGTACAAAAGTAAGCCTACAGGATGCTACAGGATATGAATGAACTTTAATTGGTAACTTCCTTTTTGTGTATAATATGAGATTTTGTATTATTGAATTGACGTTTATAGAGTTTGTTTGACAAACCGAATTAAGCCATATTTCTAATTTAAGAATTAAGCGTAACTAAAAGATGATGGCTCATAAAATAGTTTAAAAGTGACTTGGTTTTGATTTATGTATTGCAAAAACGAAAAATTAGTCTTAATAATATTAGGATTAATTCTTAGGTAATATGTACCATATGGGTTTTCCCTTTTTCCACGAGTAACTCAAATACAACAGACGTTTTGGTGTGTACATAAATATATTACATAAAAATATTAATTAATAAACGAAATAAACAGCCAAAATATAAAAAGTAGTAGATTTGGCCAAATAAAACCGATTAAACTGGCTAAATCGAACGAATAATAAAGACGATTGCAACCAAAATATCAGGATCATCAACATCGTGACATAACAATAAAGAATTGAACGTAAAAATTAATTATTCGCCATCGGCACGCTATTCTAATAATCATAAATAACTACTGCAATCGGATCAAACGCGGTGGGTCCGTTTTGCTGACGAACAATGTGCGAAACATTAAAAATATCAACAAAGGAACTTTTGACTTTCATAGTATATACA
Organism: Catocala fraxini; assembly: GCA_930367265.1. Classification (NCBI taxonomy): domain Eukaryota; kingdom Metazoa; phylum Arthropoda; class Insecta; order Lepidoptera; family Erebidae; genus Catocala; species Catocala fraxini. Next base: position 12,823,124 of record OV884042.1, read on the forward strand.
GCGAAACAAATCATTACGATGGATACAAAACCCTACTTCATGCTGTTACCAGCCCTATTCTCTATGCTATAAGGTATACTATTTTTGTAATTAAAAGCAAAGAGTACGTGGCTTATAGCTGTCGCTCGCGCCAGCTGGCGTACCGTGGAAAATCGATTTTCACGTGAGACCGACGGATGTCGCATCTGCGCGCGACTATACGCCGCCGCTTGTCTGCACCCAAAATACGCGGCGATCTGTAAAGGGAAATCATGTGAGAGTGATATTAATCTCGTACCGATATACACTCATAGTGGGTTATCACAAATACATGGAAATTACTCGATTAACAGCAGTCTGAGTTGATATCGTGTACAAATTGCGTGCTAAGATTTAGGTAGTCACGGGTCAAAGAACTTACAATTACACATGCAACTGTAAACCTGATATTGATAGCCTGACTTACTGATTTGACTATACGGAAAAGTAAGTGTAACCTGATTAAAAATTCCTGAACGCACAGGGCGACTCTTTGATCGTGGGAAATAAGGAAGCCGTTCCGTTTGATCACTCAAACGTCAAACTATTGACAGCCAAACTAATAACAAAAAGCAAACAAGTAATTATCCAAAACGAGCGCGGGACCACACAGGGACAGAAACATGGGCGAAATTCACGAAAGCTATCACCGTTACAAATCGTTTTAACGCAAACGAATAATCGGTCGTGAGCCGTTCTATTTGTTTTAAGTTGGCCGTAACCGGGATTTGGAATAAAAACATCAAAGGGGGTGCGTAAGAGCAAACCCGAAGGAGTAATTATGATTTGTCTCGGTTAAGCGGAAATAGTTTGTGTCGCTATTAATCGCGCTCGTATTCCGGGAACGTCGCGCATGCGCGCCGCCCGCGCGGAGCGACCGACGCGTTGCGCCCGCGCAGACTCGCCGGCTGCTTATTAACCGGGAAAACGCTTGTTGTTATGTTAACAATGTAGAATAAAAGCCACGTAAGGCTCAAACCTGTACATACACTTTCGTAATAGTAGCCAGTCTTGCAATTCGCTTGCTTACATCATGTTATGTGAACTGCAAAGATGAATTTCAAGTAAACATTCGTAGAAGCACAACTAATGGATGAACGGATGTCGAAATCAGCAGAGAACTTATTTGATGTTTTTAAATATTGTTTGCGTAGTAACATGTCTTCGTGTTATTTCTCAATATGCTACTTCGTCCAGTAGATTGATTCTAGAATTTATTGAATAAGTGGCTATTATTTATGTAAGGATTGCAATATTTGCTAAGCCAATAAGTTATATTTAGTTCTGCATAAAATATTACCTATTTTGATGAGTACTTATGCAATAAGCACCAATCAAAAAAATCCTTCTAGAAAGAGCTCTGCTGAAGTGTACATTTAGACACTTCAGCACTTTAGTTCTGCATAAAATATTACCTATTTTGATGAGTACTTATGCAATAAGCACCAATCAAAAAAATCCTTCTAGAAAGAGCTCTGCTGAAGTGTACATTTAGACACTTCAGCAACGTCAATACCAATATTTTACACAAGTAAGAGATTTCTCTTACTTGTGTGAAATATTGGTACTGACGTTTATTTTACGAATAAATTTTGTAATATAGATAGCAATAACATAGAAGTGTCAGCCGTTCTATTCTAAAAGTGATATCCAGTCAAATCAGGTTAGACTAGAAAAGCCGACCCCAAGTGACTTGGGAATAATAAAGGCTAAGAGAGAAGAAGATAATATTCTATCACATACACGCAGCACCATCTAGCCCAAACTAAGCAGACCTTGTACTATAATTTATATAATTTCGGTAAAACCCATAGTAGCTACATACATATACCCGCCGTAGTAACTATATACTGCTGTCTTGGTTACTGTATGGAAATCTCTACTTTTCACGGTCGGAGTGAGTTTGGTAGTGAGATCTTACATAATTGCAAAGCAGAAGAAAATCAGAGGCTTGGCTAGTATAAGCATAAATATATCCGATTGTCAATAAACAATCACTTAATAAATCATAATCGATCAAAACAACTTTTGGCATGCAAAGCTATACAGATAGCATGCTTTTATCCGAACCGAATCTAAATCCGGTTTTTATTCATCTCTTCGTAGCTTTCGTGTTGAGATGACTTGAATATACAGAAGGAGAATGCTATCGACACGCATCACTCGCAGCCTGAGGATAAAACTGCTTTTGACCAACATCAGTCAATAGCAGTTTGACCAGTTATGATTAGTCTAACAATTGCAAAGCCGATTTTTAGCTTCGAGTGTTGTATTTAAATGTTTATGTGAGTTTTCAAATGAATTAAGTATTTTTAAATACTATGTATACAATTGTTAATCATTCAAAGATATCTCAGATATAATTTACATGATCCTAAAAATTACTAATGCTTAAATAGTGTTATTTTATAGCTAAGGAGCAGTTCGCGCTTTCGTTGTTTTTATAGTAACCGTTTTTATAAGGAACATAGCTTAAGCTTTCACGATACCAATTTCATCAATATGCTGCTAATACGGTTTAGACGTACTGTAAACTGTATCAGCAAACCGATTACTAAAACCGCAAGTGTGTGAACGTAGTATAACATATATATATATATATATATATATATATATATATATATATTATAAGCAAACTCGGAAATAACATCGTAGTTTTAATTATATAGGATTACTTTCAATTGTCAAAGAGCTACATAGTGATGTTTATGCCCGGCTTTATTCTCTAAATATCTGTTGTCGAATCATTACAATACATCATCACATGACAACTGTGTACTAAAAATAATCTAATATGAAGAAGCACAAGCTTATGTAGTCACCTTTTATTTACATTCTACATCCCACGTGAGCGGGTGTTCGGACAGCAGCCGCCCGGTGCGTGGATCACCGTGTCGCATCGCGATTTCCACGCATCCATCCCCGCCGCGACGCGCCTTTGTCACAAAGGAAATTAACTAGTTATACTGCGTATGTGTATATTGCGTGCTAGTGTGCGTGAGTAGCGTTCGCAGAAAGAACATTGTTATAATATTATAGAAAATCAAAATTAAATAACAATTCATTATCATGAAAAATGCTGGCATTTAAAATCTTGCTAAGCTTCATTTTTGTAAAAGATTTAAACTATACACGGTAGCAGCCTTGTAAAGTTAGAGACTTGGAGGCTAGAAAAAGACTGAGTAAATGCTTTAACTTAGCAGCAATGGAGTCGCAGCGGCACACCAACATCCATGCGGCCAAAAACAATAGGTTGAAATTAAACAAACTTTATACGGATTTTATCGCGTTGTTTGTTTTTTATAAAACACTATTATTGCTTGTCATCAGAAATCCTGATCATACTTTGAGCCACACTGTGTATAGGAAAAAGACCCATACAAATAAGTACTACAACGGTGAATCTCACCACCATCCTAAACAGTTAGCTACCGTGGGAATGTCTTTGTTTCAGAGAGCCCATGGGATCTGTGACAAGAAACACCTGGACGCTGGCTTTATCATGTCAAGCAAGTACTGCAAGACGACAAGCTCCAACAGCCGCGCCGTTGTCACAGATCCCGAGAAAAGCCAGCCACAGTCGAGCGCCAGCCTGCTATACTGCCTTATGTAAGGGGTGTCACTGACAAGATTGGCTACATCTTGAAGCGAGCTTCAATCAATATATACTTCAAGCGGCCAACGAAGATAAGTAAATTTTTACCATCTGTAAAGTGCCAACTACCTTTACAAGATGCAGGGGTCTATAAAATAGATTGTGTCTGCGGACTCTTATACATTGGTCAAACCAAGAGAAGCATAGGCACCCGCATAAAAGAACACATAGCTGATGTAAAATACCAACGCTCGATGAAGTCTGCTATGTGTGAACATGTGCAACAGGACCAACCACTACCTGAGATTTGACGAACCACAGATTCTCGCTAAAGAATACCGATTCCTACCAAGGATGCTTCGCGAGGCTATTGAAATCAAAAAAAATCGTAATTTCAATAGAGAAGATGGTTGGAATGTACCACGAGCTTGGGATTCAGTAATTCAAATAGTCAAATCCAAGAAGAAGCAAAGCACAGCTAGACTTCATGATACTTTGAACTCATTCTGTGTAAATAGAAACACCAATAATTAAATTATGTTCGGGTACTTTGAAATAACTACACTGGAACATTGAGATAACAACTATCTTATTCTCCCCGTGACCATGGCTGCTGAAAAGCAACCGAAACGTCGGGGAAAGTGTAAAATTAAATCTAAATAGTTGTATAATTTAAATAGCTTAAATTAAAGTACCTAAACAGTAACTAGTAAAAGGGTTTAACAATACTAGTTTAAAGTTTCAATATTATGTAATAATAGTGTTTTATAAAAATAAACAACGCGATAAAATCCGTATAAAGTTTGTTTAATTTCAATGTAACATTCGCGTAAACGTAATACAATAGGTTTTTAATGAAGTCAGGTTTTCTAAGACTTGACAAGTTAAGACGTCGTTGATGTAACAAATAAATTGCTATAAGTATATTGTCTTTTAGCATTTGATGTACATACATATCTCAATCCTGATCTAAAGTATGATGCTAGAGATGGCCAATAATGGTACAGTAACGTTTGTTAAAACATAACTCATTCTTTGAGTTTTTACATTAATAATCGTACGTATATGTTTAGATTTGTTTTTCAGTCAGATCTGTTTTTTGCAGTCTTCATTAATATGGAGAATTTTCATGAAGGTGTCCTTCGTGAAAATTCTTATATAGGTACATTACATTCATAAGGCGAAACAGAAGTGAAAGAGACAAAGTATCAGTAACAGTACCTATAACAAAAAATCTTATTAACATTATTATAAATATTTTCATAGTTGTCGTGTGTTTCACAACTGTATGAATGTCCCTTGTCATTTTAATGTCAAGCTTAAAACCAGTTGTATATTTTCTTTAGATTTTCTTTTTCTCTAGAAAACGTAAGACTACATCAAAACCCTCACAAATAAATACGCGTTTTTCTCTAATCATGTATACTGAACATTATGGCTATCATTATTAAAACTAACATTTTTAGAATGTAATTGTTTTACTATCGGTACCTAAGCAGTAATCAAACGTCAGTGTGCCAATGAAGGAAGGGCTATTGTTGTAAAGTTGAATGAAAACTCCTATTTAAGGAGACGATGGGTGCTTTTTTATATATTTTTTAAAATAATTTTCAGCAGATGTTCTCCGTTGATTGATCACGTTTATGTTCCGAAATACGTAGGATTATTTCTAGGGGACTGTGAAATTATATATTATAGCGGCATTACTAAATAGGCAGGTACAACTTCATTTATACCACAAATTAAATGTTGTCATATAAATTACTAATAGTTTTATCTATATACTGCGATCTATTAGCTTATCAGATAATTAGTAAAGTACGTGTTTGACATATTTTATACGTAATAAACATTTGCGTGACCTTTTTATGTAGAGTAAAAGCCAATGATCAAATTATTTTATGATTGGGTTTTTTGTTGAAGAAATACTTGTTACGAGACCAAGATTGGTACCGTTAAATTGCAATTGACTCACCCTGACAGCGTCTTTAGGGAATTTGATACTGTAGCTACCCCTTTAAACTGTCACTTTATTAAGCTTCTCTATCGATCATTATATTAATGACAGTTCTGATTATTTAAGAAAGGTTTTTGTTGCATTATCTATTCTCATGATATCTATGTCAACGTTTAACTCAAATTGTTATCAAAAAGTTAATTTTAATAACTAAATTGCTCGAGGTATTTAAATAGATTTAATATAACAGCTTTAGGCGGAAAACGAATATGTTTGAGAGCCATTGTTAGTGAAGTAGAAAAAATTGTTTTGTTAGCATATATTCATAAACGTAGGTTCTCTACAACGTAAATGCATTATTATACTTCCATGATTTCTTTGTCTAGCTATTATAATCGATAAAAGAACATTTAACAATTAAAACTCTATGAAAATAAAGCCATTTAAGAATAAATTATTCATGAAACCCACGATAATCTTTTGTACGCGGAAGTAAAACTTAATTCCGTAACTGAATCGTGGACCCCTAAAATGAACATAGGAATTCTTATTGGTTAAAAATGATTGTTAACAATATTATTTTCGGTGGATCTATCGTTTTTCGAAACCGTGGGAAAGGTTCGTTGTTTATTTTTGTATGTTTCTGACAAATGACTGTTTTTTTTCTCTTTTGCAAATTACTGCCTCGGCTGACGGAGCAATCGGTTCTGCGATTCACGATCGGCGAAGATTAAAAAATGAGTTTAGTAATAAAAAAAATAATTACTAGCTTTGGATTTCGTATTTCGAGTAAGTAGTGCATGTCATTTGGCAAATAGTTCTGTATGCAAAGATGAAACTTGCTCATTCACAAGCGACCCATAACATTTTGTAACATTTATTTTACGCTTGTTTGCAATAAACGACATTTTAGAATTAAATATTGTAGCAATAATAGTGGATGCTATTTATTTATTCTCTGTAGATATAGTTGTCTTTTTTGGTCTAATGGTTGCATTGTCGAATTCGCTTTTCATTTGAGTGGGGTCAACGAACTCGCGGTTTAAACGAAACTGTTGGATTGAATAACAATGGTTGTTTGTCCATGAAGAGCTGTAAATGCATATTAGATATTTCATTCAAATAAGTATATCAAAATCTCTTATTGGAGCGCGTTCAGTTTTAATAAGCTCTTGCCACATTTCACTGCCCTGTTGAAGCATGCGACTAATTAAATTCCCGTTTCAATGAAATTGTTTGGCAGAAATCGGGTTTTATTAACAAACTTCGGATTTCAATAGAGCGGAATGTTAGAAACCAATGTCACTTAAATAACGTTTGCACAATACTTTTGTTACTATTAATACTGGTTTAGTTGGAATTGGATAGACAAAAATAAATATCAGAATAGATCAATGCTGGTTATGAGTGACAATAAAATAACACACTTAAGTAGTCAAGCGACAGTAGCCCAATGGATAAGACTAGATTTGTGAACATGAGGTCGTAGCTTCGAAAGATCGTGCATCCATCTCTAAAATAAGGAATTTAGCTTAGTTAGAAGTGTTAATCAGAATACTAGTAATTTATAAAAAAATGTTTTTTTTTATATACATGCATAGCACACATGCTTGCGGGATGTACCGAGGCCAATGATTGGCCATAAACTTATAGCTTTTATACCAAGGTAGTCGCACAATGTGTGACCTTAATCCTTATATATGTGTAATGCTGGGGCTATATTAGCGGGCTACGGCGAATATTCGTGTTAACGCGATGAGTGTAGCCGGCTAAATGGTTGCAACGCGTTATATTCGGGCAAAGACGATGTATTATCGTGGCACTGTCAGTAAACTGGCGCGCATCAAAGGGATACGGCGCGCCTATATTCGCTTGGGTGGCTACACCTACGTCACGTCAGTGTCGTACAGCGGGACGGACGTGCTTGTGTTTTTTTGTCAACGCGACACGAAACTTCGCCTGCTTAATGTAGACAAGAACATCGCGTATGCCTGTACACGATGTTTCTAGCGCGCCAACACGAAGCGAATCGTCGCCCGCTAATGTAGCCTCAGCATAAGAGACGCATCGAGGCGTTTATCAGATCACTATGGGCTAAATTCCTGCAACCTTGTAGTGTTGTCTCCTCTTAAAAAGTGACTAAAAAGAGGCTATAAGCGCCACTTTTTGTTGTCAATGTACTATCTGCATAAGAGATGGGAATTTATGGGCGCCTATTACTATATTAAGAGATATAACTATCAGCAGAGTTCCTTTTAATAGTACTCCCGGTCGCAGTGCGACAGAGAAGGTTCTTTGCGGTTTTTATGAATGTCTTGTAGTATCCATACGGTTACGGGCAAACAGTGGTTAAACGAGTAGAAATTGCCGATCAACTAATCTCACTCCCGGGAGTTTGATATATCTTACAAACAGTTGTTTCAAATGTAGGTGTTTTTTGAGTCCGTTGTTTGAATATTTGTAAACTTCTCCGCCACACCGAATTAGTCCTAGAGCGGGAATTGTCTTTTTATCGGTTATGCAGTTCTTCAGACATCTAGCATATGAATAATATAAATAAAAACAATATGAGAAACATTAGCTATGTTTGTACATATTCAGGACCCGTCATATCAAATTCACAAACAAAATTTTTGGTAAAATTAATTAGATTAGATGAGCAGAAAAAAGGCAAATACGAGAGAATATCTAGACGATTATTTAAGTGATATAATTAGTTCTAGCTGTGGTTATCTCTTTGGCACATTGATATTATTTGCAATAGATCATTTAAAAAGCTTATATATAAATTTTCATGACCGAATTTCCTCTTAAAAAGTATTGCCATTTGACAATCATTTCTTAAGCCTATCCTTAAAAAAGGAAATTAGTCATAGACAGGTAGTACTCTGTAGAACAAGATTAATAATCGGCAGGTACATCGTTAGATAAACATCGTAAAATTAATTCTGATTTCATACCGGGTGTTTGCAAACAGAAAATTCAATTATAAAAGCATTGCTGTCGTGGCCCTTTTTATCGTCAGTTGTGGTATTCGTCGCTTATCTATGTACGTAGAGCATACATCTATTATGATTGGCTTAATCAGGAGAAGGCTGTGTGTGTTCTGTAATGGATAAATTTTTAATTGCTGCTGGAAAAAAGTAAAGTTTGTCAGTTCTTACGAATATTCCTGATTGTTTAACAATTGGTTTCTTTTCTATTTCTGCTTAGTTTTATGTTTTGTATAATATTGACCTATAGGCACCTTATGTTATAATATAGCTATTATCAATATATGTTAGGATTAGTCAAATTTTTACATATATTTTATGTATTTCTCTCGCCCTTTTCTGACTGCGTCAGTGGCTCAGTAAAGCTAAATGCGATTGCTGTACATGTAGCGTAAAGTTAAACTCCTGGATGGTCAGAGTGAATTTTTGTCAAGACCTTCTCAGTTACTGCACGATATCTGGAACTGCCCTCGGTAGACGGTAATAGGCTTGTCCATAGGGGAAGAGTCTATTTACTAGCTTTTTGCCGGTTACGCGATACTTAAACCGAAACGTGAGTATAGTAATATTTCTCCTCGGGAATAATGGTTAGAGACTATGCATATAATTATTTATAACTGAATATTTGCATTAAGCCAACGTAACACAGTATTTTCTAACTTATTAGTAACTCGGTAAAAAGAAAATGAATGAAATAACAAAACCTCTGAAACGTGAACAAAGCCTCTAGTGACAACTAGTACATTTATATTATATGTATGTTATTAAGGTTTTAAAATATCCTCTTACCCAAGTATTATTCTTCCGTAACCAATGAACCATAAATGTCTGTAGTTCAATGTTTACAAAAAAACAATCTAATCTTATTTTATAAAACAAGGAGTCTAGAATTTTGCGAAACACTAACCAGTTAATTAAATATCGATTGTCACCGCTTAGTAAATTAAATAAGCTAGACCGCTTTTAGACGTTGCGCGTTGTTGCTAATTCTAAAGTCATTGCACTTGTTTTTCATCGCAGCTTTAAGATAAAAGCTTTTGTTTCTAAAACCGGGCGAGGTTGTGTCTTTTATTCTATTTTACCTCGCCGATTTAGGGGCCCGCGTCCCAAGAACTTAAAGCAACTCTATTGTTTTGTAGCGGTAATATCTTTACCTTTATAAGAAGCTTGTTAATGGAATTACAAAGGCAGGTATAACAAATAATAATTATATTGACATTTAAAGCAGGATGTTTGCACGGATGGCCCAGCGATTTTCTCGCTAATATCAATAAATCGCTATGGGTATAAATATCAATATGGACAGAAAATAGGTCTGATTTCGAATTGTTATACCAAGGTTGGTTCGTTGATTAAAATACGAATTAATGGTACTTATAACCTATTTACATTAAAACTTTGATTACTATAATGGTTCCTTGGCTTATATAATAAGTACGTGCTACCGATCATTCGCGTGTATCTTCATTTAGAACATTCGAAATATCCAAAAATAAAAAGGTTTGACGAGTCAAGGTGTTTCAAGATTACATTCATCTTTGCCAAAGTCTTTTCAATATGATTATTTGTGGGTTTTTTAGGTGTCAAATGAATAAGACAATGAACCCAATTTGAAAACTTTATAGTAATAAGAACACAACACAAAGGTTTTGATGATACACAGGTGCAATATGTAAGCAAAATAACACGATTAATTCACGAATTGAAATTATATTTGAAATATTAAATATCTATCACATGTAAAAAATATATGCTAAACACGAATTAACCTTTAGGTAATTCATATACTAAGGTCTCGACTGTAGATTCATCTTTTATTTTTACTGCAACACATTTTTTCAGTCCTGATATTTAAGTAGGTACACGTTTAATGTATAAAGCTAATTTTAGTATTAACCACAACAATCATTATTTTAACGTTATAAAGAAAATAACCATTACAAAGCCAACTCCGATGTTGAAGATAATCCTGTGTCACGGAGACCATAACCAACATTGAACCAACGGACACAATGTAATCCAAAGAACAAATTAGTAGTTAATATAAATACAAATGTGGAATCTAACTATTTTATAAATGCAAATGTGAGCTAGTTTTTTTGTTACCCCTTCATGTCTTTGCTACTCGACCAATCATGGAATATTATTGCATACATATTGTCAGGGGTACCTTTCATCCACGAAAAGGTCATGTTTCTGAGGAATAGAAATTAATTAATTAAATCTATATTGACGCGAGCGAAAGCAAAATCTACTTATTAAAAACCTTCATGCAAGGTTCTAGCCTACAGATCTTGGCTCATTGATGTGCTAAGCTAGCCACTTAAACCAATACGTAGTATTAGCCTTCTTTGACAATCTTTAGTAAAAATAATCATTTTGTTTACTAACAATTCTTCTGCCCACACAACGTAAAAAAGAGTTTTGTAAGTAGTTGAATTCATAAAATCTTAGAACAACATCGAATATCCAGATGTAACTTATTGTATAAAAATCGCCACGAAGCCATCGTTTAAATATAAATTTATGACATAGCTTTTCTGTTACATTTTCCAATGCAGTTAACATGCATCGGAGAATTGAACGGTCTATGAATAGGTAGACGGTAGCTTCCTCTATTATAGTAGGTTTTCATTTCAATTTCCACATTGAATTCATGAAAGTAAATTGTGTAGCTATACGTGTACCGACATTATTCAATAAATGTTATTTATTGTACAACCAATAACGTACTTAAGGTTTCTTTGAGTGTATAAGCAAGTGACTGGACCTCGCGAACTCCTTAGCGATTTACTAATCGTATGCAAAACATTCGCCTTCATTTCATCCCGACATTTACTTTTAATATATTGGCGAGTTTATGCGTTGCTCCGGTGGTCTTAAGTCGATATGCCCTTTGAAATTCGCCCAAATATCCACGAATAGGTGAAACAAATTTGTAAGCTGACTGAATGTGTTATTTGGCTCTGTTCGCTCGGACTTTGGTAAGAAAAAGTAACAATACGTCTATAAAACTTATCGCTTGTTCCTTGCGCTCGTTTGTGATGGAAGAATGTTGCGTCGGGAATTTATGTAAAACGCCTTTAGGTGCGTGTTGATGTGTAAGAATTTAAAGGATAAGAGTGCCTTTGTGTGTCATGTTTTTCTATTAAAATATTTCAGCCGTGTTTCAGTATGTGTTAGAATATTGATAGTTATGTAATAGAAATTCAAGCTTTCTTTAAAATCTTTTTAATACTTTAATAACTCTATACATGTTGATACACAAAGTCTCCAAGATAATCGGCGTATAAACCAGTTTATGTGCTTAGTATATATTTTTGTAAATCCAGAAATCAGAGACCTTTTTAGCTCAAATAATTAAAGATCAACAAAACTACTTTATTCTTGTAACGGTAATACGTAAGAGACGAAGAGTACATCGGCTTATATAGAAAAGCTATCTCAAAACATTATTCTAAAATAAAGACATAAAACGCTACATAAGCTTTCCAGTGTACTATATGGATAAGGACACGGACGGCAACTACAACTTAAATAATTTTGATTGACTGTAATGATAGTAATTTATCAACAAAACATGTTTTCTGCAAGTCTCTCCAAACAGGCCAAATTATTTATCTCTTTATAAAATCAGCCATACACAAGCATTGAATTTTACTAGAACATAGCTTAAATAAAAACCTTTCACAAAGTGGTGTGTCGGATGCCGATGAATATTCACTTAAGCACCGGATCGTGTCATCGGGACCTCGTGACAAAGCTAAAGTGAATATAATAATGTAATTGAAGGTAATAAGCTGTTATTTACCCCACGCCTGCCTTTTACCCGTTACGTGACGTCCTGGCGTCAGGCCCTTAACGGTACACCACACTTTCAACAAGTCTAAAAGTCTACCTACCTACATAGTTGTGTGTGTGTGGGTGTACCATTTGTGGTAATGAAGTCTAAATAGGCGCTGTATTGTAATAAATATTTACATTTATTTCAGTGTCAGTTACAAAAGTAGAAGATTGGTATTTGTTTAAAAAAGAAAATGATTGCATTAGAGGAAATATATGAGTCGCGAGGGATTGGACAAATATTGAAACCTTCACAAAGCTCACTTAGGCTCAGTCTTACTATGTCTAGATTATATATTTTATTCATGTGAGATTGAAGACGCAAATCTCGGCATATTTACAATGTAGAGTTGATCATTTTAATTAATGCGTCATCCAATTGATGCTAAAAATCGTTTGCCGACAATAAGTCCTGAAAAAGGAATTTTGTTGTTAAAGTTTCGCCATAAATAATATATTAAATCTCTGGTTATCTTATAAATAAAATCATATCTTACGAAAAAATCTTGGATTTTTCGATATCATATTAGCATCGGCATAAATCTTAACGCATGTCGAGTTTCATAGCTAATTTCTCCGGTTTCGTACCGAGATTGCATCCTTGAGGGACGTAATTTGAAGTCATACGTCGCCACATCGATGGCGTATGTAGGCTTGCCAGGCTACAGTTACAGAACACGGGAGTATTAAGAGCAGCGAAAGCTCAGTGGGGAGACCAACAGACTGCAATGCAGAGGGTCTCGGGTTCGAACCCACGTCGCGCACCTCTGACTTTCGGAAGTTATATGACTTCGAAATTATGTGCGTATTGATTGACAATTATCGCCTGCTCCGTGCCTTGGAGAGCACGTTAAGCCAGCGGTCCCGGCTGCCATGAACATCTATGGCAGTCGTTATTGGGAGAGTGTGTCGACACAAAAGATCCCACTGGGTCGAAGTGTCGCCGGTCTGACTGACTGACTGGCCCCCACATAAGATATATATATGACGAAAAAAAATGAAAATGAATACGTAAATAATGTAAAAGAAATATGACGAAAGATAATATTATAAAGAGAATAGACTTTATTTGTAATCGTTGCTGTAGGTTCTACGTTTATTCATAGTCAATAACTCCCGAAACGATTATAATAATACTTTGACATTAGAAAGCTACTTCAACTAGAAGTAACATAGGCTGTATAATATCACGTTACGAGCCACGGGAGCGGCGTAGTAAACATCAATGTGGGTGAAACTGTAGGGCACCGCTAGCAATACTATAAAACTATAACTAGGCTATGTCTGTACGTTGAGATTATTTTAAAATACTAATTGGTGTCGATTATTATTTACGGGTACGAACTTATAACAATGATTTATAGATATTTTGTCTGGGTCTGTCTGTTTATTTCAGCTTCACCACTTTTTTCACCACTGAACGGATTTTAATACGATTTTCAAATAGTTTGAGATTTGAAATCAAAGCCTTGTTTTGTCTAACTCCGTTTAGTAGAACTAAAGACATGGATGACACTATGCATCGAGATCGTGTATGCATGTGATCAACGTAAATAACGTCACGGGCAAACTGTATTTACGAAAATAAAGCCGCGGGCAAAATCTAATTGGTTTTAACTACTTCTCCTGAAAACGACTAGTTATTTGCTGGCAATACAATAATATAATTGCCATGGTGACTTAGCGCTATATATAATGATATTTGATATATTCGTCAAATTAAAAGTATAAAGCTTTCTTACGATATAATGCATATCGTTATTTGTTAAAGTGATAATAATTCATCGCTGAACTGATTGCGTACTCTATAGAGTTCCGTACGCGAATTTTTAGAAGCACCAAGATTGGATATTCTGCCTGACGGCAGCAGTGGCCTGATCCCTTATTGCACAGGATTAGGGATGAGCTTACAGTGCACAACACAACGCAATACTACCTGGCATGGTCAAGGACATAAGTATAATATAGTAAATACATATGCATAATCGACTGCACGGATGGCATAGTGGTTTAAGAGGTCGCCTCGCCACGCCACTGCCACTGCCGGGTTCGATCCCCAAACGGGACAAAAAATTGTGTAATCCACAAGTAATTGTTCCAAATCTGGGTGTTCTTTGTGTCCGTTGTTGGAATATTTGTAAAATCTTCCACGACACTTGAATTATTCTTAGCAAGGGAGTTGTTTTTTAAAAACAAATAACAAACTATAGTCAATACATTCGGATACAATCGTCCACATCGCTATATGCAACCTAAAACCAACTGACGAGATGTGGATGTACTACATCTCCCAACCCTTTGGAGATAAACAGATGCGAGCCAAAGAACGTTCATAAGTATTAAACTCACAAACAAAACACACAGATTAAACCACTCAAAAGACCCTCAAAGTCACTTCAGAGCGTCCCGTCATATGAGTAGAACTGGCCGCCCTCGTCGTAACCTTCCTGTACAAGTGGGTCAAGGTGTATGAACCGAGTCCTTCATCTCGCGTACAATGCCAGCACCTTCAGGAACGATTTAATTGTAGCATTTCACTGCAGCTGTGTAATATTTACTTTAGACGCAACAAGTATAAGAAAAAGTGTAGTCGCAGAAACAAATTCTAATGAAACTTTCTACTTAACGTTGTATTACAAAAAAACGAGGAGTTGTGTGTATGTGATAGAATATTATTATTATTTATTATTATTCTAAACATTTTATTAGTTTTGTTAGTCCCGACGTAAACAATATACGTTAAAGTCTTTGTTTACTGATGTTTATGTTTTGAGTAGCGTCTCCTAAAACAAACGGATGAAACAATTTTAATTAGTTCTTTTGTTAAAAACTTGGTTTCAATATAGTAGTATGTGTTTATATCAGGCATTTTATGTATGCTGCTTATCTGGGACTCATAATCATCATATTCTTTTTCTAAAATATATGACGGTATACGTGTTCGGATCTATAAAAACAAAGCATAGTATTCCCGACTTCATAACAGGTGTACAATTTTGTTATACATAGTGATAAAGAAATATGTTCGTAAGAAAATCAAGATTGCAATATCAACTGCTACAGCTAATCACACACACTTTCATACTACATATGCACCAGAATGTTTGTTTCTTTTTAACTTGTTACCAACTGAATCCATTTTAATGAACCGTCACGGAGAGATAACTCCTTCAAACGCTAAAGAAGAACATTGACTACAATTTTAATAAGAAAGACATCAGAAGCGCCGACGCGTATGTAATCGGGAAGTGGTATCATAAGGGACTATGACAAAACGGATGACTTGCAATATTCGCCATTAGAATTACGAACTGGGGTTAATATAGTTAATGACAGTCGCCCATTACAAGTTGTTAGGCAAACGACACATAACGAACCGAGCTGAAACGTATTGGTCACGCTGCGTTTACGGGACCTCTATGACGTCAAATACACCCATTAGTGTAGGTAACGTGTTGCGGACGGATTTTAATAGATACGTGTGGGTATGGATACACAGTATTGGAAATTGGAAACAATTTGAGGTCATTATTGTGCGGTGGATGAAACACCTTCATTATTCGAAATGTCTTGCAAGCTTCATGGCGACGAAGTGAGTGTCTGACTAACGGATTTGGAGACAATTTTAGTGTTTGGAGTAAATTTTATCCTTGACTAAAATTCATGAATAGTTAAAATATAAAATAATATTTGGTTATATTTTATGACATTTGTGCTTTATCGAACAAAGCACGAAATACTCACTGTATCTTCTATGATTCCAAAACAACATTAAACCATGATTTGATTTAAAATTTAATTGAATAGAGCTCTAAATTTAATTATTGATGAAGAACTACTTATTTCTTTTACATCAGAAATACTAACATCTGTATTAAACTTTAACTTTTTGAATTGCAATGTTACTGTCATGCCCGTTTCATGGCATTGTACTTTTCTATTATTTTTGATGAAATGTTTTAGACAACTCCATAACACTTGTGCAAAGGTTGAATTGGAATCTACGACTACTCATCGCAAGTCCGATGCCTGATCTATTGGGGTACCGTCGCTTTGTTATATTTGCAGCTGATTGTGAGGTACTAACTTCGTACCCTAGGCCCGGCAAATGTTGGTATTTTTGTTATTGAGTAGCAGCCCTTATTCTGAAGTATAAAACGAAGAGAAATGTGAATATAATACGTTTCTGCTTACCCTCGTGATATACAGGCGTTTGAAATGTCGCTCTGTACCCGTCGCATTTTCAATATTATCATACCAATACATTTAAGGTTTACGTAAAGGTTAGTTTTCCCTAAATTATGGATGGCCTAAACTAATAACCTTATTACCAGGGTAAAGGACAAATGAGAAATTCAGAACAAGATTTAACATTTTGACCATTGATGCTAAACTAAAATAAACTTTTGATAGCATTTCGAGCTGACAGGTTTAGTACGGCAAGCCATCATGTGGAAATAATGGTGATCATATGTGCCCTTGAGTTATGTTATCTTTTTCTTTTGGGTTTTTGATATCACTCTTATTAAGGCTTTTCTAGCTAAAACTAAACTGCGTTGTTTCATTTCCGTTCTGCAACGTCTGAAATTCAATTCAATTCAATCGGTTTATTGCGAAAATAGGTTACAATAGGTGTTTACATAATTGGGCACGCCACAATCGTGGCGGTAAGTCCCGTTTTTGAGGAGTGGCTGGAGAGGCGGCATGGCGCCCTCACCTTCCGGCTGACACAGGTAATGACTGGTCATGGTTGTTTTGGCCAGTTCCTGTGTCGCATAGGTCGGCAAGAGACGCCCGGTTGTCACCACTGTGGCGACTGCCGCGACGTTGTTGAGGACACGGCGCTGCACACATTGACGGATTGCCCCGCCTGGGCATCGCAGCGCCGTGAGTTGATCGCGGCAGTCGGTTTGGTTGCCCTCTCGCTCCCGGCCGTGGTTCAATCTATGGTCCGGAGCGAGACGTCGTGGAACGCCGTCGCCTCCTTCTGTGAGGAAGTCATGTCCATCAAGGAGGTGGCGGAGCGGGAGAGGGAGCGCTTAAACCCTCTCCCCAACCGCAGAACCGGGCGCCGGAGGGCGCGAGATGACCTCCAGCCACCCTGAGGTTTGACCTGGGGGTGGTGGGCTTCGTGGGCCTGCCCGCCACCCGATCAGCACCAGGTCCAAAAGGGCGGCGTGCGTGTTCCCACGCGCGCCTCTGAGCCGTGTTTTTGTCTCCCTACAAGGGGACAGTAGAGGGTCTATTATGCAGTGGCCTGCCATTTCACACGGCGGGCCGAAACCTCGGCGGGGTCGCGATTGCATGTGAAAGCGATTCGCGCGGCCCCGCCGTCTATGGTTATGTCGAGGAACACCGTGGTAGGTTTAGTCGGTATTACCGGGGTATTACTCCCCCGGTGAGCCCGACATAACCTCTCCGTCGCCCCGCGGAGAGGTATGCGTCAAAGAATTACACCACGTAAAAAAAAAAAAAAAAAAGGTGTTTACATAATATTTGGTAATTACAAACATTTCGTACAGCTATTTTCAACAGTTTGGCATGCAATATATTTATAGGATTATTTTATAATTTAAATATAGTTATGTCTGAGTGAATAAAAAGTAATAATAATAATAACATAATTATCTTTCAATATATATACAGTCAATTTCCATTTTTTTATGTCCTAGCTTTATAATATCATTAATTAAATTTTCATCAAAATATTCATTTATGCTATAGTATGCCTTATTGATAAGTAATTGCTTCAATTTAAATTTTAACAAATCTATGTTAGAGCATTGTAAACGATTATGGATACGTGGTGCCATGCAATATATGCTATTGTTTAATTGAGCTGTTTTGTTAAACGGTAAATTTACTTTACGATTATGACGTTTGCTTTTCAAATGCTCAAACATGAAAATATGAGTGATTACAATAATGGCTACCTCATAAATATAAATGCAAGGCAGAGTTAGTAGTCTGAAATTAATAAAAACATCTTTGCAAATGTCTGTTGGTTTTAAATTACAAATCGCCCTCACACATCTTTTCTGGGCTTTAAACACTAGCTGTTTGTCTACAGAATTGCCCCAAAAGATGACACCATATCTTAGCACTGAATCGACATAGTCGTGATAAGCGGTTATCTCAGCAGATTGATTCACAATTTTACTAAGCCTATATAGTGCATAAGAAAATGCAATTTCCAATTTAAGTTTGAGTCAAGATTCAGCCCTAAAATGTTGTATTCTCGACTTCATTGATTTTTAGCCCATTAACACTAATGTCCAGATTCAATACCTTATTGTTTCTATTTCTAAATGTCATTATGTTAGTTTTATTTAAATTAATTAATAAATGATTATCTAATGTCCAGTGAGTTATAATGTCAAGTGCTTGATTTGTATCTGCCACTAATTTATCTTTACAATTTTGTGAATACTACAGTGCTATCGTCTGCAAATAACACCATGTTATGTTTAATTATATCGGGAAGATCATTTATATAAATTATGAATAATAGAGGTCCTAATATACTGCCTTGAGGAACTCCTTCTTTTACTTTGCAGTACGAGGATGTGTGTACTCTATCTATATATGCGTTTTAGTGCATAAGCGAGTAATTTGTGTATATTGTCGCCGGCTTCCAAGATATGATTTTAAAAGTTCTAAGGCATTTCCTCTAACGCCGTAAGATTATAATTTATTTAGCAACATTTTATGATTGACGTAATCAAATGCCTTTGTAAAATCAATGTATAGGGCAGAAACTAAACGTTTATTATCAAGACCAGTCATCACAGTTTGTAGAAATTGGAATACAGCTAAGTTAATACACTTTTGATTTCTGAATCCTAGTTATCTCTCAATTTTTTTTTTCAATATTGTTATTAAGGTAAGCGGCTATAAATATCTCAATTTTTTTTAAAATGTATGTTTAAGTGCTATAGGTCTATAATTAACAATGCTTCCTTTATCACCTTTTTTATATAATGGTTTTATTATAGTTATTTTTAATCTATTTGGGAATATGCCATGGAGTATACATAAGTTAATAATGTGCGCTAATACAGGGAAAATGGTAGACGATAAATTTTTCAAAATGTTAGTGTTTATGTCATCGTATCCTGTGCTATTAGTGTTTTTTAGAGATTTAATAATTTTATTGATTTCAAAGTGGGTAGTGGGATTCATAAACAAAGAGTTGTAATTTTTGTTAAGACTTGTTGTAAAGTTTTGGCTTAAGTTTATAGCAATTGGAATTGAATCATTACCACTTACAAAATAATTATTAAATGTCTCGACAATTTCTCTAGGGTCGTCAATGATTACTCCGTCGACTTTTATTTCCCTAATCTCTTTTTTTAACATATTGTTGTTTTTATTGTAGTTTATAACTGACCAGGTTGCTCTAGACTTATTGGCCGCTGTTTTAATCTTGTAGTCATTTTGAGCCTTTTGTGTTAATTAAATGATTTTGTTTAAGCGCATTGATCATCATTGAAATTTGTTCTTATTGATTATATTTGAATGTTTTCTATATTGCCACAGTAACGTTTTCTTTTGTTTTGCACATAGTCGAATACCATTTGATATCCACAGCGGTTTCTTACGACGAACTGTTTTAATTAATGTCAATGGAAAACAGAGATTATAAAATAGACTAAATAATTCATGAAAATTGTCAAAGGCATAATTTGGTTCATCCGTATTATATTCTTCGTTAAATGATAGAGACTGCATACACTCTATAAATTTATTGATATTTTCTTTAAAGTAAACTCTTCTCTCCGTAAACCAATGTGTGAGAGAACAACTTTTTTTGACTGGGCAGGTTAACAGCTGACAAGTGTGATGGGATAGAGCAAATTCGTATATATTACTTATGCATCCCCTAATATTGTGCATAAAATTATCAACACAAGATCCACTCACAATGCGAGTTGGTTCAAAATGGCAAGATTTAGATTATAACCATAGATTGTATTTAATAAATGGCTCGTCTCTTTACTGTTTTGTAATGTATTTATATTAAAATCACCACATACAATTATTTTATTTTTGAGAAACATAATAAACTGAGTATAGAACTAAATATTGCAAAAAATGTATAGATCTGAATTTTATTATTACAAGGTGGTCTGGTTGTTTTCCGCTTATTTTGATATTTCATACGAGTACTTTTTTATATCGTTATTACTTTTAAATTTCACATCAAAGGCATTTGTTAATAATAAATATGGACAACGCTTTATTGCTTGAGTTTTTGTTTATTTAATTCGCTCATCCCCTGTTGTTTGTTCTCGGATAATGGATAAAGAAGTCCTTTACTGTGGGTGTTGTAAAAAGCGCCCGAGGCATTAAATGCAGAATAATTGCGCCAAATCTTTCAAATAAAATTTCTATCTATTGGTATATTTTGGCTTTGAAACTTTATTGTATTGTACAGTGGATTTGGATATTCTTAATAGGAGTCAAATGTTGATGTCGTTAAAGCCACTACTCCATACCAGATAAAAATGATTAAAGTACTATGAGACAAGACAATACCAATTAAAAAAGTTCATGGTTAAGTTTCTGCTTAGGTCGTACTAAGGGGTACGTAGTACACACGGTTTTCAGTTAAAACTTGCACCATTATATTGAGCAAATACATTCCTTTCACAAATTGAATTAGGATCGTTAATATAATAAAAAATAGACCATGGTAAGCACTAACCATAAATAATGCTTTATGCTTAGTTACTGTGTCAGTAGTATTAAAAAGTTACCGATATTACTCCATTTTTGTTATCATATTTACACACACCGTAACAGCGAATGTAAAATGAAAACTACGTTCCTATTGCAATCTGCAGGTCGGCTGCCCCGGCAACCTTCTATCGGATTACATTTTTTAAATCGAAGCTCTGTGACAGTCAGAAGACTCATATATAAAACGGAAACTCACAAACTCAAATAAAAATTACTGTAATAAAATTGTAGCCTTCCTACACTTACATGAGAATAAATTAAAAGTTTTAATAAATTACGTGTCGTATATTGACTTTGAGTGTGACTTGGATAATGAGAAAACTTTGTTTGCTCGATTGTCACGTAAGGATTTGGATGTATTGTGAAACCTTTATAATTCAACAGTTTATAGTTTCGGCAAAGTTCAAAGTTACTAAACAAGTTACTTTCACATAGACGTATTAATATGGAAGGAAATTAATTAGAATACAGTAACGGCACAATTGCTTATAACTTTAATAAAGCTTTTGAAACTAAACATAAAAGTTATGACGCATATGTCTAAAGACTGAAAACTAATTCGGACCGTTTAACAGTAGGCAACCTATTGTTTATATCATATTATCGACATTTTATTCATCAGACATAAACGATTAATTATATTTTAAATCAAAAGGTGGTGATTTCTAATTCACCTGTGAATAAAACCACTTTAATTACTTCTAAGACTTACGCACATTGAGATGAAATAGTACCGAACTTAATCTTGGTCGTACTCCTTTGCGGTAACTAGGTGAAAACATAACATGAATATAATAAATACTTCTAAAACTCATCAACGTTACGTGCCTTCATTAGCATGTAGGCAACAATCTGCCTAATTAATTAGCCAAGCCAGCCTTCTCAGGACGTAGATATATTTCACGGAGCTAACAAATGTGTCCGTTCCATCACATCGGATAAAATATTATTAAAACAAACAAATGAACAAAAAAGATAGCTTTTCGAAAGAGCCGAAATCAATGTGCGAGCTCTGGTACATTGCTGGCTGTGCCTTTTCAATTCCACGATGTCTTAAATCCATATAAATTATACTTTTAAACGGCACTTAATGGTATTGAATTTAAAGTTGATTTTCAGCTGTAGCTTGTGGAGATAATAAGTACGAAAGGTCGATCAGTTTCGGGGCCGTAATTTAATGTAACAGTTAATATGACAGCGGGCATGAGCGTGCCAGCGGGTCGCCTGTGTATTATATTTATGCAGTCACACCTGGAGGTCTGGCCAAGGGTATTTTATTTTGAGTTGTTGTCTTGATACGATAGACAACACACTATTTATGTTGTGCCCAATAAATATGGACTATTAATTACTGATTGTGCTACACTTCTGTTAATTCATGGTGATTAATGTCTGTCGGCTTAAGCTTGCATGTTAACAGGTTCCGATGTTCATACTTTGGCAGTGTAATGCCTGAGGGGTCTTAACACTTTCAATGTTTCCTTTTGTATTTTAACAAATTATTTTGGTTGGTTTATTCATTAACAAATTATTTTGGTTGGTTTATTCATTAACAAATTATTTTGGTTGGTTTATTCATTAACAAATGATTTGTTGTAGTTTCCTTTAGCTATTCACTTTCTGAAGATGGTGTTGTAACATCTATTTTGTGTAATCTAGAAGCGGATTAATGAAATTACAGTTGATAAATTAAGTGAAAATTTGTTTCGTCACACACTTACAATTACTAAAGTATAAATATTTAAATTAGCTAGATAAAGGTTACATAATGGAAATATGTAGCGACGGTGTAAACACAACGTTAAAGATGTTAATCTGCCAATTTAGTATTTTAATTTATTTGCGGAAGCTGTTTTGTATAAGATAAATAAGATTGATATATTAAAAGTAGAAGATAAGGCATAGTCAAAAGTAAAAAATTGTATTAACGAACAATCAAATTGCAAATTGCTATTCAGCGTTGACAAATCAATAT
The DNA here is from genome assembly GCA_930367265.1 of Catocala fraxini. NCBI lineage: Eukaryota > Metazoa > Arthropoda > Insecta > Lepidoptera > Erebidae > Catocala > Catocala fraxini. The sequence continues at coordinate 12,846,247 of OV884042.1, forward strand.
TGAAGTGAAAATAAGAACGCAAGTAAAAAATAGCGCTGCAGACGGAAGGGGAAAGTACTATAAACGATTTGACTTCTTAACAAATATATCTATTATAGGACTAATTCAATAACAGTCCATTCTAGATCTGACTTCGATTAGATTGCATTTCGAATTGTACCAATGAATTAAAATTAAATATCAAATGACAATTTCAACACAAGTTGGACAAAAATATTTAATAATTTAAAGTCTGTTCAGTCGCTATGAAATGTGAAGATATGGATGTAACAGATTTGTGCAAAGTATTTTTAATAGTTGCGTATTTTCTGAACAAAAACAGCGAGGTAAATTTTTAAACTAAAATTTTGCTAAAAAGCGTAGATAAATATCCGCTTAAACTATACCTAGGTAAGTAGCTCATTAGCAACACCTCGGTTTTTTAAGAAATCCGCGGTGAGTATCTGGAGGAAAACGGTAAACTACCAACCTGTTGCTCGACCTGAGCGAAATGCTTGAATAATTGGTTGTCTACGGACGGATAGTGCTGAATTCGCAGCTCCGATATCAGGGATCAGGTGTTAATGTCCGTGGGGAAGTCGTGAGGAAAAAATTACGTTTTCCCAACCGTCGCACTTTCGTGCAAAAAGAAAGTTTGATGCTACTTTTTAATCATTTACTTTGTGAGTGTAAAATATCGTGAGGTTATTAAGTCATCCGCGGACAGAACAACGGAATACTCATGAATTTATTTTACAATAAAAACGTTGAGTTGTACTTTATTGATTGCCTAAAGCGAAGTTCGCAGAACACTAAATCCTGATATTTCTTACGTTGAATGTGCGTTTGTTGCGGGAACCTCGACAAACGTGTCCGTATTATGAGTAAACACGTGTAATTTGAGATGAAATGTGAACCGATTGATGTCTTTGTTCAAGTTCGGAAACGTTTTATGGTCTGCCGAAGGGCTGCTGACTAAACTTGCGATTTACATTGTTCTGGTTAAAGCCTTCGTACAGACGGAGTGAGTGTTTCACACGTATGACTATAAATAATATATGTATTAAGGGTCAACATGAGAATATAAAACGTCTTAAATTGTTGCTAAAAATATGTGTAAGTTAGAACCTTAAAGGACATAATTATAACATAGTTTATTTAAATTTGAATACGTCATAATTTGAAGTTTTAAAAATATTTACCTAAAGTAATAATAATATACTCATACTATTGTGATTTACGTATTGTAGTAATTTTGAATTAAGCGCTATTTTTATAATAGGTATCTTGTTCCCGCTAATGTACATTAATACTTTTTAATAATATCACATGATATTTATCGCCTACAAAGTAGCGACATTGCGAGCGGAATTCTGGTCAGTTGGATATCGGTACATCCGCGCAAGTGTGTTAGTTGATCCGGAATGCCGACCGATATATCACGACTGTGTGGATTATAGAATACGATTAGGTATCATGATAATTAGTCAAACTAGATATGTCTTCTAAGTAGAATGCTACCTTTTAGCAGCTAGTAGGTACGAATTTGTTACACTTAAGTAGGAATTGTAGGATCCGTAGCATATTTGTAATTGGGGTTGCAAATGCACTTTGATAATTGTTAATTATAAGTAAATGTTTGTGTTTACCCTGTAAATATGCCTTAATAAATAAAAACGTCTCGCTTACGTTTGCGTCTGATTGTAAGACCCACGTTCAATTCTCGTGTCCTGAAAGTATCTATATTGTGGCAAATATTTGCAGAGCACTATGTTTTTCATATGAACAATAAAATGTATCCTGATCATTAGTTAGTGCCACTGCGCCGAGTGCTGTTTCATCGATTCCCACCCAGGATTAAAAATTGCCTGTTTCACATATGGCTGTTTTATATCTGAGTGACCACTATGTCCGTAGTTTAAATATTTGTAAAGTCATCCGCGATACAGGCATTATACTTAGTGCAAGAGCTGCATTTTCAAACGAAAGAAACAAAATTGTTAGTAATATCTCGGTTACGTAATACTATACAGTGTATTCTTTAGCTTGGCGTCTAGACATATACCCTGTTGATGGTAACAGGATCGAACCAAAAATCATATGACAATGAAGCAGAGGATCCTTTAAGATATATACCTACCTATTTTATATGAAATTTAGTTCTAAGCATAATTGAAGGTACTGGTGCTATAAATGAATATAGCGTTATAATATTCTATATTGCGAGAGTAATAAAACGAAATCTAATGATATGAAATATTTGACTCAATTTTAAAGCTTATTTAATTTATTAACTATGTACATATAAACACAATTCTCAACTCATATCTAAAATATTATAAAACAGAAAGAAAAAGAAAACTAAAACCCTCTAATAGGCGTCATAAAATTCCTCCGCATCACAGTCAACTGGTAGAGTGTCCAGAAGACTGGCAGCATTGCCACCTTGAATGGCAATGCTTATTCTTTCCGCAAAATAAAGGCCAGCCCTCTGGTCACGGGAAGCATCGATTAACCTTTTTGCTATGTCTCTATAGAGAGCACGAGCACTGGGACCCCATGACCCTAGTGTTTCGACCCCAAACGGCTCAAAAACATAATCCCCTTCCAGGTTTTTGTATTTGCGCCGTTTGAGAGTCTCTGCGGATGCAGCAGCAGCGCCAGCACAACCAGCCGTGCTGGGAAGATGTTGCGTCCCACATCAAGGGCCTACCCATCTTCCAAGGCATCAATGGCATACCGTCCAGTCTCTTCCCATTGTCACGTGCCAAACCATTAGGTTCAAGATGAGCTGGCACGCCGGCGGTGACAAGAAAACGACGGATAATGTCATTAAGGTTGGCGTGCCGCGAAAAACGACCAGCACTACTGCTACATGATAGGCCATGGTGGCCAAGGTCATCGACGGCTTCACCACAGTGACATCGATGCGGAAAAACACATGCAACACCTAAACGAAGGCAAGAAGCGATGCGTAACGTTGTGTCGTCCAACATAGTGCCTATGTTGGACGATGGGAGTGCTTGGAGCCAAAGACCCGATTCCCACTCCTCCACAGCCAATAAATGGGCACGCTAAGCAACATTAGGAGATGTTCATGAGATTTTTCTCACCATGTTGCAGAGCGGCCCGTCCCACCGACTCTGAGAGAATAGATCGGATGGCAAATCAGAGCTTGAACAGATCATTTTCCAAGCGTTCACTGCGTCGGACTTGCACGACATTTCAGAATTAACCAGTGTGGGAGCTAAAATTTTGTGTTTAAAAGTGGACTGAAGACAGGAACGCCGTTAAACTGACATCACTAATTTTGCGAACGCCGAGGCCACCCAAACGAACTGGTAGAGTTGCTTGGAGCCCCACACAGTCGTACATAGCCAAATTTAAAATTTTGCTAAGTATGTATATGCTGAATAGTATCGTCGATTTTTCCAAAAGTATTAAATGCTTCCAAAACTAAGAGGATCGGAGGGCTTGTGTGAATTTAGGAACGAAGAGGCAATAACGAATAAATGTATAAACAGAATGAATATTAATTTTGACTCAATTATTTTATATTGAGGAAACACTTGCGTTATTATTGTGTTACGTATAATTTCATAGCTTTATATTCTTCATATGATATTTGGGAAAAGACAACTTGTTCTCTTTATCATAGAAGTATATGACTGTATATTATGATAGTTTGCAATAGCCGGCAAAAAATATTTGTATATTATTTTGTAAAATATATTTATTATATATTTATGATATTACTGTTTTTAAGGCGATATAAATAAAAACTCATTTTAACGTCTGACGGTAATTCATTACACCCGGTGATAGTGCATGTACACAACGCAACTACACATATATTTAGCGTGGCCTACATGCGCAAGTTCCTCAAGTGAACTTCATGCGTGAGTTAAGTACGAGTAAGTGCAAGTCATGCAGGCTATTTGCTCGGGTAGCTCGTGTCATTCGTTTTTACGATACATACAACCCGCTCTAGTGCATCAACTTGCGCATGTACTGACATAAACTTGCGCATGTACCGGCATCAATTTGCGCATGTACCGGCTTCGCGTATAAAAGCCATAAGAGTTCAAACAATATAAGTTATTTTTTTATACTACTCTAGTCTACAATTTCTGTCTAAATACTAATATTATACTTAATCTAGGCATAATCAGGCTCTATGCTCTTGTAGCCAAATTTGTATAGCTGGGAAGATGACTTGCCCATCTCATATATCGTTAATTTATTAAGAGATGGTACACGGAGAAAGTACGTACATATAGTTAAGATACTATATGGATTACTAATTATTCTATAATATTAATTATTCACAAATTACCCGAATAAATAAGATCTCTTAATCTGGACAATTACAAAAGTAAGCTGAATGATATCATTTTACAAAAATGTTACTATTCTTTAAATTAATATTTAGAAGATAATTCCTTTACTTCTTGACTGTATTAATATTACGATTATTTGTTTTCTGCTGAAATTTTGTGAAATCATGTTGACATTATTAAAACGAATTTATATTTTAATTAATTTGCTATTAAAATTCTGTACTTCTTACTATACACATGTATGCTATTCATATGTACATTCTTATTACTTGTGTGCTTACACACTTTCAAGCAATTCAGCGAAAGTATCACAATTGTTGTATAATTATCTACATAAATTAAATTTGCACGCCACCAGGCAACAAAACATAGTGCTACTAAGAAAGTTCTGTAACATTTCTTATGCTGTAATATTTACCGATGTTTACAAAATAAAGTATATTCTATTCTATTCTTTTATAATTATCCATGTCGTTTAAGGAATGGCGCATCGAAGATGTACTACAAATTAAATTAGCAATAAAGAGTTATTTGATAACCATTAACATAATAATAGTCCAAAGCACGTTCGTGCCGCGCTAACAATATAAATGGTTTCATACAACATCAATTAACTATATGGTACTTTATAACTGTTTTTATATTTTAGCAATAATGAAGAAATCATACACATCATTAAATGCATCGTATACGATCATTACCTCTGTTTCATTACGACGAGAAACGGTAATTGTATAGTTGTGCAACGAAGAAGATCATTATCATTATCATAAAGAAAAAAAGTAAAACAAAAAGGTTGAATAGGTTGCCAATACCTTTGGTAATTTGAAAATCAATATATTTTTGTTTATCAACTTGTTTCGAATTCAGAACCCTTGTCTCACTAAGCTTGTGGACTTGAGAAAAGGGTGGTTACTTCCCATTGTCTGATATTGACATTCGATATTGAATTGTTTCGGTATTCCAACCAACAGAAATAAATAAACATTTATTGGAATGCTTTGTCCTTAAATGTTGATACAGAAATATACTTGACGATATTCCTTAATTTTCTTTATGTCAGGAATTAATTCTTTGAGCCCTTTCCTTATGTATTATTACCAAGTGATTGGTTCGGGTTTGAGTGGAGCTGGGGTTTACATGGTCACTACGCTACTCTCCATGGGTTGCGAGAAATGACTTTGTGTCCATCTTTGTTAGGCACGAGCAATTAATAGATTATCCGAAGAGATATTTTAAAAAGAATAAATTGTGTTTGTCTATTTAAGATACGCACATAATAATAGATGTGGTCCTACTTTTTTTTACTTTGAGGGATAAATTTAGAAATGAGGGTATCCGTCAAAGAACCTTGGTTACCGACATAGCTTGCAGAATAAGCAAGCTGAAGTGGCAATAGGCTGGCCATATCTGTAGAAGGACCGATGACCGTTGGAGCAAGCGAGTCCTAGAGTGGAGACCGCGACTTGGCAAACGTAAGGTAGGACGTCCCCCAGCCAGGTGGACCGATGACCTGTAAAAGGTAGCTGGGTCAGACTGGATGCGGAAGGCGGCAGACTGTCAGCAGTGGACTGCGGTGGGCTGATTGATTGATTACATTTTTTTCCCTGAATAGGTAAGCATAGGTACACCTATGCTTACCTATTCAGTAGTATAGTACACTACACGCATATTTTACAAGTTATGGTTATAAGCAAGTTTTTTTTTTATACTCTAATAGGCTTGCGTTTGACCGCGATTTCACCTGATCTTAAGTGAAGATGCAGTCGACGATGGAGCACGCTTGCCTAGAAGATACCTATTCACTCGCGACTTGAAGACACCCAGATTGTACTCATCGGGAAACACAGACGTAGGTAGTGAATTCCACTCCTTAGCGGTACGTATTATAAAATTGGAAGCAAATCGCTTCGTGCGTAAATGTGGTATATCCACCATGTACCTGTGTCGCTGGCCTGATTGTCTGGTCGTCTGATGGTAGAATGGGGAAGGAGGAATCAAATTATGCAGTTCCTCTGCACACTCTCCGAAATGTATCCGATAGAAAACCGCGAGACTAGCAACCTTACGACGATGCTCCAAGCTTTGGAGTCGTGTGTTGACCAGTTGGTCATCGCCGATAAGTCTCCTGGCCTTCCGCTCAATTCACTCCAAAGCCTCCAGCTGATATTTTGCAGAGCCATCTCAGAGGTGAGAACAGTACTCCATGCAGGAACGAACCTGTGCTTAGTACAAATTAAGCAAATGTTCCGGCATGAAATACTGCCTCACCTTACTGAGGATGCCCAGCTTTTATGGTAATGGCGTTTGTAACGAACACAGAGCCAGAATGCGTGCTGCTGTTGAGATTTCCTTAACAAAAACCTTATAACAATTAACCTGAGCCGGAGATAGTAAGTAAGACCACATTTACAGTAAAAGAGTTCTCATTATTTTTTTTTGCTTTTCTATTGCTCTATTCTTTTTTAAGTAATAACTTTAGAATACATGCAGTTTGCCCATAACCCGCTATAAAGATGTTTTTAAAAAATCTGCTTAATACAAGTTCCAAACTTTTCAGACGTCATAAGCCTTCTAAAGATCTTTAGTAAAAATGTTTTAATAAGCGTACTGGAATGGCTAAGACATCCTTTGAGAACGAAGATAAAACTGCAAGAAAAAGGGGGAAATGTTTCGAAGCGTCTAAGAACTTTCCTTAAATCTGAGGCAACACAAAAAACAAACATCCTTACCATCCAATTTTCATTCTATACTGTAACTAAAAAACGATATTCTGGAGTGGAATTAAGGCAATTAAGTCTTAAATATATTTTACAGTTTATAGAGTAAGTACCGGCAAACATTTATTAAAACGTAAGATGTGGAGAAATCCTGGTTGAATACAGCTCGGAGTAATTTGATGTCCATCTTAAAACCATTTTCTATAGACTTGTTATACAAACTATTTATAATAAATAGTGATTTGTGATATGTGTGATATGCAATTAAAAATAAAATACGTTTTGTATTAAGTACATTTGTTGTTTAAATATACCTATATTTATTAAATATATGTTATATACGCTAAATTATTATAGGTAGATTAGACAGAGAAAACATAGTGTTATATTTGTACTTAAGCCTGTATGTCTCCGAAGGGGTAGGCAGAGTCTACACATTAGACTAGATTTCGCCCGATATGTTTACAGCCAGTTTTAGTCTACTAGGCGAGTTGCCAGACTTCATACTTTGCCTCACCTGAAAAATGAACCAAGTACTTCGTGATCGGCCGCAAGCATAAGCACAGAGTAATACTGGGCCAAAAAGACTGCCTGTCTATCGTATTACTTATAAGTACCTTAGTTAACGTGCCCACAAGTTAAAACCTGCGCAACGGGTTGTATGGCGAACTTTGTTGCAATTTCTTTGTAGAGTAAACTTTGGTAAGTAATGATCCGAATGTAAACTAGAGTTACCTAGAACCTACCTACTCGGAGAATAAGCAAGATAATGTAATTATGGAATGCACTTTAGCTCCTGTGTCTATCATCCTTCGTCGAGGGAGAACTTGGCGAAGGACGATAGACACTGGAGCTAAAGTGTAGACCGTGTGTTGGTAAACGTAAGATGATTTCTCTTAGCATGGATGAATGTCAAAAAGTTATCCTAACTTGAATACGGAATACCGGTTGTCGTTGCGCAAAGTAAGAGTGTCCTCTATTTATGACTATAGTATGTAAGCTGATTAAATATACGTATTCAGATATGCACTATTTTATTATAGCGATAAGGACCATTTTATTCAACTTTTACTTGAATGATTTGACAACATGTGTGATGTAAAGCAGGGATCGCGTAGTTGCTTACGTTATTGCCTTGCTACTACGCCAAGTGTGAGTTCCAATCCCACATATGTGATCCAAAAATGGTTGTGCCGAGTCTCGAGATTTTATGTCCGTTGTTTGAACGTTTCTAAAGCCCCACACGATACAGGATTCATTCCCAGTGCTAGAGTATTCCCTTTTAAAAGAAAGGCTAAAGAAAACAATGTCGCATTGCGCACAACTCAAACCGAATATCATTTCAATGCAATAATTTGCATTATTAATATGTAAGTAGGTAATATTGAGATATAACGGTAGGTAATATTAATATTTGTGAATTCTATGCGGTATTATTTATGTATATTTATAATGCCGCACCAACTGTCGTTTGATCCTACGACTAAGATAGTTCAGCGATAAGACCACCCATGGTACCTACTCATTGTTAATACTAATTCATTTTCTTCGGTGAACAATAAAGAATATTATATCCATCAATCTATCAACTTAACTCGTCTAAGCTAGAATAAACGTAGACTCAACAACTTAAACTTACAACGCTGATTAATACGATAATAAAAGACATATAAAAACTCAAAACGTAATGCCTATTACACACTAGTTATTAAATATCAACATTTTTTCTCACGAAACTTACATAACAGACCATTGTATTCCCACAGGACTTAATTAGGTGCCAAAACGAGACCCGGACACGCGTGAACACTATCAATTATTGAGCAATTAACTCAATTAATACCTAAACAACCGTCAATAGGATCAACATAATATACCGACGAAGCTTCGGTGGGCAATAAAGAAATCAATCAGCGGATTAGGTATTTCAAATCAATAAAATCAGAAAAGGCCATAATATTGGTTGGACATTCATAACGATGTAGAGAATAACTAGATGTGGTAACGCGTGTGTGACGTGTTGCTAGCTGTTGTTTTATTGATGTCAAATTCTTAACAAGAATTTTTATAACATGGGCTAGGCGATTATGGAATATTCTAAGCCGATCTAGTTGTAGAATTGGTTAATAATTGAGCTTTAATTAAAATGTACATTAGTAAGGTAAATTAGATGAACTATTAGTTCTTCAATGAATTCTTGTCTTAGGCATAAAAAGGTACCTATAATATACAATTAAGGTATGTCCAATTTTGCTACAATTACTTTCTAATAAAATCATTGCCCTAAACCAATAGGAATATAATGCACTAATATAAAGGTAATTAGGTTCTATTGTTAACCTAATGACGACACATGACGGCCTCTGATTTTGTTGGAAAATTGACAAAAACAAATAAATCAAGCAAAAATGCGTTTTCCTATCTGAAATCTTATTATGTTTATAATATTTTATTAGATTTATTGTATATTTTTAAATGAGCAGATTTATTTTTTATTTTTAAATAATAACTTACTACAAGTACGCGCCGAATCGGTCACTTTACGCGCTCTTGTCTCATGTAGTACGTCTATACAAAAAGTTCGGTCAATTTTTTAGTTCTCATGGGAGTATAATATGCGAGGCGGCTTGTATGATACAGAGTTGAGTGGGGCGCGGGTTGCGGGGGGCGGTGCGTTTGATGCCGACAGCACAGGTGTGATGCGCGCCCGATGCGGTCTCGCTGACCGTGGTCGATCACACCAAAAGTTTAACGGCCGTTAAGCGTCTCGAGCTTATTTCTAAATATATTTCTTTATTTAGCTGCCTTAGTTGTAATATTATTTAAAAATACATTGCGTTGTACGATTAATATTTGTCTATTCAACCTCTTTCTTAAATGTACCTGCTGCTTGCTTTTATCTAAGCTTAGCAATTCTACCAAAAATAATTAAAATTTGGTATATTTAAATTAGAGATAATTATATTAATTTCGATTTTATGCTACCTATTACTGAGACAACGAAAGGCAAGGTAAGGTAAGGTAGTAGATAATTTAAAAAAATTACTCACTATAATATTTGGTCAATGGCCAAGTTTATGTTACGGGTGGCAGTATGTTATATTGCATTATAATATTTTATGTAACCCATAATTTGCTAAACTTAAATAAAAATAATTTACATAAGTTATAAGAACATTTCAAATCGAGGCGATACCTATTACAATTGAATACTCCTCCTTGTTCTTGCAACTGTCATCTTCAACTATTAAAGTTGAGTGACTGTATACACTTAACTTTAAGTTAAGCTTGGTGCAAGTCACTCAACAAGGTTCACGCGGGTCAGTTAATTATAATACTGAGCATTATTTCGCTGTAGTTAAGCCGATATGTAAACGGATTGTTACTTTTATACCTAACTGGTTGTTATCATTGCGCGTTGGCTGGGACGTTTTGTTCTCGCTGATAAGGCAGATAGAACAAAAGGTGACCGTAAAGGACGACAAAAACACTGTTATTATTGATAGATAATTGTGAGCTATGCGATTCTTTCTTTATAATATTTAATTCGAGTAATAAACGAGCTTCGATTGTTATGGTCATATAGCACGAAAGTCGAACTTTGATGCGTTCGATCGTTCCGAATGGTTCCCGTTAATTTAATGGGATACCTTAATGTGTGGCCGACACGATTGGGTTTTAGAACAATTAATGTGTTAATAGAATTCTCAAGAAAATACAACATTTAAGGATATTGCGAGGGCACGTAAACCACTTGAATAAATCAAGACATTCGTTTTTTATTAAATAATTATTTCACGGGTCAATTCAATTAATATATTACAATGAAATGAATTTAGTAGGAAAGATTATATATTTTACCTTATTGAAATATCTATTGGTGACTATAAATAGATATATTTGTTTCACTAACCTCGGCACATCGAACGCAGTGTAGCAGACAACTTAAAAAAGGATAAAAGTAAATACGCACTCAAATCCTTTTCAAATCATTGAAGTGAAAGCGATACTCAAGAAAACAACATGTATTGTGACTTTAACAGGATAATCCGACTTAAAAGCGTCATGTTGACATTCTAATTTCGCTTTACCACCCTCAATTTGGCCTATTGAAAAAGAAAGTGTTACAACAATGTCAGTTTCGATAAGACCACACAAAATTGACAAAATATTTTGCGGATATTGCTGTTTGTTGTCAACTAATCTGCAATTTTTTCATTAAAAGATTAGTCCAGCTTATTGTTGGGAAGACGAAGGACAATGTACTTGGATTGTTAGTGAGAGTTATTGAAAAGATGGCCATTAATGAAAGAATCCTATGACGTGTTTGGCGGTACATTAGAGATTATTCTATAATAGGTAAGCTTTTGATGATACGTTGTCATGGTACAAATATTGTCGTTGAGGTGTGATTGACAACCTTAGTGTAATGTAAATGGTCAGGGATGTGTTAATTACTTTTGCGGTTAACTGTTTCGATTGTAAGATACAATTCATCGTATAATAGCGGTAGCCTTATGGATAAAACATTGTGATTGGTCGTAGGTTCGAATCCAACACATAGCACTACTGACTTGAATCCACTTGAAAAACAAGTAACTTAGCTGGCAGGGTGAAAAGATTACAACGTAATGTGTAACCCATAAATACTACATTTTCTCCTTTTAGGCGATTAAAGTAATCACTATGTCATTTCGTACGTGCCATGAAAATCATGCCATAATCCCTACAAACATTTTAGTGTTCAAGAATTCTAGATATGTTGTATATTCGTACTTTTTATATTTGAGAAGCCTGCAACACATACATACAAAACCTAGCTTTATACACGTTTTTATTAAGTACGGTTATCGCTTTATTACACAAAACGTATAAGGCAAAAAATCGTATAATAATAAATATATTGATATTTATTGTTAGTAAAATAAATTACAATCCCGACAATATGAAACTTTCCCTTTGCGAAGAATTTTGTAATAAAATACTGTCTATATTTGCTAACGTCAAACGTAATAATATACTCGGGTACGTGAAACGGTGTATATTGCTTACAGTACGAACGTGAGTCAAATACGTTCTTATTTTTATTGTTGAAGTAAAAATTGTCTGAATGGTGGTTTTAGTGGTCACCTAGCCTCTACATTGAGCCAAATGTTGTTGGGTTCGATACTGAAATTCGAAAATTGTGAAACGAAGAATGACAATGTAATTTGTTTTGAGTCTTGGTGTTCTTTGTGTCCGTCTTTTAATTTGTGTGAAGTATTGCGATACCGAAATATTTATACCTGGATTAGAGATGATTAAAAAATGTTGAATGATGTTTGTCTGTTGGGGATTATAACAGATTAATTAATTAACTCGAAAACTTCGTTATCGGATAATCGTTAATAATATAAGTAATCCGCGTCATTAATATCCGCAAATACGTCAATATCGAGTATAAATCTAAGGAGAACAAAAAAATTTAAAACACCTGTCTCTACCGCTCATATGACGAAAGAAGATCAAAACAGTAGGTACCTAATTATTAATTTGGAATGAAAAACCTCACAAATGTTAGTAGCTCATAGCATATAGATAGTAGTAATGACGTGTGCTTATGACTGCTTTCATTGATTAAAAGTTGTGAAGTTTTGGTTATATTAACTACATAACTATGTTCCTGGAATCGAGAGTCTTAATTTTGTACAGAAAGTTATAAGGAAAATCTCACTAGCAACTTATAATACGGGAGCCGTAAAGTGTATTTGAAACCATAAATGCGGACCGCAAATCTCGGACAGACTAAGTAGCGTTTTAAGGACTCTCACTTTATTAACTAATAAATAGACAAAGTATAAAGTAACATTACACACATATTATTATCTAAAGATACTATTTAAAAGGAAAAGTCCGCACTAGCTAATTATTTGAGGACGTGGAGCTACAACCCTCTTTAAAATAACCAGCGTAAGAAGAATTACAATATAACTGTGTTTCGCTCGGAGAATAAGAGCCAGAAGCCTCTTACTCAACAGTGCACATATCTACGTTCCCAGTCCTTTCATCCCATCATTAATATTATCTTCTAAATCGGCAAAACGCGAAAGATACTTCTGATATTACAAACGAGCAATGGCTTTTAAAGACAGACCGCACGTTTATCTGCGAAGTACATAGTATAAAAAAACAATCGGTACCAGTGAACACAATACAGATAAATTCACTGAGTGTTTCGAACTGATTTTAAACCTAATATTTTAACAAAAATATGATATACATATATCAGTATTTTGCAAAACAAAAGAGAGGATTTAAGCAATAAAACTATATTGAAATTAAACTATGTATTTAAGTTCAATAATAGTAGCGTCATACTTCAAAATTATGTAATGAAAGTGTTTCAAAATAAAAAGTAGATTCATTTAATTGTATAAAATTCACGTAAATGTAAGACAATATTAAATAAAACTATAATTGTATTACATACCTCTATTAAAAGCGAATGGAAACAGGGATAAACAAGGGTCTCGTTATTTACAAAGAAGATGTCGAGTGCAGGGTTCAATGAATGCGAGCTCATGCATGGAATAATTAATACATAGCCATCCGTAAAGTGTCAGGGCAAAACGGCGTCGAAAACAAATATATGAATATAAAATGAGACGATATATCTCTCGTAAGAAATCATTATCGCTATGTAAACAATGTATCAATTATAATTTTTAAATCGATTGTCATATCTTTGGTAAAAGTGAAATTAGGATTACTGTATTCTTAATAACTGTATTCTTTACAATAGTATTCAGAAATCCTTTTATTCTTGTTATAATAAGTTGGTAAACATGTAAAAGTTAGCCTGACGGTTAGCGATTACCATAGTTTATAGATGCTATCAAAACAAGAGTATCCGTTGCGCGTTGCCGATTTTGCAGACAATACGTATGTATTGTATATACATATGTATGTATATACATATGTATATATATTGCGTTTGGATGCATTAGTTGCCTAGAAATGTGATTTTTTATTAATAGTTGTGTAATCAATAGTGAATAAATGAATAGTTATCGCTGCTATTACATATTATAGATATAAGATCTATAATATGTTCTATTTTCCAATGACTTATTCTTAGAATATTATAAAATGAGTGTCTTTCGAGCCACATGACATAAGTGATGTTATAAGAACCTGTCACCTCAGTCAAAATATTGAGGTGCATTTTAATAAGAAATTCTTAGCAGTATTCGGTAAAAGTCTATAGATTCGTTCACTAGCACGTAAGAACAAAAAATAAAGCTATCAATATGTAATATGTGAGTCTTACGGAATAGTGTGAACACCCGACGAAAAAAGCACTGAAGTCGTATATACGACAACGTGCTTGCTACTTTGATTTTTTTTCTTTTTTGTCATATAAATAAGGTAGGTATAGGTAACCATAGTTACAAAGAATTGTACGACGTCAGACGAACAATGCCGAAATGCTATGAACGCGATTCGACTGCGTGTGTCATATGCATGGATGTGTGCGTGTAGTGTTTTTCATTAATTTAATGTATTTTTGAATTAGACCACTCCTTCTCCATATTAACTTTAACTGTGCCAAATTTCATACTCCTCCGTCCGTGCAATTTTCGTAAAAAGGGGTACAAAGTTTTTGCTTCACGTATTAATATATAGATTTATGATAATTATTGATACGGCAGTGCTGAGTGGTTCAATAGACGGTATCCAGACATACTAGATAAAGCGGATCCTGTGATCTGAGCGTTGATTAAGAAATTAAAGTATCTTAATTTCGCGCGTAGTTGCTTACGTGGTTGCCTGGCCGCTGCCATTGTGCCGAATGTTGTGGGTTCGAATCCCACTCACAAAACATTGTATGATCTACAAAATTGTTGTTCCGAGTCTGGGTGTTCTTTGTGTCCGTTGTTTGAATCTTTGTAAAGTCCCCCGCAATACAGGAATTATTACGAGTGTGGTAGATGTTTTTGAAATAAAACAATAAGCTATACCTACCTGTCACTGGTGTCAATGCAGTAATTGAAATGTATACCCTATTTAAGATCTGATAGATTCCAATATTATTTGCATATAGTCCGAAATTTATTAAACTAGTCATAAGCCTAGTTTCCCGGGAAGCGCATAATAGTTGTATGCCATCTTATTCGCCCTCATTACTTCGTGGTGCGTGTAAACCCTCAGTACTCATTTAGCGATGTAAAGGCGTGAAGCAGTATGTAGGTATCTAAAAATATATATTCACTATTTTCCCGTTAAATTAGTAATAAAATGTCACATTATCTATCTATCTCCGAGCACGTAATGTTACTGCATATTTCAGTGCACGTAGCTCACTACAGACTTTATGCAATGTAGAACTGGAATTTCAGTTTAAATTTTCACTTTACTCTGTAATATTAAATTGTCCGCTAACTAATATTTCAAGGAAAATTTAATTACTACAACTTACTGAGGTTTTAATTTGGATCTTAGTATAATGTAAGTGTGTAGTAGTACAGTAACCTAATAGTCTCACGCCAATATCCACAAACAGGGAGACAGAGATGAACTTTTTTAGCTGGTGAATAAAAATAACTCAATAACATTTTGCTTGACCCTAAAATCGAACCAGTGGCCTTATGCGCAGTAGTTTCACTATCATTACGTCACTGAGGTAGAGTACCATACATACCGAATGTACAATTTTGGAATTCTAGTTGTTGTCTGTTTTCGCCCAAAATTCTTTGTGATATCACTCTTACGAAGAATTTCGGCCAAAAAAAGGCTACAAATGATTAATTAATTACGACGAAGAAGATCGTCGTAAGGAAACCTGCATAACTGAGAGTTCTTCATGATGATGTTGATGCCACGTGGTGGATTTGTGACCCAACCCTTCTCACACTGAGAAGAGGCCCGTGTATAGCAGAGGAACAATTTATATATGAACCTTCTAAAACTGACTAGTTTTCTACATTTTCACTAAAGAATCTACCATTTTCTAAAACCGCGAATGGGATAATCTTTTTGGGGTCCTTCATTTTCCGTATATCCCTGAACTAAAAGACAGGGAACATTAGGCAAGATAAGGTAATTTAAGGTAGATTAAGTAAAGTCCGCCTTCATCTTTTGGTGATTCACAAGTGTGATACTATAATATTATTATGATATCGTTTTAATTTTGACCCTTAAGATATGTTTTTCGAAGTATCTTCGATATATACATATATTCGAGAATATGAGATTCTGTTTATGTATATAAGAACTTAAAGAAATTTCGTAATAATGCGTAAAGGTAAATATGTTATTTAATAATTATATAATAAATAAACGTTATCATTAATGTAGGCCTTTGATAAGAAGGTTGAGGTTAACAATAATACAAGTTAATACATGGTATAATATTTTATATCACAAAATGATTGGGCAGAAATGTCACTGCATCATAACACCAGTTATTATAGTTAGTTTAGTACGCAATCCATTTCTTGTTTTGGGTTTAGCACTTATCATAAAAGTAAAAGAAAAGTGGTAAGATCATCTTAGCTTTGAACTACTTTATTTTTGCCTATATCACCCCAAGGTAGACTTGTAGGGAATGCCTCAGGCAGTCCATATATACAAATTTTATAGAAGACTGAAATAAAAGTAGGGTGTTTCTTCTACCAGCGCAGATCCTGACTCCGAACTGTCGTTAGAAATTTCTTAATAGATTAGACCAATGACGTTAAGCCGAACCTGAGTTTTGAAAGTGAGGCCTCAATTTAGTTAGTGAATATAAGCTAAAAACAAATTACAAATGTGCCTAACAATCTTGTTTTCTTTATTCTTTGGATGGGTGTGTTCGGATCGCTCATAAACATGATAATTTTGTTAATTTTATAACACTCTTAGTCTATTAGCACGTGTAATTTTAAACTATTTATTTGTGTTAAGTTATTTTTTGTCAAAGTTGTGAATGTCTAAGCTTTTTGTATTGTTTTGCTCACAACACTTTATTTACTATTAAAAAATATACAAATACATAGAATGAAGATTGGGTTTACTAAATTTAAACGCCTCATACCTTATTTTTATTGAGTCCATGTGACATATAATTTTGAAAAAGTATTAAGTATATTTATTAATATGATATTACTAAAACAAATAAATAGATAAGTTACGTATGCCTATCTCTTAGGGTCTAGCTATCTCTATATTAATATTTATCTATATCGCTTTATCTATTTCATTAGGCAAAAGTAATTGTCAAGCAGGTAATAAAAACTTTTACCTTATTATTTTTTATATAGATTGAACACTATTTAAATCAAGTAGAAACATCTTTGAATATAATTTAATATAAAAAATCTTACAGTATTAGTATCAGTATTATTTGCTCCAATAAAACTTTGCTGTGTATATTATTATTTTAGTCGTAAGGGAGCATTAGCTATTTTAGTCGCGCAAGTAGCGCTTTACTGGGAGTTAATATCATGCCTCGGGCGTTGATCATTTTTTGCGGGAGCACCCGAATCAAGCACCTTGAGCACAACAAATGTGTGGGCAATCCGGTAATTTATTTTTTTTAGCCAATAAATTACTCATACGTCAAAACTTCGGACGTGGCCGGGCGGTGCGAGGCGCTGCTCGAGTGATATATTGGCCCTTGTCACAGCACTCTACCTTTTCCTAACAATTTTAATATGACTCTCGATTAATAAATTGCTCATTTCGGTTGAACCGTTTTACTAATGAGCCGGCTTTATAGACTAGAGGACGGGACACCCGGCACATTTATAATGCTAGGTCACGTCAAATTTTTTGAATATTTTTATATATAGTAAAAGTCGTCCTTGCTTCATAAAGAGCCTCAAAGTGCAGGGTCTGTAGCGGTCGACTATAGTCTCTTCCAATTTCAAATCCTTAGCGACAAGTTGGTGACACGTAGCAATTTTGTACTGAAGCTTTTCGCTCGTACTAGCAATTACTTTTCAATTTACAAAGCTTTGACATTGTTGTTTTTCCATCAAAGGATTCTGAAGATAAACAGATGATGAACTTAATAACATATATATACATAAACACATTGTACTTGAGATTTTTGTATTTCAAGTACCTACTAAAAATATATTACGTAACCATTTGAAGTATACATTACAGCAAATTAATATAGGATCCACATACTACCGATAACGCTTTTGGATTTAATATAAAAAGCTTATTTCAAACGTTGTCACATTATTTCATCATAAAATTATTGTAGTCAGTATTCTATTGTGAATTCTCATGATAGCACGCCTGAAAACAGCCCAGACAATTTATATTAAATCCATAATTATTATCAATTTAATCGTGAGTGCAGATCTAAATAAAAAACAGATACAAAAACAACGTGAATATTATTGTTTTCATAAATTCGCGGATTAGTTTTCCGCGTGCGTCATTTAACATAATATTACAATTAATACGAATTAATATGCAATAATCCTAAAAAAATATGCAAAGCTATCGCAAAAACATGGTATGTTATGTTTTTTCAGATTAAGCCAATCTACGTTTTGTATTTCCTACCATTTTGGTCTAAGATCATGTCCGCGGTTGTGTTGTTTCCTCCTACAGCATTTAATTATTATTACAATTGTTTCTTATAAAATATATCTGGCCACTTACCTTTTATTGTGTTTTTAATTGGTTAAACTACAAAACATTTCGAAAATCTTGGTCATCGGAGTACTACACAACTTCTATTTTTAATATATGTGAGATTTTCATTAATCTTGTTGTTATACCTATTTGATGTTCGTGGAGTATGTTTGTTCGGGATTGGATGTATCAGATTGATCCGAAACATTAATTTTAAATAGCCTGAGGGCCCGACGGATAAATTTGGCAATTTCCTTTGTGAAGATAGTATTACGACACGAGCATCTTCTTTTATTTTATGTACCACTGTTGTTATACTTTCTTTTTACGTGTGGTAATGCATTGACGCATACCCCTCCGCGGGAGCGGGCAGAGGGGCTATGTCGGACTCACCGGGGTAAAAGATAAATATGGTAATGATAATAATAATGGACCTCCCGGAATATAGACTAAACCTACCACGGTGTTCCTCAACAAAACCGCAATCGGCGGCGCCGCGCGAATCACTTTCACATGCGGTCGCGACCCCGCCGAAGTTTCGGCTCGCCGTATTAAACGGCAGGCCACTACACAACAAGACTAGACTTTGGTCACCACTAGATTTAAGCCCTACTGTCTCCCCTTACGTGTCCCCCCCATAAGGGAGGGACACACACACGCCAAAGAGGCGCGCGTGGAAATACGCACGCCACCCAGGTGCCTGGCCCCCCTAGGTTGGGCAGCAGACGTGCGAGCGCACCTGCAGCGCCCAGAAAACTGGGGGCAAGTCGACGAAAGTGGGCTACTAAGCGATGCGGACCCCTCCTACTATGATGTGGGACCCTGGAGATGGCCGGTTCCTAGGGCCGTAAAAACATACGGCCTAGGATTTAGACAGGGCCACCTCGAGTGCCACCTAGCTCGGTGCGACTTACCCCTCGCCGTGACAAGTGTGCCGTCACGGAGGAGCGCACTTGGCAGCACCCAGTCGTAACCAATGTTCCATAGGAGCGGACCCAGTACCGATCCCTGTGGAACACCGCACGACATCTCTCGCCGACTATGAAATATAAGTGCCTCCCTAATACAACTCCAGGGCAAGGTGTTAAAAGCATTCGCGATGTCTGAGGACACCGCGAAGATGACCTCGCCCCGGGATACCGCATCCTCCGCCAGGCTCCCCACGCGAAGAATAGCGTCGATAGCGGAGAGCCCGCGGCGGAAACCATACTGGTTGTCCACCAGATCCGAGCCCACTGAAGAGAGACGCTGTACGAGGCGCTCCGCAAAGATGAATTCGAATAATTTAGCGACTTCGTCCAGCAACACGACGGGCCGGTAGGCAGACGAAGAGTCCACCGGGTGCCCTTCCTTCCTGATTAGGACCAGTTTCCTCACCTTCCACTGACGTGGAAACTGGCCCTGCTCTAAGCACTTGCTGAGGAACCCACCTAGTCGGGACGTGAGCTCTTCTAGGCCAGGGCCCACGCACGGCCTGGAATACCGTCGGGCCCTTGGGCGGTGTTCTTGCAGCGAAGTCTTGCCACCGCCGTTCGCAACTCTACTTGGGTCACTACGGGAACCACGTCGTCATTCAAGTCTGCGTTGGATGCCATGGAAAGCGGAACCATCGGTGGAGGAGTGTGCTACGGAAAGAGCGGCCACCACTTCCTCAAATAATTGGGGCCGCAGACTCTGGGACAAGGGGGGCGCCCAGGGGCGAAACTTGCCCTTTACCATAAGACATGAACGCCCCCAGGTATTACGGTCCAGAGGCCTCTTAGTGAGCCTGATCATTGACCCGCTTAAAAGCAATTTTGAGCCATTTTTTAGCCGCTTTATGGCCTATAAAGCCGCATACAGTTGCCTCCCTGGCAATAGAATCGGGCGGGTGGCGACGCCTCCTACGAAGCCGGATGTACTGGCGTCGGGCTACCACATAAGAATGGCGTAGTTGGCCGATGTGATCCGACCACCAGTACACCCGACGCCTGGCCAGAAAATGGCGGGGTATTCTAGGCATCGCCGCATCACAACCACTCGGCCTCCATTTCGATATTGTCAGGCCTGGCCGGTGTTGGCACCCAAGCCTGAACGATGGAGGCTTCTAGGAAGACAGAAGATTTAGCTTTTTCAAAGCCCAACGCGGACCGCCTCTAATCGGGGCCCTTGAAGCTGGAGGGTCGGAGGTCTGGGCGAAGACATCGTACATAACAGTGGTCCGACAACGTCTCCGCTTCCTCGCCGACGCGCCAGCCTTAGACACGGCGTGCTAAGGCGGGGCTAGCAAAGGAGATATCTACGATGGAGCCGGCCCGCTGACGCACACACGTATAAATTGACCCACGATTCAGGACTTGCAGGCCGTTCACTACAGCCCACTCCTCGAGCAATTCACCCCTCGCGTCCGTGGTCACTGAACCCCAAGCCGCAGATTTAGCGTTGAGGTCCCCGGCGACGAGCACGGGCCGAGGGTGGCTTCGAGCGACGCCGACGTTAATTTCGAGGACATACTCCTCGAACTCGGCGAGAAATCGGTTGCGTGAGAAGAATCCGCTCACCACAACCGCTTTTCCTATTAGTGCTGAGACGTAGCCCCTTCCCCGGATGACGTTCTCGAGGGACGGGGTGCTGGCGGCGGCCAGCAAAGTTAGCGCCACCAAGCCATCAAGGTACCAGTCAGCCCCGGGAAAAACGAAATAGGGCTCGGCGACGACGGCGACGTTGATGGACCACTGTGCCAAGCTCTGAAGTAGAAGATCCTGCCCTGGCGCAGTGGTTTAAATTGCACCCGCGAGGTACATTTAATGCCTACATGGCCGCCGGAAAGGCAACGGTAACACGTGGCGGGTCTGGGGTCCAGCATCTTGACGAGCGTTGACACCCACTCCACCAAAATACGCCGACCATCGGCCAATTTTTTGGCAACGGCAACAGAGCAGCTAATAATGGCTAACACATTCCGCCGCGACCCTGTTTAATGTCACCGCACCTTATATGCTCTTCGGGGCACCCTCCAACTTTGCGACGGCGGCGACGACCTCTTCATTAATTATGGAATCGTTCAGGAGTAATGCGCAGGTCGACAGACTTTTGCGGCCTAAAGACCCGTCTAGAACCTGGCGGAGGCTTTTAGCCAGGCAGTCCACCTGGTCGCCAGTTGCGACCCCCGGCACTTTAATTAGGCGAGTACCGGTCTGGGTTGTCCGACACCGCAATCCTGCTGTGATCCCTAGTATACCGAGGTCAATCGCCACCCGCGCCTTCTTAAGAAGCTCTGCATACATGGCACCTCGCTCAATGGCGGCTGGCTGCAGTGTCAAACCCACTGCAGTCGAGCGAGGTACTTGGAGCTTCTTAGCCGCTTTCTTGGCTGCTTGTTTCGCCTTCTTTGCTGCCTTCTTCTTCTTTTTGGCCGCATCCTTTTTCTTGCCCACAGTTTCCCAAGTGTCGGTCTCGCCAGTGGGAACTGCAGTGCGTTCGCAGGAAGCTGCGAGGCGGTTCTTGGGCGGTGGGCGCGGACTTAGACTGCGGCTTCATCTTGCCTTTTGCTGGGGCTGGGGTTGATGTGATGGCCTCTGGAGTGGGTTTTGGAGGCTGCGAAGTCCTTAGCTTGGCGGCATACGATGGAGCTGATGGAGCTGCTATAGGCGGTGGGTCAGAAGACTGAAGCTCTTCCCTAGCTTGGCGGTCTGCTACCAATGGAGGTCGCAGACACCGACCCTCCATAACGGAGAGTTTCGTCCGGAACTAACGGTGGCCAGTCTTGACGGAGGCTTGCATCTGCGCAGGAGATGTTATAGTGCACAAGTGTGTGCGCAAACACAAGTGCACTCTCTGTTCCCTAACTCTCATGATCCGATGGGACGGTAATCCGACACGACCCGAGAGAGATCAGGCGCAGGACCAGCTGCTTTATTTTTTGAGATTTCTTATCTAACAGAGAATTTTCTTGGCCCGACCCAGGATTCGAACCCGAGAACTCATACACAGCAGTCGATTCACTACCGCTGCACCACGGAGGCAGTTGTATAGACATTTACTCGATACATTATATTCTCATAGATAGTGGACTGGTTGATTTGCATGATAGTGAATTAGCGAGCAAAGATATCTAATGTAATAGCCGCTATGAATATTTTAGTCTAAAGGGTGGTATTAGTTTCTAATAGTAAGTAGAATGCCTTGTTAGGCTCGTGGCTTAAATTTGCACTTGTAAGGTCTTGTCTAATACATAGGTCCCCACCTATTTTGCCCCCAAAGTGCTATTAGATTTTTCAGTAAAGCAATTATCTATAGCACGGAGTCTATCTAGATCGGCAAGAGCCCATTACGTAGGTCCCAAAACTACATCTGAAAGGGAAATATGGGTGTAAAAGAACACTGTCTATCCCATTAGAGATATATAGGTGTGTCTATCTATGTATTTAAATCTGTCCATAGATTTGTAATATCGATATAAACCTTCTACAAATTTTAAATACGATATATTCTGATTTTCGCCTTAGTAGGATACAAGCTTCGGCAGTCGTTAAATCTACCAGTTTAGAGATTTAGAGCTTAGCAGTTCATCTTTTCAACATATTTTGTTATAATCTGTTTTTAAGAATAGATTAACATGAATTCATTCTAAATTATATTTTTGTAGAAGAATAATTTATCTTATTTAGATAATGAGCTATAGGTAATGTCACGCTTAATTATACAGTTGTTTATAAAAACAAGGTGATAAAATATCGTCAGATGATATTATTGTCTCAATAAATCAGTAGAACATCTCGGGATCTGCATTTTACTTTCGTAGTGACTAAATTAGCGAGTGACATTTACTTCAACAAATGAATATTTATGATCACTCAACACAATAGAGATATTATGAAACTATGTTCGCATGTAATAAGCGATTTTTATTGATTTCATGGATTTATAAGTATATAAAAAGTAAATGCCAATGTAGTTAGTATTGCTTGTATACTGGGAAGATATTTAGAAGGTTTAATTCATTAGTAATTGTTTGTGCAATGCTTCTATACAATATACTGTTATTTTCGTTTTCGAAATCATAACTTAGGTGTCGTTTTCTAAAGAGGACAGTAGCTGTCTCAGTTTATAAATGCTACATTTAGTAGCTAGTGGTTTAAGTGGTCACCTGGACACTGCCAGTTCGTTCAGTGTCGTACCGCACACAAAAATCTATGTGATCCACAAATAGCTGTTTCGAGTCTGGGTGCTATTGATGCCCGTTATGTCACTTTTGTAAAGTTTCCCACGCCATATAAAATGCAGGAGTGGTCAGGTCGACAAAAACAAGAGATTATAAATGTACCTATATGATACTATGACTTCATGTGATTTGACATTTTATTTTTATCAGGGATGGCCACACTAGGAATAGTTCTCGTATCACACTAGGAATAGGTCTTTAAAAACATAGACACAACGCGTTATTTGTGTATGTAGCAATTAATGCTTCACAAGACGTGCGACTCTTGAACTCCTGAATCTCAGGCATATTGACGAATCACCCTCGCATCTTTAAAATATCAGTCTTGATTTGTCATTTTAGCGATTGTTTAGGTTATGATAACGGAATAACGTTCTTTCGGATAACTATATTTTTATACTTTCTACTAATATTACAGATAAGCCAACGGTTTATCCTAAGGTAAGCGATTACATTAAACGCTCGTGGCCAGGTATTGAAAACTGGTATAAATATGGATTTCGGTACTTTATTTCGGTACGGTTCTGGTTCAAGTGCCGGTTCGGTTCGAGTTCTAATGCATCGGTTCATAATAGAGGTCCAATGTCGGTCCTTACCATTCGATTTAAAGTTTATTAAGAAAGAGCTAAATGATCATAATAGGGATGATCTACAAATTCTGCGCCCACAGACAGCCGCTATGCACCTCGTCGTTATCATTCTGACTAGAAAAATCGTACCGTATCAACTAAAACAAAATAAACTAGGTTTGAAGAACCAGTGAAATAAAGGTACATGGAGGTTTCAGTTTAGATTTTTGTTCCGGTTCGGATCTAATCATGAAAATACTGGTTCTTTATTGATGTTCTAAGATATTTTTCAAACCAATTTATTGATAATTTCTTTCATGTAGTAACGTAAATTAAAACAAGTGCCCTTACTACCACAATCAACCCTTGTCTCATGGTGCACTAGTCTGTACTCCTGTGTGGTACTCCGTAAAATTACACACCGTGTAAAGCCAGTTAGTCCAATGAGTCTGTACCCAGTGGACAATCGATAACATACTTTAGCGTTCCAGTTAATTCCTATTAACTCGAACTTTATTCGAGTATAGAAGAGTATATCTTATCGACTCGTGTCGACACACCGCTATGGATGTGTATGCGCTACCACGAAGGGCCATCAGCAGCTTGCGCGGGGTCAGACTTATGACAAATACGTCATACTGGTTATGGTTACTACTGCAAGTTTACCACTCTCTTCCTAAATGCGCAGGGGGAAGGAACACATGTATGATAATCTATGTAATCACGCGCTGTGTGCAGTTGCTTTAAACTTATACCATAGAAAAGAAAAAAAAAATACAGCTCAAGTTTAGAATGTGAGGAGATTTGATTGAGTACCTGTTCTTTCCAATAATTTCATGTTTTATTTCTGACAACTCCTGCCCAGGAATGAATCCAGTGTTGCAGAGGACTTTACATGTACACTTTATGTATAATATGTATGTATTTACAAAAAAAAAATATATAAGTATGTTTATCCATTGTCTAGTACCCATAGTACAAGCTCTGCTTAGTTTGGGCTAGACGGTGTTGTGTGTATGTGGTAGAATATAATAATAATTATTATTATTATTACATTAAAATAACGGAGACAAAGAAGACCCAGACTCGGAACAAGTGTTTGTGGTTTACACAAATTTTGGTCTCGTGCCCAAATCCCATAATATTCGGCGCAGTGGCAATAGCGAGGCGACGATTTCAATCAGACAAGATTTTTTTTGCCCGCGGCTTCGTTAGCTCGAATGTAGGTTATATTCATTTTCTATCCCTAAGGAACAATACTTTTTTTCCGTATGCAAAGTCTATATGTCCTTTTCTGTACCCCTGACAATGTGTATACGAAATTTCATTATGATATGATCGAGTAGTTAAGGCGTGAAAGCGTAACAAACAAACAAAGTCACATTCACATTTATAATATCAGGAATGCGTTTCGCACGGTTAGTAAGAATTTCGGAGGCTTACATAATAAAGGCAAACATATAGGTATTTATTTCATTGTTTTCCTTTCATCCAATCTTGAATTCTCCATCCACGATTTTAGAAACACGTGTGTTATATTCCTGGCAATAGCAGCGATCAGAGTATCCATATTATCCATTTACCATCACGCAAGTCATATGCTAGTTTATTATTTTGTTATATATAATAAGAATAAGAATTACTCTGTATTACAGATATAGAGATTATACAAATAATATTATTATGTAGCTAAGTTTAATTATTACGATCCAATCATTGCATTTTCCAATACATCTAAGTATCATAGTTTGAAGCCTTTTCTTACCAAATCTGTACAAAAAAAAATTACATAAACGTTATCAGGGATGTAGGGAATAGGACATAGGGTAACTTTCAACCAGAAAAACTACTTTACTTTATTGACAAAACCTAGTAATTAATAATACGAGATTTAAGGCTATAAAATTAGTTTTGATTTAGTTTATAACATCAGTCATATTTACCTGCCTATTACCTGACAATTCGTGATGGACATATCTTAGATAAATATCTATTTATAAGACAATCAAAGTATATATATCCTTTATCAAGACATTGATACATCTATAATAACTACATCTAACGTTCGGTCTTCTGTAGTAAATGCTCGTTTCTATCAGTTTATTTTAATCTTCATTAGGTGACTTAGCCTTGTGTACTTTACTCAGGACAATGTCATGATTATCGAGTCCTCTATTAAACGATTCATTCAGCTGGTGTGTGACTTCTTATTTATACCTCTATATAAACAGATATTTATTTAAATAGAGTATATTATTTACAACACAGTGTATTGTATATACCAGTACAGGTTAGTTTGCAGGATATTAATCTGTCTGTCTTAGAATATATCATTAAAATTACTAAAAATTTTCTGATTGGCCACCAGTTTGCCGGTGTGCCAATGGGTTATGATTAAAGAAACTTTTTACTCCAAATGCTTTTTAGCTATAAGGCTGAAATGGTTGTTCAAACGCTTATAGATAGATCAATATTTTTTTATTATTATATTTTGTTTATCAAGACATCACTCCCACGAGGCATAAAGTTCTGTGTCGCGGGAGAATTTACAAACATTCAAACAACGTACGCAAAGAACACCCAGACATGAGACAATCATTTGTGGATCACACAATTTTTCTCCCGTGTGTGATTCGAACGCATAATACGCGGCGTAGTGGAAGTTGCAAGGCGCCCGCTCAAACCACTGCGTTAAGCGCATAACATTGGCCTTACGAACGATTACGTATTGTGTTGGTACAAAATATTTTGTTGCCATGTGCGCACGCGCAGTGCTAATAAAGCTCTGACTTTAATCCTTAAGGCTGCGCTGTTCGTGCTATTAAAGCATACTCTGGGCAGGTTCATGTAGTTATTATAGATGTATTAATGTGTTGAAAAAATACATACTCTCCGTTGTCTTACAAATGGATGCAATCGTCTTAAATTTCGCTGTCACGAATTGTCCTTAATTACAACACCACATTAAGCTAATTAATGTCAATATTAAATCTCGTATTGTAAGTGAGTAGCCAGTATTTTGCAGTGCAATAGATTATGCTCAGACACAGTACTTTTATCTGGATGAAATTTACTCTACGTCCTATTCGTACAGAAATGGTATCAAACTATAAAATGAAGATGTGTTGGAAAATGCTGACTGAATGACAGAAGTAATGGCAGGCAAGCAGGCAAAGGGTGAAAGAGATGGTAAAAACTGTGTTCCAGTCCGGATCGAAAAATATTATTGCGGTTGTTTGTTAGTCCTCAGTAGAAGAATGAATGTATAAACCTGCTCGGTAGACAGTAATAGGCTTGCCGGCTATTACTTCGGGGGTAAAACATAGCTGGTGATAAAAGAGGCGTTACACCTTAGCTTGCCCCTTCGTTGATATACAGCCATATTTATTTATGTATATAATGTTGTAGAATAAATACTTTACATGTTATTATTTTTGCATCAATGTTAAAACCATCGCAATTGTTGCCAATTACCTATTGTTAAGGGCTTATTGCTTAAGTTCGTGACTTTGACTCCACTAACTAGAGACTTACTTTCGTACAGAAAATATATTCAGAAAGTATTTTATCCAACAAGACCTCATTCAAAAGGTAGATCGGTAGAAAGATGAAACGATATTGATACATCATTATCGTTTACTAAGAAGAAATAGAATGAAAGTCGTTTGTTCGGTTCGACCTATTATCTAATTATCGTACTTTTACTATAATGCGTTCATTGATAAAAGACCAATAAATAAGTGACCTGAGATAAAATGTACCTATGAAATAATGCACAATTATCTCTGCATATAAATATGAGGTGGGGAGCGTGAAGCGGCACTGGCGAACATGGCTCGTTTGGTGTTGTGTGTGCTGGCCCTTCTTGCGGCCGGAGGTCTTTCTGATCCCATCAAGAAAACTTCGCCTAAACATGGTAAGTTACTATTCCACAAATACAAATTCGGGTAAAGAAGATATGTGCCGTTAGTAGGATAACTTTTCGCTAAAACTTTAAAGTAGGTTCTACTTTAGTTAGTAGTTTCAAGTACTATATTAGACTTAAATTACAACTTATTTATCTAGAAATTTTATAATGTTGCATACTCCTCCTAAAATATTTGTTCTATTTGAATATTCGTAGTATGTTATTAGCTGATTCTTTTTTGTTACAGTGGACCCAGTGATATTGCAACGCCAATTGGATTTGAGCCTTTTATACTCTCATCTGCACGAGCCGAACCATGTGGAATCCTGCAAAGCTATTTATAGCACCTGGACCTTTGAGAAGAACATTGAACACTTCTCTGTATGTAATTTAGCGTTATAAAATGTTATATTCTATTTTATTCCATGTCTTAGTAGTGAATTGAATGTAAGTTAAACAAGAATAATTGTTCTGCTATAGTTGACATTTTTGTTTCAGAATGTTTCTGCTGTGACAACTTTCATTGAAATGTTGGAGCAAAATTGGCTCCTTCCTAAGGCCGTACCGTTCGATGTGCATCTGACTGAACATAAATATGAGGCCGTTACATTGTTTAACGTACTTTTCTCTGCTAAGGATTACGATACTTTTTACAAGAGTGCCGTTTACGTGAGAGAACACGTTAACGAACATCTCTTCTCTTACGTTCTCACTGTCGTGATCCTTAACCGCAAAGACACACAAGGTGTTCTCGTGCCCCATATTTATGAGACTTTCCCCTCATACTTCTACAATGGTGAGATCTTGACCACTGCTCAGAGGATCAATACCCATGGCCTACATAATATTGACTATTATCCATCCACTTACAAATGGGAGGGCAATGTATTTATCAGGTGGAACGCTACCATATGGCCCTACTCCTGGCAAAATACTGATGCACCGATCAATTATTTCACCCATGACTACGAACTGAATACTCTCTATTACAACTATCATGTTGCTCATCCGAGTTGGCTCGGAGGTGAGGTTGTTCCATTAGTCAAAGACAGACGCGGCGAATGGTTCTGGTTCATTCATAAGCAAATATTAACTCGCTACTATATGGAGAGATTGTCTAATGGTCTTGGTGAAATTCCTGTACTTGGCCAAGACATTGTACAACATGGTTACACTTCTGGACTTTTGTACCATAATGGCGTTCCGTACCCAGTTAGGCCCAACTATTTCCATCTTGACCAACCCGAGTTTGTTGACGCCATTCAAGCAATCCAAGATTATGAATACCGTGTTCGCAATGCCATTGATCAGGGTTACGTCGTTAACGTAAGTGACATTGTTTTATATTTAGTAGGTAGTGAAAACTTTGACCGCTAATTGATTTAACCGTTTGCAAATAATACAGAATGTTGGTGATCATATCAATCTGCAAGTTCCCGAAGCTATTGACGTTTTGGGTAGTGTGATTGAGGCCAATGTCGACTCTCCCAACGTGAAATACTACAAGGACTTTATTAACACATGGAAGAAAATTTTGGGCAATTCTTATTCAGACAGCTATAAACACAAGTACTACAACAAGTACGTATGCCTTATGTTTTATAATTGTATCCATTTTATGATCTTGAAAGCATATTGTTATATATAATTATGATTTGCAGCTTCACACCCTTGGTAGTTCCTTCTGTCTTAGAACACTACCAAACTGCACTACGTGATTCCGCTTTCTACATGATCTGGAAACGCGTCTTGGGTCTGTTCGAACATTGGCAAGAGAATCTGCCTCATTACAAACGTGAAGAGTTGGCCCTGCCTCAAGTGGCTATCCAAAAGGTCGAAACTGATAAACTGGTCACCTATTTTGATTATTCCTACGTAAATGTTTCTAACCACCTTTATACTTCTGTGGAAGGCGGTAAGTTGCTTCTATCATTTTAAAAGATATTAATTGTTGTCTTTTGTTTCCGTCTTATATTTTTTAATTTGTTGTTTTCTTTATAGGTGTGAATGATAAAGTAAGTGTTCTAGTTCAACAGCCGAGGTTGAACCACAAAGTGTTTAAGGTCCGCGTAAACGTTAAGAGCGAAGTGGCAAAAACTGTCGTGGTTAAGTTCTTCTTAGCACCCAAGTACGACTCCAACGGCAATGAAATTCCTCTCCATGTTAACAGCCAGAACTTTTTCCTCTTCGACCAGTTTGTTTACGATTGTAAGTACAGTATTATTCTGTGATATAACCATATTATATTAAGTACCTTCGTTAACTAAATGTTTGTCTATAATTACAGTACCAGTAGGAGAATGTGTTATCACCCGTGATTCCGAAGAGAATGTAAATGCTGCCAAGGACTTTGAACAAATTGAAGATTTTATCAAGTATCCTCAACGTCTTGTGCTTCCTAAAGGTGCGGTACCTCGACATACTACCTTTCAATGCAAATAACTTTTTTAAATATACATAATGTCCTAGGACATAAGTTTCTGCTTATGTTTATCTGCGAACGTACGGAACGTAGGATCAGGTTGTCTATTGGGTAGTTGCCTATCAGGCAATTAGCAGTACCAGCACGAAAGCTGGGAATGTAACCGATAGACGACAATAATAATAATATAATAGTAATATACTACCACATACACACAACACCATCTAGCCCAAACTAAGCAGAGCTTGTACTATGGGTACTAGACAATGGATAAACATACATGTATACTTTTTTTTTGTAAATACATACATATTATACATAGAAACACCCAGACCAAGACAAACATCCAAGTTCATGCACATAAATCGCACTCTTAATAAAACAGCGACTTAACTCGAAATTTGAAAGTAAAGCAATTTGAACTCTAATTGTATATGTTAAATTCTAATATTATATTTGTGTTAAATCTTTGCAATAGAGTTCAAATTTATTTAATCCAAAATACTGAGATAAGTCTCTGTTTTATTAAGGGTGCGAAATGTTTGACTTGTGCGTGAATTGAACCCGCGACCTCATGCGTGGCAGTCGGTTACACCAACCACTACGCCATCGAGGCCGACAATAAGCTAGCTAACATATGTAGCTTGCGAAATTAGAATGTTATAGACCTATAAATTAAATTCATTGCAAGTACTAAGGTACATACATAATATTTCTTATTCTATTAACATTATTCTATACATAAAATTTTTTCTACGTAATTATAGGTACTTAAATTATTCGAAAACGGGTAACGAACATTTTTGGAAGTAAATTATAATAAAGCAAAAAAAAATTACAGGTCGCGTCGGCGGTATGCCCTTCGTTCTGATGGTGTACATCTCTGAGTATCACGCACCTGCTGTACCCTTCGGCACTGGCTTCGATCCCACCACCTCTCTAGGAATCGGCACCGGCGCTCGCTATCTCACCGACGAACCACTTGGTTTCCCAGTCAATAGACCACTTCATGTATGGCAAGTGGAAGATGTACACAACCTGTTCATCCAAGATGTCACAATCTACCACAAGCATACACCAGAAATTGTAATTCCCTACACCGAATAGATTCTACTTGAATTATTATCGATGCCTGATTGTTTAAGAACTGACATTTTACCTACTTAGAAGTCTATTACAACGCTGACACAATCAAAGAACTTATCGATTTCAACTTGAAGAAATACAGGAAACAGCTATCACCTTTTATATTCGAATACTGGAGAAATGGTATCGAGAATCGTTTATTATGTTACTCTATTACAGTATATATTTATGTCTGTATGTTTATTGTATAACATTGTGTATGATATTAATAAATATTATCTTGTATTATGTGTAGCAAATATAGTATGATGAATATATTGAACCTTGTTATTACACCCACCAAATATAGAAATATCGTATAACTATCCATAGCACCTAATTGTCATTATAAACTATAGAAAGAAAATATTTATGTACTACTTACAATCAGCTGGATAGATCTCACCCTCATTCATTAACTGGATTATATTTGTAATGTACTATGTATTGGGATACAATAATAATTGAATAAAATAAATTATATGAATGTATATAACTGTTTTATTTAAAGGAAGAGAGGCATAAATCCTTCACAATACATGGGCATGCTTTTTT
The DNA here is from genome assembly GCA_930367265.1 of Catocala fraxini. Lineage (NCBI taxonomy): Eukaryota > Metazoa > Arthropoda > Insecta > Lepidoptera > Erebidae > Catocala > Catocala fraxini. The sequence continues at coordinate 12,878,680 of OV884042.1, forward strand.
ATTAGACAGCTTCAATTTTGATGCTCTTGTCGTTCTGGCATTGTATTATATTTAGCTGTATTTTCTACCGATGCGCAATGTATTCGTTTGCTTTTCTTTGCAGCCATAAGGCCATACAACCTTATGGTAATATAAAATAAGGAAAATACTACAACATTTTTCTTTACTGAAACTCGTTTATATTGCCTCGGTTAAGAACGTGTATATTTTACAATGTTGAAGCACCTGGATATGTCTAGCCAGACGAGGGGTAGATACTTTATGATATTATCCAAATATATAACCAAATATATTGAAAGACAAGCAGAAGCATTTCATAAATACATGGTGTCACGCCTTTATCAAAAGGCTGAGGTAAATTATACCGTATTGATCACTGCTCCTTGTATAATCTCTAGAGGTACACATCTTGACTGCTGAGTAAAAGCTTGTCTTTTTTAAATTAAGTCTTTTAAAAGATGACTCCTGCTCTAGGAATCGTTTCTGTGTCGCTTGGGACTTTACAAACATTCAAACAAAGGACACAAAGAACACCCAAACATGAAATAAATATTTGTGGATCACGTAAGTATTTGTTGTGTGGGGATCAAATCGAACTTACTTCACTCGACGCGGCAGTAGTGGCGAGGTGACTTAAACCACTATGTCACCATCTGTTTAGTTAAATATTGATGTGGAGGATTTGAAACTGATTTAAACATCCAACCTTCCAATAAACAATTATTCATGCAGGATACTTATCCGCAATATTCATATTTTTACGCTGTATGTTTAATGTGTGAGCTTTGTATTGTTTTTTACCGAAGAGATTTGTTGACTATGTTGGTATTTAAATACTATGGCACGCTTGAGTCGCACTATGAGTGGTAGTCAGGGGGTATCGACGTTTGTCTTTATAGACAAATCTCGCACTAGTAATAATATCTGTGTCGCAGGGGACTTTACAAACATAAAAAAATGGACAAGAACGACACCCAGATTCGGCACAATTATTTGTGGATCACAAAAGTTTTTGTCCCGTGTGGAAATCGAACCAACAATACTAGGCACCGAGCTGACCATTTAAACCACTGCGCCATTTGTGCAGGAAATGTAAATATTATTACCCAATAATTTATATAGCAACGACAAAAAAAAATGAAAATGACGTAAATATTAATATAAACCAATATTTAATATTGGCTTCTATTTACGCGAATATTATTCATTGAAATTAAACTGCTATATACGGATTTTATCGCGTTGTTTATTTGACACTTTATTACAAAAAATTTTTAAATTTTACACTCCTACTAAACTTTACTAATTTTTAAGCTAATTAAATTATTATTAAACTATTTAGATTTAATTTATTTTTACACTTTCCCCGACGTTTCGGTTGCTTTTCAGCAGCCATGGTCACGGGGAGACTAAGATGGCAGTTGTCTCGATGTTCCAGTGTAGTTATTTCAAAGTACCCGAACATAATTTAATCATTGGTGTTTCTATTTACGCAGAATGAGCTCATAAATTAAATCTAAATAGTTTAATAATAATTTAATTAGCTTAAAAATTAGTAAAGTTTAATAGTAGTAGTAGTGTAAAAAATTTAAATTTTGTAATAAAGTGTCAAATAAACAACGCGATAAAATCCGTATATAGCAGTTTAATTTCAATAAACCAATATTTTTAATATACCTTATATGTAAAAAATCTTATAGGTAGGTACTTGATTTGCAAAAATTTAGTGTCCAATAACATACATAAGTGTATTGGATTAGTTATGTAGTGGGTATTCGATATATAACAGATTAGCTGCTATCCACGACTTACTTGGATTTTTCATTAGTTTTTGTTAGGGTTCATATTATCTTTATTCCCAACTTCACCAATATCGGTTCAGCTACAACCGTGAATGTAAAAGTAACGTATAAAATTTATTATAAAAATTAAAATTCGAAGAGATGGTTTTGCGATCAATTGTGTATTCAGATTACGTTGAATCGATACTTTACAGACACAGAAAAGTATCAAAGATATGAGGTCCTTATTTAAACTAACTAAACCAACAAGCCATGTAAAGATTTCGAATTCGAACCCAAGGTTCTCCCTCTATCTTTTTGTAATTATGTGTATATGTGTTATTATATGTTTATAATTATCGCTCCCTTTATCGATAATGGATAAAAGCTTGAGCAAACCTGCATATCTGTGAGTCCTCCATAAAATTCCCGAAAATAATTGTGAAGTCTGCAAACCTGCAGTGGACCCGCGTGGTGGACGATGGCCTGACCAGAAAAAGAAGAAATTTAAAAAGAGGCTCGGTCCCAGCTGTGGCTCAGTTTATAAGCAGGCCCAATATTATTATATTGCAAGTAATTTTGATAAGCTTTATTAACGACACATTCTGTAAAAGCTGATTTTAAAATTTTAAGTCAGTTTTCCTAATTGGTTTTACCGTTAACCGATGATTCTGTAAGAAACTCTTTTATACAATCTGTTTATACATTACTAAAACAATCTTGTGGTGGATTACGGGACTAGGCATTTAAGGCAAATACCTACCCGCTCACGATTTTATTAGCCGGTACCATAGTAATATGAACGGTAAACATAATTCTTGTAACATGTTAACGTTCTTCGACATTTGACAGAGTGTATAAGCTTTATGTAGACTTTTATATTACTGTACCTTATGTTTAATTATTGTGAGTGTCTTATAAGTTTTAAAGGAACGGGATGCTCTCGTCTACTATATTTGCATCTTCGTAAGGAGAGCATACAGAAATAAAACGAGATTTACTTATATCCCTAAATAAATAATTAACGAACAAAAAAATAGACTGTTTTGTTAGCGCAGTAGCGGTAGTGGATGGCTGTTCTTGTCTCGGGTTCGATGCCCGGTTCAGGCAGAGTTATTAGCTTTTTGTGTCAAGCAATTCATGTAGCACGCTCATATGGGCAATATATGGGTCCTAAATGCTAACCAAATGCGAATTAACTAGGTAAATCTTTGCTTACTCCTCAGATACAAACTTGTGCTTATAAACATATGTGTAAATAATATAAAGTCATTTAAACCAGGTGAATAGCATCAATAATTATGTAAAAAAAAACTGTTTCTTATTAGAACAGTTCTAAAGGATCAAATTATAATTAAAATGATCTTAACGCAGTGTAAGAAAGCAGCTAACGCCACCTATATTTTAAAACTAGAAACTAAAATAGAAAAGAGTTGGCTTATAACGCCATCTATGAATACAGTAAAAAGCTCATATGTTTATACCAAGCTACGTTTTGTTTTCGTTCACGCCCGTAATAGAGAGATGGCGCTAAAAGTACCTTTTCTAAAATTATTGGTAGGTGTTGTAGTTTATCAATATAAAAAAAAAAGTATTAAAAGTTTATTAATAATAAAATACATCATTACAAAGTTTAAATAGTTACAATAACTGAACAATGAATGGAATAGTGAAACTTTGTAAACAGTTTGGGAACATCTGCAACCGAACTAGGTCGTAACCTGTATCTCGGTATGCAGTTCATCCCCTTGCAAAAATTGTACAAATTTAAAAGCCAGTTTCTAAACGTAATGGTATCTACCTATAACAATCTAACAGGTTCAGTACATAGTTCTGGTGCTTATCATTTAAGTTCTTGAAAGTAACATGAAAAACATGATATAGATAATGAAGAATATTTACATATGTATATGGATATCTTATTACCGTGTATATGGCAATTGAGCATTCTATATAACGACTTTTATATTATAATGTTGAATGTTGTTTAAGAATAAATTTTATGGATAAGCTTGGTTTAATCCGCTTTTCCTGTATATATCTTTCAATGCATTACGAAATAAATATATTTTTTAATAAGTAACCTGTTAGACTTATTTATAAACAATTAAAGACATATTAAAATGAATTTAATAACACTTAAAGAATATTCATGTTTGCCCAATAAAATAATGAGTTAAAATATGATTTCTGACACAAGTAATTAAACATTTAGTTAATATTGAACCTGAAATCTTTTTCCTAACATCAAGAATTCGTTCAAACTGATTTTAAACTTTATAATTCTTCTAGAAGAACTAGTATTTAAGTATTAATAATAAAACTCAATATGTAAACAACAATCATTTTATCAACAACAACCAACTTGTGGTTGATAAACTGTTGATAAAATATCTGAATTCATTAGATGAATTCAGATATTTCTAGAAATATGAATACCTACAATTATAGGAGAAATTAAAGGATGAATGTGGAAAAAGTAGTAACGTAACTATGATAACTATGATCACGTCAATTCTTGATCAACTCCTTCCGCCATATCCAATATCGTAATTTTTTTTTTGACACGGCATTTTTCCTTCCTTGTGGGGTAATGACTTTGTCATCCTTCTACCTAAGATACCAAATCCTTCCCTTCCAAACCACTATAGACCCATATCCATTCTTCCTTTCCTATCTAAAGTGCTTGAGGGCTGTGTACACAAACAACTTGCACAGTTTGTGAACCTGAGCAACCTATTGTGTCCTTTCCAATCTGGCTTCAAGCCCGGGCACAGTACTACTTCCGCTCGCCTCAAAGTGACTGGCGATATCAGGGCGGGCATAGAGGATACCAAGTTACTGTGTTAGCTTTGGTTGACTTCCCGAACGCTTTCAATACCGCCAGTCATGATATCCTACTAGCGATCCTATCCGATCTTAATATCTCACCGGGTGCACTTGAATAATAATAATAATAATAATGAATTTTTATTCAATTAATGATAGTCTTTACAAAACACATTACAGGCTACTTATTGTATTAAATTCACATTTAAACTATATTTAATCTAAAGGAAAACATATACAATTTAAATATTGGACACAAAAATATTTCTTTATGAAGTCTGTTTTTACATTGTATTACCTGAACTAAGTCAGAGACCTGTGTGTCAGGCATGGTTCTCGACATGTCTTCAGGAGCGCCAGCAGTCAGTACGCATTGATGACACGTCGTCGACATGGCGTGACCTTAATTCTGGTGTTCCTCAAGGCACCATTCTATCTCCGTTACTATTTTCTCTATTTATTAACTTCATAACTCAGAATCTTCAGTGCTCGTATCATCTTTATGCCGATGATTTGCAGCTATAAGCTCAAGACACTGCGGGTAATCTACCTGAAGGCATTTATATACTAAATGCTGATCTTGAAACAATTAGAAGCTGGCCTGGCAGATTTGGATTGTCTGTTAATCCGACTAATTGTCAGTCAATCATAGTTGGAAGTCAACGATTCATAAGCAGGCTGGACTCCAGTACTTTACCACCATTATGTATGATGGGACACCTATACCATTCAGTCCTACTGTAAAGATATATATAATATATATAAAATATATATAAAATAAAACCGAAATCTTCTTTCTTATTATATAATAAGAAAGAAGATTTCGGTTTGCTCATTAACTCCAATTTAAATTGGCAACCTCAGGTTATTAGTGTCAGTCAGAGAGTAACCGAAACGCTACGCGCCTTGTATCGCCTAAAGAATTTTTGCTCAACTACTTACTACTACTACTAAAATAATACTTGTGCAGACGTTGATCTTTCCCTTAATTGACTATGGTGATGTGTGTTACTATGACTTGAATGCAGATCTACTTAATAAAATATGACTGACTTCTAAATAACTGCATTCGATTTATTTATGATCTTCGTAAATATGACCATATTTCATCTCATAGATCCACTTTAAAATGGTTACCCATTCGTCAACGCCGTAGTTTGCGTGCCCTTACAACATTATTTTCTATTCTAACCTCACCAAATGCCTCCACTTATTTAACCTGCCTTTTCCAATCCCTGTGTTCCAATCATGATAGAAATCTTCATTCTACCAATAACCTCCTCTTACTTTGTCCCTCCCATACATCTGGTTGCCTGCATTCTTCCATCCTCGTCCAGTTCGTTATAGGTACTATGGAATACGCTCCCTCGCGAAGTCAGGATGGCCACAAACCGTTACACTATCAAGGTAAAAGTGCGTGCTCTCCTCCTCGACAGTTTATCGGATTCATCCCATCAGTAATATGATACGTATGTATATATGTATGTATGCATGTATCTTTATATATATAGATACACACATATATATATATGTATATATTTTATTTAGATTATATAATATGTTTATTAGTATGTATATATTACATAATATATAATTACTGTAGTGATATTCTTTAGTATATTTACATGTATGTTTCGCGTTACTGTATGCATCTACTTCTTTTTATCTCTGCATCACCCTAAAGTCGACTGGTAAATAATGCCCTTGGCTAATGCCAAGGGCATTATTTACCAGTCGACTGAAGACTGAAACTTTATGCACAAAATAGTACAATGGCGGACTTAATAGTCCGCCATTGTACTATTTTGTGCATAAAGTTTTAAAATAAAATAAATTAATAATATAAATGCAAAAGTGTCTTTGTATGTTTGTTATGATTAACAGCATTTGTATAACAGTCACATTCGCATTTAATCGTCAGGATTAAGGTAGTAAACTCAGAATAAAAAGATCCACAAAAAAAAAGTAAAAGGCAACTTCAAAAATCGCTGTTAAAGTCGGTATTGACTTGAAAATTATAATAAAGTGTAGGTACCTGAAACTAAAAAGTTTCAGACACCTATTATATACTTTATTATAATTTTAATAGATACTTAGTTAATATAATATAATGTTAAATTTATGTCTTACGTACGGTAACGCAAAAGATATATCTTCACGTAAAAATTATACGATGGTGCAAATGTAAATAAAATAAAGTTGTAGACAAAAGAAAACGCAGTTCAATGCATTATAAAGAATAAATTACAATAGAGCATTATAAATAATAAAGTACAGTAGAATAGAGTACAACCAAGCCTGTTCAACGAAAATTTGGGTTCAGACGTTTAAGATGTAGTAGACTACGCAAAATATTCAAAATTTATTATTTTCTTATTCGCCAAGGTATTTAATAAAGATAGAGCATAAGAAAGTCTCTAATAATTAGAAGATTAATGCTTTTCTTCTTCGTTCGGTTTATCCTTGAGGGCAGAATTATTCTGAGAAAGAGAGGCTCAGCCGGTCATATACGTAAATGCTTGGATGATTGAATAAGACAAGGCGCAATTATTACCATTAATACGAGCTCTGAATTTAAAACGAGAGAGCCGTAAAATTAATACTTTCTGAAACTGACGTAAATGTGCGTAAGACTAGGTGTCGTCCGGTACCTAGATAATAGTTTGCAAGGCTCATATCTATTTCTCGAATTCCTATCTATTATATCTATAATAGCTTTTCTCAAGATCAGTACATGCGAATAATACCCCTGATATCGCAAACAATTATAAGCTATCGTAATTATTCACTATGAGGCGGGACGCATACTTGCGAGTTAATTTGATATTTGAAAGTAGAAACCAACAGTGCCTCGAATAATCACGTTAAAAAAGATTGTTAAAAGTTATTATACGTTATTTCACGAAAGAATATAAATCACAGCCTCAATAAATATTACCTAATAATAGAAACACCAACATTTCTACAGCATATTGTGCTTTATCTAAACCATATTACTACTGGTTTCCAACCGTGAATCGTTGCTCGAAATAGAATGCTATTGAATGCAGTCACGAGGATGGATTTTGATTAAGAGCTGCATCGACATATGAATATAATATGTTGCTAGCGTAACACGGCGTCTGTTTCTACTACAAATTGCGATAATGCCTAAAATAGTAACGACCCTGAACTTGCCTGCAGCCGTGGGATGTAATTCGACAATATTATTGTAACAGTTATCTGCATTTCTCAGTTAATTGCATATTAACAAATGATATTGCATGACACTGCGATGCACAATTATTGATTGTGATTTAAGCTGTTTCACCTACGCGCTGTGATAAAGTAAAAATAGCTGATAATTAAGCAAACGGGATACTGTGTTTTTACGTTTTAATATAGGCATGACGGTTATATTACATGTAAGAGTTAGCCAGAGAAATTATAATAATGTATTTGGTAATTGAAGGTGACGCGACTCGTCTCGTCATTCGTTATTTTAAAACCGCAAGGTTTTAAAATACCTTTGTATTAATAATTCTGTGAGCTTCAATTAGTAAATTACTATACTATACTAAACTTGCTACATACAGAGGATTGTCTTTAAATAAGTTGTGTGAGCATTTACAAAAACAATAGCTGACTAATATGTAGATGTAATAATACATACACACTTCGGGATTAAAATAACAATTCTTAATTTCTTGTCTGAAATAAAGAATTCAGATCTTTGGTATATAATTAGACTAACACTACAAAAAGTGTTAATATTACTAAATCGACATAATTATACTGATATCTATATGTAGTATTTATACAAATGACAGGCATGCATGACAAGAAACTAACAGTCTAATTAATTACCGGTAAGATAATATTTAATAGGCACTATTTTGTGTAGATAGGTATGTGCTAAGTCCAAAAGTAGTTGTTACACAGATACACAATTACATAGTGCAGATAAGTTATGCAAAGCGGTAATTATTTATGACATAGGTGCAATATAAACATTAAAAAACAAAATATTTTAAAGAATTAAAATCACAAAGCCCACCATAAACAGCAGTATTAAAACTTAAAAGAAACAGATTGAATATCGACGAGTCAATGTATTCATACATAAATATTTTATTTGGCAGTCAGTAGGAAGCGTCTGTATGACAAAAATTTCATTGAAAAGATGTCAATAGCATTGTTTCTCGAAATGCATTTCTCATTGTACAATCTCATCATACGTGTAAGAGGACTGTTAAGAGTAATGTTCAATGTAGATATGGGAGTATCAAATACTCGGTGATGCCTCATGGTACGTTTACTTGATCTAAAATTAAAGAAATTGATTAATTCGGCATCTATAGATCCGTTAATAATTTTATGAAGAAGTAGTAGGTCAGACATATCACGCCGTTCTTTCAAACTAGTTATGTTGTAGTGTGATAGTCTATGGTTATATTCAGGCAAAGATTTTCTTACTCCATCTCTCATACATAAGTTTCTGACAAAGCGGGCTTGGATTGCTTCTGCACTATCCGCATACGTTGAATAGCAAGGGGACCATATGGCAGAGCAATACTTTTTTTTTTTTTTTTTTTATTTTTTAATATTCAGAACATAATATACACAATTTACAAACACAAACATACCAACAAAAGCCATCGTGGGCTTATCCGAGGTATGTAAGCCACGGCATCTCGATGCCACGCTATACATCTACACTAATATTATAAAGAGTATCATATAAAAAGATAGGTACCTACCGAGATACTTTCTCGACGGTTACACCGTCTAGAAAGTATCTCTTCAGCACCTTTGAGCAGTTCTTCTCACTTAATTTTTTACATATTTCCGACGGTAATTCGTTCAAATATGTTGGTAGCAGGCATTCCCACGTCCTTGCCCCATAAACATTATTATTTTTAGGTACAATGCATGTGGGTAAGTAGTTCAAACTACGTAACGATTCTAATCTTTTATACTTACGAACTTGGTCTATGTTATAGTAGTTATCTTTGATAACGCGCAGACGAATCTTGTCGAAGACATTTATAACTTGACAGTGCTCAAATAAGCCCTTTTCGTCGTTATGATATTTATTTTTTATTTTTGTAGGTACTATAATTTTTAAAATGCGCAACTGTAAATTATAAATATCTTCGACATATGTCTTATACGTGCGCCCATAACTACTGAGACCGTAATCAATTACAGAATCAGCCAGTGCCAAATACAATGTTCTAAGTATTTTATATGGTAGTTTAAACTTTAATATTGGTAATTTCGCTAAAAACGACCTTAGTTTATTACATAAATGATCAATATGCGGCCGCCAGTGGAAGTTACTATCTATAATCAAACCTAGATACATATTCTGATTCACCAACTCCAGTGTCTGACAACTACATGTTGTGTTGACTGATTGGTGAAGACATAGGTGCTCGTGGGCAATGATAAAAGGCACACTAGGCGCAGTGAGGTAGGGTGAACGTATATACAGTAGTTTGGTTTTTTTTTTATTGATTACCAGGCCAACATCGTGAGCCCACTTACATAGGAGGTCAAGATTACACTGCATCACTCTCTGCGCCTCACGTATGTCCTTATGTGCAGCAACCAAACAAGTGTCGTCAGCAAATTGGTACACGGAGCCTTCCGAGAATATGTGACACATATCATTCACGTACAGTAAGTATTCGGTCGGACCGAGAATTGAACCTTGTGCCGTGCCCATCTCGGTAGGAATTATTCCACTCGACGAACCCGCGACACTTACCGACGTGAAGCGGTTTTTGTGATAATTTTTGAACCAATCCAAGAATGGACCCCGTATACCACTTTGCTGTAACTTGCTAAATAGCGTCTTATATTGCAAACAATCAAAAGCTTTGCTAAAATCAATAAGGACAACAAGTACATGTTCACGATTGTTCAGGCACCCGTTGACCTCATCACTAAACTTTAACAATAATTGTGAGGTATTTTTATTTTTTTGAAACCCGAATTGTTTGTCATTAATGACATTATTTTTTATCAAGAATTTATTTATTTCTATTCCGAGATACCTTTCAATTATTTTGTCAATGCATGATAAAATAGTAATTGGCCTATAGTTGTTTACATCTGTGTGCGAACCATTCTTATATATAGGTCTGACGATTCCAATCTTAAGTTGATCAGGGTACAAGGACGTGGTAATGCATGAATTAATTAGATGCGTTATAACAGGAGTGATTTCTTTGTATATATATTTTAAGTCTTTGACTCTTATTCCGTCGGAACCTGGACATTTCTTATCATTTAGATGTTTTATAATAGAGGCTACAACATCGTTTGTGGCCTTCTGCAATCTCATTGATGAATCACAATTTTTAATATAGGAATTAACATCTAGAATAGGTGTGTCACACTGGAAATTACATGTATTATTAACATTATCTCTAAATTCAGAGGCAAATTTGTTACATACAATATTTGGCAAGAGTTTAAAATATTTTATAATTATTTCATCTATAGATTTATTAATTTTTCCACAAATGTTATTAATAGTTTCCCACACTTTTTTAGAGTTTTTAAAGTTCGATTGTATTTCCTTCATAAAATAATTATTTTTTAAATTATTAATATGTTTATTTGTTTTATTTCTATATTTATTGTATAAAAGTCTATTTGCTAAATTGCTTTGATCTTTAAGCCAGATGTCTAGTAATTGATCTCTTTTCATACACATTTTTCCTATTCTAGAACTTATCCATTTACAAGTTTGTCTTTTACCAAGTTTAATTTTTACATAATACTTACAGTTCTCATATACATAAGAAAATTTATCTAGTATAAAACTTAGGATATCATTAGGATTGTCGTAATCCAAAGCCAGACTCCAGTTAATTTTATTTAATTCACTTTGTAATTTACGGTTATCTAGTTTACTAATGACTCTGTATTGAGTGGCTTTGTTTACGTACGTATCATCGACCAGCGCGCAACCTGTTATGAAGTGGTCGGCTAACGCATTCTTTATTACCGCGGTATGTACGGCGCGACAGTTAACACTACGTATAAATATATGGTCAATACATGATTTTGTTATGCTCTCACCTCTCTTATCTATGCGAGTAAACTGGTTTATTCCGCATTCAAGACCCAATTCACTTAGAGTGTTACAGTAATGTTTAGTAAACAATGTTTTTTGTTTCAAATCGATATTCATGTCACCTAACAGGACAAAATTGTTTTTTTGAGCACAATTATTTATAAGACTAACTATTTCGTTGATAAACATTGACTTAATCGTATCAGGTGGTCTATACACTGCACACAAACTAATTGTAGCACCATAATCACATTTTATCTCGCCGGTGATGCACTCGAAGCTTTGATAACGCGATGGTAGTCTGGTGAAGCAGATGCTCTTGTGAACATACACGATGACTCCGCCTCCCTTTCTAGACTCACGCAGCTGAGTGTACATGTCGTAGTCGTCAAGCTCAAACAAGGATTTCGTTCTGTCAGAGATGTTGGCCTCGGTAATGATGATCAGGTGAATAGACCGAGTGCTGTTCCTTATGATGTATTCGAGTTGAGAGAAGTTCTTTATCATTGACCTTATATTCACGTGCAGCATTGTTATCAAATTGTATGTATATGGCAGCTCATCTATAAATTCATTCCATTGTGGATATGTATTTTCAACTATGTTATCATAAGTGTCATCCATTTTTATTGTTAATAAGATTGGCAGGGAAAACTACTTAGTGCAAACTAATGTGGTGAACAAGGAGGAGCTTCATTGTTCTGATTACTTTTGAAGTCCGCTGCTAATCTATGCACATCCTTTTCGGATCGAATATTATATGTTTTCCCCTTTTCGTACCTTTTTACCAATATCTGGCCGTTCTTACACCAAACAAATTTACTCAGGTTAGTTTCTTTCAAAGTAGTCTTCGTTATCCAAAGTAGGTAGGCCGTTGTAGGTGATAAACTTTCCCTGAGGTATATTTTGTTATCTTCAGCGCAACCTAGGGATTTTCCGGTAATGTTCTTAGTTCTGGCGACTTGAAGCCATGGGTCCCGACAGCCATCCTTAAGGGCAACGATGATTACGGGGGGTAGTTTTCTGGGTTTTGATTCGGGTCGGTTATTTTTTTTGCGATAAAAGCTCACGATATCACTGGATTTTAATTTTAATGTTTTGCTTAGGTTTTCCATCACACTATCGACGTCTTCCGATTCGGCAACACCACAGATATCTATGTTATTTGATAGCTGCCTTTGTTCAAACGCGTTCAGTTTTTGTTCCACTACCTCACTTTTAAGTTCAAGATTTTTATATTTTTGTTTAAGTTCCGTGTTCTGGTTTTCGATTATTTTTAATTTATTTTCGTATCCTTTAATCTTTTCTTCATACTCATCAATTTTATCCGAGTAGAACTGTAGGGTACTTTGCAACTCTTCCTTTATGATGTCGCGCACCTCTCGCCGTATGTCGCTAAGAATGCGGTGGGTTATGTTGCTGTCCTTGGGATTCTCCGCATCTGTAATGTCCTCGTCATCAACGTCCGGCAGGATACAGGACAAGCGTTTGGGCTTGGCACTGCCCACACATGACCGGCATTTCCAATCGACTGCGTCAGTTGAGTTCAGGACGCTTAGCTGGTCTGCCGTTATTGAAGCACATGATGCATGACTCCATTTATTACACTTCGAGCACTGTATACCCGGGCATTTTTTGGTTACCATTTTACCACATTTGGCACATTTCACCATATTGATAAAAGTTCGTGCGTCGGTAGTTACTAAAAAACTTCAAGCTCTAAGACACTTCGAACTAGAGCGTTATAAAGCAAGGTTAAGCTGGAATTGTTACGAATCGGCTTACATACATGAATAACAAAACCAAGCATTTTGTTAGCCTTAGTAACAACATTGTCTATATGACGGCGGAAGGATAGAGAGGTATCAAAAAATTACACCCAGATCGCGAACGGTTGTTACTCTATCTAAATAATCACCCGATATGGTGTATTTAAAATCGATGAAATTAACTTTATTTGTGAATGTGATACACTGGCATTTCTTTATATTAAGGAACATTCTATTAAGTAAACACCAATGTTGAAGAGTATCGAGATCATTTTGGAGTTTTACACTATCACTTTCTTCACTCACTAGAAATTTTGGTGTATATTTTTAAATCATCAGCATAGGCTAAACATTCACATTTTATTAAATCTAGGAGATCATTTATAAATACCAAAAATAGCAGAGGACCCAATTTTTATCCTTGTGGGATTCCAGAACCTGGTATAATCGGTACAGATTCATAACCTGCTAAGGCCACCAGCTGAGTGCGATTGTATAGGTAACTTTGGAACCATCGTAGGAGGCTACCATGAACGCCAGCATGGCTAAGCTTTATTGAAAGTATGGAATGATCCACACGATCAAAAGCCTTTGCAAAGTCTGTATAGACAGCATCCATCTGCCCTTTAGCTACGAATATGTCAGTTATATACTTAGTGTATAAGAGTAGGTTTGATCCCGTAGAACGGTTAGACATGAATCCATGTTGGCGATGACTAAGTAAGTGCCGAAGATGTGCATAAACTGTGTTATATATGAGACCTTCAAATATTTTAGCAAACTGAGAGATGATTGAGATTGGCCTGTAATTAGTTACATCATTCAAATTGCCAGACTTATGAATAGGTATAATGTTATGACTAGTGTTATCTATCACATAGGTCTACCAGGCTTACAGAGTCACTGTGAAGTAGTAAAATTAAATACAACCATAAATACAAGAAATCTACATAACTATTAATACGTGGAGAGAAAACTTTGTAGCCCTTTTTATATGACATATAACACGTAGGAGAAATGTGTGAATTGCCATTATTACAGTTCATATGGAGAAGGTGAAAGCTAAAATATATAAAATACTTTGTTAAGTTTAATGTATTATGGCCGAATTTCGATCAATGGATGACCATTTGTAAACATAATTATAATCTTTAGTAGGTAGGTATTGTTGTTTACATAAACTCATTATCACGAATCGGTGTGTGATTTTTATTATTATCATTCTGAGCACTTCGCACTCATTTTGCATTGTTACTAAGAACAAATTTATTAGGAAGCATGATAGTCATGTGTTGTTAGCTGGTTGCTAGTATGCAGGAGTTAATGCAAGAGTTTTGTAAATTATTGAGGCACTATATCGAATAATAACAATATTTATTTATTAAATTATGGCACTCCTACGACTTATTCACTAATACACTCTAAAGTACCTAAATGATAAACATAATTATTATCATCCAGAGTGAATTGCTACTTTCATTACACACTTAAGTGCTGTGCAGACCGCACAGCACTTCATCATAATAAATACCGTAATATTTTATAAATACTGGTCGATCTAACACCCATCCCCATAGCCCAGATATATGAGAGACCATACTGTCGTAGGTCTTCCATCCACTTTAGATTAAAATTTCGAAGGGCCTCTTCACGTTGCACCAATGTCTCTGTTTAAGCCTCCCAAAGGGCTATGTAATATAATATTTTAGAAAATACCTGTGACAAGATAAATATAATTTAATAATATATATTTATTTGCATACAATTTAGGTTAATTTTTTAACATAGAGGCAGGTAGATTTTATCGCACAGCGACGTGCAATTTAAATGAAATACAAAATAATCTTATCTTATCTCTATATTTATTGTAATATTATAGTTCATTTATTGTTATAATATTAGTATAGACGTACATACTAATATTATAAAGAGGAAATATTTGTTTTTTTTTGTTTGTTTGTAAAAAACTAATTTTCAAAAACTAATAAAAATTCTTTCGCGATTAGAAAACCATTATATATTAAGCAATATTTTAGTAAAAAAGAAGTACTGTTACTAATATAACCTAACCTAACCAACTTTTACGCAAACGAAGCCGCGTGCAAATGGTAGTAGGTATATTTAAAAAAAATCGAGATAGTGTAATGAGAAGTTAATAAAATAACAAGAATTGCAACAAGTAGGAAGGAATATCCTCTTACTTCGGAATGTAATCCTATAGTTAATTATAAAATACGCCTTGGCCTATGAGTTTGCGAAATGGCTGCACGGGTGACGCATGTGCTTGATGTTTTTGGTTCGAATTCCATACAAGATAATATATTAATTAATATATAATATTTTTTAAGAATTTATATTATGTTATAGACACAAAGCTTATAAAGTAAATTATTAAGGAAATTTACTCTAGAAGCATAGGATATTGTTGATGTAATAAACTTTGTTTACCCATACTTTATTCTTTGCTATTGCACTGAAATTTACACTCACTAATGGGTTACTGTGTATTATAGTTCTAAGTCTTTGAGAGTGTAATTAATTTTGATTACTGAATTTATGGTTTTCCATCAGTTCACTATAATCTGCAGTTGAACATAAACCGTCTTACAGTTTTTGATAACATTAAGTGGTGGGATTTATATTATTTTTATTTTATTTTAGGGTAAGTTATAATCAAATCCTTCCGTATATTTATAAGCTGTGTAAGTTACGTGGTAGATAGTGTCTTTGAAGTAAATCCTGATATTAAATTTCTGTGTGAGAGACTCACGGTATGACTACGGTGACTCGCCCAGGGTTGTATTACCTTCCTACAGGAAATCGACGTAAAGGAACAATTCTACAGCGTTACACACGGTGAAATAAAAAACTCACCTCACATATTCCTATTATCTCATCTTTAGTACTGTTACTCAGGTTCGGTAACATGCAAGACCTAGTCCTAATAATATTTGTATGTTTTGTGAGTGCTTACCATCAGGCCTGCCGTTTGCTGCTTGTTGGGTAGCATAAAAAATGTGCGTATTAGGTTAGAAGAATGCGCAAATACTTTTAAATTGATAAGGCTAGAACATTAGGCTAGTTTTCCTTTTTGTAGTTGTGCAACGTTAAGATTCAATCGTCTAGTTAATCAACGTTTTGTTTTTATCAAGTACGTTTGTATATGAACTTTGTTGGTAAACATAGGGCATTTGTCTGTTAATTACCACGAAATAATGTATTATCATGTCACTATTATAATTTCATAAGACAATCGATTTAGGTTCTTTCATCGAGAACGAATACTGGTCACATTCATTATAAAGGTCATGACAGATAAAGATAAAGAATGCATAATATTTTTATTAAGATGATAACGTGTTAAGACCGCGATAAGTAATGATACGATTAGTATATAAGCTGCATACTCGAGATGATGAAGCACAGTTGGCAGCGGCTGTGGCAAGATGAAGACTGTCGTGATTCTCGCAGGGCTGGTCGCCCTTACCATGGGCGTAGCCGTCCCTTACAACTATGATTGGAAACTGAAGACTGGTAAGTCGTATTTAATTACTTTTATTACAGTGATAAATTTTTGTATTTTAATTTTAGTCTTGCACCCATTTACATGTTTATCGATTTTAGAGTTATAAAATCAATGTTAATACACATTTATAAGTCTGAAATGTGACAAAACCAGTCATTTTATATATTAATTTTTCAATAATGGTACTTGTACAAGATGCAAGCAGCTGACATGGGATACATGCATAAGCTACTTGCGCCGGCTGAATAAGCAAGTTAATCATAAGATTTACTTGCGCGGCGGCTCGGGTCAGTCCTTTACTTGATGTACCCATGCAAGTGCCTCAACTTACAAAAGTTAACTACGTAATGTGCAACAGCGATAAATGTTTTATAACTTTTCCTTATTCATTTCGCTTAGTTTGGCTATACATCCAATTATTTTTATTCAAATCCATTTTTATTGCCACCAAAATTAACCTTATAAAATAACAATAAAAGTTTCCATATTAGTAGGTACATTAAAATTAAAGTATCGCTACTAAAATGACTTCAAAATATTTTCAGCATTATATTAACTTATGGAAGTAGAAAGGATATAAAGCCACCTTTCTCTGCCTATTGTATAACTGGACAAGCGTTACTGAGCTAAAGTACTATGCGCATTTCAGTATTTTAATATACCGCATAATATTTATTACAGTTGATGCTGATTTCGTCCTGCGCCAAAAGAAAGTTCTCTCTCTTTTCGAACACGTAGACGAAAATGACCACGCAGCTGACTGCCACAAAGCTGGCATGGGCTACAGCATCGAAGCTAACATTGAACATTACACCGTAAGTATTCTAAACAGCTTATCTTGGCTAAATTAAACCATGCACCTAATATTTGTTGCACTAAAAGCATCGACATCTTATGTAACTTCTTGTTTTTACAGAACAAGAAAGCGGTTGAGGAGTTCCTGACCCTCTACAAGACTGGTTTCTTGCCTAAATACAATGAGTTCTCAATCTTCTACGAAAAGATGAGGGACGAAGCCATCTCTCTCTTCCACGTCATGTACTATGCTAAGGATTTCGAAACCTTCTACAAAACGGCAGCGTGGGCTAAGGTGTACCTTAATGAAGGACAATTTCTGTACGCATACTACATTGCTGTACTCCAGAGGGCCGATTGCCAAGGCATTGTTCTCCCAGCTCCTTATGAACTGTATCCTCATTACTTCTTCAACATGGATGTCTTCTACAAGCAGTATGCCAAATACTTGCACAACACTGATAAGTGGGCTACTGAGTATGGTATGGTGAAGGAAAAAGACAACTACATATTCTACGCTAACTACTCTAGCTGGCTTACCTACCCCAACATGGAACAGAAGCTAGCGTACTTCACCGAGGACATCGGTTTAAATGCCTACTATTATTACTTCCACACTCACTTACCTTTCTGGTGGAACTCCGACAAATTCGGCGAGTTCAAAGAACGTCGTGGTGAAATTTACTTCTACTTCTACCAGCAGCTCTTGGCTCGTTACAGCTTAGAACGTCTTACCAACGGCATAGGTGACATTCCCGGGTTCTCTTGGTATTTACCCTTCAAGACTGGATACTATCCTCAAATAACTGCTGGTTTCCAGCCATTCGCCCAAAGGAGCAACTATTATGACATCCATAGCGAGAAGAACTTTGAGCCCATCCGTTTCTTGGATGCTTACGAAAAAACATTCTTCCAATACTTGCAACAAGGTCACTTTAAGGCTGTAAGTATAAACTATAATATTAGAATAACTTATTTTTCTAGTTATTGAAATACACATGATGTAAATTACATTATATTTTCAGTTCGACAAAGAAGTTGACTTCCATAACCCGAAGGCAATAAATTTCGTAGGCAACTACTGGCAGACCAACGCTGACTTATACTCTGAAGAACACGTCCAAGACTACCAGCACTCGTATGAAATCACCGCCCGCCATGTCCTTGGTGGCAGTCCTAAGCCTTATGACAAGTGAGTGTCGCCGATGAATACTTCCTATATGATAATTTTTTACTAACAATTAAAATCCAAACTGATAGTGCGTTAGCAACTTATAGCAAGTATTGAACAATATTTTTTATTTACAGGTACACTTTCATGCCAAGCGCTTTGGACTTCTACCAGACTTCCCTGCGTGACCCTGCTTTCTACCAGCTGTACCAGAGAATCGTCGATTATCTCATCCACTACAAGGAGTACTTGCATCCTTACTCTTACGATGATCTTCACTTCGTTGGCGTTAAGATTAACGACGTGAAAGTTGACAAACTCGTCACTTACTTCGACTACTATGACTTCAATGTAACTAACAGCATGATGTTCACACAAAAAGAGCTAGAAAAGTATAAGTCCAGCTATGTGATCCGTCAACCACGCTTAAACCAAGAGTTGTTCAACGTCAACGTCAACGTTAAATCTGATGTAGCTTCTGATGCCGTATTCAAGATCTTCATTGGACCAAAGTATGATACCAATGGATACCCAGTCAGCCTTGAGCAAGATTGGATGAAGTTCTACGAACTAGACTGGTTTGTTCAGAAACTGACACCTGGTGAAAACAAGGTGGTCCGCAAATCTAGCGAATTCATGTTCTTCAAGGAAGATAGCGCACCTACTAGCGAGATCTGGAAGTGGCTCGACCAAGGCAAGGTGCCCTATGACATGTCTGTTGTTCCTGACAATATGCCCAGGAGACTGATGCTGCCTAAGGGTACCCATGGTGGTTATCCATTCCAACTGTTCGTGTTCGTCTACCCATACAACGGCGTTACCAAGGATAAGGAAGTGTTCAAGAACTACATCATGGACAACAAACCTTTCGGTTATCCCTTCGACCGCCCCGTACAGGAAGCTTACTTCAAGCAGCCCAACATGTTCTTCGAGGATGTCGAAATTTTCCACAAGGGCGAAGTGTACCCTTACCAGCTTAACACTCCCGCATACTTCACTCAGAAGAACTTGTAGGATGTAAACATATTTATTTTTAATAGCCCTGTTGTAGTGCATAATAATGTACAATTAAATAAATCAATTGTTATAATTATATAATATATTGTTATATTTACATATGTCATTTTTATTAAGCCCTTCGAATCAGTTAAACAGTTTCATATAAAATCACATTATTATTACACTATAATCACATAATACATATTCGTACTAGATACATCACCAGCAAAATAGTCTAGATTAATAAAATTACGTCAAAAGATATTATATAATAAATATATAGGTAGATATATTAAAACATTTACACACATACAACTACACAAAATTAAATACCAAATAACTCGCATTATCCAATATGAAGCACAATGAATTAACGAAAGCAGTAAATGTGAATTACCACAAATTCAACATATCATTTAATTAAAAAATTCAGTCGACTTGATTCTTTAGCTATTTTTTATTTTTAAGTTATTGGTTAAATTCATCCTAATGTGTGATTACGGTTGCTTGCATAAGGTCCACTTTAGGGTAAATATTTGAAAACCTTGGACACTGTAACAAATGTTGAGGAGCAAAGCCTATAGGAGATGCCATTAAATTCCACATTTAACTTTAATATGTTTTCTGTAATAGACATGAGCTTGATTTTTTTTGTTATTCTGACAACTTATTTTAACACGAAACATATTTCAGTTATCTAAAGATAGGTTAAACAACCTTTTTTCAGATTGTTTAGCCTACCAGAAATAATTATTTGATATTACCGTTACTGTTTTGCCAAATTTTCTACAGTAGATCAAATAATTGAAGGACCGGTAATTAATATTGTCCTATAATACTATAAACCGGCAGATCAGACCGAGATGATAGTTGTTTCTGAAATTCGAAGCAATAATTTGTGCAGAAAGGTTTCCAAATCAATAATGTAGAAAGAAACTTGCATAAGTAGGTTTTCTTGACAGTTTTTTTGTCATGGTAGGTTTGAAAACCGTTATCTAGTTATATATTATAACCTGCTACGTCTATTCTGACTGGTCTGTTTACCGATTGAAATTACTGAGTCCTTCGATTTATATTATATCAGTCGATTCCTGCGTTCTTTGTTAACATATTTGATTGCAGTATTGAAGGAATCCCATGTTTCTGACTTTAGTAGATCTCTACTAAGTAAGTTCTAACTAGACCTTATTAATATGGCCAAGCATTTCTTTTGATAAGTTTTCTCTTGCACTGAAAATGAATTTTGACGCCGGGGACAAACATTTGAACAACGGCCTCAAAGAACAGCCACCGTGGGAACAACTGCTGGTAGATCACACAAGTTTTAAACTAATATTGTACACAAATTTTTATTATTTGATGGAAAGACAATTTGATACGCTTTTGACGGCAATTTGCTTTTTACAAGGCACGCGGGTGGGTAACACTTCCGAATGCCTCGGGGATGCTATTAAGAATTTCTTGGCATAAAAACCCTAAAAGTTCTTTTGGTCCGACCCAGACTTCCAAAAATAGAACAGATTCTTATTCGCGGAAGCGTAGGCAGAGGTATATTACACCCAAACTAAGCGAGTTTATTGTCGTTTAGCGGACACATCTTGTGACCTCAGGCTACTACTAAGAATTTTATGATAACTCAATAATACTTTGGCGATTCGGGAATTCGACCCATAATCTCATGAACAGAAGTAACATATACTACCGCTACACCATAGAGGCAGTCCGTGTAATATACATTTAATTAATATATTAAACGTACCGATCTATAAAATCCTTTACTGAGAACCTAAGAGCAATATTTTTTTAAAACATTCCAAGGGATAAGTTTGCACTCATGGTTTCATAAATATTATCAGATGTTTCTATTTCACGCCGTATCAATATCGATCGATCATGCCAATAAATGTGTTGTATTATAAAATTTATTGTTAGCAATTCTTTTTAAATTGTAAATTTGTTCATTGACAATAAGATATACCATACTTACATTCGAGAATTACGTAAATTATTCAAATACAATATACCATTATGGATAAGTTATGTATGAGTACTAACTATATTGGTATATTTACATTGTAAATCTTACGAAATTCTCAATAAGGTAGCGACCTCAAATGGGTTGCCCTTTGCAACCAAAGAAAGTCATATTTTATAGCTGATTGCAAACATTTATTCTGACTAAAAAATCCAATTAAATTTTATATTTGTTGCTTATGTTTGTTTCACGTGAATGAGATCGCAATAATTATCAGCAGTCAAAAATAGGTATATAATTATAACTCAGATAATTACAGAGATAATTGGTGAGTTTAGTCGATTGCAAAAACTTCGATGCATGAGTACCTACTGCAAAATAGTCTTGACACTACAAAATTGCGCTGTTGCGAATTATTTTGCTGCATGGGATAAAAAATTGTGTGATCCACAGATAGATATCCGAATGTAGGTATTCTTTTGTTTTAAAAAGGTTTACTTGCAATTATTCAAATTATTAGTATATTTGTGTATATTTTTCATTCGGCCTGATAGTAAGTCCAGTGCCATCCATTATTTGTTATTTTTATGATTATTAAGTTAGACCTAGACTCAGATATTTATCCTTTGGAGTAGTTCTAGCATCATTATAAGATTGATCGATTTATTAACATGACATAAGCTTTGTTATTTTTGATGTGAGATTCCAGGTTGATGCCTCGTCAAACGGTATTATTAGATTTGTCTGTGATGAAATTTTCTATTTGGAAATGTAGTCGTTTACCGATATTATTGAATAGACTAAAACTTATATGTAATTAATGTCAGAATAGTCAAGGATACTGATGCTCCGCAGTATTCTCAAATATTCTGACATTAAAGTTTGGCCAAATACTAGAATATAATCTCTTTATATAATCCAAATACTAGAATATAATAAATTATCTCTTTGGGTTGAGCAGATGAGAAGGTTACGTACTTCCATTGACTAACTAAAAAGATAACGCCATTATACTTGTTATGTATCATATGGATCATGATGGTCAACTTGAAATTTACGGTCTAATATAAGTCTGAATGTATGTATATATAGATTTAATACATAATTCAGTTTAAAATATCGTAAAAGTCAACATGTTTATCTATTTAAACGGTAACTTATTGTTGATACAGTTTGTTTTGGTGGATCTAAAACGAATAAACACTGAAGCAAAAGCATGCACTAGGTATTTATATTTAGGATACAGTTATGATGTTACATATTACACAAACAATTGAAATATGGCCGTTTGAGAGAAGTTCTTAAATAAGAGAGATTAGTGAGATATAGACTTATAAATATATAATATAAATAATATCAGCCCTGCCACTGCTGGGCACGGGCCTCTTCTCACTGTGAGAAGATTTAGACCATAGTCCACCACGCTGGCCTAGTGCGGGTTGGCAGACTTCACATATCTTCCAGAACATTATGGAGAACTCTCAGACATGCACGTTTCCTCACGATGTTTTCCTTCACCGTTAAAGCAAGCGATAATCAACTATTTAATACGCATATAACTTCGAAAAGTCAAGAGATGCGCGCCTTGGGTTCAAACTCAAAACCTCTGCGTGGCAGTCCAACGGTTGCCCACTAGGCTTGCTATATAGACTATGATATAGATTTAATGCAGAATAAATAAATTTTTATTAACTTTATTCCTCACGCCTATGATATACAGGCCCGATGGGGTTGGCAGAGTTCTATAATTCCCATATTTTAATATACATTTTTACGTTCATAATAGACCCTGTGGCAATCCACTAGGCACATTTCGTAAATTTTTACGGTTTTATCCTTTATCCCTTTGTTCGATCAAAATTGGAGCCTTAGGAGATGCTAAAAGCGTAAGCACAAATTTCGTAGCAAGGGAAGAAATGTACCTACTTGTAAATTTTTACTTGATATTAAAGTATAAAGTACACAATATAAGCTTTTTACACAAAGTCAAAACCGGAACATCTTCATGGTATGTAAGTACATCTTAATATTTCGTTCGCCAATTAGTTTCGTTTAGACATTTTCATGGAAGTACTGATAGCATTCAGTTAATAGGAGGATGATAGTTGATAATATTTCGGGTAATAACGGCATTAACTCTTAAAGGCTACTATGGTGTTTTTACATTTTATGTAAATTATTATATACATATATCATGATTATTGTTTTTATATGAATTATTTTTATCTGTATTATATTTATATGCTATTTTCATTTCAGATTATGTATCGAATGTAACTGTAATAAGTAATATTTTGTTTGCCAAAAATTTGCTTAAATTTAGAAGTGATTGTATATTTTCATTATTGTACTTATAATTACTAAAAAAAGGTTTTGTGTTTACTTTATCTCAAAAATATCTTTGAAAAAGATCGCGACCTCATTTTGTATAAAAAAATTGTATGTATTTTTTAGATATAGGTATAAATAATATGTCAAAGTAAAGGCTTATTTGTGATTATTAAAAAAATATTATGATATGTATATAGACTGATTAAAATAATATAATAAGTAATTTCTTTCAAGATTTTCCATATATCTTCAAAATTGTCATAATTTTGAGAAGCCCCTATTCACTCGCAACGCAAAGTGTTTTTTTAAAGAAATTAAATCTATAAATCAAATGACTATAGGGCACGATCCATAATTAAAGTACATATAATAAAAGAAAAGTATAATATCTTTAATTGTATTATTTTAGTCTAAGTACAAATTCATTGTAGCCTTTTAGGTTTTCGATCCATTTTTTAGTATCTTCGTAAGAATAAAAACGCTGCTCAGCCAGGCTATGTGCCATCGAACGGAATAGGTGAAAATCGGAAGGGGCTATATCAGGTGAATACGGTGAAATACAGCCGGTGGGGTAGAACTAATATCCAGGTAGGTTTTCACTGGTTGTGCGACATGAGGCCTAGCGTAGTCATGTAACAAAATCACTTTGTCGTGTCTTTGCTCGGGTAGCGGCCGTTTTTCTTTTAGGGATCGACTCAAAAGCATCAATTGAAGTCGATAGCGATCTCCCATGATTGTCTTATTCGGTTTAAGTAGCTCATAATATATTACCCCCTGCTGAACCATGCATACTTGATTTTGCGGACGATGTTGATGCATGTCCCACGATTTTCTACGCTTTGGATTATCGTAGTGTATCCACTTTTCATCGCCAGTTACGATACGGTGCAAAAAGCCCTTTCTTTTCTGCCATTGAAGCAGTAGTTTGCAAGTGAGGAGACGCCTTTCGTCGTCTCTCGGCTTTAATTCATACGGCACCCAATGCCTCTGCTTCTGGATCATTCCTAGAAATTTCGAACATTTTGAGACTGTTGATTCATTAACTTGTAATGTTTTTTCAAGTTTTACTAGCGTCTGACATCGGGCTTGATCAAGTAATTCCTCCAATTATTTGTCTTAAAAATTTTCGGTGCGCCGGAACGTTCTTAATCCTCGAGTTCAAAATCATGATTTTTGAAGCGTCTTAATCAATATCTGCATGTCGTATTCGACAGAGCATTGTCACCGCAAGTCTCGGCAAGAATTCTGTGTTCTTCAGCTACAGATTTATTTTGAATAAAATAGTGTAATAAAATTTCCCGCAAATACACTTTATTTGGTACAAATGTGGACATTACAGAACCAATAAAGAAATACTTAGCTTTTATTAAAGTGAACTACCATACGCTGAAATTTAAGTTTAGGTAGTATTGCAGACGCGTTACCATTAGAAATTTCATGCACGGAGTGCTGCAACTGCCATTTATGAAGAAACTTATTCAAGGTCCTCTATATATTTATAATAATAATACTGCTGGACATGAGCCTCTTCCCTTATTAAAATCTAGGCCATAGTCTACCACGCTAGTTGGCTGACAACACATATGTTAAAGAATAATGAAAATCTCTTATCGATAGGTATGTTTCCTAACTGTTTCCTTCACTTTCACTTAAAGAAAGCGATATTTAAATATTTAATAACTGCGAAAAGTCAGCCGACTTAATCAGTGTCGTGAGAAATCTAGACCTCTGCGTTGCACATAAATGTCTCTCACTAGGCTATCGCTGCTATATTTATTACCAAGATCTTGCCCGCGGCTTCGCTAGCATTAATGTAGATTTAAGTAAAGATAGATTTTTTAGTTATCTATATGTTATTTTGATGTATAAACAATAATACTGTAAAGTTTCATCAAAATCCGTTTAGTAGTGTTTGTGTGAAAGAGTAACAAACATCCATCCATCCATTCATCCTCACAAACTTTCACATCTATAATATTAGTAGGACTGAATTAAAACAATTCTCTGTTACTTATCGTTGATGTCTATAAGATATTTTGTTTAGCTTTTCGAAAAACTAATCGAAAATCAGCCTTTTAATTTGACTTTATCTAAAGAAAAAAGAAATCTTATGATATTTTAACTATCTACCTCTCGGCGTCTTTATCGTTGTTTATGAAACGGGGTCAGCTAAGTGTATTAAGATAACTCAACTACCCAACTTACAACGATAATACGGATAAGACTTCTATCTCTTCTGCGATATAGCTTTCGAATCGTGTAGTAGGCATATTGGCTGTTACCTAGGCAATATTGTAGCTTACGTACGAATAGATGCAAATATTATTAATCAGAGATTTTTGCCCATGTACTACAGCGATAACAGTCTGCCTCCATAAGCTTATACAAACGAAAACACAAAAAAAGTTATAAACATGCACCGATATTATTGTAAAGACCATAAGTAATAATCTATGTATAAATAGGTACAGACACACAGCTCGGTATCATTTTTGCCTCTGTTTGTCGACAGATGTTATTTATTTTTTATATTTTGTAGTTATTGATGAGCTTTATTGTTATCAATAAAATGGAAACAATTGGTTATTATATAAATCGATTAAATCTACATATATATATAAAACTCTTCCGTTATTGTGTGACTGACAGACAACGCACAGCCGAAACTACTGAACGCAAGAAGCTGAAATTTGGCATGTATGTTCCTTGGAGAGTTTAGGGGAGCACTAAGAGAGGATTTTTGGAAATTCCACCCTGAAAGGGGTGAAACCCGATATTCACACGGGAACGGGACTTAGGCGGGTGAAACCGCGGGAAAACTACTAGTAATATATACCTACCTTTATATATACCTTTATGAATTTATCTACTCTACTCTACTTTCTTCTTAAATGTTCATAATGATTCTAATCGAATTTTGACTAGTGGGCGAACACTAATAGTAATAAATACGAACGCAAAAAATTTAAAATACCAGTCTGCGGCTTAGCTGTGCAGACTCCTGACATTGCTAAAGTTTAAATGGTTTAAAGTCATAGGCGGCGGTTACCACATGTACTAACCGTTAGGTTATTCAGCTAATATTAAATTATTAGATCTCGCCCTCACGCCACGAACTCATCTAATAACATTAATAGCATGTCTCTGAGGGTAGCTTTACCCCACTGCAACGACTTTTAAACTTTTAGAGGACAATGTTTCACATGTGTATCCAAAACTTAGAAGAAGGTGGCACGAAACAGAAAGCAATAAGGCATTTAGGTATTTTTAAAACTGTTACGTTGACACTTTCGCGTTGACGACTGAGAGCATGAAATCGGCAAATGGTTATAGGTGCCCCGCCCACTTACTACTTCCAATGTATTTTCTGTTCCATACATGGGTGGCACTGTGGCACTGGTGACCATTGAAGAATACCTAATTATTACACGTGAAGTTATAGACAAGATTAACTGTCTTAGAACTTAAAATGAGATAATCAATAGCCTATTGTAGAAGTTAAATAAAGAAAAAAAAAAAAAAAAATAGGAGAGTAGTGATTCTTCTTAACAAAACTGGGGACGAAATAACTAATGAGAAAAAGAAATAATTAATGCGTGCTTGAAATTAAACTACTTTCATTTATAATGTACAATATTATGCAACATAAAAATTATCATTGAAATAATACGTAAAAAACTGATTAACAAATATAGCTTTAATATATGTATAGACTGTCCAGTGACACAAACTGAAACGGCAACATACATACATACTTACATAGATTCACGCCTGTTTCCCAGAGGGGTAGGTGGAAACATAGCTACCAATAGCTTAGTCCAGGGGTTTGATTTCGGTGTAGACCAAAGTTTATTAAATTTAACTGAAAGCACTTAGAAGCCGTATGACTAAGACAGATATAGGCTCAGTCTAACTTGTGGATATTATTGTAAACTTCCTTCCTAGTTCTTCGGGAAAATATGTATGTAAATGATAATAATAATAATATCAGCCCTGTATTCAACTGTCCCACTGCTGGGCACGGGCCTCTTCTCAGTGTGAGAAGGGTTAGGCCATAGTCCACCACGCTGGCCCAATGCGGGTTGGCAGACTTCACAAATCTGTAGATGATATTTAGTAAAAAATATGTCTCGTCCCACGACATATATTCGAACTAAGTTTGTCGATTTATTTTTTTATAAGATTGCTTGAAATAGGGCCACTAGAGAGAAATCCTGTGTCGCGGCGGGCTTAACAAACATTTAAACAACGGACACAAAGAACACCCAGTCTCGGTACAACTATGTGTTGATCACACAGGTTTTGTCCTGTGTGGAGTTTGAAGTCACATTACTTGGAGCAGTTCCAGTTCCAATGGCGTTTAAGTGGTGGATTCACGACTATGAGTCAATGTAGAGAGGTCAGAGTCGCATAGCACACCTAACGAAGTGCAACTCTGCGTGCTTCAAAAGAAATTAAAAAAACCAAGTTTCTTAAAATTTGATAACGATAGCCTTAGACCAGAGTACGTTTACTATTATATACCTACATTTTGCCAGCAATGACTTCGGATTACTCGTAATCGGGGATGAATCTATCGCTGTCAATCGGGCATAGAAGCGGTGAATGTAATATGCGTGCATGAGATGTGATGAAAACTATCAAATATAAAACTAACAAATCCTTCCAAATCCCAAAACCTTCTATCTCTCCTATCGTTTTCTTTTTGTGACCCAGCGCGACGATATTTTAACGAAAACATTGGTAAAAATGTTGTATGTGTAGTTAATCACTGCATACCTATGAGGCAGTAAAGAAACTTGAAACGATTTACGATTACGCAAGTTAGTCGCATAGAATAGAGTATCAAAAATATAAAACAGAGAATATCATGGAAATAGCAAATGTTATCATAAAATGTAATAAAAAAAGGGGTAATTTTAATTCTATTTGCCTAGAAATAAAAACATATTTCAAAAATTTGTTTCTCAACAAATATAATAAAATTGTATAAAAACTTAGAACAAAAAGTGATCTCTCCGGCGGGGAATCGAACCCCGGTCTCCCGCGTGACAGGCGGGGATACTGACCACTATACTACCGAAGACTTACTATTCGATGTTGAAAATAAAGTTCATTATGTTACAATGGAAAATATATCATCAACATTTCATGACATAGGATGAAAAAATTAAAGAATTGCTTGACAAAACCGCTTGCTTTAAACGGAATTTTAATTGCAGTAAGGAGTTTGTAAAATGAAGAAAAGATGCGTTTGCTTTTACTATTTACACAAAGCTTTGGTGTCCATAATTATACTTATGAGGGGCATTACTATAAGTAAGTAAGTAATAAAGTTCTGAAAATACGATATTTTTCAAAACATTATCCACATTTGTACTTTGCACTTCTCGCATAATATTATGAAGAACTCTTAGCTCAAAAGGAAAACATCGCGAGAAAAACTTGCTTATGTGTATTGCTGGAACTATAACTTCACCTGCTGGGCCCAAACGAAAAAAGGCGTTCGCTAACCCATCATGCAGTCCATATGCTTGTACAAAAAGTTACATTGGATATGATCTTCTGCAGAATGGATATATATGTTTGCTTGCTCAAACCGACAGCCTAAAACAGCAGTTTTACTCTACCCTATTTTTAACACTAAAATATATTTTAAAGTATAGGCACTATTAGTACCTAGCGCCGCTCCAGATTGATCATAAATTGTCTATATATATATTATTTGTTTATAGGATAAATACGAGTATTAATGAGGAGCAAGAGAGATATGTCAGAATCGTAGCCAGTGAAAATCCGTACGCCCGAAAATAGGCCGATATACCTAAACCAGGCCCTTAAGTAAGCTGTGTGTTTAATCATCGACTGCACTATAGCTTAAAACTGGAGGTAGCAGTAAAACTTAATTCCATCCATGATAATAATAATAACCTGCAGACCGAATGTCGGTCCCGGCTGCCAATCTTAACGGAGACTGGCAATCTGCGTAGGAGATATTATAGTGTCCAAGTGTGTGGGCAAACGCAAATGCACTCTCTGTTCTCATGATTCGATAGGACGGTAGTCCGACACGACCAAAGAGAGATCAGGATCAGGACCAACGGCTTTACGTGCTATTCGAGGCACATGGATGTCTAACACCACCAACTTCCTAACACCGAGCTGCTAGTGAGTTTCTTAACAGAGAAATCCAATAACTTCTTGCTGTCCCGACCCGGGATTCGAACTCGAGACCTCATGCACAACAGATGCATTTACTACCGCTGTGCCACGGAAGCAATAATAACAATATTACTAATTACGAAGGCAACTCTTTTTGCTTATTACATTTTGAACTGCTATTATACTGCAGCTGAACTGATATTAGTGAATTTTTTAACAGATTTAGCTAACATTCTAAAGACACACTTTCAATATGTGTTACGTCCTAAGTAAGAAGAAATGCTAATCAAAATGCAAGTGAAACCGAAGGCATTTTCTATATTTCGTATTTCCAAACAGATCTGCTAATATTAAATTTTCTTTATATGCATAATTTCGACACTTCCACAAATATGTCCAATTGAACTTTTGAGGCTGAAATTACGTCACAATATCAGCAGAGATTCGGGGTTATCTACTTTACCTCTGAAAGATACAATACATTCTCTATTTATGTTACTAACATTCAGATATATAATTAACATCACATTAATTATTACAGGGACTATGCTAATATTATCTTTATTGATATTTAATAATGTTATTGTCTTGTTCAAGGTTCTCCGTTTAGATGTTTAGGCACTTTAGACACTGTTTAGATTAATAATAATTAATCTCACAATAAAATAATGTAGCAAATTTCTGATTTCATAATCATAAAGAAATTTCGGGTAAGTCCACTTGAAACTTGGCAAAAGCAGGCAACCATAATGTATTTAAAACATAAACGTTTATTTCTATCTTTAAATTATAATTTAAGTTACATAAAGTTCAATGAAAATCGTTTGGAAATAATGATAAAGTATTTGCCATATTTTGATTGGCATTTTTTTGTTTTTTTACAAGTAAGATGGCAAACAAGCATACGGCCCACCTGATGGTAAGTGGTCACCGTAGCCTATGGACGCCTGCAACACCAGTGGCATCACTTGCGCCTTGCCGACCCTTTAGGAAAGGAAGAAGAGAAAAGGGAACTGGGAAGGAGAAGGAGCGGGAAGAGGGAAAGAGGGTGATTGGGCCTCCGGCACTCTCACTCACCGAACGAAGCACAAAAGTACGAATACTGCTATTTTACGTCGATATTCTGTGAGAGGATAGTCCTTCCCTGGTCGAACTGGCCCATTCATACTGAAATCAGCGAGGCTCTACTATTTATGATATCTCATCTCAATAACTATTTATGAAATCAGTTACGAGCCCGTTTGCCCCTCAAGGTTCGCCCCCTAGTAGGTATTTGTTAGGTTTCTTCTTGAATCCACCCAAAAATAGGAGCCCTGCAAAGCGGGGCTCCGTCGACTTCATAAAAGGGGCAAAAGTCATGGGGGGTAAAAAGTACGGGTTCGTAGCCATGAAATCGCATTTTAATTAAACAGCAGACGCACATATAAATCATGCCGTTATATCTTATTAATAAACTGCTAAATCTTTAAAACCAATTTCTAAAACAGTTCTTCATTGAGACCCTATGGTAAAGATTGCACTTATATTTCAGACTGATTATAACATAGGCAATTCAAAATATGGAGAACTGAGCGGGGCACCAATTAAATAGGCTCACTTTCATTTACTTAGGGTCTAAACATAGTTGCCTAATACCTAATCTTTCGGGGATATTTAAGCACGGTGCTATATTAATTTGATCATGTTAACAACAGTATATTTACCTAAACATATGTCAAAAATATTTAATAAGTATACAGATCCCTATTAAATGTATATTGAATAGCTGAATAACATAGAAAAAAATTAAATGTAGCTGTTACACGATTTTGATCGAATACAATTTTGTGTTATACGTAGGTATCATCGCGAGTTCAGAGGTTATTAAGACCCTTGAACGTTTGCAGCTGCCTTACGATTACGGAATTTACGTTTAAAAAGGATATATATTTATACTTAGATACGCCACGGAAACAACAGAAGAGATATATTACACCCACATTAAATAATAATAATAATAATAATTTATTTATTGATTACAATGGTAAAACATGAATACAGTACATAAAATATTTAATATAGGTAATTTAATATGGGTGCCTGTATTAGGGTAAACCTGTGCCACAGGCGTTAAGGGCACTTACAATATACTACTAGGAACTAAGTTATATACAATTAACCATAGTTATTATACAAATATATGCAAAAATAGGCCAAGATTGTAATTATTATCATGGAACTTGTTATTGCTTATTTAACAACAATCAACAAATCTTCAGTATCCTCATAATTTATAGTTTGTAAGTACCGACAGACTATCCGCTTAAATCTTACATAACTTAGGTCATATATAGCTGTTTGTTTATTTATCTTGTTATAAAGAAAAGGCCCTAAGAATGCGTAAAATCTATTTGTCAGAAAGTGTGGTACAGACAATATCTTTCCGTCTTTTAGTGTTAGTAAGGTTGATGTTATATGTAAGCGTTGCGTGCTGTTTAAGTACGGTGTACATTATAAAAAGCTGTCGGACAGTTAATACTTTATAATTTTCATACAAAAGATGTGTGGAAAAGCGGTAGGGTCGGCGGGTTGCTAGCTTTAGAAGCACTCTTTGTGCCCGCTCAATATTTAACATGAAGGATTTTCCGCTACCGCCCCATGAAGTGATGCAATATTGAATTAAAGAGTGACACAATGCCTTATAGATTTGTGTGATGAGTTTATGATCTGCAATAAGGTGCAATCTTTTGAAAACAAATAATAATTTGCGTACTCTGTTAGTTAAAGCAGATATGTGTTCTTTAAAGGAGAGTGTGTCGTCTAATATAACACCTAAATATTTAATATTAGTAGTGTTAGAGATAACAGAACAAGTGCAAGCGGTAATGTTATTACGGTAATGTGCATATAAATTATGTGACTTAAATGAGATATGTCTACGCATACAAAATTTAATAAATTTGGTATTTTCGGTATTTAAGGTGAGCAGGTTATATTGAAGCCATTTGTTTACTATATTAAACCCACACTGTGCATATTCATAGACTGCCGCAATGAAGTCAGCGGAAAAAAAGGAGCGCGGTATCATCTGCGTATGAAACAATTTTGCCATGATGTAGACTTAGATTACAGAGATCGTTAATGTACACCAGAAAGAGGGTACCGCCGAGGACGCTTCCTTGAGGACTTTAATATAGATAGCTATATTAAGGTCCCAAGTTACCACGTGCGTTATTTTTATCTACGAAGATAATTTTCAGATCCTATGCTGGCATTGAGAATGATCTAATTCAGGTATACTTATAACCTGGGACAAGCGAGGCTCAGCTTGCGTCGCAAGTAACTATAATTAAAAGTATACTGTACTGGCTAAGCAATGAAAAATTGATATACTAAAGTATGGCTTCAAATAAAGGGCTGCTACTAGTTACCATATACCGCTGATTTTATCAAGTTAATTTCATGTTATATATACTTAGACAGGTGTATGTATATAATCGCTACATTTGTAATTATTATCATAGAGACAGAGCTTGTTTTTAAGTGTTGTATTTATAATACCAAATTAATTACGATTCTCTTATTTTTGAGACCTGAATAACTCATTAGTATATAATTTACATTCCCGTGGATTTTTCTTAACAATAGTCTAGGATTCAATTTGATTCGATTCGTAAATAAATACAACTAAAAAAAAATACTAAATATACTTAGCCTATTATATTTCATGATAGGCAATTTTCAATAGCAGCACACAATCTAATAATGACGGCTTTACGTTGAACTCAAAAATGGGTATCAAAATTTGGTTCTGAAATCTGCTATAGCCATCCTGGCGTTCTGATTTTAATTTGTTCGTTGAGGCTACAAGCTTATCCTGCGAGTATATTGCTCAAGGTGAAATTACTAGAAGCGCTGTCTAAAATCGTATAGAATGCCTGTTTCATATATATTTACGTTTACGTTACATGGGAGAAGCATATTATTATAATAATTTTACTGTATTACACATACTCGCTCAATTAACCATTCCATTCAATAATTCATACTTAATTTGTAGCACATATTAAGGTTTTAAATATTACAAACTGCGGCGGCAATCCGGTGGCCAGATACACAGATTTGGTATTCTAAGCCTTCACGAATTATAAATCCTTACTAAACATTATTATATGCTATGACTTAGGATCACCCTGTTATATACATGTTTCTGTATATTAGCGCGGAATCCTCAATCCCGGATGGGTTTTAATATCCTTTTATTAATAGCATTTTAAATTATTTGGCATATATGTGAAAAGTTTCAAGTTCTGTAAATTAGTTTACCTTTTTATTTTTAAATTATTTTCCAGATGAATGGGTAGATATAGTAGATGCTGGAATCCATACTCAACTATTGTTATTGTTGTGTAGGTTAGGTTCCAAAAATACATATATTATTTACAGGTAAAGTTCTATTTAAAAATGATTCATGCAAAACGATAATATTTTTATTATGATAATTATATTTACTTACACACATCGATAAGGAGATGCAATGGCTATAAAAACTGCATACGCTAGTTGATGAAGCACAGTTGGCAGCGGCTGTGGCAAGATGAAGACTGTCGTGATTCTCGCAGGGCTGGTTGCCCTTACCTTGGGCGTGGCCGTCCCACACCACCATGAATGGAAACTGAAGACAGGTAAGGAACACTACTTTTTAAATGATATTCCATGAATTTTTAGAAATATTGCCTCGATTCCGCAATTAAGTCGTTACATTATTAGAGTCATCATGTGCCATCATGGCCCAATGTATTTACATCAAAGTATTCAAGCATCGTTTAAAGCTCCAATATTTATGTATAAATCCTATTCCTACTAAATGACACTGTTGGTATAGAATTAATAAGTAGTTTTTGCTTTACAGTTGATGCTGAGTTTGTCGTGCGCCAGAAGAAAATTTTGTCTCTTTTCGAACACATAGAAGAAGATGACCATTCGACAGACTGCCACAAAGCTGGTTTTGAGTACAGCATTGAATCTAACATCGAGCACTACACCGTAAGTACTTAAACTAATAATTTGTATAAATAGCTATAGCCATCCTGCTAAATAGCTATAGCTATTTAATATAAATAACCAATATGAAAGTCCTAATACAATATCAAATCTATTCCAGAACAAGAAGGCGGTTGAAGAGTTTTTGACTTTCTACAGAACCGGTTTCATGCCCAAATACCATGAGTTCTCCATTTTCTTTGAGAAGATGAGAGACGAGGCCGTCGCTCTATTCCATGTTATGTACTATGCTAAGGACTTCGACACCTTCTACAAAACTGCAGCCTGGGCTAAGCTGTACCTTAACGAAGGACAGTTCTTATATGCATACTACATTGCCGTACTGCAAAGGCCTGATACCGAAGGCATTGTGCTCCCAGCTCCTTATGAGGTGTACCCTCAATATTTCTGGAACAAGGATGTGCTTTACAAGATGTACAATCAATATTTGCATAAGACTGATATTGGCACTGACTTTGGTGTAGTAAAAGTACATGATTACTACGTTTTCTATGCCAACTACTCCACCTCATTGACATACCCCAACGAGGAACAGAAGTTGTCGTACTTCACTGAAGACATTGGTTTGAATTCTTACTACTATTACTTCCACTCTCAGTTGCCTTTCTGGTGGAGCTCCGACAAGTTTGGCATATTCAAAGAACGTCGTGGAGAGATCTACTTCTATTTCTACCAGCAGTTGTTGGCTCGTTACAACTTGGAACGTCTTACTAATGGCATGGGTGGCATCCCTGAGTTCTCATGGTACCTGCCCTTCAAGACTGGATACTATCCCCACTTAACTACTGGCTTCCTTCCTTTTGCCCAAAGAAGCAACTACTACGACGTCCACAGTGAAAAGAACTTAGAAGCCGTTCGCTTCTTGGATTCCTACGAGAAGACCTTCTTCCAATACTTGCAACAGGGCCACTTCAAGGCTGTAAGTGTATATTTTTTATAATTTAAATGCGCTTCGCCACTGTTACCATATATTTTACAAATGTATATTTAATTATGTAACTCTTTAATTTACAGTTTGACAAGGAAATTGACTTCCATAGCCCCAAGGCTATCAACTTCGTCGGTAACTATTGGCAGACAAACGCTGACTTGTACTCCGAAGAGCACATCGAAGATTACCAGCACTCTTATGAAGTCACCGCTCGCCATGTTTTAGGCGCGAGTCCTTATCCTCTTGATAAGTAAGTATAAAGTACTTTAAGCGTTTATGTTTATATACTGTAATACTAAGGTTGACTTTGTATGATACAGAAACGTATTAAAATACAAGATATCATCCCACTCGCTATCGTCATGCTCAAATTTATTGTATTGTGCTAGTCCATCACTCTGAGAATTTACAATGGAAATCATATATTGACGTTACTTGCAGGTACACCTTTATGCCAAGCGCTCTCTACTACTACCAGACTTCGCTGCGTGACCCTGCTTTCTACCAGCTGTACCAGAGGATCATCAAAAATCTCATTCACTACAAAGAATACTTACATCCTTACACTTATGATGATCTTCAGTTCGTCGGCGTTAAGGTCAACGACGTGAAAGTCGATGAGCTAGTCACTTACTTTGATTATTATGATTTTAATATAACAAACAGCTTAACGCTCACCAAAGAAGAATTCAAATTCTATCCGGAAAGCTTCATGGTCCGTCAGCCCCGCTTGAACCATAAACCATTCGTGGTTGACATCAATCTCAAGTCAGATGTAGCTTCTGATGCCGTTTTCAAGATCTTTATTGGACCTAAATATGACTGCTACGGTTACCCACTTAACCTTGAGAACGACTGGATGAAGTTCTACGAACTAGACTGGTTCGTTCACAAACTTACTCCTGGTGAAAACAAAGTGCAGCGCAAATCTAGCGAATTCGTGTTCTTCAAGGAAGACAGTATGCCCACCAATGAAATCTGGAAGCTGTTAGAGAAAGGCAAGGTGCCATATGACATGTCTTACTTACCTGAAAACATGCCCAATAGATTGATGCTGCCTAAGGGCACCCACGGTGGTTATCCATTCCAGTTGTTCGTATTCGTCTACCCATACAACGGCTCTACGAAGAACGAGCAGGTGTTTAAGAACTTCGTCATGGACAACAAACCTATCGGCTATCCCTTCGACCGCCCCGTACAGGAGACTTACTTCAAACAGCCTAACATGTTCTTCAAGGATGTGGAAATCTTCCACAAGGGCGAAGTGTTTCCTTACCAGCTTAACACTCCTGCATACTTCACTCAGAAGAAGTTGTAAGATCTAAACAGCTAATAGCACTGCCATTGTGTATAATGTATAAAATATAATAAAATAAAATAAGTATACAAAAAAATTGTTTTTGTTTTCTTGTGACATTATCTTATTATTATAATTTTCGTTAAATTGTTTTTATGTGAACAGATATTTTAGAATGATAAATTAACAATAAAGCTACTTGAAACTTGAGAAATAAAAGTTGCTGTGTATCTCAGCTTAAAAGCTGTACTACTTCTATTTGATTAATATATTTTGTGTAATAGGGATTCCATGCAATAGTGGCATATTCTAATTGTGACCTAATTAGTGACTTGTAGAGCAGCAAGTATGAGGCTGGCCTTTTAAAGGGTACACAAGTGCGCATGACAAATCCAAACATTTGAAAAGCTTTATTTACTATACAGTTAACATGAACATCAAGATGGAGTTTAGAATCAAGATGTATTCCAAGGTCTCTAATTTCTGACAATACTTTCTCAAGTGCATTCTTACAAAGGAAGTACGTTTGATTATATGTGTTATTTTTTTGTGAATGTTATTGATTTACATTTATTAATGTTTAGTTGTAATTTATTGTTGGAACAATAACTGGTAAAGTGATTTAAGTCTTCCTGTAAGTTATTGCTGTCAATTTGCATCTTAATATCTCGATAGATTTTCAAATCATCGGCGTACAAGAGATAATGTCAATGTTTAAAACAATTGCCGATGTCATTAATAAATAAGACGAAGAGGAAGGGTCCTAGAATTGAACCCTGGACTAATAATGAACTGATTTGTATTTCTTTAGAATAGAAACTATTCAAGGCTACCCTTTGTGTTCTGTTTATAGGAATCGAGCCAGTGTAACAAGTTTTCCCGTATACCATTATATGCAATCTTCTTTAATAGTATGGAGTGATCCACTTTATCGAATGCCTTGCAAAAGTCGGTGTAAACCGCGGCCACTTGCAAGCAGTTATCCATGGTTTCAAACAGATAGTTCGTATAAAGCAACACGTTGGTTACAGTAGACCGACCCTTCACAAATCCATGCTGCTCAGGAATAATATATCTGTGTAGATGTAAATAAATTTCGCTATGTACTAAACGCTCAAAAGTCTTTGCCATTGTTGAGAGCAAGGATATAGGACGGTAGTGTTGTCCTGTGTAAAAATCGGTTATTTATTTGTTACAATGCTGCAATGTATGCAATGTAACATTTTAGGTGTTGAGGATCTCGTTGCACTCATCAAACAGGTGTTGTTTGTTGTCGGTGCTGTGATTTCTACGACACACACCTTCTCGGTCTTGTATACTCCAGAGCTAGAATTCTTAGTAAGTATAAAGCGCTTACTAACGATTCTAGCTCTTTATGGCGCTTCACATGGATATCTTAGCTCGGTTTAAGCATCAAGCTTTGGGCTCAGAAACAAAGTTAGTAAATATTGTTATCTTTACTTAGTATCACGACGTCCATTAATATACTTTCTCTTATATGGTACTTACTTAATGAATAACCATCGTATGAGTCCTCGTTTGGTTTATGACTATGTTGTGAGTATTGGCTTACAAGTACGTCAGAAATACGCAGCTAGTTACAGAAAAACAAGGAAATAATAGTGCAATTTCTTACGCCGCAATTCACTTTTGACTTATAATAAATACTATTTGACTAGGTTTACTTATTATGAAACTAGTAATCAGAATTACATCACAATACCTTCCATTAGTGACTTGCTTAATCGCTATTCAGCAACTTAGTAGGGAAAATGCTACATTATTTAATTATTTTTGCAGTACACAGTTTATTTAATGTGTAGCTTATGCTGTACTATACTCAACGCCCCAATATGTATTTTAATGATGACTAGAAACTTGTGAACTAATAGGCACGTCGATGTGCCTATCAGTTATTAGTTTATAAGCTTCTAGTGGCTTCATTAATCAATTATCTTACTAAAATATCTATTCGCATAACATCAATTTGACGAGAACAATAATAATAGAATAATCTAACAAGAAATTATTTTTAATTACTTATTTTATTTTATTGTTCTTTGTATGTACATTATACACAATGGCAGTGCTAATAGCTAATTGTTTAGATCTTACAACTTCTTCTGAGTGAAGTATTCGGGAGTGTTAAGCTGGTATAGGAATACTTCGCCTTTGTGGAAAATTTCCACATCCTTAAAGAACATGTTAGGCTGTTTAAAGTAAGTCTCCTGTACGGGGCGGTCGAAGGGATAGCCGAAAGGTTTGTTATCCATGACGAAGTTTTTAAATATCTGCTCGTTCTTCGTAACGCCATTGTATGGGTAGACGAATACGAACAACTGGAATGGATAACTACCGTGGGTACCCTTAGGCAGCATCAATCTGTTGGGCATGTTTTCAGGCAAGTAAGACATGTCATATGGCACCTTGCCTTTCTCTAACAGCTTCCAGATTTTATTGGTGGGCATGCTGTCTTCCTTGAAGAATACGAATTCGCTAGATTTGCGCTGCACTTTATTTTCACCAGGAGTTAGTTTGTGAACAAACCAGTCCAATTCGTAGAACCTCATCCAGTCATTTTCAAGGTTGAGTGGATAGCCGTAGCAGTCATATTTAGGTCCAATGAAGATCTTAAAAATGTCATCATAAACTACATCTGACTTGAGATTGATGTCAACCACGAACGGTTTGTGGTTCAAGCGGGGCTGACGGACCACGAAGCTTTCCGGATATGGCATGAATTCTTCTTTGATGAAGGTTAAGCTGTTTGTTATATTAAAATCATAATAGTCAAAGTAAGTGACAAGCTCATTAACTTTGACGTCGTTGACCTTAACGCCGACGAACTGAAGATCATCATAAGTGTAAGGATATAAGTATTCTTTGTAGTGAATGAGATTTTTGATGATTCTCTGGTATAGCTGGCAGGGTCACGTAGCGAAGTCTGGTAATAGTGGAGAGCACTTGGCATAAAGGTGTAACTGCAAGTAACGTCAATATATGATTTCCATTGTAAATTCTCAGAGTGATGGACTAGCACAATACAATAAATTTGAGCATCACGATACTGAGTGAGATAATATCTTGTGTTTTGAAACGTTTCTGCATCGTACAACGTCAACCTTAGTATTACAGTATATAAACATAAACGCTTAAAATACTTTATACTTACTTATCAAGAGAATAAGGACTCGCGCCAAGAACATGGCGGGCGATGACTTCATTAGAGTGCTGGTAGTTTTCGATATGCTCCTCAGAGTACAAATCAGCGTTTGTCTGCCAGTAGTTATCGTCGAAGTTGATGGCCTTGGGGTTGTGGAAGTCAATTTCCTTGTCAAACTGTAAATTAAAGAGTTACATACTTAAATATACATTTGTAAAATATATGGCAACAGTGGCGTAGCGCATTTAAATTATAAAAAAAATACACTTACAGCCTTGAAGTGGCCCTGTTGCAAGTATTGGTAGAAAGCCTTCTCGTAGGGATCGAAGAAGCGAACGTCTTCTAAGTTCTTCTCACTGTGGACGTTGTGGTAGTTGCTTCTTTGAGCAAAAGGAAGGAAGCCAGTAGTTAAGTGGGGATAGTATCCAGTCTTGAAGGGCAAGTACCATGAGAACTCAGGGATACCACCCATGCCATTAGTAAGACGTTCCAAGTTGTAACGAGCCAGCAACTGCTGGTAGAAATAGATCACTCCACGTTCTTTGAATATGTTAAACTTGTTGGAGCACCACCAAAAAGACAACTGAGAGTGAAAGTAATAATAGTAAAAATTCAAACCAATGTCTTCAGTGAAGTACGACAACTTCTGCTCCTCGTTGGGGTATGTCAATGAGGTGAAATAATTAGCATAGAAAACGTAGTAGTCATGTTCTTTTACTACACCAAAGTCAGTACCGATATCAATCATGTACAAGTATTGATTGTACATCTTGTAAAGCACATCTTTGTTCAAGAAATATTGAGGGTACACCTCATAAGAAGCTGGGAGGACAATGCTTTCGGTATCAGGCCTTTGCAGTACGGCTATGTAGTATGTATATAAGAACTTTCCTTTATTAAGGTACAGCTTAGCCCAGGCTGCAGTTTTGTAGAAGGTGTCGAAGTCCTTAGCATAGTACATAACGTGGAATAAAGCGAGCCTCGTCCCTCATCTTCTCAAAGAAAATGGAGAACTCATGGTATTTGGGCATGAAACCGGTTCTGTAGAAAGTCAAAAACTCTTCAACCGCCTTCTTGTTCTGTAAAAGATAGGATACAGAATTAGAACATTTTTTATTATTTAAATTATAATTTGTTATATATATTAGAATCAATCTTTCATAATCATGTACAAGAG
This sequence comes from Catocala fraxini, assembly GCA_930367265.1. Taxonomy (NCBI): domain Eukaryota; kingdom Metazoa; phylum Arthropoda; class Insecta; order Lepidoptera; family Erebidae; genus Catocala; species Catocala fraxini. The sequence goes on from OV884042.1 coordinate 12,920,698, forward strand.
CTCTGGTACCCATAACACAAGTTGAATCTTACTTTGGATACCAGTGTTCAACAACATAAAATGTACAAACTTTGTAACTGTATTTGATTCTGTTTCAACTGAATGTATCTTATGTGGCAATAAACTATTATTATTACTATATTATTAATAAAACTACTTACAGTGTAGTGCTCGATGTTAGATTCAATGCTGTACTTAAAACCAGCTTTGTGACAGTCTAATGAGGTGTCATTTTTATCTACGTGTTCGAATAAATACAAGACTTTCTTCTGGCGCATGACGAAGTCAGCATCAACAGTAAAGAAAAATATTTTTAAGCCTATACGAACAAAGTCAGTAGGAACCAGGTTTCAAATAAAATAAGATATAAAACTTCGAACGACTATAGAAAACGAGTTGGTAAATTGTAAATATATTCACTAAATGCATCTTGAATGTCGTTTTATATTGTAATGTAATGTAATGAAGCAGTAATGGAGAAGAAGAGGAGACAATATTTTTCAAAGTCATAGATTATCATTTAAAAATTACTTAAGTAGCGTTTCTTACCGGTCTTCAGTTTCCATTCATGGTGGTGTGGGACGGCCACGCCCAAGGTAAGGGCGACCAGCCCTGCGAGAATCACGACAGTCTTCATCTTGCTATAGCCGCAGCTAACTGTGCTTCATCAGCAAGCGTTTTTAGATTTTATAGCCAATGAATCTCCTTATAAATGTGTATAATATAATTATCATGATAAAAATATTATCATTTTGCATGAATTATTTGTTAAACAGAACTTTTACCTGTTAATAAATCGTATATTTTTGGAAATAAGCCTAGGATTAGCCTAGGATGGATTTAATTTTACTTTACTTTCTAGCCTGGAAGATCACTCAAAGTCGTTCTTTAATATAATATGTGTTTCTATACATTTAGAGGGAGTATCTAATAATTAAATTTTTAACGCATATCGCAAACTGCAAGGTTTAGAAATTTAAAATGTTGTTTAAAGCTTTACCTGTAAATTATTTATTAGTTTTTGGAAGCTAACCTACACAAAACATACTATAGTTGAGTATGAATTTCAGCAACTTTTGTCTTCTCTTTAGCCTGAAAGCCACAGTCAAAAGTAACTTTGTCAGGTTATATCAATAGAAAGAGAAACAAATTTTCTTAGAACTTAGAAACTTGAAACTTTACCTTTCCACTAAGGCTTTACAAAAGATAACAAGTTTTCACACAGTTGTCAAATAATTAAGATTTCCACTAATTAAAGAATATCAAAACACATTTTGGGTTAAGGATTGCAAGCCAGTATACAGAAATATATAATAGTATCATCCTAAGTCATAGCATATATTAATGCTTTAGATAAATCAATATAGATTTATTGATAACCTCAATGTATGTTACGAGTAAAGGTGGAATTATAAAATGAAATTCTAGGACGAGGGTGATTGTATAATAACACAGTAATAATATTATATGATTCTATCAAGTAACTTAAAACTACGTAAATATATATTAAACGGGTATGGCGTACGATTTCGACAGCGCTTATAGTAATTTCACTTTGAGCAGGAGAAGCTAGGGCATAAGCTAGGCGGTTACACATATGGGATATTGCGCCAAAGCGGATAAACAAGAATAAGAACGCCAAGATGGCTATAGCATATTTTAGAGCCAAATTTTTTTGCCCCATTTTTGAGATCAACGTAAAAGGCTACATTTTCAGATGTCATGCTGTTAATGATTTTGTTTAGTTTTATTTGGTTACGAATCGAAACAAATTTAATCCGACGGTATTCATCAAGATCAACCATAACCATAAGCAGCCTTATGCTACGGAACCAAGAAGAATGAAAATGTTATCCTATAGGAAACATTAAAGTGTCGCCCAGGTATCAAAAATATGAGAATGGTTATTATTATGGTATTTCAAATATAACACTTGTAAACAAACTCTGAATCTATAATAATAATTACATATATTGTGATTCGGTTTGTACAAAGTTATATTGTATGTATAGTATGCAATTAACTCGATAGAGAGTTAGGGTTGCCTTTAATCGGAAGATAAGCTAGTATTTGACTAAAGTTTTTGCTAAGCCAATATAAAATATTTTAGTTATAGTAAGAGGGAAGGCATTCTGCGCTTCCCTTGTTCTGAGACATAAGTTTACTTAGCCGGCAAAATTATAAATAGTCTTTTGTAAGAACATACTCAATGGCAGCAAAGAAACTGAGTGTTCTTTGTGGGTGGAAATAAAATTGATCGCTTGGTACCTAGAAATAGCTAGCTATATTAAATGTGGGTGAAATAATTCCCCCACTTTGCTTCCTAGGATATACGCCTGTATATGCTAGAAATATACTTAGATACGCCTGTACCTAAATATAAAATTATAATACACTTACCACAAAATTATTATTATTGTATTGCTTTAGCTTTAGTACCTAATTATTAGCCAGAACTGTAACTCGGAGCAAAGACCTGGTGACTATAACACAGGTTTCTAGCTTAGGCACCAGGCCTCCACAATATTGTCTTGAGAAATTGTCATCTTACAGATAAATGCTATTTGGAGGTAGTGGACCAGGCCCCTACACTTCATAATCATAACGCAGGTGCGAATGTTCAAGAGTCTTAATAACCTCTGAACTGGCGATGATATCTACGTATAGCACAAAGTTGTATTATATAGAAATAGTGCAAAATTTATAGTATTTTATTTGTCTATCTTGTACACCTATCCTACTAACATTTAGTACCTATGGGTATATAACTATTTTTAACAATTGTTTAGGAAAATATATTGTCAGTGTTACACAGGGTTAGGTATACGTTCATATAGAGAGTGAGATTATTAATTGCAGCCTCGGGCAGATTTCCATATTCTATATTGACTATGTTACAATCAGTCTGAAATGTAATTGCAATGTTTACCGTGGGTCTTAATAAAGTCCTGTCTCAAAAATTGGAATTAAAAACGTAATCATTTATTAGTAAACGTACGATTACGTCTTACTAATAAATGAATACGTTTCAGTTCAGATGGGAGTAGAAATCACATAGTTGGATCTTAATCCAACTATGCGATTTCTACGTCCATGTGCTTTTGAAATAAAATGCTTTTTATATAAATAGTTATTGATAGAGGAAGATGATTCCGTCGAGTTGTTTATTACAATATTTTAGATAAAAATTTCGTTATTTTCAAACTTTTATTGAATTTTATGTTATTATAAAATAATTTTCTTGCATTGCGTAGCTTCACGCCTTTATATCCTAAGAGTATCAGTAAATTATGTGCAATAAATGATTGATGAGTCTAGTATTATCTACTAGGTACATTCCCAAAATACGCTACGTCTTTTTATTGGTAGAATATTGATCTTAAGTGCCCAAACCTCTACCTTATGCAAGACAATAACATAATTTTATATCAATAAAGATAATAGTAGTATAGTACCTGAAGCAATTAATGTGATGATCCTAAAGAAGCACAAGTGCTACTTTAAACATCAGCACCGAGGGTAACTGCTGTATGCTGTATTTAGTATCTAAAAACTTTCTAATGTTAAATTTTCGGTATATTCATAATTTGTATACTTTCACAAATATGTTCCAATTGAACTTTCGAGGCTGAAAACATATCATTAGCTGATATTCAGGGTTATCTACTTAACCCCTGAAAGATAAAATACATTCTTTGTTTATATTACATACATTTACAACTTAGGTTAGGCCTCACTAACGGCGCGAACCTATTATCTATTGGGTACATTATTCCATTTTACACTTTATCATTTTATCATCAGACTACCTTTTTCCGTGACTTCTTGCTCGTGGAATTTGGAAGTAGGAACCTTTCTTTGCATCTAAGAAATCTTTTTCTTACACGCAAGGAAAGAAAAGAGAGAAAGAAAGAAAAATTATTTATTTTGCCACATAAAAAGGGCACACCCAAAACATGAAGAAATAACAAAAAAGAAAAAAGCAGAACAATAATAAAATCTAGAAAAATAAAAACAAATACTAACACTATAATAACAATAATTTCATTTCTACTCACTGGCAACACCACAGGAAAGATATGTATAAATCAACTTTGATATACGCATATAAAACATACCAGATAGATAATAATATAATATTCTTCCACATACACAAAACACCATCTAGCCCAAACTAAGTAGAGCTTGTACTATGGGTACTGGAAAATGGATAAACATACATATATATACTTTTTTTTCATATTATACATAGATACACCCAGACCAAGACAAACATCCATGTCCATGTACACAAATGTTTGACTTGTGCGGGAATCGAACCCGTGACCTCAGGCGTGGCAGTCGGTTACACTAACCACTACGCCATTGAGGCCGACAATACATGTAGAGATACATCCATATACATAGATATATTTTAGACAGCATACCACTACAACAGTGCGTAACGATTTAATAGTAGTTACTTCTAGTTTCTGGCTGCAGCCAGAAGAAGGGGCTTCGCCCGGGTGAATCCTACGAGATCGCATACCACGATGGAAAACCTCCTATGTGTGAATTTTCGTGGGTTAGTGGTTGATCCGCATAAATGTATTTTAGTGCACGTACATATTACCTACTAGCTAGCACTACGTTTTTACCTCAGTTTAAACAATATTTATACGCATAAGGACAATAGGTACATAGTTCACTTACATGACATTAACAGTACGCAGTATATACTTAGTTAGTGTCATTTTGTGAAGTAGCATAAACTAAATTAAACATTAATCAATTAAAATAATTAAGTTACAAAAATATTCTTTTCTATCATAATATTCTATAATATTCTATCACATACACGCAACACCATCTAGCCCAAACTAAGCAGAGCTTGTACTATGGGTACTAGACAATGGATAAACATACATATATACATTTTTTTTTGTAAATACATACTTATTATACATAGAAACACCCAGACTAAACTTAGCATAACTTAACACTTAGTAAATACTAATTATTACAAAGCAATATCTCATAGCAGTTAATTACATTTATATTTGTAGGTAAAACAACAACACCACTCAATAGTCACCAGATTACCCACATGTATTATTTACCTATGTATGTTTTTGAGTGTAACGCACAGTATAATGTTGTCGATACCAGTGAGTACATTGCTCAGAAAGAAGTATAATTTTTGTAAAGCCTTAGTGGATATGTAAATTATACCGGGCGTAAGGGGCAGCGTACCGAAAACTGAAATAGTAGATTTGATTTATTCTGTGTAAAAAATCTTAGGGTATTTTTTCTGGAAAATATTAAATATATTCTAGCAATTTGTATTTTCTGGTTTTAAATTATAAAATAATGCATAAACAGTATATTTTAATGCATATAGCCATATTACAACAAATTACAAAAAACAGCAGTGTAGTTTAATCATACATGATGTAAACAGATCACGAAATCAGCTGCTGCTGTACACTAGACCGGTGCTTAGACGTCATTTCCCGTGCTGTGTTAATCATGACTTTTATCAGAAATGGATAATTGCGTCAAGAGAAGTACCTATAGGATAACGTTACATTTTTTGATACGAAATGCCTTACTCTATATGCTCTATATGCAAAGAATTTTAAGTTCTAGACCTTGCGGGTTGGGACGTTGAGAAGTTAACCAGTTTTCTCTCTAAATGTACCCATAGAGAGCTTGACATATATATTGACGAATGGCTTTGAGTACTCGTCCATGCTGAAAAGTAAAAAAAATGGCATGAATTCATTCTAGACTAATGCAATGGCTGGGTAGGCTAGTTTCCAAAAATATACGTATTATTAACAAGTTCTGTTTAACAAATGATTTATGCAAAACGACAATATTTTTATTATGATAATTATATTATACACATTGATAAGGAGATGCTTGCCTATAAAAACTGAATACGCTAGTTGATGAAGCACAGTTGGCAGCGGCTGTGGCAAGATGAAGACTGTCGTAATTCTCGCAGGGCTGATCGCCCTTACCTTGGGCGTGGCCGTCCCATACCACCATGAATGGAAACTAAAGACCGGTAAGGAACACTACTTGAGTAATTTTTAAATGCTGTTCCATGAGTTTTGAGAAATATTGTCTTCATTCCGAATTAATTAAAGTTGTATAATTATATATATAATTATAGAATAATGACCCAACATTGTATTTATAGCACGGCATTCAGGATAAAATTGGTGAATATATTAACAATTTTGCCATCACAAAGTTTTATATCTTATTTTATTTGCAACATTGTTCCTACTGGGTTTGTTTGTATACATTTTAAAATCCCTGCATTTTTACAGTTGATGCTGACTTCGTCGTGCGTCAGAAGAAAGTCTTGTCTCTTTTCGAACATGTAGAAGAAGATGACACCTCATCAGACTGTCACAAAGTTGGTTTTGAGTACAGCATTGAATCTAACATCGAGCACTACACCGTAAGTAGTTAAACTAATAATTTGTATAACTAAAGTTTAAACAAATAATATGAAAGTGCTAATTTAATATTCTATCTTTTCCAGAACAAGAAGGCGGTTGAAGAGTTTTTGACTTTCTACAGAACCGGTTTCATGCCCAAATACCACGAGTTCTCCATTTTCTTTGAGAAGATGAGAGACGAGGCTATCGCTTTATTCCACGTTATGTACTATGCTAAGGACTTCGACACCTTCTACAAAACTGCAGCCTGGGCTAAGTTGTACCTTAACGAAGGACAGTTCTTATATGCATACTACATTGCCGTACTGCAAAGGCCTGATACCGAAGGCATTGTGCTCCCAGCTCCTTATGAGGTGTACCCTCAATATTTCTTGAACAAGGATGTGCTTTACAAGATGTACAATAAATATTTGCATAAGTCTGATATTGGTTCTGACTTTGGTGTAGTAAAAGAACATGACTACTACGTTTTCTATGCCAATTACTCCACTTCATTGACATACCCCAACGAGGAGCAGAAGTTGTCGTACTTCACTGAAGACATTGGTTTGAATTCTTACTACTATTACTTCCACTCTAAGTTGCCTTTCTGGTGGAGCTCCGACAAGTATGCCATGTTCAAAGAACGTCGTGGAGAGATCTACTTCTATTTCTACCAGCAGTTATTAGCTCGTTACAACTTGGAACGTCTTACTAATGGCATGGGTGGTATCCCCGAGTTCTCATGGTACTTACCCTTCAAGACTGGATACTATCCTCACTTAAGTACTGGCTTCCTTCCTTTTGCTCAAAGAAGCAACTACTACGACGTCCACAGTGAGAAGAACTTAGAAGCCGTTCGCTTCTTGGATTCCTACGAAAAGACCTTTTTCCAATACCTGCAACAAGGCCACTTCAAGGCTGTAAGTGTATATATATTACAATTTGAATGGGCTAAGCTACTGTTGCAATATATTTTACAAATGTATATTTAATTATGTAACTCTTTAACTTACAGTTCGATAAGGAAATCGACTTCCATAGCCCCAAGGCCATCAACTTCGTCGGTAACTACTGGCAGACAAACGCTGACTTGTACTCTGAAGAACACATCGAAGATTACCAGGAGTCTTATGAAGTCACTGCTCGCCAGGTTCTTGGCGCGAGTCCTTATCCTCTCGATAAGTAAGTATAGAACTATATTAGTTTTCTTTTTAAGTTTTAAGTTAATATACTGTGATACTAAGACTGACGTCGTATGATGCAGAAATATGTCTAAATGAAAAGATATCATCCCACCTGGTATAGTTATGATCATCTCCATTGTGTTGTATTAGTACATCACTCTGAGAATTTACAATAGAAATCATATATTGACGTTACTTGCAGGTACACCTTTATGCCAAGTGCTCTCTACTACTACCAGACTTCGCTGCGTGACCCTGCTTTCTACCAGCTGTACCAGAGAATCATCAAAAATCTCGTTCACTACAAAGAATACTTACATCCTTACACTTATGATGATCTTCATTTCGTCGGCGTTAAGGTCAACGACGTGAAAGTCGATGAGCTAGTCACTTACTTTGATTATTATGATTTTAATGTAACAAACAGCTTAAAGCTCACCAAAGAAGAATACAAATTCTATCCGGAAAGCTTCGTGGTCCGTCAGCCTCGCTTGAACCACAAACCGTTCGTGGTTGACATCAATCTCAAGTCAGATGTAGCTTCTGATGCCGTTTTCAAGATCTTTATTGGACCTAAATATGACTGCTACGGCTATCCACTCAACCTTGAAAATGACTGGATGAAGTTCTACGAACTGGACTGGTTCGTTCATAAACTTACTCCTGGTGAAAACAAAGTGCAGCGCAAATCTAGCGAATTCGTGTTCTTCAAGGAAGACAGCATGCCCACCAATGAAATCTGGAAGCTGTTAGAGAAAGGCAAGGTGCCATATGACATGTCTTACTTGCCTGGAAACATGCCCAACAGATTGATGCTGCCTAAGGGTACCCACGGTGGTTATCCATTCCAGTTGTTCGTATTCGTCTACCCATACAACGGCGTTACAAAGAACGAGCAGGTGCTCAAGAATTTCGTCATGGACAACAAACCTTTCGGCTATCCCTTCGACCGCCCCGTACAGGAGACTTACTTCAAACAGCCTAATATGTTCTTCAAGGATGTGGAAATCTTCCACAAGGGCGAAGTATTCCCTTACCAGCTTAACACTCCTGAATACTTCACTCAAAAGAAGTTGTAAGATCCAAACAGATAGCTCATAGCACTGCCATAGTGCAATAATGTACAAAATCGAGTAAAATAAATAATTTATTTTATATATTTTTTTATTTTTGTTGGCTTATCATAATTCTTGTATGTGTGTTATGTGAAGATATATTATAGTTAGGCTTAAGCTAAACGCTGAGGGTAGTACACGTATAAGTAAATTATAGAAAAGAAGAAAATACTGAATTAATTAATGAAGTCACAAGAAGTCGTGAATTATTATGATTCACACATTAACCTTTTTGGTGATATAATGTGATTATTACGTGTCTTGAGTATACTAAAGTATTCTCTACACATTAAGTTAATTTAATATGATTATTATTATTACATTACCAGCTATGTTTTAGGTATTACGTAAAAGGCGTCAACCCAATTATTGTCACTAGATGAACACATTTTCAGACGTCTTGCTACTATTAAGAATTTCCTAATAGAAAAAGCCAGTAACTAGTTACCTAACTCGGCAATCGAAATTCTTACCTGACCTGATTGCAAAGTTATGCCACGAGACCATCAAAGACAACATCAAAGATAACAGTCACGTAAATTGTCGATTTAACATTTTCTGAATAAGATGTATGTAACTTTGTATATCTTGAAAATATATTTAGTTAAATGCATCTCACTTTTCAATATTCACAAGATATCTACTTCTGAATATTGACAGCAATATAATTCGGAGATGAAACTGTAACTGTAACTTTTTATACCAACTCACAGAGGTAGTCGTATCCTTATTCTTTACACTTTATTTTTCATTCTTTGATAGACATGGCGTTTTTCAAAAAGGGTGTTAAAAGGTTTTTACATGGTCAGCAACGCGCAAGTGATGCCTCTGGTGTTGCAGGCGTCCATAGACTCCGATGACCACTTCCCAATTGGGTGGGCCGTATGCTTGTTTGCCACCTTAGTTGTAAAAAAAGACATTTTATTTATTTCAAATAGTTCTAATAAATAATCTTAAATTATTTCACGCTTTATATCAGCAACTCTCGGGTCGAAAGCACCGATTCAGCTGTATTCGATTACTTTAGCTGCATTGTTTAATTGGCTTCTTGCGGCTTGATAAAAAGTTTGACTTTAAGGAAGTGTAGTAATTTCATCTCATTACGTGGTTGATCACCTGTAGCTTGTAATAAGGGCAATCTGTAGCTTGTAATAAGGGCAATCTGTAGCTTGTAATAAGGGCAATCTGTAGCTTGTAATAAGGGCAACCTGTAGCTTGTATACCTACTCAGGGTTAATGTATTTATTTTATTAACGACTATTGCCCATAGTTTGTAAGACTGGTACTACGTTGAAATATAGGCGGTAAAGTAATACTTAACACACACTAGCTAGCAATCTTCCACTTCGTCATATTGAGGGACAGGATGTGACCCGATATATATATGTACGTCGCCTAAATTATCAACGTGAAATGGATGAAGCACGTTTTCCTAGAAGGTACTTATTCACATTTGACTTGAAGATGCCCAGATTAACCTAATGAAAAAACACTGACATAGATAAGAAGTTCTACTCTCTACGGAGTACAAGTGCCTGCAAAAAATTAAAAATAACGATAATTTCGGTATTTTTCTTTAAATACATTACATATAATTAAAAATTTAACATGTAGATCTCATCTCTTTAGATCTCTCTTACAAAACTACTACTTTACTTTTCCTTATTCAATGCTGCTCAATATAAGTCAGTTTTTTGACAGGAAATCTTGAGTACTGTAGATATCTAAATTTTTTGAGTAATTCAATGGTTCAACTCGCGCTGATCTAAGTAGTATATTTTCACTTGCATTATAAGTATTGCATATGCATAAAAACTTACAAAGTAAATACAGATAAATATTATTATTATATTTTTCTTAAGAACAATTTATAACTCAGAATGGATGCATTATGTGTTACATTTTTATTTGTTTTAATGACGTTGATTGATGAGCTAGTAAGTGGTAGTTTCCATTCATGAATATGATATGTATTTTTTTGGCATTGTAAGAGCAAAGCTCAGGAAACACAACCAATTCGCTGTCTGCAGTTGGAATGCAAATCTGCTTGACAATTGAAATATGTTAAACCGTAGTATCAGATCGTTCTGTGTTATCACTCATTTGTCTATCAGTGTACGGCACTATAATCCAGACAGGCTAACAGGTTAAGTGAGAAATCACAAAATTAATATTGGGCTTTGATTTCTCATAAGGGAGGCGAAATAGGTTACAATGCCGTGGATGAGACAAAGTGAGCAATATGGAATAACCTCAGCTTCTTCCGTCTATTGTATGGAAACTCATAAGGGTACAATTAGTATAGCGACTGTTAAATTATTAGCTCGTACAATGTTCTCTTAGATGTTCCATTATTACTAGCATTTTATTTTCGTATAAAAATACATATGTATACATTTACCGATAAAGCTCTGTAGGTAAGTTGAATGATTAAACAAATAAACATATTTTAATCTTACAGTAACCGCTTATGATGATGCAATGGCTATATTTATCGGTCGGTGCGCGAAGTTATACAAGGGTTCTTCCAAAATGCTTATAGAATCTGCAGACCATTTACGTAGGGTCATATACCTTGTACCTACCATGGAGAATAAGTAATGTAATCGGTCCCTCTTGTATTAAACATCTATGAGAGTCCACATGGAAACTCAGTACTCTCTAAGATTCTGACAGCCAATCCAATCTTAAAGTAGTTTGTTGCTATTTCAATGTCTGAGATTATCGGTATTACCTTTGGTTGCTATGATGAAACTTGAGATGCCAGGCTTTCTGTCGATAAATTATTATTTAAAAATAAAACTATCTACATCTAAATTTATACATGCTAATTTAACGAAATCTGATTAGATTAGGATACCGGCTTCAATACATTTTAGAATAATAAGGTGATAATGATGTTAATTAATTAATTTAATTAATGCATGGTCTATAATTGTTATCGGTATTATACGTTGATAATTTATGCAACTTCATTACAATTAAATAAGTGGTGGCCAGCTCGTTTGGAGAAATATCAACCACTAACAGGAACCCAGCGTAAGACTTATCAGGTCAGGCTAAGGTCCTCTAGACCGAATTTCGGACGTGGCGGTTAATCTTAACGACTGGTCATCTGTGTAGGAGACATTATAGTGCACAAGTGTATGCGCAAACACAAGTGCAGTCTATCATCCCTATCTCTCATTATCCAATAGGACTGCAATTAGACATGAATGGAGAGAGCAGGTGCAGAATCATCAGCTTAACGTGCTTTCCGAGGTACGTAGGTGTATAGCATTGCCGTCTTCCTAACTCTAGGCTACTACTGAGAATTTTTTGTCAGAACCTTTTGCTGGCCCTACCCGAGATCTTAAATATAGCAGTCGCACACATTAAAGCTACGCCACTGAGGCAGACAAGTAACGACATATGGATGTGTCCAAGAAGTTTTATGACTTTGATATTTGCCTGGTTCAAAAGCTCGTAAAACTAACTCATCCATATAATTTTATCCTCCATCCTTCATGTCCTTCATTCCCAGCCTTCTGTTTTTCTGCGGTTGGTAACGGACGACTGACGTATGGCATTATAAGCGATTACGTAAAGCGGTATCCGCATGTGGCTTACCTGACGGTAACCAGTTAAGTTGTATGTATTGCCACATTTTTTGTCAAAAAGGCCATTACACCCATTTAAAGATTAATTAGCTACAAGAGTCCACACAATTTTAAATCTTTAGAAATTCCCAACGATCATAAATATATTTCATGTGATATAGTTTACATTAGTTTAATTGGTTCTTGCACCGGGGAGTATAATATGATTAGCGCGACGGGATGAGTGTTTGTGCGTTTTACTTTTACCTTTTATGGAAAATGTAATGTGCGTATGTATCATTTTGTGTATTATTTTATATATAAGAATGCATGTGTTAAGCGTGTAAAGTTGTTTGATATTTAAAATCTTGGTATCCTTGTATAGTGTTTTTGAAGGTGTTAAAAAATCATAATTATATAGAATTTTAAGTTGATGTATTTATTATTTTGTAAAGAAAAACATTACCTATGTGTTAAAATTTAAGATTATGCGATATAAAGATAAAGATAAAGATATATTTATTTGTGAAAACATGTGTGTGCGATATAACAATACATAATAGCAAAGCTTTGATGATATTTTCAGATTACCTCAATCGTAACTTTCTTTTTTTAAAACATATATTGGTTGTCGCCTATTTCCTCGAAGGCGGAGACAGAGTTGTTTTACAACCATATTTCGCAAGATATGATTATATATCCCACGTACTAGGCGGCAAATCTGTTGTCGTTTACAGTCCCAGATTCCGTGCTGCCAATGAGAATTGTTGGGCAGAATAACTCAATAAAACTTTACCAAGACCCGAGAAGTCTGCCCGAGAGCCTGACCTCATCCACAGCAGTTAAATACATTACCATTATTTGTACGAAGGAGGCATAGAAAACTCGTATGCGGAATAGCTATTTATGGATACTACAAAGTTTTATTTCTATGTAGGAAAAGCACCCACAATAAGTCTAGATGACCAGTTAAACCATTGCGCAAATCATGCAGTCAAAATCATTGCAGGGTCGAAAGTGATTTGATTCGCTTTGTCAAACGTTTATCCTTATTGTCGCCACTTAATCACTTGATAGATTGAAATCCGTTAGATACAATTATACAAATTCATATACGAACCTTTGGTCGGTAGACGACGCATAATAATAGAAACTATATAACTTATTTTTTTATTATTCTTATCTTTGTTATAAGGTAGCGATTGTAAAGCAGATGAGATAATTCATTTTTCTTACTTTCAGTCTATTCCGGGTCATTTGATTGAACTTTGTCCAGATTAAACAAAAGGTCGTGATAAATAAGCACAAACAAGACAATATTTTTATTATGATAATTATAATACACACGTTGATAAGCTGATCCAATGGCTATAAAAACTGCATACGGCCGTTGATGAAGCACAGTTGGCAGCGGCCGTGGCAAAATGAAGACTGTCGTGATTCTCGCAGGGCTAGTCGCCCTTACCTTGGGCGTGGCCGTCCCACACCATTATGAATGGAAATTGAAGACTGGTAAGAAACCTAATTGTATAACTTTTCAATGTTATATTATGAGTTTTGATGAACTCTATTTCTTTTTATTGCTCAGATTAATTATCAATGTATTAAGACATAATCTTATATGTCTGAATACATATAATTGTAACAAATGATTTGATTCAATGATTCCATCCCCTGAAGGCTTTCTTTATGCTCAGTTTTCTGTGAAATCCACTTTAGTTATAAATAAAAATCATGTATACCTTACAGTTGATGCTGAATTTGTTATACGTCAGAAGAAGGTCTTGTCTCTCTTCGAACATGTAGAGCAAGATGATACCTCATCAGACTGCCACAAAGCTGGTTTTGAATACAGCGTTGAAACTAACATCGATCACTACACCGTAAGTAAATTTATCAATAATTTGTCTAACTAAAAATTATACTAATAATATAACAGTTCTAATTCAATATTCTATCTTTTCCAGAACAAGAAGGCAGTTGAAGAGTTTTTGACTTTGTACAGGACCGGCTTCATGCCCAAATACCATGAGTTCTCCATTTTCTTTGAGAGGATGAGGGACGAGGCTATCGCTCTATTCCACGTTATGTACTATGCTAAGGACTTCGACACCTTCTACAAAACTGCAGCTTGGGCTAAGTTGTACCTTAATGAAGGACAGTTCTTATATGCATACTACATTACCGTACTGCAGAGGCCTGATACACACGGAATTGTTCTCCCAGCTCCTTATGAACTATTCCCTCAATACTTCTGGAACAAAGATGTGCTTTACAAGATGTACAACAAATATTTGCATAAGTCTGATGTTGGTACTGACTACGGTGTAGTAAAAGAACGTGATTACTACGTTTTCTATGCCAACTACTCCACCTCATTGACATACCCCAACGAGGAGCAGAAGTTGTCGTACTTCACTGAAGACATTGGTTTGAATTCTTACTACTATTACTTCCACTCTAAGTTGCCTTTCTGGTGGAGCTCCGACAAGTATGCCATGTTCAAAGAACGTCGTGGAGAGATCTACTTCTATTTCTACCAGCAGTTGTTGGCTCGTTACAACTTGGAACGTCTTACTAATGGCATGGGTGGTATCCCTGAGTTCTCATGGTACCTGCCCTTCAAGACTGGATACTATCCCCACTTAACTACTGGCTTCCTTCCTTTCGCCCAAAGAAGCAACTACTACGACGTCCACAGTGAGAAGAACTTAGAAGCCGTTCGCTTCTTGGATTCCTACGAGAAGACCTTCTTCCAATACCTGCAACAGGGCCACTTCAAGGCTGTAAGTGTATATGTTTTTTTATAATTTAAATGTGCTACGCTACTGTAGTAATATATTTTACAAATGTATATTTAATTATGTAACTCTTTAATTTATAGTTCGACAAGGAAATCGACTTCCACAGCCCCAAGGCCATCAACTTCGTCGGTAACTACTGGCAGACAAACGCTGATTTGTACTCCGAAGAGCACATCGAAGATTACCAGCACTCTTATGAAGTCACCGCTCGCCAGGTTCTTGGCGCGAGTCCTTATCCTCTTGACAAGTAAGTATAGAGCTTTATTAATTTCCTCTTTAATTGTTTAAGTTTATATACTATAATATGTTGACGTTGGTACCTTGGTATCGTGATGCTTAAATCCATTGTGTTGTGCTAGTACTGTATCACTAATATTTCGTTTAATTAGGAATGGCTGGTACATAATGCAGAAATGTGTTAATGTAAAAAGCAATGTAATTTAATACAACATTTTAATATTTTTTTTTGTGTGTTTGTTTGCCAACCTCTTGTCAAGAGTTGTTCAAACCGCCCGTAGGCAACATAGACGAACGACTGCTGTCAATTTGACAACAACCGGGACCGACTTTTTATGTGCCCTCCGAAGCACGGAGACGCTCAGATGAAATACCACTAAGCGGTCACCCATCTATAGACTGACCGCACCCATTGTTGTTTAACCTCGCTAATCGTTTACCGATCAGTGAGTGCAACTGGCTATGAGCGCCTGGCCTCGTAACTGGATGCTCAGATATACATATTCATCGCAATAAGCTACTTCTGCTTAATGTACAAAGAAAACTGGAGACCGTATTCAATTTTCTTTATATAGATATATAATAGGGGTTGAACCTATTGTACACTTCGTGCTCCTACTATGTATTTTATGACAGAAAAATCTTTATAAAATCTTGCCTGGTACAGGAATTGAACCTGAAACCTCATGCACAATAATGGGATTGACTATCACTACTCCGCCTAGGAGTAATCCCTCCCAAGTTAAATATTTTATAAATGCCGTTATTTACAGAAACACTCTCAAGATCAGATCGATTGTAGTGCTAGTTTACCGCTATGGCAATCAGTGTTTCAAATATTCACTTTATTTACAGGTACACTTTCATGCCAAGTGCTCTCTCTTACTACCAGACTTCATTGCGTGACCCTGCCTTCTACCAGCTGTACCAGAGAATCATCAAAAATCTCATTCACTACAAAGAATACTTACATCCTTACACTTATGATGATCTTCACTTCGTCGGTGTTAAGGTCAACGACGTGAAAGTCAATGAGCTAGTCACTTACTTTGAATATTATGACTTCAATGTAACGAACAGCTTTACGTTTACCAAAGATGAATTCAAGAACTATCCGGAAAGCTTCGTGGTCCGTCAGCCCCGCTTGAACCACAAACCGTTCGTGGTAGACATTAATCTCAAGTCAGATGTAGCTTCAGATGCCGTTTTCAAGATCTTCATTGGACCTAAATATGACTGCTACGGTTACCCACTGAACCTTGAAAACGACTGGATGAAGTTCTACGAACTGGACTGGTTCGTTCACAAACTAACTCCTGGTGAAAACAAAGTGGAGCGCAAATCTAGCGAATTCACGTTCTTCAAGGAAGACAGCATGCCCACCAATGAAATCTGGAAATGGCTGGAGGATGGCAAAGTGTCACTTGACATGTCCTACGCTCCTGACAACATGCCCAACAGACTGATGCTGCCTAAGGGTACCCACGGTGGTTATCCGTTCCAACTGTTCGTATTTGTCTACCCATACAACGGTGTTACCAAGGGCGAGGAAGTTTTCAAGAATTTCATCATGGACAACAAACCTTTCGGCTATCCATTCGACCGCCCCGTACAAGAGACTTACTTCAAACAACCTAACATGTTCTTCAAGGACGTGGAAATTTTCCACAAGGGCGAAGTATTCCCTTACCAGCTTAACACTCCTGAATACTTTACTCAGAATAAGTTGTAAGATGTAAACATGTATATAATTATCTAAAGCCTTGTTATAGGGCACAATAATGTACAAAATACGAGTATAATTATTAAACTGTTTGTTTTAAAAACACATTTTGTTTTATTTTTTTTATTACTGCAGCAGATATAGTACTAAGTTTTAATGCCAGTGCTGAATTTTAAAGCGTATAGCTACATTTCGTCAAGGGAAAATATTTTCCATGCAGTTATACTTAAACGATGATATTACGCAACTTCTATGATTACAAAGATAAATTCAATTGACAGTTTAAAGTCACCTTTTCACTTGAAGTACGGCCATGAATAACTTTATTTCACAAAAATTTAATTATTATAAAAAATTACTAAACTCTCACACTAATCACTCTTTGCAATGTGTTTTAAGGTAAACTTTTGTCATTTCAAACATTGAAAGAACAAGGTTTTGAATTGGTATTAAAATTAACGTATGCATGACTTTACCTATAGGAACACTGATCGAATGTATAATTAATTTGTTTATCATTAATTAAATATCAATTAAATGGATAGTAAAATCTTAGTCTTTTTCGACGTGTAACATAAAGATGATGATGTATGTGAATATTTAAGGGTCTTACATTAGAGCGAACAAACCACGTAAATCTGCCCATCACATCTTAGTAAGACACCAAATTTTATAAAATATATTATTTTTTTAGGTAATTCCATTATAGTACGATACATAGTTAGAGCATATCCTTCGATTGAGAATTTTCAAATACCTAGGTTATCGAAGTCATGCCTAGACCAACGAAGCTGTAGATTTTCATTTTCCTGATAAGTATTTGTATTCTCTTTCATTAGGGATAATTGCAAAAAAATTACGTAAACTTTAAAAAATAAACAATGTTAATAAGGAAATTTTATTCAAAATGTTTTACAATTAGTTACTAAACATAATATATCAATATTTAGAATATCAATATTTTAATTATCATGATTTACAACCAAGACTTTAATATATACTTATTATTAATACAAGTGACACGAAAAGTATCCGTTACTTGCCACATTATTTTGTTTATGATGTACTAAAATGTTATAAAACTTGTAATTATTAGCGGCGTCTTTGTAACTATTAGATGGTCTATGGAAAGGAAAACCTAAAGGTTTTGTATCTAACTCATTATATAACTCTCCGTAGAAATGCTTGGGTGGCGTAAAATCGCTATCAAAGCTATCACCAGAAGGAGTAATCATAACAAATAACGTTAGATTTAAACCACCTTCTAAACCTCTAGGTATTAATAGGTTCTCTGGAAACTTGAACATATTATACTTATTAGTTCTTTCTTCTTGTGAAGTTGAACCTTCCAGATTGTAATATTCATCGCTAGATAGTCTTGGTGATGTTTCTGGTGACCAATTAATGATATTAGTTCCTATTTGAAGGTAAAATTCAAACGTATCCAGTTCGTAGAATTTAGAATATTCTTCCCAGCAATTATCACAGGGTGGTCCCATAAACAATCTAACAATTACATTTTCTCTGACCATTGATTTAACAGTAAAGGCTAATGTAAATTGTGAGTGTTTTAGCCTCTTTTGACGGGCATTGAAACTCAGGGGTAATTTTCCATTCTTTGTAATAGCTTTGTTGATATTAAACTGGTAATAGTCAAAGTATGTAGTTATTTTAGGAATACTAGCATCAACAATGCTAAAATCTTGAGTTTCGTACTCCGCTAAGTTATATGGCATCATAGTCTCTTTATACTCCGTGAAATAGTTAAGTACATATTGCATCATATACCAATAGATGGGATCTCTTAACGCTGTCTCAGGGTGGTGTAGCAATGATGGTGCAGGGTTATATCTGTAAAAATAAAAGAAATAACGTGAAGTATATACTTGCGCACCTAGCAATCTATAAACTAAGCTCGGGCCAGCGCAAATATAGATCAATTGCTTATCATGGATAAATCTCGAACTTATTTATAATTATTTTTGTAGCTTATGAAGAGCGATTTTAAATATTTTTAAATCGCGAGAGTAATCTATATCGATTTTAAATATAAGATAATATTGAAACATTAAATATAACCTACATTTTAATTTCTATATTCGATTATTCCTTTCTAGCGTTTTCAAGCTTTCCATATTGAAGGCGAGTGAAGATTATTCGTAGTTATAAATTATCGATAAGTAAATGTAATTGCCATATTAAAGTCAGCTCGTTTCGTCAACCATATTTATTTGTATAAAAAATACTTACTCATCGTAAGGGTATCCATTACCGCCATACCCAAATAAGGATCTTATAATTTTAGACGTCCTTGTCCCATCATAGTTTGCTCGTATTAGTCTTGCTAGCAAATCTACATAGTTAGCTTCTGTCATATTAATAGTTGTTGCGTTGTCCTGCCAAAATGTTATCCAATTATATAAACTCAATAAGAAAAAGAAATACAACTTACATTTTTATTCCAAATCGTTGAAATTAAAATTATTTTGGAAACCTACTAACCATAATGATCAGTCCACGTGCCATACATTCTCTAATAGCAATATCTATTGATTTGATTCTTGCTCTATCCTCGCTCCAGTCTCCTAAGGTATTTGATCTAAGAGGAAAATGAAGCCCATTCTCATGAATCAAATATGGATTAAAATCTCCGTAGCCAGTTTTCTTAGGCGAAATATTTCCTTGTTTAAAATGCTCCTTTTCAAGAAGGAGTCGTGCTGACAGCTGTTGGTGTACGTAATAATAATGTTCATTGTGTCTTGGATGAATTTCATCGAGGTCCAGGCTACTTAACCAGAATGGATGCATAAGGTGTACACTATAATAGTAACTGTTTAATGAAATGTCTTCCCTAAAGTAGTTTAATTCCTCTTCACCTCCATTGTGAGGCAGATTCCAGCCGGAGTAATTAGTGTTAATTATAATACTGTCATCAATCTTGTAGTACTGATTTATTTGAGCGTCTCCTGTGTTATTGACGTTATAGTTAAGGTGATTGCTTAGTTTTAGCGCCTTGAAAATTGTTTCTGAATTAACGAAGAAATTGGGCTTCCTAATAAAAGGTGGCACAAAGGAAGTTTTCCCAGGATGTTTTTCTCCATACAACATATTGAGATCAAATGCGTATGTCACTAAATCTTCATTTATGTCTTCAAAATCAAATAACTTCTTGGCATCAAATCCTCCGCTATTTACACTTCTTATGAATTCAAATAACTTAATGGCTGCTTCTCTCATATCATCATCATATAAGTTAAACGTTAGGCCTTTCATAGTGGTCCCTTTCCTTACGTAGTCCACAAACGCTTTGTAAGTTTCACTATTCTAAAAAAAAAACTATTTATATTGGAATTTCTTAAAATAAAACTCAAAGAAAATTTTTAGTAAACGCTATTTGGAAATACAGAGCTGGGTAAAATAGGGATTAAAAGGAATAGTCAATTAATATATTGTCTTTATTAACGACTTAAAGGGTTTAATCCAAAGTATGGTCTCGATTATTTAGATGACGTGCGTATTTATATAAACACATAAGTAAATAATAACTTTTTTAATGCTGAGGATGACAGCACCTGCAAGTCTTAGATTTTTCTATCATGTTCCTAAAATGTGTCTGTTTGTGATTCTGAACTTGTCATCCTTTTCAAAGAGAAAGCGTGTGATCAAGTTAAACAACTAAAAATAGAAAGTGCTATCCTATTTAATAAATAATTAAATAAACAGGCCATATTATTTTACTATCATGGCGTACCATATTTTTCTATGAATTGAATATTATTCGGCATGACAATTTACCTGTATTATTGCTTCAATTTCGTCTGCTTTCTGTGACTTTTGTGATGAAGGCGCAATTCCTGGGACAATGCCCATAAGTTCATTTTCATCTTGTACACATAGCTCTGAAAAAGTATTATACGGTCAAAGACAAAAGTCAAGTGGCATCGTAAGGTACACATTCGCATACTGAGTATAATATCTTTGTGTGTGTGATGTTTTAACGCAAACAATTAAACATTATTCGATGTAATGATAGTAGGTGAAGTTCGTCATGGGCATGTGTGCAAGGCGACACAAAAACGAGTTCTTGTATATATAACTACAATAAATACTATCCCTTATATTCAACAACAGTGTCTCTGTTGGTCCGCATTTACAATTAATGCTTAAATTTGCCTAATATATCGCAGGTTGCGATAGCGGAGCGGTAAACGAGTCTTCTCACTTTATCACTAAAATATAATGACGGTGGTTCAAATCCTGGGGTCCTCTACTTCAACTATTTGGTTTCTTATTATTGAAATTTTCAAATAATAAAGATATACGTTATTTTTGTCTACTTATTATGCTAGAGTGATAAAAAAAAACAAAAAGTGTTTTTTAGGAAGATCTAAAAATTTAATCTTTTTTTGTACTTATTATTATATCAGAATTAGTTTAATTACTAAAAAAACAGATTTTGTTTTTATTTTTATAAATAAATAATGAAAATTATAATTAAGAAAAACAAAATTTTATTTTATTTATAACAATAATATTTCATTATAAAAACAATGTCAAAATATGATTACCGAAAATTAACTTTTATTACATTTTCCGTGAATGTTTCAATACTTATAATAAAAAAACATGTTTAGTCTTTACTATTTAGATTAATTTTACTTACAAATAATATTTTACAATTATAATGACAATTGAGGTTATAGCTTAATTATTCCTTTTCACAAGGAAAAGAGGATTGAAACTTAACCTCAATTCTAACATCGTCAACCAGCACGTCCCCTATTTGAAACAACTTTGTTTTATATTGTTCTTAATACAGCTCAAGAGAGGTCTATGCATGGAGGTCACAATATTAGCACATATAGTTCACAACGGTCTCGTCGGTATGATACCCTTTGATTCATAAGCATTCACCATTTATCTTCGCTGAGTTTGGTTAATAAGAAGGGGTCTTCCACTTCCCGCCCGACATTTTAAGCTCTTTTCTTCTTCAAATCGTTTCACTCAACGACTCACAGTATTTCTTTGAAATAAAATCAAGAATCTTATGACATAGTCGTAGATAACGATTCCTTAACAGCGAAATCGTAAATCACAATACCATAACATAATATTTAAAAATAACTTACTCTTAGAGTTTAGTCCAGTTTCATCGGCAATTTAAGATATATTAAGCCCATAATTATGCCAAATATTTGCTCTGGACTCAATATTTATATTAGTTTCCATTTTAAATGTAAACATCTAAACAAAATATTAAAAAAATATTGCAATAATAATGACACAAAGGCTCGTAACAAAGATCACCAACCAACAACATCACATAATTCTATTCAAGTGAGAAATTACGATATTTATAATCCACCCTCATCTTTTGAATTACTGCGGTTTAAATAAGTCTTAAAGTAAAGTAACAAGTCATCGATGTTTCTAATTTAAGAAAAAAATACAAAAAGATTATCGCTTCCTGGAGATCGAATCAACAACCGTTATATTTTAGATCGCACTATCACCAACGTAGCTACAACATCACTTAGTTGTTTATTTGAAATTAATACTTCCAATCATAATTAGAAAGGCGACAGTATAAGTGAGGCGGGTTTATGTGTATGTGTGCAATGATTTTATTGCAAAAGGTGGTAAGTGAAACTTGTTGTGATTCTATCGCATTTTAATATTGCTACTCGACTTTTGCACCTGACCGTTCTTTGATAAAGTTTGACTAAAATCTGTATCCAAGATTCTTCTCGAAGTCACTTATCCATAAATCTGTATAACGATACCTACTAATAATTCTGTTATACTTTACCATTAGAATCTAACGTCAAATGACTCATCATTGGATAGGTACCTATATATTTTACATAAAATTATATTTTATACAAGACTATATCCAATTAATTAAAATAAATAAAAATATTATTTATTTTCGATATTGGAAATATATTTTAAGTAATAATTTATTTACTTCATAACTATACTACCTTGAGCCTCAATCACAATTATAATAATAATAATAATTCCCTTTGGGACAGTCGTTATCTCACCATGAGACTAACGCGATATCGGAGGGCACAGTACACTAGCTTTTAAACTACCACCCTTGACTTGTGATATATAAAAAAAAATTATCATCAGGTTAAATGAAAGCGCACAAACCGCAGCTTGTGGCGAGCGACACTACGGTCGGTTAGGGCCTCGTCCCCAGCTTGCCATTACTGGTTGGCTGGGGTGGAACTTCAAGAGCGCCTGTAGGACTATCAACTCTGGCTTGACTTTGTCGGCCGGTCAGAAGCGGGCCGCTAGAGCTAGCTACATGCTTGGGGGTGGAAGTGTCATTTTCAGGGGCATAACTACGGGAAAACCCGCTCCGGGTCTCCGTTGTCACGAGACCTGTGGTGGTGAAACCGGTGCCGCACCGCTCGACACCCCTAACCGAAGGAATTACTTTATTTATGGTCGTAGTGCACAAGAAAGTTAAATACGGTAAAAAAATTTAGACCTTTAAAAAAAAGATATCTCAAGTAGTAGTTAGGATAGATTTTTATTCATTATTTTCTGAACCGCCATCATTTCTACTATAAGACATTTCAAGGTTATCCATTAATTACTGGACATCCTGTATATCTTTTACTTAAACTAGTTAGTTAGGTAAAAATAAATAGCCATTAAGGTTAATCGCACTAGGTAATGTTGCTCTCCAATTAGAAAGAGGTCTCATATTATTATTATATATCACATCTTTATTTCGATTATCATATAAATAAAATGTTTCTCTTTTTTTTTATTGCCATTGGCGGCAGACAAGCAAGTGGCCCACCTGATGGAAAGTGGTAACCGCTGCTCATGGAGTTCACCAATGTCAGGACACAGCTAAGCCGCTGCCATTGTCACACATTTCATTATATACTAACCTATGTATTAATTAGATGATTTTTTGCTATTCCTTGCTTAGATTAATATTATAAATCATTGCAAATGTACAATGTAAGATTTCTATTTCATCCTATCTGATGTTTAATATATTAGAGCATTGTGGGCAGTGGAATATTTTTCTTTGTCTGTATCAAGCTAGCGAATATTCCTCTGTAAAACATTCCGTTACGTAATCTTACTATGAAGTATTCAGCAAAACATACCTCCTTCGTTGACGATGTTACGGAATTCATCTGTTGGGGCCGACAGGGTTATGTCGAGGCAAATTATCCATGTTAGCACGGTGACTCCAAACATCACAATAGCTAGCACTGCAGTCAACTAGTGCCAGTAAATAGTTAAACATGGCTTATATGCACACGAGACCTCATAACTGTATTTCTCCTGATCCAATTGAGATCCTGAGGGTCGCTTTAATGGACACAATTTTCATTGTACAGTCGTCGTCACAGATTGTTTGTAGTTGTCAACTCGGGTAATGACTGTTTATATTACTGAGATTTTAAGCGAAAGCAGATACGTTGGTATTTTAAAGAACCTTTTTAACCTGCTTTTAGTATATGAACTACACTGAAGCTTGTGTAAGCGTCAGTATATAAGTGTGTCATCATATGTTCATGTGTTTCTTGCAGGTATTTTCTCTAGGCTTACCCTTTTGCCTGAACCTTAGAACTAACATAGAATAAATTAAGTTAATGTAATAAACTCACTAAACTCTTTGACGTTCATAAGAGTTACTTTTCTTGGCCTGAATTAAT
This sequence comes from Catocala fraxini, assembly GCA_930367265.1. Taxonomy (NCBI): domain Eukaryota; kingdom Metazoa; phylum Arthropoda; class Insecta; order Lepidoptera; family Erebidae; genus Catocala; species Catocala fraxini. The sequence goes on from OV884042.1 coordinate 12,945,470, forward strand.
AAATAAATTGTGACTGTGACTTGGCTTTGACTATGAAATACGGAGGAGTGTAGGTTAACCTTTAATCTGCGTGTAAAAAAAACCATAAGCAAGGATTATGATATTTCTGTGTGAGCAGGCATGAGTTGAATCGAATGCAGGGATGGCGTAGTGGTATAAACGGTCACATCGCCACTGGCACTGCATACACGGGACAAAACATTGTATGATGCACAAATAATGGTTCTGAGTCTAGGTGTTGTCTGTGTCCGTTGTTTGAATGTTTGTAAAGTCGCCCGCAACATAGGCATTATACCTAGTTCGGGAGTTAGAAAGAAAAAGAAAACAAATACCCTTCAAGCTATAAGTACATAAGCGTAACTAGCTCATGTAAACTGCAGCTTTCATAGATCACCTTCCCACAAGTTCGATATTGTGCAAGTTTTGCGACGAATGGTCAGTTTATAACTTTTGATACTGTGTGTTAACAGCATCAGTTTACTACAAAACCAAAGGATGACAGGACGTTGACACCATCACATTGCTTTTTGAAACTTAAGATTTACATCAAGAAAGCTATACAGGGTTAATTTAACCTTGCTAATAACCTTTTACCCGCGATTTATTTATAACTTACTTAACGACTTGTTCCACCAATTTTTATAATCCATAATTTGCTTATCTATCTATACTGATATTATAAAGCTGAAGAGTTTGTTTGGTTGAACGCGCTAATCTCAGGAAAAGCTGGTTTAAAATCCTCCAGTTTATCCAACACTCATAAAAATTTTTTTGGTGTTGGATAGCCCATTTATCGACGAAGGCACAAATAAGCTATATAACATCACGCTACGACCAATAGCAGCGGCGCATCAATGAAAATTTTCAACGTCAGGGTCAGGCTAGTAAAAAGAAATATTGTATTGGTTGCTCTAATTGCATTAAAAAGACACGCGGTCGCAAAAGAAACATTGTGCGGGAAACAGGGCACTTGTAAATATAAACTTCTTAAAATATGTGTTTTTTAACTCTGTATAAATTTATGTATAACTTAAATTAATTAAATCTAAATCGGTCCCGTCCAAAGATATTTTGGGACTAAAGAGAAATGATCTTCATTTGCTAGTCGGCTAATAAAGAAGCTTAATGTCCCGATTGTCATGCCGAAGTCAGTGTATGTATTTCGGTATGTTAATAAATTTTGAGTCTCGGCCAATATTTATGGGCGTATATTTCTCTACGCGGACGCACAAAGACAGTTTTGTGTCAGAAATAGTATGTGCAACAACTATGAACAATGTACTGCATTCTTTGTTTCGCGACAGCAACTTGTTTTGTAGTGTGTTCTCAACTGTACTATATTCACAGGAAACAAAATGCAATTGGTCAATTTTTCAATTGCGAGACTTGAAACACGGCTAATTTTGGTCTAGAGGCAATTCTTCACTTTCAAACCCAATTACCGTATTACTCAGAAATATATAATATGGAGGTAGAATTATTTATACATGTGCTTATGTAACGGGGGCGGCGCGCGCGGACGTATAAATCATAATAAATCACTAGACACGCAGCTACCGAGGTATTTTTGTATCTTTGATCAACAAAGCCACAATATGCCCACCACTCTCAGTGGTTCCAAAACATCGAGTAGTTTCCAGGAATAATTGGGTCAAGGGCAACCAATTGAAACTAGCGTAAAAGACTGTTGTCGTGTATATTGACTTCATAATATAATGACGTTATTTTAGAATACTGTCCATAAAACTGTCATGCGTTACAAATATTAGCATATAATTGTTTTAGAATTCGTTACGTGTGAATTATTCCGGAAATAATTCCTTGGAACGAAGTCAAAGACGCCTGGCCTACCTTTGTAGACTATTACTTATATTAATGAGTGCCTATCTATAAGATAGAGTAAATTGTGTAATTTAATTAAACAACCATGCTAACACCGCAATTGGTTTTGTACTAGCGTCAAAATCTTATCTTTAAAAAAATATAACGTAACATAGCATCTAAATTTAATAATACTATAGAATAATGTTGATCGACTAGTAGCTTAATCGCCGGTCATCATCTCCATGAATTCTGAAACAAAAGAAAAGTCCTTGTAAAACAAATGAACTCCACCCTAAAAGGAAAGCAAAGTATTATATACTAGACGTAAGTTGATTCACATTTTTAATTATCTAAGTCAAATAGTAACATTACCCAAAATCTAAAACACAAACGATTTTTATAATTAACTCAAAACTAAATAAGTTACAAGCGTTGCAAATCCCATAGTAGGGGTAAATGGTAAATGTCGGAAAAGGAAGATAGCGAGATATCCTCACTATAGCCGCCCCTCCCACTTATTCTTATATCCAAATTTAAAATATTAATTACTGCTTTATTTTCAACTAATTTTGATACGGCTTGCACATTGATTGCTAATTAGGTACACTATACAATGTACCAAAACAAACAACTACCCTAGTATTAACCATAAAGTAGACTTAAACAAGTTAGTTATACTATATTATATACGTATATAGTGAAGTCGTACGAACAAAGGATCTAGAAACATGACGTATGCCAGCGTCACGTGAAGTAATCGAGTAGTTACACACCCATGCTATAGGTATCATATACCTTGCGGCTAACCGACATTTTATATAACACGGTCATCCTGCCAGGTCTGATAGAAAAAATTATAATAGGGAATACGTCATAAGACATTATAATCACTTCACTTGATGATTATTTATTCTCTATATATCTTCGTTCTTTCAAATTTCAGTAATGTTAAAAAATGCGATTCAGTAACTGATAATAGTTTAATGCCTAATTCAGGAGTACAAAGATTGAAGGCGGAATGCTTTACCTAAGTAAATAATAAATCTTTTTGTTAGAATATTGAATGTATGTATTTAAAATAAAACCTAAATATAGTCAATAATGATAACACGTTTCAAGAAAGCTAATCATTTTTAAATATGTTAAAGAATGTTGATGAGAAATCACCCAACGATTTTGACAAAAAGCATTCCATCATATTCTTTGATCTGCATCCAAAACAAGTGGAGCAAATTAGTATCAATGAATTAATATCGTAATATGCGTGTGTAAGAAAACATAATTTCCGCCCGCCTTCTCGATGCGTATGTAATGTTTAGACATCGGTATGAGTGTTATGTTTACATACCTATGTTTGCGTTCACGAAAATTTATGCCGCAGTTTATCTTAAAAGCAGCTGCTATAGCATCGAGCTACTAATCGACTTGAATCAGGATTGTTTTAGTGGAACGGGCATTTTTGTGGGATTTTATAATATATTGATTAAACGACCGGCGTCCGTTGATACGTCGCCAAATTGTTATGTTCACGCTTTTGACATTTCTGTCTGAGAAATGACATCAGGTAACTGCGTGTTAACTATGGAGGCCTGTCTTGGCGACCTGACAAAATCTGGGCAGACCTCCAGCCCAATATTCCAATAATACTATCATAATATTCGAAATATCACAGTTATTTAGAACGACTAAAAACAATATTGCTCAGAGTGGTTTTTGTACAAGTTGATAAATGTAAATATTTACCATCGAAGTCAACGGTTCCGGATCCGTCAGTGTCGATCTCAGCGATGATGCCGTCTAAGTCGCTCGAGCTAAGCTTGTCGTCCAGGGCAGCCAGGATCTCCTTAAGGGTGGATGTGGTGATGTAGCCGTTACCTTCACGGTCGTATAACCTGCAGCGCAATACAATGTGATTTGTAGTAATAGTCATAATCGCAAAAATATACATATATTTAGTTTTTAATATTAATAATGCTTACCTGAAAGCTTCTTTCAGTTCCTGTTGCATAGCTTCGGCATCCTCCTCCTCCAAAAAGTGGGAAGCGATGTTGCAGAAACCATCGAAATTAATTTTGCCGGAGGCTAGAGAGAAATAAAGATAATAATTAATGCGAGACTTAAAACAGATCGAACCTTGAGCACTGTGTTAAGAAAATAACGGTTATATCTTTCATTGAAACTATAGTAGATAAATAAACCGTGGAAACAGAGACATGCATCTTTCAAAGGGATTGGAAGCACGAGGAGAAACAGTACGGAAATAACCTCATTAGTTCCCGCGACGAGTAAAAATATTCGGGTGTCTATTTGAAAAGGTGTCGTAGCTTCGGTACGTGTGAATTCTTGTTAGCATATTTCAATGATTGATTATCTTTTAACAAGAGCCGTTTGCAGCTGTTTAGCCAACACTTATAGCTTATCTGATTCTTACATTACTCTAGAACTTGGCAAACAACCTAAAGAAAATGAAAATGATAATCTAATCTTGATCTAACACAGCGAAACTTATAAATTTTTATTATATTTACAGATATTGTAACGGACTATATTCTAGGCTGGACTTTATTACATTATTGATAACATTTTTATGATTATGCTACAGAGATAAACAGATAAACTGATATAAATATTTACATTGCTTTGCTCGTCTTTTATAAGAACGCGCATATAGTACTCAAACTAAAGTATTGAAATATATGGCACATGTGAGTTATGGGTTATATGAGATTGAGCAGTCACATTAGATTGAAATATGGCTATGAATAAAGTGTTTATTTAACTAACAACATTTATGCGGATAAAAATGCATTTTAGTGGTTTTCTGTCTGTTTTCAATATTTATTAAAGTTGTCTACGGGTAAAAGACGGAAAAGACATATAAAAGATGAGCACATTGTGTTCAATTTGAGATTATAATATAAAAATCAATTTAAGATATGCTTTAGCTTTCAAAATGATTACTTGCAATATGACATCTTTGGATTTTAAAATTAATTTAATATAATACTTACTTTCTGGGTCATTCTCATCGATGAGGGCTTGCAGTTCAGAGTCATCAAACAGCTGTCCCATGGTGTTGAGGATGGTCGAGATCTTCAGAACATCGATGTAACCCGACTTAGTGGTGTCGAACATTTGGAATGCCTTACGGAGCATGGCCATCTTCTGGTCATCGTCAGTGTCCTAAAAGGAATATCGATTTAGATAAGTACATATCTAATCTTACGGAAAAATCTTTTCAGGGGAATTAAGGCGATGCATATGAGTGCAGCAATGCCTCGAGCGCAAAAAAATCTTCCTTCTGGACATTATTAGAATATAACATAAAATTTGCTAGAAATAAACACAGATCAAAATACAGATCAATGAAATCATCATCATTATTGTCCTTATATCATAATGATCACTTTTCTTCAAAATTATATAAGTGAAAATGTTCTCCAGAACAGCTTGAAATTGAATATCAATTTTGATCACTTTTGAATTTTTGTCACAAGTAACAATCACATTCACGTCCTTAAAAACTTCAAATCCTGGAGATCCTCACCATGGTGGTTGTGTAGGGTTGGCAGTTGTAACAAGAACCGAATCCGAGTGCGAGTGTTGTTACACTAGATTTTACGTCGGTGTGGCACCCTTATTTATAGCATTCCTTCCTCCTCAGACTGGAATACAAAAATAAGTGAAAAACCTGCTGTCTCTCTCTCTACCGTACACGTTCAAAATAGTGACGTGGTTATTGGGTTCTTCGTCAGCGTGAATTATATCGACGTCAGATGGTAAGAATGTTAAGCAAAATCTGCATTCTACAGGAAGTGAGGTGTCAGATTTATATAAACTAATTGACATCAACTCACTCATAGGCACGGGCTGAAGTGATCCATTTATAGCACTATGATAGCTGTTGACGAAGCTACTTAGTAGCATTATTCCAGAACTATTTTGCGTTTCAACTGTAGTGACGTATTGTTTATTTCATTCATTAAAATTTATTAATGTCTATCTACAATTATTTATTGTCTTTTTCTATTTATTGTCATAATGCAACAATGTCATTATCTAAATCGAACATAACACAATCATCTGGATATAATTGGATACTGTATATTTTGGAAAAATCTATCCTAATTTAAAATAAGATTCGGCGATATTTGTGGTTATATTTACCTGAATATACCGAAGCAAAATAAGTTTGTTCTATTGCTGCCCTTTAAGAAATATTCGACTTTTTAGTCTTTAAATTAATATTAATAAAAAAGTTAGGCGTTACTTTTCTAAAGTCTATGTACTATAATCTCATGTATAAATTGCTACTTAGCGTCTTGTAGTTTTATGTTTCTTAATGGTATCAAGTGTGATGAAGCTATTTATAGACATCACGCATAAGGATGAATGCTTTGCACAAGAATCATCAATGTTTACGTTCATGATTGCAACATGTGAAACAGAACATATCCAAAACGTCCAGTTTAAAGTGTAGCAGAAACTCATGCGCATATAAAGTTGTTCCTTGATTAAGAGCAGGAAATTCCTTTGATGCGACCGCCGATTCACAACAATCCCAACGAGAATATTACGTGTAGCAACGTCATCTTCAGAAGTACTCAACATTTACTTTAGAAGTATAGTATTGGAACTTTAATTTCTAACATACTTCGGTTTTAGGCAATGACACAAACTTCTTTTTATTGGGATAGCTCCATTTTATGCGAAATCAGATAAAGCCTTTATTTACAAACATTTTGTAGTTATGTACAAGTTACTATTTTTACAACGTTTAGTTAATAAAATGTTTATTTCCTGTATTAAATAAAAAAACCTGTTTGATTTACGTATTTAGATTTACATAACATTTGAACACATTAAAAATTAAATTTCAATGTATGATAAATGGTTTTACGTACACGTAAATATTTAAAATTGTAACGAGCACAGCAAAATATTGAGGTAGAGGCCGACGATTGGCGACCACTGGCGCGTGAAACGGGTTATACAGCGGCGCCCGCGCAGATATAGACTGTCGGTGATCGGCTATAATTTTTGTGTTCTCATGTGAATGCCACAATGAGAGAAACATCTAATCTGAGTCGCACTTTACACGTTCACCACGTGTTCTGTTCTTAAACAACAATATACATTGAAATTAGGTCAGGTTACAAGTTTATTTTTGAAGCACATGGAAATATTTTTAAACTACTATATTTGTGTCAGACATAACTTACAAAGATAGAACCTAGAAGATAAATTTTGTTTTTTAGTTCATATAAGGAACATAACTGGCTAGGTATGATTTCTCGAATAAAATATGCAATTCTAAGAATTTTCAAACGTTTTTAGGCCATTTTAATATAGCTCGGTTCGTACGCGAATCATGTAGTAGTATTCATACTTTCGTTAATCGGGTTATAATTTTTTTGTCGTATGATAACTATTTGAAACAATTACTAAAGAAACACATTAAACATACATCAGATTGAAGGTTACAAGACATAAAATTTTACGATATTTTATGAAACACTACACTTTAGCTATTTTGGTACACAATCAAGACGTGTGGTCCCCGTAATACAATAAAGTGTGTGGTGTTCGAAAACAAATGAGACAAGATAGTCATTCTGTTATGTAACATAGTTCATTTAATACATCGTTAAATAATTCACGCCGTCCGTACGTTGATTTCTCGCCCATTTTATTATTCACTATAAGAATTGTGAGGTTTTCTGCAAATTATTTAGCAACAGCTTATTATAAAGTGTGTTTTGTCTTCTTATTTTTTGTATGTTTACTAATGTAGATAGAAATAAGCAGGCGAACCTTGAATCCAAGCATACTAAAACTATTTCTGATTTGTGAGGATTTATTTATATCGAAAGCTCATCCATCAAAGTAGCTATCGTCTACTGTTTGGGAATGCAGTGCTATTAAGGCAAATACTTCATGTTAATAGGAACATGATATTTTAATGAAGAGTACTTCTTTTTAATATGTAGCAGTATCTTCTCTTTGACAAATAATAAAAAGTGAATTATTACGTTGCGTGGAATAACGTCTAGTGTCTTGTGTATTTCAGTATATACTTTTATCTTGTAATAACATAAACATTTGGTTCATTTCATCTTGCTAAGTATCACAAAGTATTTAATCGCCTCTAAGTGTACTTGGAGAACTATTAAGGCAATATTGACGGCAGTAAACGATGATAGCTTATTTACGATGACAAAACATAAAACATTAAACGGCAGGAAATGAGATATCGTAAATAAGTATGCTAATAATTTTACAGCCGGTCGCACTCTGATGCAGCAGTAGAGACTTATTAAATTTATTTGCCGATGCGTAACCGAAATGTGACTAATTTACACAGACTTAACATTTCATAATCAAAATAATTGGTAATCATAGCCAAATGTTGTCATAGTTGTCGGCACCGCACCCTGAATCATCGCCGTCAATGGAGTGGAAATATAACTTCATTTTGGCACACAACATAAGATTTTCCTTGCAGTAACCATCCGGTGATATCCAAACGCCAAATGAAAATAATTCTTTAAATAGTTCACAGGTAATTTGTCTTTTATTCGCGTTTTTATGTTACATTTATCTTACCAAGACATTTTTATTTATTTGGCAAGGCACCTGTGCAACCATTCGATTAATTCACAGATAAAATAGTGATGTCTAAAGTTGTGTGACAATATTCACGATTAATTCCTGGACTATTTAAAGACATACGACCTGATGCATAAGTATGCGTAGTATATTTATAGATATTATGCCAATTTATGCATCAAGGACATTTCCGTAGATTATTTCACCGTGAAGCGTGAACTAAATTAAGCTTACTAATGTGCAAATATAATTTATTACATTATTTCTTTCAATGTAACGAGGAAATATTATTTTCAAGAGTGTATGTATTTATATAGCGAAAATACGAATGTGGATGGTTTGAGTTTAACGATAGATCATAAAGTTTTATTAGTGTTTAGATTACATGTAATTAATAATTTGGATCAATTTAAATATCCAAAGATAAACTATTCTCAAGCTAAACATGTGTCTGATTTAATAGCGGTAAGAATTATTATTGTTTGAACAGTAATTTCCTCAAAAGCTATAATACCATAAAGTGATCGTAACAATTTCTTTGTAAAAATTTGTAATCAACTGTAAAAGTATTTTCTATTTGTATTCTAGCTGTTGTCACAGTAGTGACCGATGGTTTTTAAATTTTCTGCGATGAAAATAGGGAAAGCGTAACGTCGTTGTAAAATATTTGGATCACATCCAAAAATAATGATAGAAAACCTCGCGAAATAGCAATAATGTGCATTCAGTCGCCTTGTTTTTTGAACGTTTACTTTGGTTTAATGATCAATGAAAATCAACCTCACGATCTGCGCGATCAAAGAGTTTTATTAGTTCTATCGTAAAAGTTAAATATTTAATGGCCAGTCCCACATCTAACAAGTAAAAGTTATCCGATAGATAAATCGCATGCTGTCTCACTCTTGTTAATTTAAAGAAGAGAGATGGCGAGACTTTTATCTTATAGATAAATGTTATTTGGAGGTGGTGGGACAAGCCCTGAGAGTAACGAGCTCTCTTCCATGTAATGATATTTAGTAATAACTGATTGTGTGTCAGGTTGACAATTTATTGCCATTCTTGTTAGTGGTCATATCTTTAATTCGCTCATAAATATATAAGTTAGTCTAGTGAATACATTAGTATGTATTTACTAGCCTTTTTTTTTTTCTTTTTTTTAACGCGGGGAAATGTGCAAATCACATTCCCCATCGCCGGTTTTGGGGCGGGCGATGGGGATATGTCGGGATCCAGCCCATAAGATGGAAATTTGGGCTGAACCGACTAAAACCACCGCGGTGTTCCTCACACCTTTATGACGGGGTCGCGCGGATCGCTCTCGCATTCAAATCGCGACCCCGTCAAAGGTTTGACCCGCCGATGGACGTGGCGGGTCCCGCAAACACAATAAAAATTCATACCTATAATTGGGGGACCTGGTCCCCGACAACAAAGCGGGAGGACCTAGACCCCTTTCCAACATCGAGAGGCGTGCGTGGAACACGAACGCCGCCTACTCGGACATGTACTGATCGGGCGGTGAACGGCCCCAATGGGTCTACCGCCCGCAGGCTTCTACTCAGGGTGGCTGGAGGTCGTCTCGCGCCCTCCTGCGCCCGGCTCTGCGGTTAGGGAGAGGGATTGAACGTTCCCTCTCCCTCTCCGCCGCCTCCTTCACTGACATCATCTCCTCACAGAAGGAGGCGACGGCATTCCAAGACCTCTCGCTCGAGATCATGGACAGAACCATAGCCTCGAGCGAGAGGACGACTCTACCGACTGCCACGTGCATGACACGGCGTTGCGTGGCCCAAGCAGGGCAAGCCACCAATGTGTGCAACGCCGTGTCCTCGACAACGATGCGGCAGTCGCCGCAGTGATGACAACCGGGCGTCTCCTGTTTGCCTATTCGACACAGATACCGACCGAAACAACCGTGGTCGGTCAGCACCTGCGTCAGGCGAAACGTGAGGGCGCCATGACGCCTCTCCAGCCACTCTCTAAGTACGGGTCTTACCGCCACGATTGTGGCGTGCCCGTGTATTTACTAGACTAACACAAATAGCATTAAGTTAGGTAACAAGCATCTAGCTGATTTAAACTAAAAAAAGAAAACGAAATTGAATTCATATATTTTATTTAAGGTTATAACAATAGTGCATTAAAGTATATTTAACATTTATTACTAAACAGTCAACAACTTGCTAAATTTAAGTTAAACTGTATTCATTACAATTGGCTCACGCTATTACTGCAAATCGATATCTGAATGATCATTTACTAAAAAGCGTAATAAGTCATTATACATTGTAGTAGAATGCTTCTTTATGTAGTCTGAAATAAGAATCGGTTTATCTTCTCCTGAATCTATCTGTACGATAGGAATATTAGCCCCTTCTATCTTAATACTATGTTGCGTAATAGCTTCATCTACTCCTATGTTGTCCTTGGTATCGTCATTTTCATTTAGGTTTACTACGTTATCAGGCTTTGGAATGACATCGTTTGGTATTCGATTGTATAATTTTATGTCATCCTTATTTAAGATTATTTTCCCCTTGTTTTCAACCGAATTAAAGACTACAGGTTTATTAGTCGTTGTCACCGGTTGATTTTCAATATATTCTTTTTGTGTAGCTTCTTTGATTAGATTATCTAATTCATTTTTTCTAGATTTAATTTTATAATCTCTTTCCGTTTTTATCGCTTTATAATCGAATTTAGCTTTTTCTTCAGGATCTGATGAATGTAAAATATAAACATCAGGTTGGTTATTTACTACTTTACCGTCTATACTACCATCCACTCTTTTTAGGTTTATTTTATCTAAAGGCTTTGACGTAAAATCGTTTGCTATTCGACTGTCTAATGTTATGTGATCTTTACTTAAGACTACTTTGCCCTCGATTTCCTCCGAATTAAAAGCTGTAGCTTCACTAGTAGATGTCACTGGTTGATTTTTAATATATTCCTTTCGTTTAGCTTCTTTGATTAGAATATCTAATAAATATTTTTTTGCTTTAATTGTGAAGTCTCTATCTGTTTTTTCCGCTTTATAGTCGAATTTTTCTTTTTCTTCAGGATCTGATAAATGCAAAATATAAATATTAGTGAGGTATTTAGATGTAATGCAATAAACATAAATTTAATAATGAAATTTTATTTATTCATAAACCTTTTCTGTGCTATCAGGATCAAAGGCATGAATCAAATAATCGTAAACAGAAGGCATACCTTTTTTAAGCATTGCTGGCAGTGGAAGCGGTTGTACTTGTAATAAATCTTTTTGTATCACATAATCTGCTGATAAATCACCATATTTGTCTACTTTGTCGATACTATCTAATGTGTCGTTATCCTCATTAACTATAATATTTATTAACTTTGTAGTTGTACTTATCAGTTTAATAGCGGGTGTAGAAGTCATAATATCTGGTTCGTAATTAGGCTCTGGTCTATAATTTGTGTAATCTCTTTTTCCAGAATAATTTTTATTATCATACTGAGCTTTCTTTGCTTTATAATCAAACGGTGCTTTTAATGCACCCTTAGCAGAATAACCTAATTTATTCACATGTGAATTAGGCTTGTCATTTAACTCAATCACATCATAATACTCGTCTTCGTTTCCACTATCAGAACCAAAGTCGTTCACATCAGCATTGAATTCATTTACTTTAACAGCATAATTAGTATTACGTCCATATTGACCATTTTTTGAATTATAGTCCGGTTGTGAAGATGAATCATAAGTATCTGGGCCATACCAAGATTTTGATATGCCGGGCCCCCCATAATTTTCCACTTTACTATCCGACTTTTGAGTCACCGTGATGTATTTAATCATAGCGTTAGGTAGTTCAAATAACTGCCCGTCTTCAATCATTAAATCAAGTGGATATCCAGGTGATAAAACTGCAGTATTGAACTCCATGTTATTTTTAGTGTAAGACTCGCCAAGGTTTACTTTAACGTATGGCGCAATAAACACAAACATTTGAAGAGGCAAACCTTGAGGTGTACCTTTTGGCAAAATAAGCCGTGATGGATATCCAACCTGTGATTGAATTGTTTTAAGTGGCAATGAATCTAATCCAAATTCAGCGTCTTCTACTTTTTTACGAATAGTATCTAGTAACATAAAATCATCAGAAAACTGTTTCATATTATCTGAAGACCGAGTTATTATATTTGATCCTTTTTTCAGAGTAATTTCAAAAACATCAAGTAACGTAAATAGATTCTTCTTAGCTGCGAGCTCACCAGGCATAAGCTTGGGACCTAAATACATTTTTATTATTCCCTTTTGAGAGACTAAGGATGACACATTTACCTTAATAGAAAACGGTTTATGATTTAATCTAGGTTGTCCCATTCTGATTTTAAGTTTAGAGTTATTCTCGTCTATCTTTAGCGCATCTGTGACATCAAATCCGAAGAAGTCATAGGCTGTCGTCATCTTTTTCACTTCAATATTTACAACCTCTACTCCAGGGAAGTACAATTCGTTTCTGGCGTATCTAGGTAAGATTTTAAGAGCTTCATCAACCATATCGACAATCTTTTTATTTATCTTCCAAAACATTGGATCTCTTAAGGAAGTCATGTAGTGTTCCAACACGGAGCCATGTCTGTAATAGAAATATATTATAGACAAATAGAACAAAGATGTATATTTAGAAACTAATGATCAAATCCAAAATAATCAAATCTTAAATTACCCGTTGTTGGTAAGATCTTTGCCAAGGAGTTGCCGAGCTAATGTCTCATAGCTTCTGTCACTAGTGACAAGGATTTCCATTAAGTGATTCAATATTTGCGTTTTATTATATCCACTTTGACGCTGAAAGAATTTAAACTTAAATGAATTATTATTTGCACAGTTACGCTTAGAGTATAATAAATTACAACACATACACTATAAAAACACTTGTAAAATTAAATGAATACTTACCATGTGACTGGCGACGGTTATAATGTTGCTTTCAATAGTTTGTAGCAGTAATAAGTCTTCATTTTCTGGCAAATTCAGTGACGATGTTCTATGGCTAAACTCATTTCCATCCGAATATATCAACATAGGATCGTAAGGAATGTCATTCAGAGAATGCCAGTTTAAGCTGTCTATCTCGGGAATCCCATTTGCGTATCTTTCTAAGTTATATCTAGCCATAAATTGTTTCATCATTTGATACATATTTTCACCAAATCCTCCATTAACGTCATCGTTTAACCAAGAACCCATGTTCAGTTTTCTTAAGAAATAGTATGAATTTAAGCCAATATCCTCCCGAAAATAAGCTAATTTTGATTCATCATCATTATCATAAAACGGGGCTGTGTAGTTGGCGTCGATAGTATAGAAATTGCCTTCATAACGAATATTTTCAGTAGAAGTAATTTGTTCCCCAGCAAAAATAGATGAAGCTTTTATAATGACATCCTTGTCAATGAAGTAATTCGGCAATAACTCATATGGCGCTGGAATAGATAATCTCTCTGTATCTCTTCTGTTTTGAATTGCCAAGTATATGGCACTGACATATAATGCACAATTTAAATTTTGACGTGCCCAAGCAGCTGACGTATAGAATGTATCGAAATTTTTAGCATTGTTTAGAACGTCATATATTATTTTTAGTTCATTCATATGATTGGAATTGTATTCTGAAAATATTGTGCCTTTAGATAGCAAACCAGTAGAAATTAGGTTTTGTAAACTGGTAATCACTCCAGGCTCCTGGAAAGGAAAAGCGTAAGATAATTAGTTCCATTTTTATTATTTTCTTTAATAACCTATTATAGAAAAGAAAACATGGCTTACGAAGTATTCGGCAGGTTCCAAGGTGAACTCATGAGCCAATTTACGAATAATTGGATTGCTGCTTGTTTCACAAACATTTTCGAACAAGGGGATCATCAATTTTTGAATATGCATCCATTGCGTGTTTCCTAAAAAACAAATAAGACGTTATTATATCTATTCACAAATTTTCACCGAATAATGTTTAAATGCAAATTTACATTAAAAAAGACGTATAAATTTAAGGAGTTTAATAAGTATTGCTTCGATGTAGAATTGTTCTTTATGCAATTTTGCAATAATAATAATAATATACACTTCTAACTTGCATATTAATATCATAAACTATCATATATTATAATCTAACGCATAATGCCGACAGACTACTACCATTTAACCTTGACATAGCTGGTAAACCATTGTTGTGATACCTACACAGTTGACAATACAGTAGTTAAGAGATTCACCACTGCCAGTGCCCCGGATGTTATTAATTCGATCCTGGGATAAAGTCAAAATCTGGGTGATTCTTGTGTGTTTGTTTATAAGGCATCTCTTGATATAGGTAGTATCGAGAGTGAAGCATTCATAAATTAAAAAATAACAGCTGTGTCCTAAATAACGTCATAGGCAAACAGGTAAATAGGTCGTTCGGGGATATGTAGGCTTATTGCTATGTCATAAGAATGCAATATATTCAGTACTTTTATTTTAAGCATCATGATTTTGCAAAAAAGTACCAACTTAGCCGTAAGAATAGTATTCTGTAATATTCTTTAAGATAATATACTTTCGAATTTAGTTATATGAATAGTGGCCCTGGTTCTAGGCAAATTCTGTGGTAATTTCAATAAGAAACATACAAACAGGTACTAAATATTACTGACTGAGCTGACTCAGTGCTTTCTCAGTCTGGTTAGCATGTTTGTACTACTTATATTTCCCTTTAACGATTTTATATAACACTACATGAAGTAGCGGGCGTTAATTAGTATAATAATGTATTGAGAGATTTATCTTTCATGGAAACGCTTGAGATATAAGTATAAAAATATTATTCAGTATTAGTTTCGCGATCGAGAGAGCGTGATTTCCAATCCCACCCAGTATTAGTGACTTAACTTATTTAGTACACAAGCATTTTAGCTTAGCTGGATGACGATTTTAAGAGATACTTTGTAAACATAATTATAATGATGTTTGCAATGAGTATTCAATGAAAACTGTCTTCTGCATAAATAAAAAGGGTTACAGTGTTTGTTTTATTCTTTAGTAGCGTGTTTATATATTGGCATTTTTTCTGGACGACTATATTTAGTTGAAAACGTCATACGATTGAAAATATTATGATGAAGATATTATAAGAATAAAGTTAGATATACATAAAGGAGCATTCCATACCAAACAACTGTATTTTTATATAAGAAGGTGATTTGACTTGAAGGCATGACTACAAAACATTAAAACATCGTATTCAAAGTACACCAGATTAGAACCTACTATTTGTAGATTACACAAATGTTTTACCGCATAGGATCCCCATTAAACAAGCAGCTTTTTACTAGGTTTGGTCTACGATTTGTATAAACTAACTGACTAACTGCCTGTAAAGTTATTTATGTTGATAAGAAAATAGTTTCTTTAATTGTAAACAGACTTATCAGACAGCTTAAGAAACTTTAAAAGTTTTAAGTTCTGATCCATACAAGTAACAAAGTTTCAGGCCAATACACCCAAAAGGATAGACATAGTTGTATTACATCCATATTTAACTAAGTACAGCTTCGGGAAATTTCTTAGCAGAAAAATCCAATAAAATTTTCACTGATCCAGAAATCAGTCCATTATCGTTTTATTATTGATATATGTATATACAATTCAAAGCTTACCTGTGACAGTTGACGCGGCAGCAGTGGGTGCAGTAGGCACCTTTATAAGGTACCCCGAAACTTGTATACTTAAAACTACAGTTGCTAATATTACTGTTAACGTCTTCATTTTGCTTCGCTGACTGTGATGCTATGAAAACGTTTGACCAATTTATATACAAAGTATTTTAAAGTTCATAGACACTTCTTGTATTGATAAGAAAAGTTGAATGCACTACAGTTATGGATTTCAATGTAACATAACTTAACAGCGGGTCAATATTCTTACGTCCTGTAGAAGTTAAGATGTTGACAATTTGTTTTTGTGTAATCTTTAATTACGAGTAAGAGTTTTGGTACACTGACCTAATGTATACATTAATAGTATAACAACTATATTCCTAAAGGTTAATTACATCTATATTTTTGAGGCAGCTTTGGTTTTACGGTTCCATGTTTAAGTGACAAATCGTAAGCCGTTTATCGGGTGCCGTTCTAGAATCATGACCGCTCCTAAGAATTTATTGGCGAAAAATTCCAATAACACTTTATACGATGTGCTGTGCATGTGTTCCTGGAATTCAAACCCGAGGCTTTATTGGTATTCACTGCAGCCAATAATATTACTGCTGTACTACCGAGGCAGCCGCCCATGATGGGGAGTCATGATAAACAGTTCATGAGGTCCCAGGTCTAGAGTAAATTTTTCGGTTCGGGCAGTTTGTTATTTGAAAGAAGAAAGGGGTCAGGCAGACTGTAATAAGCTCATATATACACATGTATTTTTTAATATCAAGTAATAACAAGGGTCTTATAAAGCTATGTATAGGTACATTATCATTAGTACCTACGATATTTAGATATTTAATTATACTATCTAATGTTACTTCCTTGTGATCTATTGAAAAACCTTTGTGTCTTTAATAATAATAATAATATTCTATCACATACACACAACATCGATGTCCATCGATGAACATCGATGAAAACGTTGGGACTGTCCATTAAACATAAAAAATCAAAATTTATAAATAGAACTGCAGTAAAAGATAAAATTATATCCGGGAAAATAAAATTTATGCATAGCCTCAAATTCGTGTGTTATCAGAGTAAAGTTTGGCATTAATTAATTTTGTTTTTTTTTTATTTTTGTGATTTAAGTCATTGTTACCAATAGTATTGATTATTATTAGTCTTTTAAACTCAACAAAAGTTTCGTAACCATAAATGTGGATACTTCGTCCGAACAAGCCGCTCAAATTGTGGCATTGGTGCGAGAAGGCTTGGATCAACGAACGATTGCTAGAAATTTAAATTTAAACCTGTCTACGGTTTCTAGAGTATACCAAAGGTTTGTAGAGACAGGTTCTTACAAAAGGAGACCCGGTACCGGCAGAACTCGAGCAACCACCTATGGTGACGACCGATTTATTGTTTCAACTTCCCTACGAAGTCGTTTCCTCACGTCAGTAAACATCAAAAGAGAGACGAAAGAAGTGCGTGGAGTAAACGTGAGTGCACGAACAATAAGAAGGAGGCTTAAACTAAATGAAATCACTCCTTTTACACTAGCAAATGGTCGAAAGCTGTCTGCAGCTCACAGACAAGCTTGTTTAAGACTAGCGTGTGAACATCTTAATTGGACTGAAGAGCAATGGGCCTCCATATTGTTCACCGATGAATGTAGGACATGTTTAAATGGTGCAGACGGTCGCAGAAGAGTCTATCGTCGACGTGAGGAGAGATATGCTCAAAGTTGGAGTTTTGGAGGCGGTTCGTGCATGGTGTGGGGTGGCATTTCGATGATCGGGCGAACAGAACTTATGTTCATCGACATGGTTCGTCAAAACGGTAGAAGAGGTGGTTTGACGGCACTACGCTTTATAACAGAGGTTTAAGAAGCTCACGTGGTACCTTACATGGGATTAATAGGCGAAAATTTTACTCTAATGCCAGATAATGCCCGACTCCACGCTGCTGCACAAGTTCGACAATATTGTGAAGAGGTTGGGATACGTACCATAAATTGGCCGGCACGCGGAGGCAATACACCATATTAACAGAAAAAAGCCTGTACTTCAACTTATTTTTTATTGTAAAAACCAATTTTCAATAAACCAACCAAACCAATTTTTGTTAAATTTAAAGATTTTGTTCAAAATAATTGAATGGTCCTTTCCAGTATACAAACATATACTTAAGGATATGATAATACGCTGTTATGAAGTTAACGAACCAAACTATAGGTTTTAATTTAAATTTGTATAAAAAGTTTGAATACTTGGTTAAAATGTTTATTTCAAAGGCGTCTTGAACATTGATGCAGTTTATGAGTCCGTCTGTATATTTTATATTCTAGTTGTAAGTGAAATGTAAATTTCTTTATGAGAAAATAAAGTCTTTACATTATTTTCTCATAAAGAAATTTACATTTCACTTACATAAGAACACTTTTACACTTATGTATAAACAATAGTACTAAACCTGGACATTCGGATATTAAATTCTAACTTAATAATATAATAATATAAGTATACAAAAGATATAATCTTGTTGAAACTACTTTTGCCTGTGGGTACGACAATAAATCAAAGTTAGCATGATTACGACATCAGTAAGAAATATTAGCATTCCCTACATGAAGATAAAAAGTCCGCTCCGTGTCACAATAAAGATAAATGACTCAGTAGTTCGTTGTTTTTCTACTCAATAATATAATAATTATGATTTTGTTTTATGCCATTAAATGTTATTTAAGTTATTCTTTTTTATATTAATTATATTATATTCCTAAACGTATCAGTTTTGGCTTGATTAGGTTATGATGATAATCGTATTACCCTTTATAAAAAGCAACACATGACCATCTAGTTCATATATGAATTAAGTATAGATAATATGTATGTTTGAATTTCCTATTACTGAGAATACAAATGAAATTTATATGGGCAAGTGCCAATTGCGTATTTGCACTACAAAGAAAGGGTTAGTTGTATTTTAGACAACACATTACAACTAAAAGTTACTCGAGAGCGAGGCCCAAAACCAAATTAGCAAGACACGGTTGAAAGAAAACGCGTTAGGGAGAGGGAACCTTCTGACCTCATTGCTTATGATATTGACTGTCATAGTCATTCCATGACAATTAGCATAATAAAGGGTCTTAATAAGTTA
The DNA here is from genome assembly GCA_930367265.1 of Catocala fraxini. Classification (NCBI taxonomy): domain Eukaryota; kingdom Metazoa; phylum Arthropoda; class Insecta; order Lepidoptera; family Erebidae; genus Catocala; species Catocala fraxini. Next base: position 12,964,727 of record OV884042.1, read on the forward strand.
CCTCCACACCTACAATAGGTCCTGAACCAGAATGTTGGCAATCTGGTAGGTACGTTTAAAAACCTTGATATAAATATTAGTGAGACAAAATTATTTGGCTTAAGTTGCTAAATGGTAGAGCTCACACTAGGAGAAATACCCTTTCAGAAAATTGCAAACATATAACATTATTTTTCGGTGGAATACAGATTTAAGACCTACTTAAAGAAGCAACATGGCAGCTTGAATCCAGTGGGAGTTGCTTTATGTGTAGATACCGACGTCTTTATTCAAGTTTGGTGCGTCAAGCAAATTATAGTGTTGCAACTGTCCACAGTTTTCGGTAATCTTTACCATCAGATAGACGTATGTTCCTTACCTTTTTATTAATACCACAAATATGGAATTTAGCGAATAACTCGTCTGATAGCTGTGTCCATATATTATGAACATCAGTGGTGTGGGATATGCTAATAATAATAAAAACAGCGTAGCAACACGACATATTGAAATTTTCACTTTATCTAAATATAATGTTGTTAGCCTCTGACACGGAATTGTACATATCGATGTTTTTAATGCAATGTTTATAAATGCTGGCGATTATATAATAAATTAGCTACAGATTAAAACGTGGCTTTTTTTAACTGAAAGCTATTGCTTTTATAATACTAGTGGCAAATAACTGTCTCGGTGGCCTAATGGTTGTGTATACGATTACTGTGTGTTGGTTCTAGGGTTTAATTTCCGGTTCGTATAAATATTTATTGTTTATTCTGTCAAGAATTTGACAGCAGGAGCATGGAGTCTGGAAATGTAGTCAGCTGAAAATAACTGGCGTAATGTGGGTGTAATGTATTTCTGCATAGGCCTTCGAGAATATAGCTGTGATTGTATGTACTGGCAAAAAGGATTTGGTTGTACTAACCGTGGCAGCTTACATATAAACTATAGATGCTAGTCAAAACATCTACTATACTGAACTATCTGCAGACAGTGCAGCCCTCCTTAATTCGACCAGAAGACCTACTCAACACAGATAGACAACAGAAGCTTATTTGGTGAAGCTTGTTCTGTAGGGCGTTCTGAACCAGCCGGGCAGGTCCAGGTTTAGGCATAATTCTATATACGAGCGGCAGGTCTGCTGTGCCTTGACGAGCGCATACCTAACTATTGAAAGTAAATCTGCTATAGCCTACACCTAAATTAAATATTTCCAGTTATTTCAAAGTGTGGATTTTAGGTATACTAATGAGAGTTTCATTAAAACTTTTGACTACTTTATTAGACATTTATTAAATAATTGCAAAAAATCCAACACGTCTTAAACTAAAGTTTTCTTGAATGTTAGTGAAAGCTGTTAACCCACATTAGATCAGCGTGTTTAATTATGGCTTAACTGCACTCTAAGAGCAAACTGATACAGAGCAATGAGATTTTTGTAAAGCTGATTTTCTTGTAAAACATTTAATGCTTATCACGTAGATATTCTTTCTAAAGGTAGAGATTGACACGTAATATAATATAAAAAAAAACTGTTTATTGTACTTTAGCGTTTTCAAAAGTTTAACAATTAGGAAATAGTCTTTTTAACTAACTAACTAATTACTCGTTTAGCCTACAGAAGCTAAAAGAGTACCTTAAAATAGTATTTCTGCATTTATAATGCCGACATTGCAATCCTTTTTAGTAAAATTATGTTTGCACCTGGCAACTGCTTAAATCTTAATCTATTACAGCAATAAAATATATAACCAGTTATTATTCATCAGTAATATTCCTATCACAATATCATTTACAGTAAATTCAACCAAAATGATGTCATACAAAAACATCGTTGTGATCTTTCGTAACACGTGATTAATTAAAAAAGCAAAACAACGTTATCAATGCTAAATTTGTTTTGACTAAAATGACCTAGCCCAAAGTCAGGGACGCGACAAAGTAATAATTTCTAAATCACATCTAAAGTCAACAAACAAATCTTAAGCTTACTCTGATGTCTGCGACATCAAGTTAAAGGCTACACTAACAAGCGTAGACAACAAAAAGTAGCTATTATTATCAACATCTAAATATAGATACTCTTTAGAGTGATATGGTAATTCATATCTGCACACCTGTATTTTTAGTACCAAGTATAGATTCGATCTTGTCTAGAGTACTTTGTCTGGAGATTACTCTTATCGATGGAAAAAAGGGACGATCAAACACCAATTCGAAGCTGTACGAGTTTTAGTAAGTCGTGCTAGTAAAATACACATTAAAATGTATTAGTTAATGTTAATGTATATAGTTTAATAAAGTTATTTCATAAAGTTATTTATTTTCTCACCACAATACATACATTTCACATAATATGATTTTTTCCACATTTAGTATCTTATTATACTGTGGGAGACTGGTGCCTAAACTAGGCTCAAGGCCTGTATTTCAGGACGCCAGGTCTCCTCCTTCGGTGTTTACATTTTTATCTTAGTTATTATAACTTATTAGGTAAGTACTCAGATTCACAATAGATTGTGGTCTAACATTTGATTGCATGCAAGATAATATAAATTAAAAAAAAAAAATGCTTTGTGTTTGTGTGTGCATGTCTGTGTGTGTTTGCGCATGTATGTGTGTGTGTTTGTGTGTTTGTGTGTGTGTGTGTGTGTGTGTGTGTGTGTGTGTGTGTGTGTGTGTGTGTATGTGTATGTATATGCGTTGCGTAGGCGTGTGGGTGCGTGTGCGTATGTATAACCCTATATTAAAACAGCAAGCAGTTTTTCGGTGTCGTCATAACTTAAGTCCTGGAGCCAAGTACTTAATTTCATTTTACATTTTACCTTTCGAAGTTCGTAAATCGATAAAAGCTTGTTAATTTTATTATATAAATAAGCACCTAAATGGCAAAAGTAATGTTTCGAGTACATAGTGATAGTATAAGTTTAATGTTGTATTAGTCAACGCAAAGTTACTAAGTCACAATAAAAAAATACTAGTATACCATAATTATGCACTTTGTTGAATGTACGATTAGCTCAATTTTTCAAAGCCGATGTCATCATCGCTGCTATGCGATGTACGCTTTGTCTCGTTTTCGCGCATGCTGTGACAATGTTTTAAGAAATAGTTTACTACACTTTTCCCGACGTTTCAGCTGCTTTTCAGCAGCCATGTTCAGGAGGAGACCGATGGATGGTGGTTGTTTAAATAATAACTATGAATCTATTTATGTTTATAATGTATAACATTCGTGCATAAACGTAAGGCAATATAATCAAAAGGTATAATTATAAATATCGTCCAACAACAGTTGGTTGATATTTTTAATGCAAGCATTTGGGCCTTCTGTGTCGCACAGATCTTTAAAAACAATTGAAATAGCAGGCTCAACCTAAAGTCAGACTGGAAACAAAGATTTCTTGATCGTGTATACCATACCCGAGTCGAAATTATGTGCGTATTGATTGACAATTATCGCCTGCTCCGTACCTCGGAGAGCACGTTAAGCCGTCGGTCCCGACCGCCATGAACATCTATGGCAGTCGTTATTGGGAGAGTGTCGACACAAAAGATCCTGACTGGCCCCCACATAAGATACATGTAAAACCACCTACACTCGGTGCACTGATAGCTGCAAATTAAACCACCGTGCAATTCGCATGCCGTTTCTATAAAAAGCTACCCGTGAACAAATTTAACGATGGTTTGCTTTTAACGAGTTACTTTCTGTGTAGGCGCCTGTTTATAATAATATTTATCAGAATGCACCATTCATAGGTGCTAAATAGAAACTGTTTGACTTAACTATCCTGTTTTAAAGAGATAGAGAGAAAATAAAGATTCTGTTGCGAAAATATGTATGACTGTCTAAATATGTTGGAATCGTGTTATATAAACTCGTGGCCTATTGCTAAGTCCGATGTTCAATTTCTGTTCTGTAAAAATATTGTAATTGCATATGCTGGAGCAGAATTAAATAATAACGGTATAATAAACTGTTTAAAATATAAAGTAATAATTAGGTATAACCAGGAATAACTATGTAATAGATGTGGCTGGCTGGATTCTAGTAATCGCACCTGATGTGCGACAATAGGCCCGTCCCCGTTTACGTGAGATATAAAACCATAGCTCGCGCAATTGGGTTTCATACATCTGTAGACATTTTAATGCCTGTTTCGATATCTATAATATGGCAAATAAAAGGCAAAGGAGATTTTAAACTTCTTTCTCTCTTTTTTCTTTTTGTGTGGTTAGTGGCCAACCAATTTTAAACTGACACTGTATGAAGGCTGCAACGTTAGAATCAGTACATATTTTGCGGGAACTGACCCAGTTAGTCGTCGGTTACAATAAGACAAAAGCGTTGGGACTGCGTTCAAATGAACACAGTCCCAACGATATTGTAAAAGAGACATCATATTTTATTGTGCAAAATTACAATAGAAAGATCATAATGTCGTTAGGACTGTATCTCAAAGATATATTCTACCACTCGTAAATGTACGATTGTATTTGTTTAAGATAAAACATTTTTCTTCGTAATTACCAATTCGTTAAAAAGCGCAAACAAAAAATAACTCTGTGTTTTGACTTTAAGGTTCAATATCATTGAGTAAATAAAAGGAAGACCTCTACGTATACATATATTCTAGAAATTTCGTCGTTACCGAATTACGGATGGAACATAATATTCATTTTTATGTTTAGTTTTACACGTAATAAATCACGTTTCTATGTCTGTCCGTTTGTGTGCTAATAACTCGGAATCATACGGTTTTATATAATTCTTTTTCATATAAATTTGGTTACGATACGGAACCTCAGGTATTATTAGTAACAATTTTAATGCATCATGTCAATGTCATCACATCATGTAGTGAAAATCGTGGCCCGGATGCACTTCACCAATCCTAACAAATATTATAAATGCGAATGTGAGTTTGCTTGCTTGTTACGCTGTTACGTCTTAACTACTCGACCGATCTTTATGAAATTTCGCATACACGTTGTCCGGGGTAAAGAAATGGATATAGGGTACCTTCCAACCAGAAAAAAATAATGGTCCCGAGGGATGTAACATTCACATAACCTTATACGACACTGAATACGTAAATAACGAAAGCGGGAGCCGCAGGCAAAGTTATGATTATAAATTCGAATCGATTATAAAATAGAAATATGTATATCATAATATCATCAATAAATCCCACCAGCCATTTTTTAAGTCCCACCTTAACACATTGAATTTCATGTAGCAGACAGAATAGAAAATGTATTATTTCGATATTCGCGGTCATTTGGCGTTGAATGTGTTAAAAATGAAGATCCCATTGTCATAATTTAAAAAATAGCACATTTTCTGCAGATGTTTTCGCAAATAGAAAAGCTCTAACTATTAATTTAAATAAAAACTTTGGTTACAAATTGTTGTGCAGGTTTCGAAGCTATCTGGTTATATTCAGAATAACCCGGTGCGGATGTTATACGGATGGCGGTCATACGGTCATTGCTCTGCGTAAAATAGGCACATTCTGTTAATCAGTGTCATCCGGTACATTTAGAAACTGACCTGCATTTGCTTCACATAAATACTAATCTCGAAAAATAATAGACTCGATACACAGCGAAGTGATATTATAGTTCGACGCATAGGTTTTTTAAAATTTTAATTCGTTAAGAAGTATAAATGGAAGTATTTATGCAACTGCCAATTGTGAGTTCAAATCCTGAGATCCTGAGATGCTGTCATGGTAAAAGTGTTATTTGGATTTGTCTGTCTTACGAACCATGTAATTAGGTAGACGGCAATGGTCTTTCTGACTCTCTTTTACATGACACTTAAATAGCTAGCAATCTTTAAATGTGATATATGATCTCTACCTAAGCTATCGAAGATGTACAGACATGATTTTGACTAGCAATCTACCCCGGCTTCGTACAGTACATAACCTTAACAAATTATACACATAAAAATTCCTCATAAATCACTCTGTCTATTGGTAAAAACTGCATGAAAATTCGTTCAGTAGTTTTTGAGTTTATCGCGAACAGACAAACAGACGCCGCGAGGGAGTTTGTTTTATGAAATGATAATGATGACTTTTCTAGGAAAACTATTATTGGGCCTTTCTATCAAAAAGTTGTCAGTAGCAGCAAACAGTCCAAACCTGCGCAGAATAATATAATTAATGACTTTTGTCCCGTTCATTATATAATCCACACAAAATGTTTGTATCTCAATCATACAGTAACTGTTGAACGGATTTAAATCAAACTTGGCACATAGATAGATCATGTCCTAGATTTACGACTTCGTATACTCCGTAGGATTTATGTGGGCAAAGTCTAGCGAGCCTAGGGTCATCAATACACATGTTAGGTGACAAAGGGCAGAGCGTTGAGAGCAGAGCGACTTGACAAGTCATCATGTAGGAGATCATAGCCAAATGGCCTTGTGTTGTGTTCCTGTATTCTACATATTAGCATCCATAACTAAATTGGCAGAGGAGTTGTTGGAACTGATTGTGAGACTGGATTAATTTATCAAAATTATAATCGGATGGCGCACGATTTGGGGTTCCGTACTAAATTGCTTATTTCATGGGAATTATTAAGCTAGTACATACTATCCTCAAGAGGTAGTGAGAGATGACACTTATTTAGTCTCACGCTTCTATCTGCGAAGAGATTAGTAGATGCGTATTACACTCATATTTCTCCAACCTTGGGTTAGGCCCCATATAAAATAGGATGAGCTCATTGCCGTCAACTGGGCGTAACTCGAGACTCCAAGCTGCTACAGAGAGTTCCTTCATAGCAGAATCCAATAAAACTTTGCCCGACCCGGGATTTAAACTTTTTTGCTCGTCATAATGACCACACTCCATTTTATGGTAAACAGTCATGTGGTCTAAGAGCAGTGGCCTTCACACCGTCCTCATAGCAGCTGAAGCGATGTTGAAGTCTCTACTGTGAAGGCCTGAGAAGGAGCTTTTTTACGCCCCGCTGAAAGGACCCAGGATTGAAGGAAGAAGGATACACGTGCCTTGGCAGAGAATTCCTTAACCTATAATCAATTATTATCCTCACGGGTCGTGTTTTCTTTATTAAAATTGTTTGCAAAAACATGCCGCGGTACAAAGATCATTCCAGAATACTTTTCACTCAGGAACAAACAATCTTTTAGGCCGAGGCCGCACTACGTATAGCCAACGGCGACACATCGGCGACTTCGTGAAAACAAACTCATATAACCCAGCGGCCGCACCGCCGAAGGATAAACGATGATGTTTTTGTGTCGCATCGCTGACCAATGCGGCTTCGGCCTTACTTTTGACGAAAAAATGAAACAGCTATAATATGCGACAATCCTGGAAAATTATCATAATTTTTGATAAAATATGTATACCTACGTGTGAAGACTGTTTCGATGGCGCACTGGTTCCATTGCTGGGTCGTGCAAAGATTTATGGGGTTTTCTGTAAAAATATTTTGTGTAACAGTCTGTAACTACATAGACAACAATAGGCTTCTTTTACGTGAGTGGTTATATGGTTGTGGAAATGTGGGTTTAAAACTCCTCTGACCACCCCTTCGACGATATAGGCATGTGATTATATACCTATGTATACATACAAAATTGTGTAAAATTAAAGATCTTAGTAATAATTTACAGAAATTCGTTAAATTCTTATATTTTGATACGGAACACCAATAATTAAAGTCAGCTACAAAAGCTTATTTGTAAACATAACAAGCCATTATCATCAATTATAATTATAATTATCAGTGTTATGCGAAAGTGGCCAAAAGAACTCTGGGGTCAGAGAGAATTATCGCGAAAGAAAATAACGATGATTTTTTAACCTTGGTATGGCTTAATAACGTTTTTATTATGTAATGCACTGTGTTACAACATTATATACTTGGAATATTTTCGCTGAGTGATTAATAGATGTTACTAATGTTCTTTAATTTTATGAAATGTAATTGCGCTTATGTTTGCAGTCAAACGTGAGGTACAATGTACAAAATGGAGTGTGGAAATGTGTCCAATGGCAATAATTGACTCGCCTCTCTTTATGTGGTCGAGGCTACATAATTGGCGATGTGTGAGCGTAATATATGTTTACCACTTTATAGATTTACAGGCGTGAATCTAAACATGAGCGTGCTTTAAGCCATGTAGGTACGTGTATACAACTTTACGAAGATTATACGAAGGTTATTTATCATGGTATTATGCAGCATAATTATAGCATAGTTTGGGAATCAGTATTATAATAGTAAATATTGTAATAACTCTAAGTCATAGAATAAGTTTCACACATTGTGCTCCATTTTTCTGACAATAAAACATTATTTGTTAAGATTATTATAACCTTAAAATGTGTGTAGGGTCATATTTTAAGATTGCAAAGTCGAGTCTAGGAATAAAGTGAATCACATCACTCTGGTAATCCTTATATATAGGTTTAAGTAGGTACTCATGTATGGGATAACGGAATCTACCATATTTATTTTTGTTTGGTAATAACATACAAAATTTGTGCTTTTGTAATTCCAAACAATAGAATTATACGCTATTTGATAGTATGGACTGGGAATTTGGCCCAAAGCGTGTATTTATTTCTTTTTAGAATTTAAATGTTGAATTACTCAGATTTCTCAGAAATTTGATGTGTAAAATATCACAATCGGTAAATCCAATACATATAATCAATATTTTTTTTACGTTTACGCGAATGTTATACGTCGGGGAAAGTGTATAATAAATATAAATAGATTTATAATTTATATAGCTCCAATAGAAGTAAAAAGTAACTAGTAAAAGTGTCTAACAATAGTTATTTCAAAATTATGAAATAATAAAGGTTTATAAAAAAATAAACAACGCGATGAAATCAGTATAAAGTTGTTTAGTTTCAAAATATAATCAAACTAGTTGACTCGCGCAATTTCGTCTGCTTCACATAAGACATTTTGCCCGTTTTTGCAACATTTTTATTGATGCTCCGCTCCTTTTGTTCGTAGCGTGATGTTATATAGCCTATAACCGTCCTCGATAAATAGGCTACAACAATAAAATAATTTGTAATTCGAACCAGTAGTTCCTGAGATTAGCGCGTTCAATCAAACAAACAAACAAACTCTTGAGCTTTATAATATTAGAATAGATTAAGATTTGTTTAAAAAGTTAATTATTAAGCATTTAAAGACATGAATGGATTAATTCGACAATACTTTGGTTCTGGTGGTTGAGTTTAACTGTTTTATGCTGACATTACTATTTATTATATTCATTTTTATCTCTGAAGTACGACTGTAACTTCGTGTTATACGCTATATAACATAAATAAATAATAAGTGATACCTTGCTGATTCTGAAGTACCAATGAAGCATCTTATCTTATCTTATATGGGGGCCAGTCAGTGCAGACCGGCGACACTTCGACCCAGTGGGATCTTTTGTGTCGACACTCTCCCAATAACGACTGCCATAGATGTTCGCGTCAGCCGGGAGCGACGGCTTAACGTGCTCTCCGAGGCACAGAGCAGGCGATAATTGTCAATCAATACGCAGATATATTTCGAAAAGTCATATAACTTCCGAAAGACAGAGGTGCGCGACATGGGTTCGAACCCACTCAGCTATCGCTGCTCTCATGTAAATACCAATGAAGCATACAATCAGCCTAATGGTTAGCGATTGCTATAGCTTACTACATAATTTTACATGCCACATGGTAGAATATGTCTAATGGTTCCTATTACTTAATACCAATACACACAATTGTTTTGTTACCTACATTAAAAGCAAATAAATAATTTTATGATTCTAATTGGTTATGATCGCCTGCAATACCATTAGACGGGTTGAGATCATAAAGAAAATAAATTAAATATGGAACTCCATTTTTTCTGTATAAAAATATCCCTTTATCTTTTTCTGTTCCCTTTACAACGTGTATGCGAAATTTCATGATGATCGGTCGAGTAGTTAAGGCGGGAAAGCGTAACAAACAAACAAACTCATATTCGCATTTCAATCATAAATAAATCATCGTCATGAAAAATCTGCTCAAGTTGATTTACGTACCGTAAGTTCCGTGTATACAGAATAGGATAAAATCAACGCACACTTAGCTGGTTTACCTAAATCATTACTTTATAGTTTTTGCCAAAATATCCTTGCGTTTACGATAAGGTAAACCAAAATACTTTGCCGAAACATATTTCCTGTATAGCCTCTAAAATATTCTCTTCTTCTTTGTTTATTAAGTAGGATAATTACCATAATAGTATATATACCTACCTAAGTGACAATTTAAGCTAGCTTCCTACTTAAGTTTTTAAGAAAGAGCCATTTATACATGCGCCAGACAAACAAAGTAGACTTTAGCAATAGGATCTATTTGCTCTTTTGGAGTATGAAATCTTATGTTGCTAGTATTCAGAAAGAAAATTCTTAAAATAACTATCACTGCGCCATCTAGCTCAAGATATACTAAACTCTTATCACCTCATTGAATCCAGCAATACGTAAGCTTCTTTTAGGTGTAGATAGATGTCAGTACGAGCTTTAATATTTCTATATTTTAAGTCTAGAATTTTCTTACGATTTTGCTGTGGTCATAAATAACTTATAAATTAATTCCAAGAAAACATATAATATGAGTTATTATTACTTTTCACTTAGAAGTTAGCATAATCGAGAAGGTAATAAGTCATATATAAAATATATATTACCTACCCACTGGAAATGCCTAAAAATATAACAAATTAACCTGGTAGTAAACATTTTTATGATTTTGTTTTTATCACTAAATGTTTTATGCGTGAATAAATATATTTTCGCAGATGTACAGATGGTTCTTTACATCTTACCTTAAAAAATATTATCTGTACAGATGGCGTAGTGGTGTTTTCGTAGGTCGCCTTGTCACTTGCCGTGAGCATAATTTCATTCCCCCCCCCCACACACACACACAAATTAGTGTGATCCACAAATAATTCTTTCGAGTCGGTCGTTATTTGTGTATAAAGTCAAATACAAGACAGGTGGAATGAAATGAATATATGGGCAAGACTTGGGTAAACATTCTGACTAAAACAAGAGAGTAGGTATAGGTGTAGGAACGAAGTAAGTGGACATCGGTATTAGGTAATATACCGAAAATGTGACTTAACTGAACCCGAAGATTATTGTTAGATTTTACCCGCGGCTCCGCTCGCGTAAATGTATGTCGGTTTAGGTTAGGTCAATAACAGCACTTTTTTCTGGATGAAAGTACCCTACGTCCTTTTCTGTATCCCAGACAACGTGTATGCGAAATTTCGTTATGATCGTTCAAGTCGTTAAGGTGTGAAAGCGTAACAAATAAAGAAACAAACTCACGTTTGCATTATTTTATATTATTAGTAAGGATTCGTTTACTTGTGTTCTTACCTATTTTGATATATTACGGCGTTATTTGAACTTGCAGAACCATGGTTACTTTGACTTTACCTTATCTTCATTCTTTTGAAATAATTAAGATTTAATCTAGTTTAGCTATGAAGGTTACCTAGGATATTTCATACACATGACTGCGTAAGCTAGGTATATTTCTGGCATCTTAACTAGGTATACCTTAAAGTTACTGTAGATTAGGCTTCAACTATAGTAACTTTAAGATTTACCATGTGTAAATACCTCGCTTACACGGATCTCTTTGTAGACAAGATACTACCTGATTGTTTTAGTGTAGAACGTCTAAATTAGTTCATAAGTGTTCATCTTATAAGTACCTATATCTGCAAATTTAAACAACTCATGCCAATGTTTTATAATAATAAATTAGGCCCCAGGTACACTATCCACCATTATTAATACGAATACTTATGAAAGAAGTATGCAAACAGCATAGGTTCCGCCTAGAGAGTTTAAAAAACGTATTATTGCTGTCAGCGCAAGGGACTAACTTTACGGGTACTTTGTTGATAACAAAGCTATCTTTTGAGCTTTGAAAAGCCTACCCACAGCAGATACACAATAGGCAGGCTGCTCTGTTGGGCTAGGTTCTTAAACAGCACACCGTGGTAGGTTTAGTTGGTAGTACTCTGGATGTTCCATATTACCCCGGGTAAGCCCGACATATGTTCACCGCTCCCCTTTTTCCGCAGAGAGAAATGCACTAATGTATTCACCCAGATTAAAAAAAAGGTACTTAAACAGTTGGGCTGCTCCAGGTTGATTTAAATACCAGGTCTAAATGATAATCACGATGTGCCCTGCATCGCTTGTATCATCCTATAGCAGACTTCTTGGTGTCTGTATTATTGCTAATTTACTGTAAAGAGCCTGCTGTTTTATAGATGGTTATTCTGTGTCTTGCGCAATGTGATTATGAGTGCTAACTTGAAAATGTAAATATTGTAAATTTAATCGTTTAATGTTACACTATGATTGCTATCATAGTGTAAAAGTATTAACATAGTTAAATAGTCGCGCGTATATCTATACTAATATTATAAAGGGTAAAGGTATGATTTTTTTTTGTTTGTATGTATAGAGTTAACTTAAAACTACTACGGCACTGTCCTACAGCTTTTTAAGAGCTTCCTATCTGATAGGACTCAACGCGTAAAGATAGGTGAATTCATTAGCGCTGAAGAAACCATAGACTTTGACCTACCCCAAGGCTATTAACCAGAGCTAGTAAGCTAAATATACACCATCTTAAATTACACCACTGTAAAATGATACCTGCTCACCCTAAATTATGATGATACAGAAGAGTTGCTAAAATCACCAAATATATATATAATATTATTAATAATATAATTGGTGATTTTAGCAACTCTTCTGTATCATCATAATTTAGGGTGAGCAGGTATCATTTTATGTATCATGTATCATAAATATATATATATATATATATATATATATATATATATATATGAACACACACACACACACACACACACAATCTATATATAACCACAAACGATTACTCCACACGTTTCTTATCAGTTTCCCTACTTGTTTATAATAAAGGTATCGTACTTACTTTACTTTTTTCTGTTAATATACATATAGACGGATTGGATGTCCCCCGTAACACAGGATTTTCCTAGCTCGGGGGCCATTGATTACTGTGTTTTCTTGTTAATTCATGTATCTAGTTCATTAAGTCTTTTACGTGAGCGAAGCCACGGGCAAAAGCTTGTCTCGATTAAGTATGTAAAGGCAAAGATAAAGACTAAGAACCCTAATAACACTGCCGACCCAGGAATCAAACGCAACATGTTATTATTAAAAAGTCTTACAAACATTGTTGTATTATGATCGCCACCAATTTGCATGTTATTAAATAAATACAGACATTATCCTATTGTTATTTGATAAATAAATATGAATACATATCAGCTATAGAGTAGCTATAAAGCAGCTATGGTTAAGTAATTTCTATTGATTATGTAGTTTGTTCAAGATGCCTATAACTTGTAACGTAATTAAACCTACCTATATTATTTGTTACGATCTTCAATGTTGCTATTTATTGAAGTAGTATTGTAGATTATTTATACTATGAGGTAACTCATAAAATAAATAATCTATATAAGAATCTAATTTAATTAAACGCTCCATACTTTGGATCGTTTGGTTGAAGTAATGATAAGTACTCTTATAAACGTTGTAAGTAAAGTAAACGGATCATAACCCTAAAGTGAAGATGGCCACAATAGTCAACAAACCATAAAGGTGAAATATGCACCAAACCAGTGATTAAGTGATGGTCCCGTAACGTATATAAATATTATAAGGCAAAGGCCTCAATGCAGAATTCTGACACTGCCTGTTTATCGATGTTGTCAATTTGTTCAAATTTAAGGTGAATTCCCTCGTCTGTTAATATTTCATTTCTCGTCACGAAGTCACGAAGAAAAGTATATTGCTTATTTGAATCAACTGTATGATTAAATTTCAAATGCAAACTAGGAATGGTTATTTAAGAATCGCTGTTCAATTGCAGGCATTTTCGACGTTTAATATTGATACGACTGTTTAATTTAAATCAATGTAGTTTTTTTATTATATTTAAAATGTATTATATTATGTGCCTTTATTGACACAACCTTATATTAATAAGTTCATTAAGAGGTTGCTTCCTTTTACCAAGACTTAAATAGAAATTTTATTATACACTACCGCATGATCTGCACAGTGGTATAAGTGATCCCCTTGCCAGTCGCACCGTGTTTTGTGTACCTATTTGTTATAAGTCTCGGTGTACATTTTTTTTTATTTATAAAGACATTTTTTTATAAAAAAAACGTGCAAGCAACGAACACAATGAACAACCAGACTCAGAACGACCATTCTTGCATCGCACAAAGTTTTGTCCCATATGAGATTCGAAGTGGGATATCCAGTGATAATCCCGTGTGGGATTTGTAGATTTCGCCACAATAGTTAGCAATTTTCAAAATTTTGTAATAAAGTGTCAAATAAACAACGCGATAAAATCCGTATATAGCAGTTTAATTTCAATGAATAATATTCGCGTAAATAGAAGACAATATTAGTTAGTAATTATTCCTAATGCTGCTTCCTTTTTTAAATATATACTAACATAATATTTTTTTTAAAGTAGGCTATTCGGGTTTCTTCTTACAAAATTAATTTAATTTTGTCCTCAACACTACAATTACTTTACAAAAACGAAATAAACTACTTACTGTAACTTTACGACTATTATTACATCATTTGATATACAAGCTCCATGTTTGAACAAAGTTTTCATACAAGCTTGGCACTCCAAGTTGGGTCACTATCCAACTGGGTAAGCATCTCCAACTTATAGAATATCGCTGGGAAGTAACTTTGTGATGTGTTTCGCAAAGAGCAGAGTTTCTAAAACTCCTTAAGATCGTGCTGTTTTGAAGGAGCGACTGCGTGCTCGTATTTAATTAGATGTTATCAGTCTCTGTGCTATGATTACCGTTAATTATCAGGCGGTTACAGAAACGCTGCAACTATATTTTGAGTATCAAAATAACATTTAGCAAAGTTAATATTTATTTAATTTTTATTTTATTTATTTATTGATCTATTTACTACTTTACACATTTTATAATTGGCAGCGGCTTCCGCACTAAGCTCGAAGCTTGTACCGCGGTAACCACACGTTATACATTAGTCGCTTAACAACTAGAGTATGCAGACATAGGGTTGAAAAAAATAAAATATAAAAAACTAACAAAAATTAAACTTCTAAAATTAAAATGTGTGCGGTTTGATGATTGGTATGTATGTACATACATACATACATACATAAATTTACGCCTGTTTCCCAGAGGGGTAGGCAGAGACTACGCATGTATGTGTATGTAGATAAACTGAGATTGAAAATGTGCGTAAGTGGATCTATTATATAGAATTTGATTTCTTTGATTAGTCTAATGATTATGTATTTAATAGATATATCGACCTTTTTTATTTAGTAATAGTAGTTTTCCCGCGGTTTCACCCGCGTAAGTCCCGTTCCTGTGTGAATATCGGGTTTCACCCCTTTCATCCCCCTTCAAGTGGAATTTCCAAAAATCCTCTCTTAGTGCTCCCCTACACTCTCCAAGGAACATACATGCCAAATTTCAGCTTCTTGCGTTCAGTAGTTTCGGCTGTGCGTTGTCTGTCAGTCACTCAGTAACGGAACTAATATACTAATATTATCAATTCCAAAAAGCTTTCTTTTCCAGTGACTTAAAATGTTGTGTACAATAGTTTGAATATTAGGCACTATGTCTTACTAGATATTGCTTTAAAAAATTAAGAAAGGTGGTTGGAGTTGCGGGTAATATCTAATATTAAATAGACTCTCGTTATAAATATTACGAAACAATACTCAGCGCAAACAATATTAATAAAATAATAAACGTTTTATTTTTGCTTCATTTATTTAGAACGTAACACAATTGCATAACACTTTCATTACACTAAAAATACATAGTTAGCATTTATGCAATCAGTCAAGAAGTCTACAAAATAAACAAATAATTGCTTTCATTATTATTCGATATTAGTCGGGTAATCCGGTATAAGATTGATCCAGTTACATGTCAGTCAGGTTAAGATCTCGACCAATCTTCATGTTAATATCGGTATCAACGAAATATGAGTCAGTCATCCATGTTCTGTCAACCATGTCGTAATCCTTTAGTACCCATCGGTACCATCTGGTCTTCATGTCACAAGCCATCGTTTTGTGGAAGACCATAACGTCAACAAACTTCATGTTAGGAGTGAAGAAGTTGCCGACGTCAATGTGACGATCCAGAGGGAAGCCAAGAGGCATCTTGTCGAGAAGTACGGTAGATCTGAAGTCAACCATGTTGTCCTTGCGAGAAATGTCCAAAATAGACATGTCTACGTTGTCGACCAGTCTCATTGGGGTAACGCAGACGTAGAGCATCATGTGCATACCGCCAACATGACCCTTAGGAAGCAGAAGTCTGGTGGGGAAACCAGTGTGGTAGTTTCTCAAGTCCTTCATCAGCAGATCCCTCATGTCAGTAATTGATTCAACCCTCTTCCACAAGTCGCGAGTCATCATGCGGTCCTTAACCAGGTTATGCATATCATAGGAATGCCTTACGATTGTGTTCTTGCCTGTGGTCAGCTTGTATAAGAAGGTATCAAGTTCAACGAAGTTAAGACGATTCCTGTTGATGTCGATGATGCGGCCCATGTGGTCTTTCTTCGGTCCAAGGAAAACTCTTACTACACAATCAACAGTTTTGTCAGACAAGATATCGAGGGTGACCGTAAACTTTTGGTGATTGAGGCGACGTTTGCGGACCATGAAGACCATGTTAGATGTGGTCTTCCTGCGTTCCTCCTCAGTCAAAACTACGGCGTTGGTCATGTCCATAAGATAGTCATCAAAGTAGGTGACAAGCTTGTCAACTACTATGTTGTCAATTTTCACACCGGGGAAGTAAAGGTCTTCTTTGGTACACCAAAGAAGACCTTTACTTTATTCAAACTGCGTCTGCCAAGCTACAGCTTGGCAGACGCAGTTTGAATAAACATACAAGATCGATGATGCGTTTCTGCAGCTTGTAGAATACGGGGTCACGGAGAGCAGTGGTGTATTGGTCCAGTACAGTGGATGTGACAAAGTACCTGTAAAAAAATTCAATTAGATGCGAAATAAAAATGAGTGAATATACGTACTAATGGTATCATTTCTGGCATGTTTGACCGTTTTGCTTGAATCTTTATTGTTCTAGTAAAGTGAGGTGTCACTATCAATATTTAACTTATTCAGATGTTATAAAACAATATGGTGACTTACTTGTCAGAGTTAAGCGTGTTCAGGCCAAGAGCAGCCTTCATAACGATCAGCATGTAGCGGTAGGCTTCGACATGCACTCTGTCAATAACAGTCTTGTCCATTTTGCCGTAGATCAGCTTACCAAGCGTTTCTATGTCGTCATGCTTAGTTATTTCGAGCCTCATACCGTTGACCTAAAACCAAGCCGCAAGTATTAGTTTTATAGACTTTTCATTTACGTACCTTATGTAATGACTAAACGTATAT
Organism: Catocala fraxini; assembly: GCA_930367265.1. Taxonomy (NCBI): domain Eukaryota; kingdom Metazoa; phylum Arthropoda; class Insecta; order Lepidoptera; family Erebidae; genus Catocala; species Catocala fraxini. The sequence goes on from OV884042.1 coordinate 12,982,285, forward strand.
TTACTTCAATGTATCCCTTTATGATGCATTCCCTAATGATCCTCTCGTACTCTTCGCAAAGACGGATGACATCACGGTTATAATCGTGAGCAATGACATAGTTGTTAAACCTGACTGGCAACTCAATTCCGTTGTGCGTCTTCATCCAGGGCCAGTAACCCTTCTTGATAGTCTTGTCCCAAGAGAAGTCCTTAATCAAACCTAATCCGTTGGACAGACGTTCCAAGTAATACCTGGCCAATATCTGTTGGTACATGTACATGGTGAGTTCAAAACGCCTGATTTTGATTTTATCGAAGATTGTGTCCTTCATCCAGAACGGATAGTCAACGTGGAAGTAGTAATAGTAGGTATTAAGGTCAACATCCTCAGTGAAATAGCGCAGTTTGTCCTCCTTAGACAGGTAAACACGTTTGTCGTAAATGTTCTCATCGATGATGTAAATGTCTTTGTCAGTCTTCTTGATACCGTAGAAGTCGCAGAGCTTCAGGTCCACTAGACCCTTCTTCATTTTAAGCATGTAAGCCTTTTGGATCACATCAGCGCGTACGAAGTAGTAAGGGTAGATTTCATAAGGAGGAGGAAGGATGATGCCTCTGCAGTCCTCACGTTGTCTGACTGCCACGGTAAGAGCATAGACGAACATGCCTTCGTTAAGGTAAAGGCGCATCCAGCAGGCGGTCTTCAAGAAGGTGGTGAAGTCCTTAGCGTAGTACAGCATGTGGAACATGTTGACGACTTCTCTAAGCTGGCGATCGACGTGAAGGGTGAAGACTTCACCGCGTGGGAGCACACCAACCCTCAACATGGTCAGGAAATCTCTCACAACATCATTTTTCTAAAATGGCAAGATTTAATATTAGTGAGGAAATATAAATTGAAAATAATTCTAGAGAACTGTAGATCATTAAAAATTTAAGCAAATAATAATAAGATGAGTTGTAAACCTACAGTGAATAGTTCAGTATTTTCGTCGATCTTAAAGTTTTTGCCCATGTCCTCAAGTTCCTTATACATCAGAGGTTCCATCACATGGTTAAGCAGTTTCAAAATAACCATTTGCCTGTTTTTGATGTCCATATTGACTAAAAAAAATAATATGTTAATAAGTTTTAAATATAGGCACAACAGAACTATATATTAGCGATGAAATCCTGTTTTAGTATTAGGGACGTATTCATAATGACTCTAAGCTCAATTTAACTAAATTATAACAATTCCAAAGAAATAAATTATGGTGGAACGCAATCGTGAGAAATGTGTCAGGATCGTAGTAAATGGAAATCAGTAGTCTCGGTCTACGCCTCTGGGAAACAGGCGTGAATTTATGTATGTATGTAGAACGCAATCGTTTTGTTTTGTATTGCATGATATCTAAACAATATTATGAGGCGGAAATATAGATTAAACACATCTTCGAACGGTGACGGTAGGTATAATTCGCTATCTCTATTTTTTTGGTAAATAACTTAACAGGAAGAAAGCTAATTGCCGTCTTACGGGCATATTTTTAGATACTGCTGTTATTGAAATTCCTAAACGAGTAGAATCACATTCCCCTATTCAGGAATCAAACTAAAGACCGGTTTGGCGGCAAATATAAGCGCTAACTTTAAACCGGGGGATAAACAAAGCACCATAAAACTAAATTATTGCGAATATCACCATCAAAACGTCAGGGATAAATGCTTAAAGCTCATTTTAGCGCATTTGTAATTCTTCGAATGATCCTTATTTTGAACCTGAGAGAAGAATGAAGAAGAAGTTAAACTGAATACTCACCGATGTTGGTGTCGTCAATCTCTCTCGCCATGGCCGCGCCGGCCAGGCATACTACAAATAACAGGACAGCTCTCATCGTGGAGTCGACTCGGTGTGAGTTCAACTGTACTTCTAAGAACAACCCATCCCCTTATATACTAAAGAACATTTACGATAATAAAGCTATTTGTTTATTTTTCTACCCGATGTCTTTAAACAAGAAAGGACATCTCCCTGTTACACTGTAGGTAGTAACAATAAACAAAACAATTAAAGATAAGCAAAGTATAATAAAAAAGTTAACGCACTGATAAGTACCTATTTACATCGAATAGACTAATCCATTAAAAAATATGTTATTTTATACATACAAGGGTAGGGTATTCCTGAGGGATAGTTCTTTGTTGTGATATGACAAAAGGAAATATCGTATTTCCGTTAGGAATATGTATGTATACTTTATAAGTTACTTAGCTGATCAAAATGTTTTGATTCGTCCTGATTCTACAAAGTTTTTTTTCTACGAATGTGGCAACGTTTGTAGCTTGCGATCGGGTGATGGTAAGCTAGAACAGTTTACCAAAGTATATAATCGCTTGAATATCAGGAGTATCACTCGCGCGTGGTCGACCCAAGAAGAAGAAATTAAAGCAAAGTGATAGGAGAGGTAAGCAAGGGAGATCATAAAAATTTACACACAGTAATACTGTTTGACACTCCGTTTGCAAAAGTCCTACGGGGATTTTGTGAAAGAGGTTAGTGCTAATTGGGTGCGCTGGCTCCTTTGGACGGTAACCAAATAAAAAGGTATGGGGCCTAGTCCTGCAAAGATATTTTTTACTTTAGTCTGTTTTTGTTTGTTAATTTTTACTTTCTATTATTATTATTATTTGTTTTTATTCTTAAACACATTGTGCTGAGCTTAAATATGTAAAAAAAAAAATTTCTTTCTTTCTTTCCATATTTCACCAGCGATGGGTTTATGTCCCACGTAGAAGGGGCGAGTCTACCAACGTTTACTTTTTTTAATTCTGATACTGAGTATTACTTTGCCCGACTCGGTATTGAACCCGTGACATCATAATCACCACTCACATTCACAACCGCTGCGCCACCGAGGTAATGTGCATAGTATACATATTATATACATACATCTGGATTCTTTACTTTATTTCCTTTTTCACAGAGGAATAACTAATGTTTAATACAGACGATGGTCCTTATATCAGAGTTGCCAACTAAATACAGGGGTCATAATTAGTTACCTAAATATTTAAACATGTACAATTACAATGGAAAATAGCATAGCATTCATAGAGATATACTCGAAAATTCAAACACACCTAAAACAAGGTTTGTAATATATATATATATATATAGTACATATACACAACTAACAAAACTACCTTTTGCTGTTCTAAATAAACAACAAGAAGATTAGGATTTTCTTTGTCTCCATTGTCACGGGAGGAATTAATGGTAAGGTCTCTGGGATTTCTGGATTTTCTATAAAGTATAATTATAACGATTTACATAATTTAAATCATGGTTTATCGTATTTATACATAAATTGTCACACGCCTTTTCCTTGGAGGATTTCTCCGTAGACATAAATAGACATTACGGATTCCCGGTTTCCGGGAACCTAGTACACTCATCACTCCTTTATTATCTGCACGTTCCTTGGTTTAGGGTGCTCTTAACTTGACTTTTCTAAATTTTGTCTCTGATCGATCTGATTACATGACCAAAGAATTTACTCATATATTATGTCTGCCCATTCTCAGTGTCGTATATACATATATCAAAATTTGCCTTATACATTTTCTTAGTCTATCTTTTGTCATTTCCACACTTTCAAATTATGTCACCATACTCTCTTATTACCTGCCTATATATCGAACCTTTTTATTTCTACGCAATTGTAATGTAGAGAAGAAGTAACATGGATGTGATTTTAGTTTTGTGTGTGTGTGTATAATGTGCTTATGATAAACATACCATAAGATTTTCGGTGGAGTCATATGTCAAAGAAGTGAGCCATTTAGTGACTTAACTGCATCTCTTTCACTGAACACGGCTTTATCTTGCATGCGTTAGCAGTTTTATTGTAAATAAATACGTCCTTAAAAGGGCTAAAGCGTTTGGCAAAGCTTGTGTTGACTGACGGGACTGATAGTCTGTACACGCGACGTTTCAGAAGGTTCGGATATTCTGTAGATCGAATTACTTTCTTGTGGGCACCGACAACTGTTTTCAGGATGAATAATTGGTGTATGTTTAACAGTAGGCTTTCCTGGTATAATGCTGTTGTTGGGTATCGAAAAGGTTTTCTATAGATAATTTTGATTACCGAACGCTGTGCCCTTTCCAATTGGAGCATTGTTGTTTTTAGAGCACTTTCCCAACAGGTGATGCAATACGTGATAAGAGACTAGGTCAGTGCCAAGTATACAGTTTTCAGAATGTTAATAGGTGCCGAAGAGCGCAATAATTTTAAAATATTTGCAGTCTTACGAACTCTAGCTGATAATAAGTTCATGTGCGCTTTAAAATTTAAGTTTTGATCCAACAGCACTCGAAGGTATTTTGTAGTCTCAGCTTTTATTAGTGTCTCACAATAACAAACCTGGTTCTGGTCTGAGCACTCGTTAAGTCGAATGGTACAACTGATTGTTGGGGTTGATGCAGCAGTTTTGTGAAAACAAATATATTTGCTCTTCTTAGCATTTAAAGTGAGTAGATTACTTTGTAACCAAATGAGTACTTGTTTCATTCCAATCTCGGCGTTTGATATGGCTGCCCCCTAGTTTATACCATGAAATACGATAGCAGTGTCGTCCGCATAACATATAACTTCAGCATTAACACTGTGTTGTATATCGTTGATATACATGATAAACAAGGTCGGACTAAGAATACTGCCCTGCGGAACACCAAAATTGATGGCTCGTTGGTCACTTTTGTGACTACCAACTCTCACACACTGACTCCTGTTTGTCAAATAAGTCTTGAACCAGTTAAGGGCTAGGCCTCTGATACCATAATAGTTTTCCAGCTTTTTAAGTAATATTGGTGTTGACACGGTATCGAAGGCCTTAGCCAAGTCTAGGAAAACTCCTATGCTAGCCTTATTATTATCCAGGTGAGAGGATACAATAGATGTAAGGAGTGTGACAGCTTCCTCCGTTGAATTTTAGTTAGTATTTATATAACTTATTAACTATGTTAGTAATACTTCACTTGCGCTCTGTTTTTGTGCGATCATGTGGCACTTGTCCGCGGAAGCGATGGAACACTACATCCTTCGGCCAAAAGTCCTAATTCATAAATACATGAAGAAAGCAAGTTGGCACTCGCACCACGAACGCCTTGAAGTTGACGTTGCGACGCGACTCCAGCAGCTGCACTCTTGGCATGTACTTGGACTTCTGGCGTACATACTCCGCGATATCCTCCGCCTTAGTGGTGTAATGCAGGCGAGAGATGTACACCGGTGTGTTCGGTGCTGCAGCACGCAGGTTTGCACCAGGCTTCACAAGAGCTGTGCCGCAGCAGTTCTTATTGGTTTTCTGACGGCCCTTCCTCCTTTGCACCGTCACAAAACCATCCTCAGCATCATCCTCCCGGTTCTTTGCCATCTCAGGCATCCGTTTAGGTCGCGCGGCGAAGCGGGGAAGGGCCGCGGGGACGGGGCTGCAAGGCGCGCATGTAGCGCACTCAGCAGTAACAACATTCTACGGCGACAAAACTGCTGACGCGAAACTTGCGACCGATGCATTGAAGCAGCCTGCGTCTCGACGCGTGTTGACGTTGTTATTACGCGTCGGTGACCTACTTAAATCCACAGAATTGCTCAACTCTTCAACCTCCGTGCGCAAAACCATGACGGTGTCCTGGGATGCCTGTAACTTCTTGTGTACATCAGCTAAACTGGCCTTAAGGAAGACGATGTCCTTCAAAAGGCTTGTAACATCGACGTGGTTGAAAGTGATGGGAGGTAACTTATTCAAGTCCTTCGCCACAAACGTCGGCACGTCGTCAGGATCGATCTTCTTCAGCAGCGTGATAATATCTTGCAGACTTTTCTTTGTCCCGTCACGCCTGCGAGACACCATCTGGTCACTTTTGTTGAGCGACCTGTACACCAGCAGCTTGGCAGCAGCTATGTCCTCCTCGCTGAAGTTAGTGGAACATATCTGGATGGCCGAAACCTCGTCCATGACATCCAGCTTCTGTTGCAGGAACGACAGCAGCTCATTCGCTACAAGTGTGTCACTCATGGCGATAAAAATATACGAGCGACGGCTTGGGTCGCGCTAAACAACAAAGTAATTATATTTATATATAAGTGCACACGTCCGTCTAGGAGCGCGCTGTACAGTCAACTTAAACTAGAGTAGCTTGAATAGTAAATAGGTAAACTTGTGTTACGTTCCTGCAATGAATAGATTTTAAAGGCTTCATAAGGTAGCCTTGTAGTGTCAGTAAAAAACTAGTAGGAGTCAATTTTTACTCTTGCACTAGTAGCACTGTGTGACTCTTTTCTGTGCAACGAGTTTTCTTGACTCCAGCGTAGGGGTCACGGATGCGCAATGCTAGCGTTTTACTTGACTCCACGGTAGGAGTCATGGACATTTCAAAAGATAAGATGGGCAACACGCAAGTTGCCTTTAGGCAACCTTTTTTTACGTGGGGGAATGCGTTGACGCATACCTTTCCGCGGGGCAACGGAGCAGTTATGTGGGACTCTCCGAGGAAAGCTCTCCCGCTTATACCGACTAAACCTACCAAGGTCTTCCTTGACATAACCAAGTCAGCGAGGTCGAGTGAATTAGTTTCACATGCAATTGCGACCCCGCGGTTTTACGCAAGCTAAGCTACGGTAATTAACCCTCTAGCGGACTATATCTTTGCTTTTCACCTAAATCCACCTAAAAAAGCCAAGCGTGCGTTTTGATTACATTTTCGTACATACGTGTATTCCTCATTGTAATATCTCAAGCGAGCAAAGTACCTGCATGTAAAATGCTTATTAGTACTTTCCTTCCTTTTTTAACACAATTATTAAACATTCAAATACTTTGAAAATATAATTAATATCGTCTAATTCTACGTCTTAAATTCATTATAACTTCTTCCCATTAAAAAAATCTAATAATTGCTACCGTCATAACAGATCATCAATCTCAAAGGTAATATACTCTAATAATGAACTTTGCTTGTTCTCTGTATTACGTCATATAAAATACCAATCCCATCATATGAAATAACAGTAATAATAAGGAAGCTACTGTTGGTGGGAGCGCGTTGCGGCCGATCGAAGATAAAATTTTCGGTGCGCATAACCAGGTTGACTCCATGCGAGCAGTTAAGGGTTAACCCTGCTTGGCATTACTAGCGCAATGTTAAGAGAACACATCATGTCTATGGCCGTTAGCTGCTGTCATGATACCGTCAGTCGCCTCTCAGGTAACCACCAGTACTTGCCAAGTTGGCCTTAGCTGATTAACACTCAGATGTACACCAGGAGAGCAGCTAGCTCGTCTGCCTTTAAATATAGTAAAAATGTACCTACTTTTAGTTAGTTTTCACTGGGAACACTTGGGAGTCTGTAAAGAAATCAACAGAAAAAGGTCTATCCAAGATTGCCAGCTGGCTAAACGCTAATCTACTCACATTAAACATATTATCAAAGACAAATTACATAACTTTCAGTAAATATATTAGGACCCAACCAGAAACAGATTTTCAGATAAAAATACATATATGTATGTAACAACAGTAATAATAATTGTCTTTGCAAAACAATAACTAAAGTAAATAACACAAAGTACCTGGGAGTTATGGTGGATCAACGTCTAACCTGACATGTCGCCCCAAGTTGCCTCCTAAATAACATTTATATCTCTAGCGCAGTCAGTCTTAATATACTGTATATCTATATGGAGTGGGGCTACTAAAATTAAAACCTTAGAATTGGAACGAGTACAAAGGTCGTTAATTAAGGTCATGTACTACAAACCATATAGATTCCCTGCTTCGGATCTATATTCGATAAGTGAACTTCTTACTATTAGGAAACTACACATCTTACATGCTGTCTTGAAGTTACATAAATCTCTGAGCTACAAACCTGATGTACTTAACAGAAGGTGGATACATAATGTAGTGCCTGTAATTGCAGTAAAAAGTAGTTTTGCAAAAAAGAAGTTTTCAAGACAATCGGCTCACTTATATAACCTGATAAATAAACACATTAATATCTATCATCTGAATTACCATGAATGTAAAAAGGCATTAATAGTTTGGTTAAAAGCTAAAAATTATGACGAGACTGAAGCACTCGTGAATAGTATCACTTAGTTGAATTTTTGCGATCACACGCACGAACTCACACACACAAAGGCACACACACGCGTCCACACACACACACACACACACACACATACTTACATCACGCGAGCGCGCGCGCATACTCACTCATATACACACACAAACACATTAGCTTAGTTAAAAACTTATTATAATTTAAAGCTGTTACTTATGTTAAACCACGGCACCATTACTCTGTGTAACCTTTGTTATGGAAGAGGGGTTTTTATTTCCAGGTCAATCCTCAGGGTGGCTGGAGGTCATCCCGCGGCCTCCGGCTCTTGGTTCTGCGGTTGGTGAGTGGGTTTAAGCGATCCCTCTCCCGCTCCGCCGCCTCCTTGATGGAAATTACTTTCTCACAGAAGGAGGCGACGACGTTCCACGATCTCTCACTCCGGACCATAGACTGAATCATGGCCGGGAGTGAGAGGGCAACCAGTCCGAATGCCGCGATCAACTCACGGCGCTGCGATGCCCAGGCGGGGCAATCCGCCAAAGTGTGCAGCGCCGTGTCCACAACAACATCGCGGCAGTCGCCGCAGTGATGACACCTGGGCGTCGTCTGCCGACCTATACGACATAGGAACTGGCCAAAACAACCGTGGACAGTCATTACCTGTGTCAGCCGGAAGGTGAGGACGCCATGCCGCCTCTCCAGCCACTCCTCATAACCGGGACTTACCGCCACGATCGTGGCGTGCCCGGCACTGGAGTGCACAAGTCGATTTCTCCATTCTTCCACCAGGACCTGGCGGAGTTTGGACCGTGCCGCCTCTAAAGCAGGAAGACCTGGTCCTTCGCCCCGAGCTAGTGCTTCCTGGCGTCAACGATAGAGCGACACCCGAAGCGCAGCTTCCAGGTCCCAGGGCGTCGATCCGGCTAGGAGACTCGCTGTCTCGAACGAGATCGTGCGGTAGCCTCTAATTAACCTGACGGCCATTGCACGCTGTGGCGCACGAAGCGCCGAAATAATAATAATATATAATAATAATAATATTCTATCACATACACGCAACACCATCTAGCCCAAACTAAGCAGAGCTTACTATGGATTACTATGGATACTAGACAATGGATAAACATACATATATACTTTTTTTGTAAATACGTACATATTATACATAGAAACACCCAGACCAAGACAAACATCCATGTTCATGCACACAAATGTTTGACTTGTGCGGGAATCGAACCCGCGATCTCAGGCGTGGCAGACAGTTACACTAACCACTACGCTATCGAGTCGTTACGGGCCGTCAGTTTATCTCCCCAAACTGGTGCCCCATAAAGGGCCATGGACCTCACGACTCCTTCGTAGAGCCTCCAGCAGGAAGTACCTGGCCCTCTTAGGTTAGGCAGCAAACGTGCCCGGGGGTGGATAGGGCGGCGATTCGGGTCGCTGACCTTCCGACTAGTGCAGGTGTTTTCCGGGCACGGATGCTTCGGAAAGTATTTGCACCAGATCGCGAGACGGGAGGCGACACCGGCCTGCCACGAGTGTGGGGCGCCGGAAGACACGGCGCTCCACACGCTGGAGGCGTGTGCCGCGTGGGAGCCGCAGCGGCACACGCTTTCGGCCATAATAGGCGGAGATCTCTCCCTGCCGAGCGTGATCAACGCCATGCTCAGCGGCGAGAGGTCGTGGCAGGCAGTGGTCTCCTTCTGCAAAGCTGTCATGACGCAGAAGGAGACCGTAGAGAGGGTCAGGGAGAACAATCTCCTCGCTGACCCTCTCCGGCGCAGACGGACGGGAGCGAGAAGGAGGCGATTTGCCCGCCTTTTCGCTCCTGTATAGTGGGGTCACTGGTACAGAGTCGGGGGACTCTTTACCAGCTTGCACGGGCCCACACGTCTGGGGGATGGCATTGGTGAGCAAGGCCTTCCCTCCACAGGTGCTGAGGCCCGGTCACCATCAGCCGGGCCAACCGCCGGGGCGGGATGGTGATTGCTAACGCGACCCCATCCCGCCCCACTCCGTCGGCGGAGGGACTGCTCACCCCAGGTTTTTAGTGTGTATACCGACCCCTTCAGGGGCGGAGAGTCTCACATAACCACCCTCCCCCCCCGGGGAGAGGGGATCCATAAAGGATTTTCCTGGGTCAAAAAAAAACAAAAAAAAAAAGGCAGCATACCTGCGAGCGCACCTGCAGCACCCAGAAGCCTGGGGGCCAGACAACGAAAATGGGCTACAAAGTCCCATCAGCTGTCGAGCAATAGACCCAGATACTTAAGGGTTGGCGGCTCGACAACGATGCGGACCCCTCCTACCATTATGTGGGCCCCTGGAGGTGGCCGATTCCGAGGACTGTAGAAACAGACGGCCTCGAATTTGGACATGGCCACCTCAAGGCCCAATCGCTGGATACGTCTCACGACTTATGCAACCCCAGCGGTCGCCAATATGGCCGCCGCCCGGTGCGTCTTACCCCTAGCCATGACAAGAGAGTCGTCGGCGTAACAAATGACGCCGACGCCACGGAGGAGCGCACCTCGCAGCACCCAGTCGTAACCGATGTTCCACAGGAGCGGGTCCAGAACCGATTCCTGTGGAACACCGCAGGACATCTTTCGCCGACTCCAACCGTAGTGACCCGAGTAGATTACTATCCTTTCTGACAATGCGGCGGAAGTAGGTCGGCACTCGATGGAAAATAAGTGCCTCCCTAATACAACTCCAGGGAGGGAGTGTTAAAAGCATTTGCGATGTCTAGGGACACCGCGAAGACCATCTCGCCCCGGGACACCGCATCCTCCGCCAGGCTCCTCACGCGCAGAAAGAGGGGGGTATCTTAACTCAGGTATCATTTTATACTTAAAAGGATACCTCCATCCCCTAGATATAACTACTTATGTATGTGATATCGAAAAAAACATATATAATTCAGAATTTTTTTTTAGCACCTTCCTTTTAATACTCTTATTTTATACAATCTCCAGCTTAAATTATTGCAATCGACCGCAATAACTCGGCTATGGTCATCTAGCCACGAAGAATATTTTCAAAATTTCAAAGACAAATCTGTTCATATACAGCTATTTTGACAATAGAAGACTATATGTTCAAATGTTAGGATGATATCGGTCGGCATCTTATGTGACAAATTTTGGCGTGAGTCAGTGAAGTACGTTGGGCCCGACACAATTCTTGATTATGATCAATGACCTGCCGGAGGTAGTGAGTTCTGCACGGTGCCTTATAATATGCTCGCTGATTTGAAACTGTTTCTAGGTGTTAAAAGCGCGCATGACTGCGAAGCGCTTCAGCGAGAAATTAACAGTGTTGTAGCCTGGGCTGAGCGCAACCACTTAGAGTTTAATATGTCAAAGTGCAAAATCATCACAATTACTTGCTCACCTACACCAATCTGCTTTGTGTATATACTCTCAGGTGCTCCGCTGGAGCGTGTAGCGAAATGCCGCGACTCAGACTTGGTTATTGATATGAAGTTAACATTTAATGATTTCATTTAATGAAAATAAAAAACTATGATATGCAGTCAAGCCTATAAGTTGCTCGGCTTTGTTATGAGACAATCTGCTCGCTTCAGTAGTAGGTATGCGATTACCGCATTATATTTTGCATTTGATCGTAGCAAGTTCGAGTATAACTATGCCATCTGGGACCCACACGAAATTAAATATAAGTTATTGGTGGAAAGGAAGCAGCAAAAATTTGCTCGTTTTCTTTATAAAAAACTGTATGGATATTATCCATACCTGTACCCGTCTCTGTTCGTATCGGGTATGGTGGGTATTGATACTCTTATGGCTCATTACTATTTGATGCTCAATGGCAAAGTAGACAATCCAGTAGCGTTATCACGTTGCGGAATGTCAGCACCGAATCAGTACTTGCGACTGCGCTCGCGCCGTTTTATCACGGCGCCGACTGTGCGCACGTGCTCCGCACAATTTGCTCCTACTTGTCAGGCCATTTCTAGACTCAACGCTCTGATGCTCTGATCGCTAACCAACCAAATGTTGACTTATTTTTTAATAGAATGTATACATTTTTAAAGCATTGCAATGTTTTTAAATTATTTGTTTTATTTAATGTATACTTTTTCTAATTCATATTGTAATTCTATCGTTTTTATTAATATCCTTCATTTGTTAATTAACTACACTGGACCGCAAAGAAAAAGGGTCGGTTTGAAAATCTTCAATATCTTCAAAAGTACCTGACCTAGCTTTATGAAATAAAGACTAAATTAAAGAATATTTAATGTCACATAAAATAATATATAAAACCTTTTTATTTATTTTTGATAATTGTATAAAAAACTGAAAATGTAAAATAATTATCATTTTTTAATTTAGTACCAAAAAATTTAAATCTATTTTTTCGCGTTTGTTTTAGTTGTGCAATAAAAAAGTTATAAATATGGTGTCTCTGCCTTATACATTTTATTATTCTGAAGTCATCATGTTGTTAACCCCTGAAGAATGTCCCGGGATCCTGACAATGCTTGAAGATGGGCACAGTCAGCGAAATACAGCGAGAACGGTTGGTGTGACTCTTTCTACAATTCAACGAGTACTCCAGCGTTTCCATAAAACTAGATACAATCTTCGAAGACCAGGAACAGGAGAAATATGGTGCACGACGGCGCGGGAGGATCGCTATATGGTGTCAAAAATTTTGAGAAATCACTTTCTTACGGCTGTTGAAGTAAATAATCATCATCTACGAGCTGCAGGAAATAATCTGAGTACAGATACAGTAAGGCGGCGTCTAGCTGAAGAAAATTTAAAGTCATTAAGACCTGCAAATGGCCCAAAACTAGAAAGTTACCACAGAAACTCAAGGTTGAGTTACGGTAGAGAACACGAGAATTGGACTCTGAATGACTGGTCAAGAGTTATGTTTCCAGACGAGTCAAGATTCTGTTTATACAAGCACGACGGAGGGAAAAGAGTGTACAGAAGATCGGGAGAGCGCTATAACCAAGCCTGTATAGAAGAAAAGTACTATACGGCGGAGGCTCTGTTCACGTGTGGGCTGGGCTTTCTTCCGAAAGGTACACTGAACTATTGGTAATAGAAAATGGAACCTTAACTGCAAAAATATATGTCACTGAAATTCTGAATGACTACGTTGGTCCATTTTTAGTGGACATGGGCGAGAATGCCGTTTTTATGCAAGACAATGCCTGCCCGCATACAGCTCAGATAGTGATTGCCTATTTTCAAGAAGTCAGTATCACACACATGGAGTGGCCAGCAGGCATCCCCGACTTAAACCCCATTGAGCATGCAAGGGACGAACTGGGACGACGTGTACGTCAGAGTAATCCGCCGCCAATCACGCTACGTGAAATTAAATAAGTTCGAATAGAGGAATGGCAAAATATTCTGCAGCGTCGCCTCAAAAACCTAGTAGAAAGTATGCCAAATCGCATAACAGCAGCTCGCGGAGGCAACACAAAGTAGAAGAATGCGTGAAAACGGCACATCTGTAACCAATCTACATTTACGAATATACTGGGAAAACTACGCATTTGTATGTATTTTACATTTATTAAAAACAAAAGCTTGAATTCATTTCTTTTATTTTCATTTAAACACATTTAATTGTTCTTTAATTTAGTCTTTATTTCATAAAGCTAGGTCTTTTAAAGATATTGAAGATTTTCTAACCGAACCTTTTTCTTTGCGGTCTAGTGTAGAATTAATTGTGATGTATTATATTATTATTAAAATTGAAATTTTGTATAATCTATGTATAAAGAAGCCATGTTCTAATTATTAGTATATTTATTGATTTTGTTATTATTTCGAATTTGTTATATTTGATATTAATTTTTTTTTCTATTTTCTTACTCATCCATGTATCAATGTATAATTGTTAAACATGACTCTCTGCACTTGTTGGGAAATCCCCAGTTTGGGATCCAGTAATGCAAATAGTCAAACCCAAGAAGAAGCAAACCACAGCTAGACTTCATGATACTTTGACGTCATTCTGCGTAAATAGAAACACCAATGATTAAATGATGTTATAATAATGTAAGTATGGTATAATAATAAATAACTACACTGGAACATTGAGACAGCTACCATCTTAGTCTCCCCGTGACCATGGCTGCTGAAAAGCAACCGAAACGTCAGAGAAAGTGTAAACTTAAATATAAATAGTTTTAATAGTTTTAATAATTTAATTAGCTTAAAAATTAGTAAAGTTTCATAGTAGTAGTAGTGTAACAGTTTCTAAAGTATGTAATAAAGTGTCAAATAAACAACGCGATAAAAGCCGTATATAGTAGTTTAATTTCAATGAATAACATTCGCGTAAACAGAAGACAATACTTCTGGTACCTTTTAACAACTTAAAAACTAAACTCAAAATATTTATTCATAAACTAAGTGAATGGAAAAATATTTATTACAATTATATTTACGTTGCAATTTAGTTAGGTACATAGTATTCTATATATAGTACGTACATACATATATATAAATTGCTGTAAATTTTAATAGATAGTGTATTTTTGTAATATAAATTGATCGTTAATAATAACACCTCAGCTCATAACACAACAAGTATAATTATGCATAGTGTGTTGATATTGTGGTTTCGAAATAATGCTGTAATAATTTTGTTAAAAGTGGCATATCTAATTTGTTTATCATCATCAGCAGCTTAAGTGAGGTTTTTATTTTATTGAATTTTATTACATAATTTGTTGTACATATATAATGCTATAGATTTTTTTTATTAACTGACTAATTAGTGGCCTGTTAGTTTTACTAGTTTAAAAAAAGGCGTAATGGCTTATTAAGATTGTGAGAAAAGGCAATTCATAAACAAGATTTCATAAAGTCAAGAGGTTCTTTTCTTTAGGGTGTTAGGATTTGGCAAATAATAGAATAAAATCATTATTACAAAATAATTCATGTTTATTTTTTACATTGCATTCATTGTAGCCGTGGTCATATTTCATGTAATTATTCGATAGAAATAATTTACAAATCGATTAGATTAACGTTGCGGTCAACTTTCATGTTAAGGTCAGTATCAACGAAGTAGCTGTCAGCTACCATTGTTGTCCTGTCAGTCATGTCGTAGTTCTTCAGAACATAGCGGTTCCACCTGGTCTTCATGTCACACATCATCTTCTTGTGGAAGATCATTACATCAACAAACTTCATGTTAGGGGTGAAAAATGTTCCTATGTCGATGTTGCGATCAAGAGGGAAACCAAGAGGCATTTTATCAAGAAGGACGCTAGATCTGAAGTCAACCATTAAGTCCTTGCGGTTAGTGTCCAAGATGGTCATATCTACGTTGTCGACCAGTCTCAATGGGGTAACGCAGACGTAGAGCATCATTTGCATACCGCCAACACGACCCTTAGGAAGCAAAAGCCTGGTGGGGAAGCCGGTGTGATAGTTTCTCAAGTCCTTAATAAGCAGGTCTCTTACGTCGGTAACAGTTTCAAACTTCTTCCACAAATCGCGGGTCATAACGCGATCCTTAACGAGATTGTGCATGTCGAACGAGTTCCTGACTATTGTGTTCTTGCCTGTGGTCAACTTGTATAAGAAGGTATCAAGTTCAACGAAGTTAAGACGGTTCATGTTGATATCGATGAGACGTCCAAGTTGGTCCTTCTTGGGTCCAAGGAAGATTCT